>JARJEE010000018.1:10000000-11200000 GCA_030180105.1 Hyles lineata | reverse complement strand
TTTATATTTATTGAAAATATATATTTTTTGCTACACAAAAAAGTAGGTTTCATCATGGCACAACAATCTTCGTACCGATACTAAGTTACATAGTAAAATTTCACTGTGAATAAATATTGTTATCAAAAAGTTAGTATGATTTCAACACGAGAATTCACATACACCAAACAACTATAAATTATTTGTACTCCAATATCACAAAAATCCATATATCGCTACGATCTAAATAAATAAACTTACAATAATTCAAAAAGTTTGTTAGTTAAAAGTTGAATATGTTAGTAGCAAATCGATACAACTTTGTATATTGTGTGCGGGAGGGTAGATTTGATCCTGGAAAGTAGTACCTAGACTTTTTGTATGGCTTTCAGGATATTGCAGAGCGACTGGTGCACTGTACGGTTGGCCATCTACTAAAGTTTGCGGTTCGCATTCCTAAACAAATATTCGTGGGAAAAATAGGGAAAAATATCTCATTGAAATAATTTTTTTGTTGTTCTGTAATTTATAACGAACATGTATTTAGGGGAGTGCGTATTGTATGCTAACGCCTGTAACATTCAATGGGTAGGCAGTGATAAAACAGATGGCACCAACATTGCCACCTGGTTTTATGCGTCTAATAATGGGATTAGATCTGGATGTACTGTCTAATCTATGTCTTTTGTAAATTCTGAATTTTTAACCTCCCAATAGGATTATAACAAGAGGGGATATGCAGGTAAAATGTGGATATCGCTATAGTTAAACTTGCATAGACTTTACTAATGCTACAAATACATTTGTATCATAGCACAAAAACTAATAAGCCTCGATATTTGTATAAACTATACATCCAACAAGTATTACCTACACCAAGTATTGTAAAACCGCCAACACTAAAATAAACTTAATGACAGATAACATAAATAAAACAAAACAAGCTATTCATTGTTCAATCACAACCGAAGCCATAACGAAAGACATAAACGGAACGACAGACCGTTGTTACAACACTTGAAAAGAAGATTGCGACCCCTTCCTACCCTTACCCTTTCCACCCCTCCCCACCCTAGAGGGGATAAACGAGTCCCCATTACATCCCACGGCGACATTTCTCTACTTGTCAATATCATTATTGACAAAACCAATCCCCGTCCGCGACTTTTAAAACTGGGACGATTGCCATAACAATGCCTTGGTACGGGCGCGCACTCGGAGAAACATAACTCCGTATTATGTCTATGTAGATGTTTTGTTGGTTATACCAGTCTCGAATATACTGTTTGAATTGTGTGTTATTTGAAAATGTATCAGGTATTCAGGGTTGGGAAGGTCAAGTAAATTTTAATTTCTTTATTTTTCTTCTACTCATTTGGTGCCATGGCGACATAATTTTTATGCGGAAAAATGTTTCGGTTTCAGGAAATCACCAAAGAACACAATAGATCAAACCAAGTACTAAGGTATTGTTTGTGATGACTAATTATATGTTATCTCCGAGTGGATTAGTTTTGAATTAAGTGCGAGTGCTTTATCTTTCAAAATATATTTATTGGACATTTCACCCCTAGCTTGTTACGCTACTGTACATTTATGGCCATGTCAAAGCAATATAAGTGTTCTCCGCTCACGTTCCGACTGGCAAGGATTCAAATCCGCCTTGCCCAGTAAATAAAACTGGGCGGCAAAGTTTCCGCGCCGGGGGACACCGCGCCAAATTTCCCGCCAGTCTGATTGTTCAATTTGGTGCAAACATTGCGCCATTGCCAGTTATTGTATTCTTGTGTGCTGCCGTCCTATATCGATTACGGCGAAATTTCTTTTTCAATAACGGATGTATTAAATATTTTAAGCCGTTCTGCTGATTATGAAATGTTTATTTCTCGGAAAATGGGATTGGAAATACGGACTTTAATTTTTCATGGAACTGTGATGATTTTTGATTGAACCTTGAAAATTCATTAAAGTATATTACATTTTTGGTCTCGAATTTTTGTTGGAATTAAATTAGATTTTGAAATAAAATGTCGTTATTGAATTTCTCAATAAACCAGCCAGATCGGATTGAATTATTAAGGCTTGAATTGGACCAACATTTCTTCGTACTATCTAACTTAGCTTTTATATATTTGACCATCGCTTCCCTGTCATTTATCTAATGGTGGATACACACGTATTTACAAGCTTTATGCTTTATTTATCTGCAAACATACTCGACCCTGCGTCTACACGTAAAAACATGCTCAAAGAATATGTTTAGTTTGCTTTGAAATTTTATAGAGAATCTTATTCAAATTGAACATTTTGGTTGGCTTCGAGCAATTGTGTTGAGACTTGCATGGTACACATTTTCGTACTTAATCGAGATAAAGCAAGTTTATCGAGCTTCTTTCTTCTACTTCTACTCAGCATTACTTTTGTGGGAGATGAGTCCATAGTATACAATTTAAATTCTTTACAATCTTATGACAGTTTACCATCTCGCGAGATAGACTATAATCTAACGGTATTTATAATTTTACAGTGAATATAAAATATAGATTGTACGAAGCTTCTATCATCTTTATAGTCATGAGTATATTACCTCCTCCTTGTGTGTCCAGCGTATCGCGGGCGGCGGCTCCGGCGAGTGCTGCACCACGCACGTGAGGTTGATGGTGCTGCCAGTGTTGATGAACAGCTCCGGACCTCCCAGGATTGTCGTCACGGGCTCTGATGGAGAAGCGTAGTGTTAGAAATATTCTGGAAAGCAACTCAGACTATTTACAGCACATAGCACTGGTGGTAGGTCTTTCATATGTGAGAGGCCGCCTGGTTAGGTACCACCGCTATGTCTATTTCTCCGGCCAAATAGCAGTATAAATGCACTGTTGTGTTTTGGTTTGAATGATATTAACCAGAGTAACTACTGGTCATATTGAGACTTAAGTTAGCGAGCGTAGTGGAATGCCAAGCATTGCTTTTTAATTCAAGGTCTACTAACAACTCGATTTATTATATCGCTCGACGAAGGAGGAAATCTAAAACAACGAATTTCTAAGAATAATCAAGAACTCAATTTCTCATTAACATTGAAATAGCCTGAAACCATAAGTACGGTACACAATGTGTTAACTTTACAACTTGATAATTTATTATACGCATTAGATTCAATAACTTGTTTTCTACTTGTTATTCTCTGCGATATTGGTAATACAAATAGTATATTAGAAGATACAGCTCTATTCCATATAATTTGTGTAAAGGCATAAAAAAGAAGGTCGTGATTTTTTCCGTAATGTAGGTAATGTCTGCGACATTTTATATTTATCTTGTAATTTGTTTTTCCCATAATGTTCTTTTAAATTTACGCGAATGTTACACATTAAACTAAACCCGTTTTTTACGGATTTCATCGCGGATTTGGTTAATTTTAAGCAGTCTGACTCAGTGACTGTTACAATATCTTATACTTCTATTATTCAACAATTAATAAATAAAAATAATAATTTAATTGATTAATTGAATGATAAAAGTTAATTGTTTTTATATAAAATATCGATATAAGACGCTGTCGCTGACAGCACAGCAGGTATTAAAGCTCCTTTTTATTTGAATTTATGGAAATTCAATGTGAAAAGTAAATTACCAATCTTTAACAATCTGTCTACCCTAATACAATATAAGCTTGGACTCATATGTGTCTATGTGATAACACGTCTGTATGCCTTAATATTAAAATAAACATTTTCAACTTGCTAACTTTTTAAAACATAGGCAAATATTCTCAAAGAGGCCTGCGTGGCAAAGTTCCCAAGTCAAATATTCAACTTTATCTGTAGTTAAACATCGCTTTTGAGCCAAATTACTTGTATTTATCCAAGATGGGTGTTACAAGTAATTTGGGACTAAAATGCTTAGTAGTTTTAAGTGGATATTTTAACTTGAGAATATTCAAAGACTTGATACGGCGGGAAATTGCATCGGGTATTTAAAATTGGATTTAGTTACTCGTTAGTGTACTAAAATTTAGAGCATTGTGATTGGAGAAATTTATTTAAAGCTATTATAATAGGTGCTAGGACCTATAAATAAAGGTATTAAAGGGTAATGCACCGGTGTAGTTGGTAGTTGCATTTTGTTTGTAGTCACTAAAACTACCACCCGGCTTCGTTTTTGGTAGCAGTTTTGACATATCCTGTATAATATTTAGAATTAAATTCATGCAAACAGTTTCTCTTTTAACTACCCTTTCAATTTGAAAAAAAAATTCTGATAAATAAGAATATATTTAATGTTATATCGCCGACCCTTGAAACTACATTTTTATAGAAAATCGAATACATTTTCCTAAACTGAAGTTAAAATTATAACGATACTTTCAATATTCATAAACCACTAAGAACTTATTAATTTAGAGTAGTTAATTAAGTTTTTCTCCGTCATAATGAAACGCGTAATATATATTCTGGATAAAAAGTTAATTACGTCCAATTTTTCAGCGCGAAAGCTTATCTCATCTTCCGGATGATTTAATGAAGGGAGAGCTTCGGATAAAAATAACACGTGTAATGTGAATTAGCAGACTTAAATAATGTTAACGTTTACTTCTTTTGTCATACGAGACTTGTGGTTCTTTTTTTGTATCTGTATTAGCCCATATACGTCCCATTGCAGGGCATGGGCCTCCTGTACAATCGAGAGTACGATTGAGAGAGTTAGGCCATATAGTCCACCTCGCTGGCATATTGCGGGTTAAGACTACTATACTTAAGATACCATAGACATTCTTACAAATTCGCTATGGTATGCAGGTGTCCTCACAGTGTTTTCCTTCACCGTTATAGTGCGTGGTGCTTGACTATCAATGCACACATAACTCTGAAAAGTCAGAGGTGTGCCCTGGGATTCGAACCCGCGACCACCGTCAACATGTTGGCAACCGCGTCTGGTCCGTTTACCGACAGGCCACCACGCACTTTTTTATTATTATTACTTGGAATACTATTTTTATTATTTTATGTGAGTTGGTGCCTGTTTGTGAAAACCGATTAGAAAGTTTTATTCAATTTTTTTTTTCATTGCTATGAATGGCGAGACGAGCATGCCGTTCGCCTGATGGTAAGCGATACAACCGCTCATGAACAGTAGCAAAACCAAACAACATCTTGAATTACAAAGCAATGCTTGGCATTCCACTGCGCTCGCCATCCTGAGACATAAGATGTTAAGTCTCAATATGTCCAGTAGTTACTCTGGCTACAATGCCCTTCAACCCGAAACACAACAGTGCGTTTCCACTGCTGTTTAACGGAAGAAATAGACACTGCGGTGGTACCCACCCAGATGGCCTCTCACATATGAGTGACCTACCACCAGTAGTCAATTGTATTTTGTTTCGTGTTCAATTTGTGTACATTCAGTTTTGTACAAGGGAACAAAATTGTTGAGAAATCACCATCTTTTGCCATTGTATATTCTTTGGGACAGCATTAAGATCAACTTCACTGCAGCCACTTAGCCTTGCCACCATAAAAAAGACTTACGCAGTTTTAATGTTACCTACTTTTTAAATTACATGCAGTTGTATACATATTGTTTTTATTAGTTTAAAGAGAAAAGATATTACATAACTAAGCAGCATGATAGTAAGATTCGTCCGCTACCGCAAACTTGTGACCCACCCATCGATTTCTGTTTGTGAATGGATAGCAGGCCCGAGGCTGGTGTTATTGTGCCGACTGCAAAACATAACAAACTACCACGGGTTGATACTCTGTTTCGGTTGCAATGTATTTACCATCAGGTACATTGAAAAGTAAAAATAATTGTTACATTTATACTATCAATATTGTAACTGTACACAAAATAAAAGTATATTAAAATCTAATGCAACTAAATACGTAAAGCTTTGTCCAACTGCAAAATAATATAATTTATTATTGTTAAAGTCCCAACATTTTCCACACTTACTTTAAGCGTACTGTGCAATGCCAAGATGTTTAATATCACTTAGATGTCTCAAGTATAAAATGTGTTTACCGACTACGGAGAGGTACATCCTGTGGCCGATAGGTGGCGTTGTACCCACTTGGCATTCGTACACGCCGGAGTCTCGCCGCTGCGGGAATCTTATCTGCGGAGAAAAATTACTTTCGTAACAAATGCTAGTTTTGTTTAAAAGTTTGGCGCGATTGCTGTGTGATTGTGTAAGATATCGATCGTGATATGCATTTAGATTTTATATAATTTTATACAAAGAAAACTAGGAAGATTAACTTTGGCAAATACTGCTTAAAATAACAAATTTAATAGTGTATCGTCATGTATTAAAAAAATCATTGACAAACATACAAATTAAAACCTAGCAAAACTTTAGGGTACACAATTTGGATATATCTTGCAGGAATATGATAGAACTGTTAGTCATTATATCAAGGAATTTATGTTTTTCCGACAAATCGATATTCAACCTACACATCCTAATAATGGGGTTAAAATATGGCGTATTATTCTTAAATATTTGAAGTGCGAATATTTTCGGCTGATGTATTCTGTATCTTGTAATGAAATTATTTAGGGAAAGCAATTCAGGAGAGTAAATCCATGCGTGAATTATTTAAAAAAGAAAGTATAGATCCGAAAGTCGAACTTCTTGTATCTAGTCTTTACAAATTAAATTTAGATAACCTATCACCATACGACGAAATGTTACGGCCAAGCCCAATAGGATAGCACCTTTAAGCATATTTTGTTTTGAGCACTTTCGATGCGATCTGCGTGAATTGAATAAAAGGGAGCCCAAATTATTTCTCCGTATTCAAGCACCGTTCTATTTTTTTTTGTGCCATGAATGCAGACTAGCTAGCGGCCCGTCTGATGGTAAGCGGCTACCTCTGCTCATGGACCTCCGCAGTGCCAGGGGACCAGGACAACCAAATGTTTATTAGGTTGATATGGAGATCATTGGGAGAGGCCTATGTCCAACAATGGACTTCCTGTGGCTAAAACGAATGACCGAACAAAAGAATTACCAAATGTTTAGCAACGAGAATACGCAACATAATAAATAATAATAATAAAAACTTTTATTTGGCACAAAATTACAAAGGTTACATTTTAACGCATAGGTTGACAATTACATATATTAGTGCTTACACAAATTATGACAGCTGCAGTTTAGCAGGGGGCCCCAAACTAGGCTGAGCCTGTATCTTGGAGACCAGTATATTATGTCTATTGTAATTGTTACATTGCTTAGCATTGCTCTTATATGTTGGATTAATTTTAAAACTTATCTTCTAATATACATAAATCAAAAAATATATTTATAGTACAACATCATCCTGTCTTGCCTTACTAATTGTATATAATGTTATGGTATTTGGTAATCATTTATATTACTTTCGGTGAGTGCACAAAAATCTGAAATACGAACATTATTCCATATAAACACTAAATTTAAAATTTTATATTTTTATTTTATAAATCTTAGAAACCTTAAAAACCTTAACAAATATCTATCAATATATTTTCGGTGTCTTTATAGTCAAGTGTTTGTAGCCACTTTGATACCGTTAATTTTGTTTCAGGAACTGAGAGCGTTTTCAGATCGCAATGTTTTAAAACCGAATTATATGTGTGTGCCCTAAGGTGTTCTCCAAATCGGCGACCAAAATTAGTTTTTGTTTTTGGAAGTGGTAGTCGGAAAATTCTCTTTTTTATTAATGCATGGTAGTCATACGTCGAAAGGCGTTTTTGGGTATTGATGCATATTTTCAAAATAAAGAGTTGCCGTACAGTTAAGACTTGGGCTTCCTGGTAGAGATTTCTGGTAGGATATCTATAGGGCTTTTTTAGCATTATTTTTAAAACCGATCTCTGGGCTCTTTCAGCGGTTATGAGAGTAGTTTTTGGGGCGCTACCCCATACGGAGATACAGTAAGTGATAACTGGTTGACAGATAGCCGTGTAAATAGTTTTAAGAATGCAATAACTAGCGGAGTTATTGAGTCTTTTTAAAATTGAGGACGTTTTTCTAATTCTCTTTGACACGTGATCGATGTGGTCTTTAAAGTTTAAGTTTTGATCAATGATTATCCCTAAGTATTTAATAGTGTGTGATTGTTGTATATGGTCGCAGTTGCAGTGTTGATGTAGACTAGATCCGTTACAGGTATGGATTTGGAGTTTAGTTGACAGTGGTGGCTGAGAAGCAGCAGTTTTATGAAAACAGAGGTATTTTGTTTTTTCTTTATTTAGGGTCAGAAGGTTATATTGCATCCACTTGTTTATATCTTCCATACCACGCTCCGCAGCTAAGAAAGCAGAAGGCCAATCTTTACCCGTGAACAGAATAACGGTGTCATCAGCATAACAAATTATTTTGGCATTAGGTATTTGGATATTGTGTATATCATTCATATAGGATATGAATAAAGAAGGACCCAGTGTGCTTCCTTGGGGTACACCAAAATGCACGGGTAGTATTTCACTATATTGAGAGCCAACCTTAACCAATTGTTTACGGTCAGAAAGGTAGCTAGTAAACCATTCCAATGTCATACCCCTTACACCCAATTTTTCTAGTTTATTGAGAAGTAATTTTATTGAGATTGTGTCAAAAGCTTTCGCTAGATCCACAAAAACACCTAGACAGCAGTCGCCTTTTTCGAGACTAGCACTCACTATTTCTGTTAGTAGCGTTACTGCGTTTTCAGTTGACTTGCCTCTGCGAAAGCCAAATTTTCAATTTTCAATATAGTTAAGACTAACTATTCAATTTTAAAGTTATCACGAACAATAAAGTAGAACGTATTCGATGTTGACCCAGTGGACATGAAAAACAATTCAGTTATCAAATCAATACTATTTAGGAAAGTAAAAAATATGATGGTTCATTTTCTCTTTAACAATAAAATGTTACCCATCTTTTCCTAATATTACTCAACCCAGCGTCAAACGTTCCATCATTAATAAACACAACACAAGTCGGGAAGTCGACAGTAGGCATCTGAAGCGTGTTGCCAAAGCATTGGCTGAATAATTAACATACTGCGCATATCATTCTCATGTCCGTCCTTTGCCAAGACGTTTCATTAAGCGTAGAGCTTATGTGTAGTGATATGCCTTTTTCTTACACTTTTTTATACGCCTTTAGTTTTATGATGAGTCGAGGCGCCTGGCCGGAGCCTCTGAATACAAAGACCTTTTTTTAACTAAAAACTGCAGTCAGTGATGTAGTCCTGATTCTTGTGTATATAAAAAAGTATTAGATGCTTTTTGGTTCCATAAGATATGCTCGAAATAAAACGTATGTATTAAGTGATCATTTTGCCTTAGCATGATATACAAACTGTGGCCTCTCTTTTGGCAGAAAGGTTCATGCTTATTGCGTATCGGAGGTTCCCTCATTATTCATGTTAAATATTATAATTTAAAGGCCACTTTTGATAAATGAGGGAAAAATATGTCGTAATTTCACTAATATCGCCTTCAGCACCAAAAGTTCACAGTAAAACACAAGGTGTATAGGGCATCATCAACGACTTTCATACCAGAGCATGCCAATCCAATTACCTACATCAAAGACTATATTTATAGAAACGGGTGTCCTGCAAACTCAACAAAACTATTTAATAGCCTAAACCAATCCAACCTAGACCCTAGATCCAGCCCTAAAGTTACCAAAGGCTTACTGCCTAACATAGGATTGGATAACGCCTTAATCTAGGCCGTTTAAGGTCTTCGTAATCTTATCCGTTGCCCTAAATATAATGAGCCTCTTGGCCCGGATCGAGTATCTGAGGGTAGTAATGATTAATAGCTTATTGATCACCTACCGTGATGGATTGCAAGCGAAATGACCTCGATCTTACGAAAAGCTTTGATACTCTTAAGAGTTTTAACCTTGAATAGCTTTTTTCTGTATTAGGCGTGGCTTACGGTATTATAATTTTTATGGTATTCTTATCCTGGATAACAAGCATTGATGCTGAAAAGGCATCCCATTGGTACGTTTTCGAATTATTGTACAATTATTCAATACATATTTCTTTTTAAATTTCTTTGTTCGTTGCTGTGTCCTTTTGTTGGTTCCTTTTATTCTCCTTTGGTACTTATACTGTATGTGATGTGTTGTAATATGTAGGAGTATTAGCTCAATGGTTGTAATAGAAATACTTTCTTTTTTTCTGCTTTCTTCAATCACCGCACAGAGTGGTGAATAGTTAGTTAATGTAATTGAAATTGTGTCGCGTTTAACTTGTTTCTTCTCAGTATTGAACATAATGGCACAATTATACTGACTTTGCTGCAATTGCCGTAAAGAATAGAGTAGTCACTTTGTCAAACTAGACCCGAATGTCAAAGAAATAATAATTGCAGGTAGGCAGTGACTTTGTTGTGCTGGCCCCCTGGCACTGCAGAAGTCCATGAGCAGCGGTAGCCGCTTACTGGGATAACGCCAAAGTAGAATGATGATGATACGGTGCAGTTAATACTTGCGTATAAGATACACTCACTTTGAGTATCCAGTCCTCCGTGTGTGGGTTATGCACGCTGATGAATCTCTGGTCGGAGGTGTAGGTCATGCGGCCTGACGTCAGCAGGTGGATGTCTCTGTGACGGATCCATGATACCTGGCAAATAACCAACAAAACTGTTAAAGCATTTTGCATATTTTAATTGACGTGGCGCAGTCGGTTAGGCACTGGCTGTGAAACGAGAGGCCGCGTGTTCGATCCCCGCACTGAGAGACGTGTTGGTGCGGCCCACAAATATTGCTTCCGGGCCTGGTTGTTTGTGAGACCGATTCGTCTCTCGTTCATGACTCCCGCGACATAAGAATCGATCTTAGTGTGGGTCAGGCTATGTATGTGACTATTGGGTGTTATTTATTTATTTAATTCATATGTCTGGAGCATTATACATATAGATCTGGGAAACATATTTTCCACAGAAGACTTTTAGTGTCTGAAAAAACCCGGCGCGTATTAGTGATAACTTCTATTTGGCCCTCTATTCCATTTATCTTGTGACCTATTTTAAGTGTTGCCTGTAGGCTTTTTGTAGAAAAATAAAGAGAAACGCTGTCATCTTAAATATCACTTGTATTCAAGACCGATTTATAAACAACTGCCACGCTGCACATTGATGTGAAATAATAGCTTTTGTGTTGTATTTTCTTCGATTAACGACGGTTCGTTAGGGCGGTCCCTAAAATACCCTTTTTTTCCTTTCTTTCCTGCTTATTCTATGCGACATGCCAAATATTGTGGGTGTTTATGGCTGCAGAGAAAACTTTTCATCCTATGAAAACTAGTTGTCTTATTTGATAGAAATAATGATAGTAATATCACCATTTCCGCCTGGTACAAAAGCTGGTATAATATTTTACAAAATATTAAAATAATTTATCGTGTATTTAATTTTATAATATGAAGTATTAAATCGATCCCTGCGCTATTGAACAGTTGCTGCCGCTAAACTGAATAAATAATTTGATATTATTCTAACGCGAAATATTGTTTTACATTTATAGTATAGCATTGATGAATACGATAGCTGAAACAAGTTTTTCAAACATCTTTATTTATATTTATTATTGCACAAGTATACTATGTAAGTATATATGTTTGCAATAATAAATAGAATATACTGCGAGAAAACCTTGGTATATAAATCAATTACAACAGATAAAGAAACACATCAAAGGAAAATAGAGAGCGTTAGGAGGAAAACCCAAATCGCTTTCCGCGTTTATAAATGGAAAAACGTATAGCTCTAATTGCCTCTTAATGGATGAAAGAACACATCTGAAAAAATACTGCGTCGTGAATAGACGCCTTCGGCTGTAAAATGATACAACTTGTTTACATTTGCTCACGTTTGAATTAAATTGAGTTTTAGACTTTGTTTCTTTGTACGTGACATATATCCAGTAGATAAAACAAACAGTTAAAATTTGGTTTGAAATGATGAAGTAAAAAGTATCGTTTGCATGTTTTCAAAATTTAATTACTATTATTTCTGATATAATAAAATTCAAATTTCTTCCAACAATCCTTATTTCAATCTTAAATTAAGATCGATGCAATATTATTATTTATGCATATAATAAAATATATTCATTTGGTTTGGGTATCGTTTTTGGTCAGGCTGTTTGTCTAATGTATTTAATTGGCTAATTAGCAAATTCCAGGTAAATTATGGTTTCCAATCAAAAAATGTAACAAATTATAATCAAAAAAACGCCTTTAACAGCCCCCATTTCTAAACCAAAGTAGCCAGAAGTGTATAAAAATAAAACACAGACACCATTCAAGAAAATACTAAATGTACAAAAAACAGAATGATTCGCTCGATTTTGAGCTATTGTATGGCACATTGTAATTGCAGACAAAAAACTTTTACGTACAATATTTGTAGATTAAGAAAGCACAAAACCTAAACCTTTGCAGCGAAGAAACACGAAAAATAATATAACAAAAGACAGCAAATTAACAGAGCAAAACATGACGCGCTATGGCTTACTTGGCCTGCTTAATTTTTTTTCTTGTATAAGAAGAAAGAATTTAACTAAGCTTTTTTTGGTACTTTTTAAGGTTTTGTCGTCAAATGTAAATGTGCGTGAAAAATACGACCTATGTTCAGATTAGACGATAAGAGGCTTTGCGCGCCTCGACGAAAAATTTATCTTAATTTCTCTTGACTTTTTGCCGAATTTTCTGAGACAGGCGGCTAAGATGATATATACGGTTTAATAATTTTACTCAACGCCTGTTTTTCACTTTCTGTTATTTGGTATATATTCAATAAAATATATAGCATATTCGGCTATTTTGTGACATTCTATAAGTTTATAATAATAATAATAATAATAATAATAATAAAACATTTATTTCAGACAAAATCCATAAAATAATAATACAGTAGTCAGCACACAAACAGTTCTAGAATATAAATAGAAAATGAACGATATACCAAATCAATTAATTAAATATACAAAGGAAATAGATTACAGACACATAATTATATTAATTCAATAGTAACCACACTACGTCAAATATTCATTATATCTATATCGTTATGTCAATCAGTCAATTAATTTGGAAAAATAAAATAATAAGAAAATCATACACAATTCATAAGTTAAACAATAATAGGAATATGTCAGTCTTGTCCGGTAATTATACACATCCATTTATGTTGGATCGGACAATCCGCGCGAGAAGCAATCATCCTGAGGATGCTATTACTACTGTCTCTCACTCGTCTTAATAAAGAGGCAACCTTTTTTCGGATTAGAGCTTGATAGCCATCCGTCCGAGCATCAGCAAACATTTGCGACGCACTGCAGTAGGGAGGCAGCCGCAACAGCACCCTGAAGATGTTGTTATATTGAACGCGCAGGACCCTGGCAGCCCGCTGAGTATGATTCACCCATAGACCGCTCGCGTAAAACGATTGACAAAATGCCTTAAACAAAGTAATTTTTACTGGGGAGGAGCACCGAGCGAATCTACGGGCAATCATGTTTCCTCGGACCGCCAACGCCCTGCGCTCCCGCTCCAAATCTGCATCATCGGATAAATCATCCGTCACAATGTGGCCCAGGTACTTAAAACTGGTCACTCTCTGCAGTTCCTCATCATATAATTTAATAGGAGGAACACGTACTGGAACGGGAGCACCTGACTTACCCTTGAAGAGGAGAACTTTACTTTTTGCTTTACTGTAGGTCAGTCCGTGTTCCCCAGCGTAGGTCTCGCATATAGCCAACATCTTACGAATAGCACCTACCGATGGTCCCAGCAGCACCATATCGTCCGCGTAGCTAATATTATTGACGCATACACTATCAATGTAACAACCGGTATGAGTGCTGCTGAGTCCACCGATAAGGTCATTTATGTACAAGTTAAATAACAAAGGAGAGGTCAGCCCCCCCTGCCTCACGCCACACTCCATGCCATATGGCCCGGACAAAGCTCCCGCCCATCTCACCTGGTTCCGCTGGCAGTGGTACCATTCCTGTAACACTGATATGACCTCAACCGGTACACCCGCCCTGCCCAGTTTGTCCCAAAGCTTATCATATAGGACAGTGTCAAACGCCTTAGACAAGTCTAGGAAGCACGCGTATACCGGTGTTTTCCTGTCTGTATAGTACTGAACAGCCTGCTTAAGACATAATATCGCACTTTCAGTAGAAAGCCCATTTCTAAAACCGAACTGGGCTTCATGCAGTTTAATGTGTTTGTTAAGAATGTTATTAAGCAGGCTGTCCAACACCTTAGCCAATATGGTCGCAAGAGAGATGGGTCGATAGTTATTCATATCTGAGACGTCCCCAGTTCTATTCTTAATAATTGGAATCACTATAGTTTTGGTAAGTTCCTCTGGTTAGTAACTATGGCAAAGGCAGAGATTATAAAACAAGGATAGGACGCGTGGCAGGTGGACTCCAGCATGCCTAAGATGCTCGATGCTGAGACCATCATATCCAGGGGATTTACCTCTATGCATATTGTTAATAACTTTTTTAACCTCCTTCGATGTAAAACTGATATCTCTTTTCTGAATGATGGTTCCAGCAACGGGCGACCGAAACACACCAGTATTATGCTGCGGTGTCACCTTGAAGTGTTTACTAAACGCATTTGCAATCAAGTGATTGTCAAAAATACCATTAATACTCACAGGAAGGCCAGACTTTTGGTTAAATTTTCCGGTATCTTTCCAGAATTGTGGGAAATTGTTTATCATTGTAGATTCTTTGTTTGATAGCGTATATAATACGATACGGTGGATTTCATTCGCGTAGTGAGATAAAAATAATAAATGTAAAAAATATTAATCTATAGTATATTTGCTAGTGATATTTTGTTATAAAAATAAACGTCACTCGTACTCATACCTAGAACGCTTGCATTTTAATGTCATACTGGAATATTACATTAAAATACAAGCATATATGCAAATATCATATGTCTAAATTAATTTTCTTTGGGTTAAAGGTATTAATTAATTTAAAACACAAGTCATATACACTTACCACATATGCAAACTACAAAACTTACACCGTAAAACCCGTACGCTTGAAGTTGAGCCAACTCACAAAACGCGGGCAGACTTATTTGTTGTTACATAATAATTTCGGGAACTAGTCCGCACTACCGCTGTACCGCCATAAACAGCCGTCCAGGTGGATATTACTTGAAAATATTCTTAAGAACAACGTTTATCTACTTGGATAAAAATGTTGAGATAATACTTTTCCTTTTTTGAGACTGGTAGTGGTAGAATTTAACAGTGGTGTTTTAGGTTAAATCTCCAGGCCGTGAATAATTTGTCTAAGACTTACAATGGTTGCATAATAATACACCCAACAGTCATATACATAGTCCTGACGCCACACTAAGATCGAGTCTTGTGTCGTGGGTATCAGGAACTACGAGAGACTTTTCGGTACTCACAAACACCCAGACATGTTTCATTATTAAAGTATTCTAATGTATATAAACCAAATGCTTGAAGAAAGGAATATATTACGTAGTCGACTAAAATAGAATTCAATAGTCTCCGCCTAACGGAAATACTGCAATGAATACAAATAAACCAACCAAAATACATTGATATAAAATATAAGGATAGACCCTTTAATACACTTGGCGTTTCGAATAGAAGACCGTGAAAATAATGCTATACATTAAATATTATATTAACTAGTTATATGGAGTTTTTTTTTTATTCTGGCTCGGCATAGTAGCCGCATTACGCCTGATGGTGAGCGCAAATGCCGCCCAGGCAGAGTATCCACTGGCATCGGACGGCAGTCCCATGCCAATAGATACAATTATGCCGGCCTGCTATGCTATGGAGTTCGTCTAAACGTTGATAAGAATTTCTATCTTTATTTTTATTTAACTTTTCGTCATAATACAAGCAAGCGTTTTTATAATCGTTGCGAGCGACGAGTAATTTCAGTAACTCTACTAGAGATTGCACTGGAGCGCCGCACCACTTACATTGGAATACTTTACGCGCTTTCCGCCCTGTCCTTATATTTATGCCAATACCAAAATATGGAAAACAATATGAATTCTTTATAAATAGAATGGTAATTTCATATTTTGTTACCTTCAATTATATTTATATAGTTCGTCATTAACGAAATCGTGGACGACTGATGCTTTATAATTATATCAAAGAATTGAAGGACATGTTACAATATCGACAACAATACCTATTAAAACTTCCATTCTCAACTCAATATTAACTTTGTCATGTAGAAAATTACTTGGATCAAGCCCGACGTCGATGAAAACTAATTAAACGTTAGTTGTAATTGTCTTATGTCAGGCAATATCTGCAGTTCTAAGAAGTTCGTTCCTTATAATGAACTTATTATGGCGTTTAAGAATAGATCACGGACATCCTATATCATACGGAAAATTGTGTCATATATAGATAGTATCACGAGTATATCGTAATAGTAAAGAAGTACATTTTGCTCAAGCTTAATTCATATTAGTTCTTTCGACTAAGAATTTCTAATACGTAGACATTGAGGTATTATACTAGAGCGGACATCGGAAACAAAATCCCTGCGTATGGCGCGTGCACAAGGGTACACAGTGAAGCGAGAGGGAAGATATTGTATTTCGCAGGCGTGACAGAGACAGAAATAGAATATAAATAAATAAATAAATAAACAGTGTCCCCTCTAGTATATTATCTCAATGTACGTAGACCTTAAAAACCATACCATATAAGAGTGGTTGGTGTCGGGTGACAACCCGTCACTGTAATTCTTATCCACGAGGATGAAAAGTGTTATCGCAAAGAATTAACACCAATCTCAATTCAATGAGTCAATTAGGCTGTGTTCATGATGTCAGGATGTTGAGGCCTGAGGACTGCACCTTCCAACTCGCTCTGTCGCTGCCACCCCGCTGCCATCGTGGACGCAGCCTTAAGTATACTAGCCAATCGTTTAATCGAAAGGATATCAATCAATCAAAAACAATTACTGGTGGAAGGTCTCTCGTATGTGAAATGCCGTCTGGGTGGTACCACCGCAATGTCTATTTCTGGCGCCAAACATCAGTTTAAATGTACTGTTGTGTTTCGGATTGAAGGACATTGTAGCCAGAGTAACTACTGTACATATTGAGACTTTACATCTTATGTCTCAGGATGGCGAGCGCAGTGGAATGCCAAGCATAGCTTTGTAAATCAAGCTGTTGTTTGGTTTTGCTACTGTCCATTACCGGTCATATCGCTTATCATCAGTCTTTCAGCTCGTCTCGCCATAGATTGCAATAAAGAACACAATCAACAGAAGTCGGAATCCAATGACACATAAAGAAAAATCACATAATTAGTCAACTCACAGTTCTGTTGCCAAGGTCATGAACGCGGCAGTTGAGCTGTGCCGTCTTGCCCACCAGGGCGGTGACGTTCTTGGAGTGCGCCACGTCGAAGCGAGGCCCTCGAGGCGTCAACCCCAGCTCCACTTCTGTGTAGTCTAGCTCCGACACGCCGTTAGGGTTCAGGCCATTATCGGTGCAACCTTCGGATAAAAACATAGATATTTTAAGAATATTTATTTTTGAGTGCATGGTAGCCTGTTGGTAAACGGACCAGACGCGACTGTCAACATGTTCACGGTGGTCGCGGGTTTGAATTCCAGGGCACACCTGTGACTTTTCGGAGTCATGTGTGTATTGATAGTCAATCACCACGCACTAAAACGGTGAAGGAAAACATCGTGAGGAAATCTGCATACCACAGCAATTATTAAGAATTTCTAGGGTATGTAAGTCAACCAACCCGCATTAGGCCAGCATGGTGGACTTTATAGCCTAACCACTCTCAATCGTTTTCTCGATTGTAGAGGAGGCCCGTGCCCTGTAGTGATACGTATACGTATATGATACATTTATTTATTTCATGGTACACAAGATTAAACAAATGAGAAAAGCCAATTAAAGGTCCTCACTATTATACAGCCGTATGTGACAAACTACAAGTGTGAGTTGAAGTCGTAAAAATTGTTGACCCTTACAACAATAGTCAATTCTAATTTAAGTCTTATTATACATTATTCTCAAGAAAAAAGTCCTAGCTTAGAGATTTTGAATAGAGAGACAGAGTTTAAGTTAGCATTGAAAATATTTTGAATTACATGGGAAACATGAGAATTTTGTAGCTTTCAGAAGATTAGGTTAAAATGAAAGCCTTACTAATACTTTATCCAAACAATTTTTCCTGGTAGTATTACACACAACAGTATGACACTGCGAGAAACTCTTTGTTCTCACAAAACCAGATTCGAAACAAATATTTATTTGTCGGCGACACATTTATATTAGTCATAACAATATTTTTTGACAATGGTGAATAGTGGAGTATATTATGCCTTAATTACGATAAAAGGATAAGTTTTAAACGTGACAACTGAGCAGTTAGTACATATAGGTATTATGCAAAACAATAACGTCTTCCAGACTAAGCGGCCTATTATAATTATGACCTTATCTATTTTAGAGACGAAAAATAATACAATTCCACTAATCTTTAGAAAAGACTCTCAATATGATGTAATTAAGTTAGATCCCCCAAACCGCTGTGCATTAGAACGGATCCCCGGCCGTCAAAGTCATTGCGGTAGATTATAACACTGTAATTTTTCAGCACAGCACGTAATTATGTAAGTTGGTTCACGTAGAGCTCGTAAATCCACGCGGCGCGATGGAGGAATTTTGAATTTTGTATCAAAATTACGTTTTAATGGTGTACTTTGTGCGAGTTTGCCAAGTCAACTTTCATTTTCACATTTATTTTTAAAAACCTCCACCACATTTCCCCATGTTCGTAACTTTACTTTGTTTATTAAAAAAATTATGCTTGCGGTCTTCGAGTTGGATAACTTCGAGGAAAGTCGCTGCGGTCACTTTTTACACCAGTTTTTAGCTTAGTGAACGACGTAAAGTTAACATCGAAATTGATTGCCGATACGAAAGTTGATTTTGAAAGCAGAGGACATGATTTGGAAATTTGGAGTGTAATAACAACCGCTTTCTTTATCGGTTGAGGAATACACGGTAAAGGAAATGCCATACTTGAAGATTTTCTAAAGGAGTTTAAAAAATGTCAATTGTATTAATCTTCATTTGTTGAATGTAAGGGATTAAGAACTAATCTTATTCACGAATGGGTTGAAATCCTGACATCATATAAAAAATAACTATCTTTATAAATCGAACATATCACGCATCAATGCCTTGTGAATATATTATAAAAATAGATAGAAAAAACAAGAGGCAAGATGATACGAAATTTCCCACACTACATCTTATTTGAAGAGAATTATTTCCAATATTCTAAATATATCTCAGACATTTGGAGGTAAACTCTTGACATGCTTTTTATGTTTTACGCGTGAAGAAATGAAGAAACTGAATTCGAATAGGCAGTAGGCACTTTACTATTTTAACAAAATATAGCCTATTAAGTGCTCTTATGTAAATCGTATGAAAATAAAAGCCCTCAGACAGATCTGTGCCAACAAGGTCCAGTGTATTTATTCAGGCCTAACTACAGCCACTTTAGACGGCTTAATGTACTGAAATATTTACATTTTAATACATTTCTGAGTTTTCACGTTGTTACGACGAATGGTTTGTAGTTGAGGTGGGTTTATTCGTAATTTCTTTAGATATCCAGGTTTAGTCCAATGTCTGCGGTCTTTTTTATCCTACTAATGTTATAAAGGCGAAAGTTTGTGTGTTTGTTACTGCTTCACGCTCAAATGGCTAGACCAATTTTAATGAAATTCAGTATAGAGGCAGCTGATACCCTGAATCAATTCATAAGATATTTTATCCTGAAAAAATAGTGTTCCCGTGGGATGAGCAAGGAAATCAAACATGTTGCTATATTTTTAAACTCGTAGCGATAGTTTGGAATAAACTACAGGGTCAATAAAATGGGATATAAGATGACAAGATTGCATGCTTTGAGTCATGAAACAGATTGAGACGTGACAGGACGGGATTTAACGGGACGAGACGAAAAGAGCAGTATAAAGGAAGGCAGTCACGTTCAGTTTAAATACAAAACAGTTAATACGCGAATGATGGTTCTGGTGTGGACTGGACTCAAAAAGTGTCTGACCCGGGCCGGGCTGGCCAGCTAGTTTCTTATAGTGGCGCGACAAAGTGACTGTAATGCACTTGATGTTCATTGCAGTACTATTTCAATAAAAAAGATCGCAAGGAAGTTAATTGACTCAGCATGAATGGGCTGATTCGTCGGGGGCACAACCATTGTCTTATAGCAGAACGTAAAGCGACAGCTTTACTGTCTCTTTTTATTCGGTGAATGAGATTGTCAGATACCTAATACCCAAAGGGGTATTTTTACCCTTCCCGCTCCCTCCATTCATGATCCAAGCGTTGTGGATGTTCATGGGCGGCAGAGATGATTTACCATTAGGCGACCTGTTTGCTCGTTTGCCGGACCTAATATATGTATTAGCCCATATACATCCCACTGCAGGGTACGGGCCTACTCTACAATCGAGAGTACGATTGAGAGTCGTTAGGCCATATAGTCCTACACGTTGGCCTAGTGCGGGTTGGCGGACTTACATACAATAGAAATATCTAATGTGTATATTTATAAAAAAGAAAAAACGATGTAAAATGTCATCAGTGGTGTCCATGGTTGTTGAAAATCAGCGTGGTGTTGTGGTCCGCGCCACTACATGGCATTTTCATGCGGCTTCCCACCTGATACAACCACGACACGCTATTGCCTACTGTTTTTTAAGCTTTTATTCTTTTATAGTGGTTACACATCTACTTATATATTTTTCTGCTTTGTTTTAATTATAATTTGTTTGTGTTATTTATTATACTCGTAGTAAGTAGTTTCGTTACAATCTAATTTTAGTTCACGTGTACTTTTTTTTCCTGTCTGTGTCTGTGATAAATAAAATGGTTTTCTTTCTTTCTTTTTCTCTCTTTGATGTAAACCTATAAAATATGCTGAAAACCAGAATTTCGGCGGTTTGTTTTATCGACACCTTTTCGGCCAACATAGTAGTTTAATGCCTTATCTCGCTTTATCGTGAAAACCCTTTCCCATCAACAAGTCGGATATCATGACGTAGAATTATATAAAATTATTAATAATTGAAAATATTTTCTTGCATATACTATCTATGGCGCCAAACCGAGTAAATCAACTTAATATATCTACTTTCGTAGTAAGTACAAAAGCCCTTGCTTTTACATATACGAGAAGAGCCGGCTCATAACTCAACATTTCACCAACAAAAGGTAAAGTGAACTTCGCTGTATCTGGTTATCTTCATTTGGACAGATATCCCGTGAGTCTAAAATGTATTCGTAACAAAACCTAGGTAGTGTGGTTCCTCTATAGCCTACAAAAGAATTTGAGGCATATTGTCATAAGCTCACAACACTACGTTCTGTGAAATATAGTCTGCAGGGTCTGAATGAGAACTCTATTTGGGGGCCGCCGACCCCTTTGTCTACTAAAATATTTAAATACAGTATTCATTTGGACTTTTATACTTTAATAAAAAGCACGAAATATACAAAGTATTATGAATAAAAGAAAACGGTTGCTGTTATTCTTGGATTTAATACTTTAAGCTACTGTGCGGTGTATTGTGTTTGGAGAATTTTATAAACGGACTGTGGTGTTCGTGAACGCTTTTATTTAGGTACTTATTTAAATTAAATTAAAATTTTAATCGCAATTTTACAATTATGGCTCAGTGTTGTTAAAAGCGAGAAGTCGATTAAGCATCAGATCAAAATATTCTAATATTCAAGTAGTTTTTTGCAAGAATTGTTCAATCATAAAATAACTACCGCGGAATGTGTAGCGGTGAAAAATGAACGTTACAAAAACTTTTCTCAGCAAAATGAATTGTCTTTTTTGAAGCAGTTTGTATGCGCATTGTGAATGTTTGTATAGTTTTCGTATTTTATTAGATTTTAGATGTTATACGACAGCAAATTTCTTGGTAGTTTTTGATATATACGACACAAATATACTACATGAATATTGCTTTTTGATATCTTCATTTACAAGACTGCTTGATAGCAAGCTGTATACAAAATTGTCAACGTACACCTATAATAATTATTTTTTTTAATTAAATTTACTAGCCTCAATATTGCCCCCCTTACAAGCCCTGTATGCGGCCCACACAAAACACTTTCCATAAAATATTCGTGGCAAAATATCGCAAGTTTAATATTAAACATGATATTCACAGGACTTTTGTCTCGCGCACATTATGCCCGGCATTCGAGGAGTTGCTTTGTAAGCCCTGAGTTATGTGGCCAATATATCCGAGAAAAGCGCTATTAATGTTTTTTGATTATCTGCATATAATAAAGCGGGCTTGGAACAGCTCGCGTTTAATGCTCGCCTTTGTGTATTGTTGCAGAGGTGAAATTATGTGTTTTGTGTGCTTTGAGACTCTATTATGTTAAGATAACTTGTATACTTCTCCGGTCTTATTTGAAGCCTGTTTTTAAACCTATTTTAGCTACCGTATGTTTTATCTTCGCCGCTCAAACTGAATTCGGAAATCGTTTGAGAGGAACAAAATATTCGGTAAATAAAAAAGGTTTTATACGGATTGTGAATAAGGTGAATAATAGCTGTTTAGTTTTTTTTACACAGCTTCAAACGGTAAGAAATAATTTCGAGTAAAATCTTCATGTAAGTGATGTATGCTCTGGATTGAGTTAACCAAATATTGATCATAGGACGTCAATGAATATCGCATAAGACAGGACTCTTTTACGAAGGCTATACCATAAAAAAGATTATAGTGTGCATCACCACAAAGCAATTATTTATTTGTTTTTCCCACGTCATTATATCAGTCTACTTCCAAAACCTTAGTAATAGTATATCAGATCCTTTATAATAGGGTTGTAAGTTCATGTTATGTGAATCATTGTACCCTTAAGGAAGCCAAAGCCATTAAAAGTAAGTGGTTGGCAACCCTCGCATGACGTGCCTGAAAATATTATAATCCGAGTCAGACAGTGTAACGGAGAGTACTTTGTTACACGTATTTATTGAGTATAATAACAATATCTTATGTTTATTTGTAGCCTTTTAGTATAGTTGTATAAACAAGTAAATATTCCTACTAAAATACATTCTACTACGCGTATTTTTATTCGTCTCACAACACCTGGAACATAATTGGTGAGAATACAATAATTGGGAGTAGGTCTTTTACATTTGAGAGGCCGTCTGAGTACGTACTACCGCAATGTCTACTTCTCTCGCCAAACAGCAATGTAAATGCGCTGTTGTGTTCCTGTTTGAGGGAAATTGTACCCAGAGTAACTACTGGACAGATTGAGACTTAACATCTTATGTCTCAGGAAGGCGAACGCACTGGAATGCCAAGTATTGCTTTGTAATTCAAGGTTTTGTTTGGTTTTGCTGTTGCTGTTCTGTCATTAATAGCAAAAAGAAAACGCTCCAATCTCCTCCTTATTTTTCAAGCTATCCTATCCTCCTATTACCTATGTTTTGAGTGTCGTTGAAGTTCATGAAAGCCAGAGATCGATTAATATTGAGATGTTTACTGGTTTGCTAGAATTGTACAGTTAATATAAAATACACATATAATATGTATCTTGGTGTTAAGTTTCAATCTTGAGCCTGTTCTTCCGCAGCTGCATTATCGACCAATGCCTCACAGATATTCTCAAGAGATTGTAACATTTCCCTTCCGCCTCTACGGGTTTGCAAACTTAGCACAACTTTAAAATTCTTGCGGAAAACTCCAAGTTAAGTAGATTTCCTCGCTGTGTTTTTCTTCCTCTAGCAAGCGATAATTATATTATACTTTGTTTCGTATTACTTTGTAAAGATTCATTAATATCTAGAAACATGTTGATGTTTACTGGTGGTAGGTCTCTCATATGTGAGAGGCCATCTGGGTGGGTACCACCGCAGTGTCTATTTCTCCCGTCAAACAGCAGTGTAAACGCACTGGTGTGTTTCGGGTTGAAGGGCATTGTAGCTAGAGTAACTACTGGACATATTGAGACTTAACATCTTGTGTCTTAGGATAGCGAGCGCAGTGGAATGCCAAGCATTGCTTTGTAATTCAAGGTGTTGTTTGGTTTTGCTACTGTCCATGAGCGGTCGTATCGCTTACCATCAGGCGAACGGCATGCTCGTCTCGCCATTCATAGAAATAAAAAAAAAAATGTGTTTGTTCCATTCAATTATCTTCTATCTATATCAGCCCATATACGTCCCACTGCAGGGCACGGGCCTACTCTACAATCGAAAGTACGATTGAGAGTGGTTAGGCCATATAGTCCACCACGCTGGCCTAGTGCGGGTTGGCGGACTTACATACCATAGAAATTCTTATGAACCGCTATGGTATGCAGGTTTCCTCACGATGTTTTCCTTCACCGTTTTAGTGCGTGGTGATTGACTATCAATACACACATGACTCCGAAAAGTCAGAGGTGTGCCCTGGGATTTGAACCCGCGACCACCGTGAACATGTTGGCAGCCGCGTCTGATCCGTTTACCAACAGGCCACCACGCACTTTTAATTATTAGAGTTAGTCAGTAATTGATTTTGTGGCAGGTATTGTCCTAGGCTCACTACTTATAACGTTTTCTGGCCTTAACGACTTGTTGCCCTAGTTTCACACTAACCGACTATGGAAAATAACCGAACTAATTTTTATTTTCAATACCCTTTGAATTAAAATAACAATATAATATTCACCCTTCACTCCAGGAGTGTAAATAATCTTGTCAAAGGTTCTAAATACGGTAATGATAAACCGAAATATGGTATAGAAGTCACAATACAATAGTTAGTAATTCAACTAATAATGTTTAATGTTTTTTGTTTATTATTTTCTTTGTTTTTGATTGTATTCTTTATTTTATTTTATTTGATTGTATTTCCCACAATTTGAGCAAGCTGTGTCATCCTGTAATTTAAGACGCAAAGAGATCATTTTTTTAAATTATGTAATTTACTGAATGTGTGTTATGTGTAGTCTTAGTTGGAGACCAATAAATAAATAAATAAACTACAAAGCGATATCGTCGAACGCAGTTAAAGCGGGCGCTCGCTAAATTAACTCGAGTTTTGTTTGTATTTCTATTTATAAATTCCAGTGTTTTTGTTCACTGTGTTTTTAGTTTTTATTAGTTGAATTCAATTATCAACGTTTTGTGATATGGTACAATAATAGTTTTCTATTTCAACAGGTATAATTCGATCAATATTTAAATAAAAATAATTCACTATTGCAAGAGACGATCAGTTGGGATTGACAAATTTTAGTTCTGTTGGTGACTATGATACTCTACACTGTATCTTTTTGTAAGTGCAAAGCTTTATTTATTTATTTTACTAACGGTCGGGCCCGGCTTCATTCGGGTGCAGATAGTTTTGAGTCCAGCCCATATCAGCAACATTTTATTTCCTGTACGAAATGTTTTATATTCAAACTCAATGAGACCGCCATCGACTTTATTGCTTTTTCCGTCCCGTCCCGTTATATCCCGTTACGAAAAGCATGCAATCCTTTTCTCAACTGTCCGGTGCCATCCGTTGGAATTTGAAGGATTAGCAAATATGTATATTTTTATTCCTGAGTCAACCCACGGGAACACTACAATTTTCGGGATAAAAAGTAGCATACGTGCTAATCCAGGGTGTCTACTATCCCTATACCTTTCATCAAAATCGGTCGGGCCGTGTAGCAAATATATATATTTGAATTCCTGACTCATCCCGCGGGAACTCTATGTGAGCTAAAATGTAGCCTATGTGTTAATCCAGGGTATCACCTATCACTATACCATATTTCATCAAAATTGGTTTAGCAATTTTTGCGTGAAAGAGTTACAAACACACATCCATATATACTCACAAACTTTCACCTTTATTATATTCGTAAGGATTAATTGTTACAGAAAAAATAACAAAAGATAAGATTTCAACAATAAATAAAGAACAGGCAGACAACATTATCTCTTGCCATTCGATTTTACTTAACTTGCGTGCTCTAAATGTTTCTTCACACAAACAATTAAAAGTAGTGGAGTAGAGAAAAAAATACTGTTTTTTTTAATTTTTTTTACCGGAGTACTTAGATCGAAACTCGATTCCACACATTAATACTGTGGCGGAGAGTAATGTGTCTGACACTAGGTGAGAGCAGTATTCCATAACCGGCTGTATCTGCGCTTTATACAAGTAATATAGTTGACCGTGCGTGAAAAACCGACGCATCCTGTTCAGGACTTCAACCAGATAGATCATGAATAATGTATTTATAATAATGTCGATGACATGAATTTACTGGTGGTGGGTCTTTCATATGTCTCTCATATGTGGGTACCACCGCAATGTCTATTTCATCCGTCAAACAGCAGTTTAAATGCACTGTTGTGTTTCAGATTGAAGGGCATTGTAGCCAGAGTAACTACTGGACATATTGAGACTTAACATCTTATGTCTCAGGATGGTGAGCGTAGTGGAATGCCAAGCATTGCTTTGTTTTTCAAGGTGTTATTTGATTTTGCTACTGGTCATGAGCGGTCGTATCGCTTACCATCAGGCGAACGGCAAGCTCGTCACGGCATTCATAGTAATAAAAAAAATTAGCTGGTCAGAATCACTACAATTTTACAGTCTGAAAACGTGATGAAATAATAGGATTTAAAATTGCCAAAATATAAACACAGTTTGAAGAATGCTGATTGGTCACAGTCAACGCGAATGGCATCTGTACGTGCTCACTAACCATATTTTAAACAAATACGAAATCTAAACATTGCCAAAAAATATTAACTTCAGCGAAAATTTTCCTACATACTCGCGCACGGTTAAAATTTCGATTTCAGATAAGCCATCAAATTGGGTTTACCGTGACGCCACGCACATACATAAACCGCAACTGGTTTTACAATAAAAATAACAATTCCAACAACAATTCCTATTGAAACACGTGAAACAATAACACAATTTGGAAGCTATAACAACATATTGAGTGTAGGAATTCTACAGGCGTACAGAACTCAGTAATTCAATGGCGAATTTCATTTGATTGCTGCGCATTTTTGTATACATCGTTTTATGTAAATAGTTATTGGTGTCAATATTGTGCATTGTTATGGGCGATGGGTTACTTCTGTGTTGTTTGAGTGTCGAAGTTTGGAGAGTATAAAATTATATTTGAGCGTGTTAACTTTTAGTCGCGAGTTTGATAAAATTGCTCTAAGCTAGAAGGGAGCTATCAAAATATCCAAAGAGTAAGAATAATTGAATTTATGGGTAAAGAAGGCGGTGAAGTTAGTGGAAGAGGCTTCATCAAATTTATTTTTACAATATGTTTCTAGTTTTGATGTTTTCTATGTAATTCTTTGTCGCTAAGTCATTATACGCGTCAGTTAACCATTTAAAATCGGTCGTTTTTTGATTAAAAGATGTTTTACTTTGAAGAAGCTGTCGATGTACATGAAAATAAACAAAGTATTGAAATGAAATGAAATTAGTTTATGAAATGAAACTTGTTTATTGGCTCCTATAACAAGTCAATACACATAGTAATTCATCTCTGTATGCAAAATATTTTTATAGGGTTGTTTGTATTCATTACTTCTTACTCTTCTATGTTATATTTTTTCAAAGAAATACAGAATTTATGTTAATTAAATTTCTTAGCCTGAAAAGACCCGGTGAAACAAACTCAGTGGGCTTTCAACTCTCACTAGGAGTTTATATGCTTCGCAAAGTCAAATGCTATTACAAGAACACACCACAACAGTACAAATGTAAGCCACATCCATATCTTAAATGAAACTCCTCGAGTGGTAATCAAGAAAGCGACGTATGTAAACATTAAGAAAAGATAAATTCCGCCGCCCAGTGTTCCAACAAAAGACTACGCTTTTCCTAATAGTCATCATTTTCCGAGATTATTATCTGAGCATTTTCCGAGTCGCCAACTCAATAAGAAAGGCTGGAGCTTCGGTAATTTAGCGAGCGGATTTTATGCGATGACTTGTGTTCTTCCCGACCAATTTCCATAGAATTAACGATTTTTCAAATGAAGTATACATTGAATATTTAATATTACAAAATGTGTATTATATTTTTAATATGTGAGTTCAACTTTGCAGTTTTAGTTATAGTTTTATCGGATTCTGTTCCTTTGAGTTATTTTTTTTTTTATTGCTATGAATGGCGAGACGACCATGCCGTTCGCCTGATGGTAAGCGATACGACCGCTCATGAACAGTAGCAAAACCAAACAACACCTTGAATTACAAAGCAATGCTTGGCATTCTACTGCGCTCGCCATCCTGAGACATAAGATGTTAAGTCTCAATATGTCCAGTAGTTACTCTGGCTACAATGCCCTTCAACCCAAAACACAACAGTGCGTTTACACTGCTGTTTGACGGGAGAAATAGACACTGCGGTGGTACCCACCCAGATGGCCTCTCACATATGAGAGACCTACCACCAGTAAAATTGGTGAGTATTTTCAGTATTATTTATGGTTTCGGATTTCGTAGATCGCGCCCACTTGAAAATTTCAACCTTAGAATATGTAAACACATACAATATATCTAGTCATAACATGCTTACATTAACGCAAGTTTCAAACAACTTACTCAATATTACAATTATTAAATTCTCTCCCCCTTCTATATTACATGTGGCAGACACGATGTAAGTTACAAAACCTGTGAAGCATACGAACCCCTGTGATCTCCCTCTCATCACATTATTTCCGCTACACGCTCCGTTCATCACCATTCTACGTTCGACTTCATTTTAAGTGACATTCCTTTATTTTCTCCATCAAATATATAAAAAACGGTCCCTCCAGTGATTAAAGTGGATCTTGCCAGATAATTTCGGTAAAGGCATTAAGGTATCAATTTTATTTATCCAATGTTTATACATTTTTTCAGGGATTTACTTTCGGTTCGCCGAGTTGATTTGATGGCGATTGAAATATTTACTAGATTAGCCTGTTGCTAGTAACATTTAAGGTATTTTTATTTTGAAAGCGTCTGTGGCCCTTTAACTATTTATTGTGGTGGGATATTCGTGTACGCTAACCATCAAGTATACCATAGTTTTATGCCAATCAAAATATTTGGTAGAATCTTACTGTGGTGCTCTGCCAGTTAAATATATATGCCAAATCAACTTAACTCTCATCTAGACTTTAGGAAGTGGTAGAACCACGTCGTTGCCAGTCATGCTTCAGCCTGAATGGCCAAACTAGTCCGGGGCGGTATCACTGCCTCTCAGAAGAACGATATGAAGCGGCAGATGTGATGTCGCATTTACTCCAGTTAGAGAAATAGCCAGGTACACCTTTCTAGTTTCCATCCCTTTTTCTTCTCGCTCCCTTCCCAAATCGATGAACCGGCAACGCATCTATATTTCAGGCGTTGTGGATGTTCATGTACGGCAGTGATCAATTACCATCAGGTGACCGTTTGTCGGACCTATTGAATACAACAAATGGCTATTGATTTATCTCCAACTAAAAATAATAATTAAAATACTTGCGAAACATGTCTCTACCAACATCTAACTAAATATTCGTTGGCATTTAGCTCTGATTGCAAGTACGTAGAGCTTGGGTGACAAAGGCTTAAGACGTTCGCACCGGAAGCAAAAAGCCTTAAAGCTGCTTATATAGGACACGTGAGGTTAACTGCACGAAGATTCCTGCAACGCCTTGCAGAATAATACCTCCCTGGATCTTAAGTTAAACGGAGCTAAATAAACGGTGCTATTAAAAATGCAGAAAAATGTACGAGTCTAGTTTTTGCACTATTTTTCTTGGAAACTGCAAAATTTTTGCAGGTTATAATTATATAGTAGTAAAAGTGTATGAAACTTTTTTCCAAACAAATAAACCTAAAATGAGCACTCACCGTTTTTCCATTTTAAAAAAATCCTTTATTAAATTCATTTGTGCTTTCGAATCGTGTGTACGAAAAAACACACTCTCCAGTCCTTATCACATTCTGAATACATTATTTCACCACCACTTGCCTGCCTCTCGTAGCGTACAAAAAAATCTTGCACGCTCATACGAAATTGCAATCCTGAACGCGAACCTCATACAAACTAAAGTATCTAAACAAACCATACAAACCTCTAGAGCACGTCCTCCCAACTCTCAAAGTATAATTAAAAATAGGTTAATGAACTGCGCGGTGACACTCACCTGTTCGCGTGACCAGCGCCAGAGCACCCAGCACCCCCACGAGTAGAGCCGACATTTCTAGTTCACCTTGCCGCACATAATACCCTCGCTCACCCCACCTGCCGACAAAAATACACCATGTACAACCTAAGATATTTTTTCCAACACCCTGTATAACGCAAGCAATTAACAACCGTATCCCCTAACACATAGAGTTGAATTCATTATAACACAATCTATAAAGGGGTGTAAGTGCACTTGTGTGGATAGGACCGCCGTAAATAAAATCAGTGAAAGGACGATGAGCTCGAAAATTGTGTGAAATGTAGTTTTTCATGTAGATAAAAGTAGGATAGTGTGTGGAGTTTGTTTCTAGAGTTCCATTGAAATTAACGCGACCGCGGCGAATGCGATGTAATTTCCACATAAATTATTAGCCCATTATGCGTGGAGGTTGACCCTTATTTGAGCGAGTGAAGCGGACTGGACACACGCTTCATATAAATTACAGCTATTGGACATTGAAATTGCAAAATATACACTTGATATATTTTCAGGCTATTACGAGTATTTCGTTCATTTATCTTTTATGATGATAAGAGAGATGTAATTAAGATTTATGCTCTATATCAAAATCACTAAAATATTGAAAATGACATAACATCGGTCACAGTTTTCTTTGCACTAAAATAATTAGCAACGGTCTCGTAAGTTTTCAGTATCATTTCATTATTTTCTGCATAACTTTTATTTATTCAACTATTACTACTGCTCTTATTATTGTTTGCTCTTACTGTTGTTATTCTTGCCTTATCAAAAAAATCAACTTATGGTTTATTTGATCAGAAAACCGATAATTCCGTTTCCATCCCCTGAGATTTACATCGCCCACCTTCACAGGTAACAACGAAACAAATAGCTACCAGTAGTAAGTCTTTATTGAAAGGTTGTGATCATTTTACTCACTGACACCAATTCCCATTTTCTTTGCATACAGGAAATTTCTAACTTATCACATATCGGAAGCAAGAATCAATTAATTTATACCTTTTATTGTACATTTCATGTTAATTTGTATTTCTTAACAATAAATGAAACTTAGTTTTTTAGTGTGTTTGTAAGTATACTGGTGGTAGGTCTCTCATATGTGAGAGGCCAGATGGCCACCCAGATGGGTGGGTACCACCGCAGTGTCTATTTCTCCCGTCAAACAGCAGTGTAAACGCACTGTTGTGTTTCGGGTTGAAGGGCATTGTAGCCAGAGTAACTACTGGACATATTGAGACTTAACATCTTATGTCTCAGGATGGCTAGCGCAGTGGAATGCCAAGCATTGCTTTGTAATTCAAGGTGTTCTTTGGTTTTGCTACTGTTCATGAGCGGTCGTATCGCTTACCATCAGGCGAACGGCATACTTGTTTCGCCATTCATGCAATAAAAAAAAATCAATAAATAATCAACAAATTACGGAGAGGAGAAAATATACAAGTATATAACTACAGAGATAGAACTCTATATGTACATTCTGTAGAGTTACCATTAAACATTCAGTATAGTAGATAGAGTCGTTAAGTCCTCGCTATAAATGTTGCTCAAATGAATGATAGCACATAAAATAGATATATGTATGTCCATTCCGAATCTTGATTAACTGACATCGATAGAAGAGCTATTCCAATACTGATTTATTTTCTTTCGAAATATAAAAGATTAAATTCATGTTTTTCATGTAGAATGATAAATATTTTTCAACATTCTTTTATTTGTTATTAAATCGTCATACGATGAGATACGACGATAATATTTATAATATTTTAAAAACAAAGAGTTATTGGATATTTTTATTCTACTATAAATAATTTATCAGATTTTTTCGTACAAATTATTATTACAAACGATAATATTATCGACAATCGTCTGAATATAATTTATAACTACTATTCATAATTATTACCACCTAAATATTTGATAATTCGCTAATAGTCAATATAATGAATGATAACAATTCGAAAACATATCTCCAGTCATGTATCGTCCACGCACAAGCACTAAAACTTTAGTTACTATGCATCACCATTAGCGTAGGACATTAGCCATCCTAATCACCTGACTTGATGTCTGCCAAGTCCATTAGAGGCACATCGCCTGATACAATCCCGGATAATTGGCCCGCCCATCATTGAACCGCCGGGAGCGCTTAGGTTAAAGAAAACTCACTATCCTTTTCAAATCAGAATGAGTTCACTTGATTTAATTTTTAAGGATTAGTATGACACTGCTATCTTCTTTAGACATTTAAATGATTGAATCTGATTGTAAGTATAGAGCAGATTTAATATAGAATCTACCCATGAGAGATAGATATTCCTCGTCAGTCGACAAAATTGTACCGGTCTCCTCGATACCGAATATTTACGAGTACAAATAGAATGAAAAACTCCTAGTTCTTTTCGAATCCAGAATAGTAAAAATGAAGAACAATTTAACAAGTTTCGCTTGAGATATGAAAATGGCATATTTTTTATGTTCTATTTAAATGAAATAGACTAATAAATGATAATATACTAATTTCAAATATATATAGATTTCCGAAAATGTAGGTCAAACCACTTCACCAGACATATTTATTTCATTTAAATCAGATATACTGTGGGCGCTACACGGCCCGTTCAAGCCACTCTATAGTTTACTTAATGAACTAACTGGAATCGAACGACTTCGGGGCCTCAGAAATCCCTCTGGCGACGTTCCAAGCTTCCCAGAAGCCACGAAGTTAGCGAACTCCAAGACTTGCCGAAAATGTATTAGAATGTTCGGGAATACCTGGGAAGTCTTAACTCGAACTACTGGTTATGATTTGCATCCAATTTTGGTAAATTGGGTGGGAGAGTTTGAATGAAAGATTGGTAGGTGTGAGACACAGGTGTGAGATTACTGATTGCGCAACATTTGAGGTCAATCATAATTAAAACACAATGAGCATATTATGTCAAGGTTATTTAAGCTATATTCAGGGATAAGTAATAAGCTAGTGTCTATTAAATTCCAGTCTTATCAAGGACTTGGAAATTATAACCAAGAGTTAAAATTTTTCTACCTACATATAAAGATTTATTTATTTATTTATTTATTTATTTATAAGAGTGTTTATTATTTATACCGGGTATCTCAAGACTGCTACCGAAAACGAAGTCGGGTGGTAGTTTAAGTGATTACAAACACAATGTAACTAAAAATTTTGCAAAGAAACTCGTCATATTTTTTATCATTTTTAAATATCGTCATTTTTGGGTGGTAAATCCATAGTTTTTGCTAAAATACTAATTTAAACTCTTTTATACCTTAAATTCTTTATAAATAAAAGGGTACACACTATTATTTTAGGAAAAAAAAAATTACCACTCAAATACGACCATATAAAAAAAAAAACAAAAGAAAATATCGCTTTTTTTCCAACATTTTCTGTTGCATTGTGTCTAAAGTCGCTTAAACTACCACCCAGCTTTGTTTTCGGTAGCAGTCTTGATATACCCTGTATAATACTTTTGAAAACATCATGGATTTCTTTTTATTATACGAATAAATTAGTAGCTTTACATCTAATATCTCAATATTATTAAGTGTCCAATTGTAACAATTAATATTGAGCAATTAAAGCATAATACTCCTATTTTTCGAATCCGCTCAAACACATTGCTCATTTCGCGGCCCAAGTTTCAGATCACAGTAAAAAGCAAAAAACGACCATAAAGACAGAAAATGGGACACGCTTTTATTTTACGAAAAGATCCGCTTCTTAAAAATGCTGTAAATAATCTTCATTATGGATAAGTTTCTGTCTCCGGTCAGGTGGTTGTCAGTTGTCAGGAGTTTTACAGCCTTTTATAATGAAAAGCGTCAGGTTTTGGTGTCGATAACATCGTTAGTCGAGCTTTTAATTCAGACGATAGGTATTGATGAAAACAAATTCTTAATTAGAACTCTTTAGCTCGTAACGATGTCGTGATAGTTGAGTCGTTTTCATTATTCGAAATATTTGATTATTATTATAGAATCTGAAAAACGGACCGGACCGGATGCGGCTGCCAACATGTTCACGGTGTTCGCGGGTTCAAATCCCAGGGCACACCTCTGACTTTTCGAAGTCATGTGTGTATTGATAGTCAATCACCACGCACTAAAACGGTGAAGGAAAACATCGTGAGGAAACCTGCATACCATAGCGATTTATAAGAATAGCTATGGTATGTAAGTCCGCCAACCCGCACTAGGCCAGCGTGGTGGACTTTATGGCCTAACCACTCTCAATCGTACTGTCGATTGTTGAGTAGGCCCGTGCCCTGCAGTGGGACGTATATGGGCTGATATAGATAGAATCTGAAAAATATTTTTATTATGGATTTTAGGTAAAGTAACCTCTTGATAAAATTGTGACAGTAATTGAGTGACCTGACCTATTGTGCTACTTCAATACATCCATTAAATTATAACTCACTGGGCGTTGTTTTGGCGTCATGTTCAATTAATGTCATATTCTAAACGGATATTGTTCGTGTTATTCTCTAGTGACATTGTTAGTGCGATCATTACAAATTCAATTGAACACCTAAAGGAAACCGATCCAAATTAAAACTCTACCTTAGATTTTACTGTGAAAATGCTCGAACAAAAAAATTCCGAAGAAAATCTCCTCGGGGGCAACTACTTGGTTTTTTCCTTAATCGGACTTGAATTTCTCTAATCCGTTGGAATAAGAGAAAAAATCCGCCAACGTCAATTGGCGGATAAAATTAGATTGCCGACTGCTTTCTATCGGTATTCGAGATACGAAAACCAATCATTGGACACTAGATTCGATTCTCGTAGCGGAATTATTTTATTTGTAGAAACAAAATATTTTGTCTGTGAACTGAGGCTTAGGATGTTTAGTTATGGACTTGTATAGTATTTGACCCGTGTTTATTGCTGAAGGATAATTTCACCTTAGCTTCGTTGAGAATACCTTTACCGCTTTTACGCACTGTCGACTGGTCGACTGTGACTTCTATAGTTTCTGATAGGAGAATACCTACTTGGTCGCCAGGTGCATGGACGACTCGCCCTATATTTTGGTCGCCCAGCGACTGAGTAGCTGGTGACTAGTCGACAGTGCGAAATACCTCTTAGCTCCAATTAACAAAGTATCCCATGGTACCTACTCTCCCGTATTAAGACTTTGTTCCAGACTTAAGGCAAATAAATAGCAATAATTGTTAATTTTAAAGTGGTAACAAATAATGCGATAATTATTTAGTTCGCCGTACTTATTTATGGCATAATAAGAAGATTGCCAATTTTCCATCTATTTGCTGGGTACAAGCATTCATTGATATCAATCAAATATCAATAAATGATTGTAGCCAACGATTGATTGATTGATATGATCATTCAACCTAAAAATCATATAAAATATAGTACCCGCCCTGGAAATTAACCCAGGAGCTCATAGTTCACAATCGAAACACGCCATTATAAGAGTCTAGTGATTACATCAATGTGACGACAAAATTGTTTTCATAAAATTTAATATATTGAACAATACCTACTAACACGTATCTAGTTGCTAAGCGAAATAAAAACTAATTCAATCCGTTTCATTGAACAAGGGAAAAATAAAGCCGGCGGCAATTTTATAATTGATTGGTTTTACGCCCACTACTACGAGCAGTTTTATGTCGATGAAATTAGGTTGTCGTGTTTATTTAAGGAAAACGGTGGAACCCTTGGAGATTCGGCAACTTACCTTACCCTTACCTGGTTATCTAAAGTAAATAAAAGGGAAAACATTGTAGGCTCAGTGTAATACATAGTCGTGTTGTTGATATAGACATATATTATGTGAGATGAAGGAAACGCTTTTATTTCGGTTTGTGTTTTATTGAATTGCCTCTCTACAGTTTTAAACTTATAATTTTTCAAACTACACGTATCTTTGTGTCTTAATGCCTTACGCCTTAACCATAGCTTCTGATGGTAGATTCTGCTCCTAGATATGTCTTACTTCTTGGTCGCACACCTCTTTCTCTTACATTCCAGCCAGTCTATCTTTTCATCCCTACATAATATGTAGATATAGAACTAGACAGCGACCACCGTAAATAGCGTTTAGGACCTGTCGTAGTAATGCATATAAGTGTGTCCCGTTTTGGGTTTACCTGGATACAATAAAGTAGGCGAGAGATAATCATATTATCACTTTGTCGTGACCGTTTAAATGCTTAATGATAACTTGAATGATTGTTGGACTTTATGGTGCCCGTATAAATGCATGCGGATAAATAGTTGGACAAGATTATTGTAAGTATATTTTCTTAAAGGTGCATGACACCTTTCTATTCAACACACCTATAAAATACAAATAGATATCTACAGACTTTAAATTATTGAATTTTACTGGCGTCTCTCGTTTGTGAGAGGCCTAGGTAGGTACCACCGTAATATCCATATATTTCCCCTCTTTTTTCATCGAATCATAAATATTATCAAGTCATTAATGAAGAGAGTTGGTGTTCTGACCTTTGAAAACACAATAGTAACTCGATTAAGCGGATTAAATATGAATGTAATCCTTCATTTGGATAGCTAAAATCCTTTTAATTAAATATATAATGAAGGGATGAAAATAATATATATAACAATGTGTTAGCCGATATACGCCCACTGTTGCGCAACGACCTCGTTTATGTCGGCTAGGATTATAGGCCAGTAAAATACATACCTATATACATGTTGTTTATACATATATAAATAAACTGACGCCTTTTTCCCAGAAGGGATAGACAGAGGTGTCAAGACACCCATATTTCGCCTTGTATGTTCCGTCCCACAATGATAGGTGGCGAGCCTATCGCCATATCGGGCACTCTGGGCTGATAATGAATAGAAAAATCCAATATCACTTTGCCCAACCCGGGACTCGAACCCGAGACCTCAGCTTTGTGACCGTACCGTAGTACAACTACGCCACCGAGGCAGTCATTGTTGTTTATAGTTATGTTTGTAGTCTATACTATATCACCCCATATACGTCCCACTGCAGGGCACGGGCCTACTCTACAATCGAGAGTACGATTGAGAGTGGTTACGCCATATAGTCCACCACGCGGGCCTAGTGGGGATTGGCGAACTTACATATCATAGAAATTCTTACAAATCGCTATATGTAGATTTTCTCGCGATGTTTTCCTTCACCGTTTAAACCTTTTGGACATTAATTTAAAAACGGAACACTTATAAATCAATGTTTATTGGGATATCGGAAATTTTACGCATAATTAATAGGAATAGACAAGGGAAAAGAGAAAAGATTTTTTATTTGTTTATTAATTCATAATAGGATAAGTAATAGTAAAGGATAATAGGGTGGAATACTGAAAGAAACCTGGATTGATTACGCGAAATATTTTTTTTTTTTTGAAATGACTGAAATTTCCATCCTGACCGTAACGCGCAATAAAAACTCATAATAATGTTGTAAAAACTCGAATTGAACACGTAATTGATTATAAAACGTTCCTCAAGTCGTTTTTCAATAGTATACATTAACATCAAGTTGGTCGGAGAAATTTCATCAAGGCAATATAAAGGAAAACTCAAAGCTCTTCGTCATAAATACATAAGTGTTCTTATTCAGAATTTTTCTTAGGAAAATATTGTAGCCTTCAATTTCTTTTACATGACAGCCTCCTTGGTACACGAACATGTGAAACGAGAGGCCGCGGGTTCGATCCCCGCACTGAGAGAAATAGTTGTGGGTCTGGGTGTTTGTGACACCGAAAAGCCTTACATAGTTCCTAATACCCACGACACAAGACTCGATCTTAGTGTGGGGTCACGACTATGTATGTATGTGACAATTGGATGTTATTTATAATTTATGTGTATTAAATTGATTGCAATCAATCTTATTTATGTATGTTTAACCAATCTATACTAATATTATAAAGTGTTTGTTTGTTTATTTGTTTGATTGTTTGAACGCGCTAATCTCTGGAACTACTGGTCCAATTTGAATGATTCTTTCAGTGTTGGGTAGTCCATTTATCGAGAAAGGCTATAGGCTATATATCATCACGCCATGACCTATAGGAGGATAGCAGTAGTGATATTTCTAGCAAATACGAGGAAATTTTGTTCGTTTTTCGTGGTCCGATTGGTCGATATTCTAAACTGATAGTCAGAATTAAACATTTTGACCGCCATTTTAAAACGTGTATGCACCCGGGCGGATCCGGGCATGACTGCTAGTGTTTTATATATTTTCCGTGCCAAGGATTTTATTACTAGTTTTGCAAAATAAAATGGATTCTGGGGATACTACTCATCCCCGGAAAGTTTCGCCATTGCCAGCGCGATCGACATGCCATTCGATTATATTGCTATTCGATTCTATTGATGTCCACATTCCATATTAGTTTCAATAAAGTTCTACCAGCTATGATTAAAGCTTTTGTATAGTAGCGAGATATAATAGAAATTATACTATGGTAAGTTAAACACTTCAAATAAAATAATCTGTCGTCATTCGACTCAATTTTATCGGCTTTCGCAGATCAAATCAAAATATTCTTTATTCAAATAATCTTTCAAAAGATCTTTGGAATCTTTAATTTCTGCTACCACCGCTTCGAAACTTGTGAACACGGCTACATGTGAAGAAGAACGTACTGTCTTCTCGACAAATGTCACTGTCTATACTCGAAACGCGACATAACTGAATGATATCGCTATGATATGGTTTTAAGTGGAGTACTCCGATGGTTGTTCAGTGCCGTCACTAGACTTGGCGCTCTTTAACATTTCCCAATAATAAGATTCGTTTATTCTCATTCCATAATTCTATTAATTAATTTCACAATACAGTGCAATTAAAAAGCCCCTTTCATTAAAAAATATATTCCCGCAAAATAATACTCTCCGTTAAAACAGCGAAATCCAAATCAGTCGCGATAATTGGAAAATTTAATAACTTCGTAGAATAAAAAATAAACTTTTTTAAGTATAATTTTGATAATATAAAAATGAAAATCTAATACATTTCTGCAAATTACTGTTTTGGGAATTTCAGCTTACTAGAAAGGCTTTTGAAATAAAACGAATTATAATGAGTAATATAGCTTAGTTCCAAGAAACGCACTTTAGAAATATGCGTATGTATATAGAGATGGGTTGTACACATAAGGTCATGTTCATACCCTTGAAGGTATAGATAGAGGTGACCTAAAGGAGGACCTAATGTTACCGATATACAGTACTCCAAGATTATTTTCTATCTAAGATATGTTGGACAGTAAGCTCGTCACTATTACTGCCATAAAATAACCGTATTTTGGAAACGATGTGTTCACCTGTAATTGGCGCAAATATCGGATTTATACGTTATTGCTATACCTGATGAGTGTATAATTATATTGCGCTGTTGGCGAACCTAAATAATAATAATTATTATGCCGATTTTGTTTCAAGATTATTTAACCCGAAACACTGATATAATGTGGAAAAAAGTCTGATATAATTTGAAGTTCAATCTTCACGGTTCCTAGCCATAATTAACTACACTAGTGGCTGATTCAGTGTTATTCTATAAAAAATTGTAGAACGCTAGTGTTCGGAGTCTCAAATGTGGAATGTTGAAAGAAAAGTACACGACCAAATATTTAACGTAACAAAATTATGTCCTCCACAGAAACTGGGTCAGGCGTCCGATTACGGGAACCGAGCATGTATCACTGGATTGGATTTAACGTAGTTTAAGAAGGTATTTAAAATATTGGCAGGTTATAATCTTTTTTGAATACTGAATTTTCATTTTACATTTTTTGCTATAGTATGTCAGATCCGAACAAAATGCTGCTTAATAATTCCTGTGTACATATGGGACGTAGTCATGAAATTTATGTATTTTTTGCTATACTTTATGGGCTAAATTGATATCATGTCTGGTAGCAGTGTATCGTGGCTTTGGTATTATTTTTTTTATTGCGACGAATAGAGAGAAGAGCATGTCATTCGCCTGGTAAGCTATACAACCGCCGAAGGACTGTAGCAAAACCAAACAACACTATGAATTACAAAGCAATGCTTGGCATTCCACTGCACTCGCCATCCTGAGACATAAGGTGTTAAGACTCAATATATCCAGTAATTACTTTGGCTACAATGTCCTTCAAATCGGAACACAACAGTGCATCTATACCTACAATCGTACAGACTTTCACGCCAATAACCCTTAAAGGAGTAGGCATAAGTGTAATTAGTTATCAGTATATTTCTTTATTATCATCCCAAGATGTTGTACAAATCTACATATATGCCGAGTACAAGTAGGGGGTAACCCCATAAGAGTTCTTAAACCGAAAAAATCAAACTCACTGGATTCCCTACAGTTGATTCCTAATCCTCACAATTCAAAACCTATGCGTGCTATCAGTAGACCATTAAATAATGTATTTTCAATTAAATTTGAAATACAACCTATCACAAACATACAATGCTAGATAAAATAATTATCGATAAGACTCAGAATTGTCGAGACGCCGTCGACTTAAGCCTTAAAGTTTTCCCACTCAATTACCAAGTAGATTGCATTGGGTGAGATGCGGTATTGAACATCTTGCATAATTTACACACAGGTTCGCCACCAGATCTGATAATCTATATATTCAGATTGGTGCTGGCTGCAATACATATAAATTAGCGGTAAGACCGTCGGCAGAATTGTAAACTAGCTCAGTGCAATCTAAGTCTAGTTGTGAATTAGAATGAGAGAAAGAAATACATTTATTTATTTTTTCTTACTGGTGGTAGGTCTTTCATATGTGAGCGGCCATCTGGGTAGGTACCACCGCAATGTCTTTTTCTCCCATCAAACAGCAGTGTATATGCACTATTGTATTTCGGATTGAAGGACATTGTAGCCAGAGTAACTACTGGACATATTGAGAGTTAACATCTTTTCTCTCAAGATGGCGATCGCAGTGGAATGCCAAGTATGCTTTGTAATTCAAGGTTTTGTTTGGTTTTGCTACTGTTTATGAGCGGTCGTATCGCTTACTATCAGGCGAAGGACAAGCTCGTCTGGCCGATCATTGCATATAAAAAAAAAACTAAGAATTTACCAAAACCCACCCAAGAATACTTTAAAATTTATTTCCATTTGAATGAATACAAAAGTGTCTACTTTAAAAGTTAGCATTCTTTAAATATAACAAAAAAAATGAAAAATCCACCGTCAGCGCCAGGCGCCGTGTTCTTTATTCATGTGTCAATAGTCAATAAATATGGCCGCGAGGCGACCTCCACAAAGGAGCTTGTGTAAAAATTAGGGCCGCCGTCACCAACAACGCTGGCTAATCGATCGGAGGAACGTGAGAGGACTTGATTCACATAAATAATTCCTTTTATAGCTTAGGAAACTAAAAACTTGACTGCAATATACTGTAGTCGTGTTATGAAGACATCAGAAAAAAGTTTGGGAATTTCTTTACGGGTTATATGCACGGGTGTCTGCATCAGCCCATATACGTCCCACTGCAGGGCACGAGCCTCCTCTATAATAGAGAGTATGATTGAGAGTGGTTAGGCGATACAGTATTGTATTGTAGAGTGTATAGACCCTAAACTAAATAGTGCATCTATAAGTTTTAATATATTAATTATATACACATATTAAAACAGGTACTGACTCTATGAGTGTTGTGTCGTGGACATAATAAACTATAAGAGCATTATTAATGTCATAACATACAGATTTTATGGTCTATTCATTCTCAATCTTTAAGTTGTAGAGGAGGCCCGTGCCCTGCAGTGGAACGTTTAACACATACATTTATCTCGATACGGAGATCGAATCTGCAGCTTCTCGTTTTACAGCCGGTATTTACCACAGCTCCACGAAGTCTTCAATAGAATAATGAAAGACCATTGAAACTACTACAATGAAAATTACTCTTCAAGCTTCAAATATATTGCGGTTACAGTCCACACGGCTAGCATAGAGAAACCTTCAAAGTTTCAAACATTTCATTGTATAGCAATATATCTTGAGTCTATTGAATAAACCATGACTGTACGAAAGTTGCTGTCTATACTGTCAGTTTCTTGTCATGTTGTTTTCCTTAGCTTTATATTATGTAAATAGTATCCTAGTTGAGTCCCAGGACTCATCAGGTCGGACTCAAGGCCGCTAGACATCTCAAAGTCATCAGAAAGCAATCTTCTTGCAGGAAATGTCTGTCTCGTCGGTATAATACAAGTGTATATAGTGAAATTGTCTGGAGGTCGTGTTTATTTAAACATGTTTTTGTGAAAATGTTTTAATGTAAGGAAGATGTGTGTAATAGAATATAATGTTAGGAAGAATGTAAGTAATAACATTTTATAAGGTTTTTTCGTGTTAAGTGGTTTGAATGATCTGGTGGCAGGACATGGAAGTTATTGTGAGTTACTCGAGTCAATACCAAGGTCTAAAAATACTTTATGGCAGTTTTGTAATTTGAATACTCTCATAGTTGATGAAAATATTGTTTATAGATGCATAAAAAACAAATACTACCACAGATTTTTCGGATAGGTATTCAGCTCAAAGGGTGGCTGTAATAAACCAACATAAATCCCAACGCTAAAACCCCGACGTTTTTATTGTTTTTGTTTTTATTGAAGAATAAATTCCATTTAAATTAAACACGGGCAAAGCTGAAGAAAGCTAAAGAAATAGTTTGGTGCAAAGAAAACACAACTATAAACCTCCAGACAACCTTCGGAATTTCAGACGAACTTCAGCGGAGAGCGAAGTATGTGAAATGAAAATTGTACGGACATATTTTTGATGCGGATCGATATACCAATAATATTAGATCATATTGGATTTCTTTGAACGGAAATGACGAAACGATAGGTCTTTTGCTGGCTGGTAAGCGCTAGGCCTCTCATACGCAAGAACAGCAGCACATTTCAGAACTTATTATGCCCTGAATGCCATTGAACTCGTCACGCTGAGACATTTGGTGTTAAGTTTCTCATTCCTCGGTAATTTCTTTTCTTCCTTGGACACTCTGGATAATTGTGGATATTGGACACTTGTGACATGACTTTGTTACTAACATCTAATAATCATTTAGAGAATTCTGAAATAGACAATGAAGATTCTATGATTGAGATAACTCCTAAAATTTAATAAAACTGTATAACCGGTCTAGATTTAACATAATAATATATCGACTTTAAACAGATTCTATTCTACATATTTTTAATAAAACCGTATCATAATAAATTCTGTTCCGTAAAGATATTGACATAAGGTCGAATGTGAACTATTCATATTACCAGTGGTCGCTATCCGAGCTGACGCGAATATCGAGTGACGTGCAAAAGTCCATAAACGGCTGTAATAATTTTCCATAAGGCAGACATATAGCTTGTCTACCTGAAGACAATAAAAAATATACGGATCATCGAACCAGAATTGTAAATAAAACGTCAAGTCTATTCATGTCCTGATTCTTTAATGTCCAAGTATAAATGATTCACTTATCAAAAATTGTAATTCAAATGTGTATTAAAAGAGCCATTATTTCACGTGTCGCGAGCGATGAACAAAACCAATCGCGAATTGTTGAAATCAAATAATATTCCTCGAGGCGACGCCGCCCCACAATTCCGAATCAATTCGATTCAAAGAAATTTATTCGAACTTGGCAAGGTAGTTGTGGGATTTCTGAATTTATTTTGAATCATTCCCCCGTCATAATGTCGGTATTATATCAAAAGTTTCGTATTTGCAGTTCTTTTTGTCTTATATTTTATTGTATGAAGTTTTTACTCTAAGTTATTCGATTTTTTATTTGGAAGCTTGTAGTGCAATACTTGGCTAGGTGACGCATAAGACGAAAAGTTCAGTGCACCGGATAAAATATATTATTTATGATATAGTAGGTTTTTTTTGTGATATCGAAAATTCTCCTTTATTTTTATTACCCAAATATTTTTAAAAAATACAGTGATAACACGAAAATATTATTGTGTTTTCATTAAATAGGATTTGAAGAGTACTTTAAATTTTCGGAATATTTTAACAAAAGAGTTAAATTTATCATAACATTTTACTCAAGATATACTTTCATGTTATTCTGACTGTTGATGATAAGAGCACTGCAGTCCTGATGAGATGTCTGGAACGAGATAGTTATCCCTCGCCATATCATAAAATTATCCTAGCATGATGATAATACACAAAAGATGGACTCCAAACCTGAACCACTATGGCGGTTTCTAAGCATCTATCTACGGTGGTTTCCATCCAGTGAGTTAAGAATAGGCTAACAGTTCCAAAATAATTCGATAAATACGCAGTGGATGACGGATGCCATAGAACGGATATTACATTTTCATTATTTTCAAAGTGGTAAACATTTCTTTCAAAGAGGTAGAGACGCGCTGTTGGCATTCATGTCTGAGCATGAATGGGCATGCTCGTCCGTAGTAGTTCCACTATCTCACAGGAAATCGACGTGAAGCGACAGCTTAGCTGTCGCGTTTGGCTTGGTGAGTGAGATTGCCGGATGCCCAATACCTCATTATTCTTCCCATTTTTTCCTTTCCGCTCCACTTCCGGATTTTATGGGCTGGTCATGGCATTTAATCAAAGCATTGTAAATGTTCATTGGCGGCAGTTATGATAAACAATAATAAAAAAACACATATTTTATATGTTTATATATCCAAGCGGTAGACGTAAACATCAATATCGAGTGGTCTGAATATTTTATAGCGAATTTCCCTACATTTTATTTAAGGCTTATTCTCATGTAAACACCGTTTCCATTTTCTTATCACAGCCTTTACCCAAGATCCCTGTGGGCGACACCAAAATTCCATTTAGAATCTCGAATCGACTAAATATTCAAAGCTGTAGCCCCTAGGCGGTATAATTTAGAAACACATTTTCAACCATCAAAAGGAAACGTTTGAACACAATGGCCTTTTGCTAGCTAAAACCGAGGCTGCACTCAGCTAAAATGAATTTTGATGACGACGACCCTATTTAGACTTTCTCTATGCTTTGGGTCACCGATAGTGGTATTCTTATTTCCACGATAGCTTTTGTTTTTGGAAACGGAATATCTTTTCAGTTATCAGTCATCCTTTCAGTCGATATTTTTATTTATTTCACACACAAAACAGGTTACAATCATGAATGCAGTAACATCAAGTATGTATACATTATTTTTTTGGACTAAATTTCTGGATAAATAAGGAATTGTGGCTTCACCGAAATAGTTCCACTGATTCGGATGCATTGTCGTTGTAAATTTTAACTATCATATTGCAGTTGGTATGGTTCCTTTTATCTCAATTATATCTTATATTTTATATAAATGCTGAAAACCTACTTAAACTTTATCGCCAACTGTGTGATTTTATAGATGGTGAACAATTATTACGATCAACAGATCTGCTTATTCATCGAATTCAGGTCGCAAAAACCATTATTACCACACTCAGTCATAGAAAGACCAGTTTTTCAGTTTCTATCGTGAACAAAAAAGGCTACCGCTAAACACTAAAATAAAATATATAGCAAAAACCATTTAAATAACATATAACTACATCAATAACATAATAAAAATCAGACTAGTATATTTCGAGTTACAAGCGCACAAACAAATACACAGAGATATGTATCCTACAATAAGTAAGGATAAAGGAAAGCAAAGCTGACGGCTGCTGGAGAGGAATATCGTCAGATACATGTACTGTATTCATTGTTTTCAAGTGAACGAGAAACCAGGTGTCGGATTCGAGTTTGATTATCTTGAAAGTAAATTCTGATAGAGAAGACTTGTATCTTGTAAAATCAATATTGTGTGTGTAGCTATTGGATGCAAATATTTAGAATATACAAATGCAAACTGAAATAAGGAAAACATATCAATTTCTTCTCGATGTAGTAAAAGCATGTCCCAAATCTATCAACGTATAATACACATTATGTCAGTGGCGTGCACAGGATTATGATACTGGGTATGCGGCGAAGTACTCGGCACAAAAACTTTTCTTTCATAGATGTTTAGCATAGCCACAGCCACGCGACGGATCTCTAAGTCGGAAACCATGCCAACAGAACAAGTCTTAGATGTACTACTATTCATATACATCTACGGAACGCAGAAAAACCAGCGATCGATTGTCGTGGCCGAAGAAAGTCTAATAAGTAAATGATTAATAAACTAAAATATTATAACTACTCACCGAGTCAGCTTCAATTTTCACATATTCAAGGTTCCGGTTAATTGAGATTACTATAGCCCGATGTAAATAAACGACCACCTCAAATATCTTATCCAAGTGAGTGATGGTTATAGAACACGTCCCTTGCAAGATATCCGATGTGGCCTTTAAAAAGACCGATTTTCATGTGATTCGCAAAATATATAAATAAACTTAATAATAAAATTACGGGTTAGTAAAAAAAACTACTCATTCATTTATAGATTAAATCTATGCGCCTATCCTTTTTTAAATATGATTTTAGGATATCGTCATAGAAAGTTGGATTGCGTTTTAATTCTATCATTAATGCCTTTTCTATAGAAATCATGGAAAGCTCTGTGAGTCGTTGTTGATTTTGTGTGTTTCTCAAATATGTGTGGATACGTTTTAAACACGAAAATGAACGCTCTGCCGATGCGCTGCTTGCTGGGATAGTCACAATGAATTTCGCTAATCGTAACACTTCAGAAAAAACTTTATTTAAATTGTCCTTATACAAATTTTGAACAATACTAAATACACAACTATTTGCAAATTGAGGTGATCTATAAATACAGCGCAATTCATTTTTCAATTTATCAAAATTAAAATGTGCCTGATAATTATTGGTGAACTCTCTGATTTCATTTTCAGGGAAACGTTCACTATATTTTTTAAAATTCTCACAAGAAAGTAGCTCAATAAACTTTAAATCTTTAATGTTTTTATAACGATTTCTTAATTCACTGACTACATTATCAATTATTTCAACAAAAATTCGCCGATAATGTATTTTTACATCATCGACATTGCGCTTTCTTTTAGGTGGTCCGGTAATGTGAACGGCGGCATCATAATAGATCTCGAACTTCTCTCTAAAACGTTCTAAAAATGACTCTAACTCTTTTATCTTTGTTACACAATACGCGATGTCACTAGTTTTTTTTTGCAAAATATCGTACAGAATATCCGTTTCTGCAAAAATATCAGCGAAAAATTTTAAAAGAAAATTAAATTCAAGTTCTTTCATAATATATAAAAATGAACTGACTTGTGTCAGTGTTTCACCATCCCAGTCTTGTGTATTTTCGTTCATATTTTCAAACAATTCTAGGAGGTGGGTGGACGCATTATTAATAATATTAACCGTGCGCAAATGATATGTCCACCTTGTTTCCGCGACACGAGGCAGCTTTTTCATATCGGCAAAGTTGTTGTAATGGGCCATTCGCTTTGTACTGGTGTGAAAAAAAGCCGCGATTGATTTTATAATAATAAAAAAGCGTTTTGTTTCAGCAACTCGTTCGAACGATTTCGATAAAACTAAATTTAATATATGTGCTGAACACCAAACGTACATAGCTTGTGGACATTTTTGTCTCACCAAAGCCTGCACGCCATTAATTTGTGAGGATAAAACTGCTGCCCCGTCGTAAGTTTGTGCAACTAATTTGGATACACAATCGAACTCTTCTAAAATTTCCAAAATAATAGAACTCAAGGTTACAGCGGTCCGATCCGCGCTGACATCAACATATTTGATAAATCGATCTACTACTTCAAAATCACGAAAATATCTCAAAACTAATACTAATTGTTCACGGCCGCTAACATCAGGAGTCTCATCTACCATGACGGCGACAAAATCGGACTGTTTAATTTCGGCTTTAACGCGATCGATCATCACAGATGCAACGCTCGAGATCAAATCATTCTGCGTACGGTTCGACATGCCCGTGAATGAGGTACTTGCACTCTGTAAATGGGTTTCTAAAATTCCATCATACTTGGCTAATAAATCTACTATTTCTAAATAATTACCTCTATTCAACGACGATACTGACTCATCGTGACCGCGAAAAGCTAATTCTTGTTTTCCCAGAAAGCAAACAACATCGATCAGCCTTTGAAAAATGTTTCTATTGCGATCAACTTTAGCATTATGCCTCTCAATATCTAATCGTAACTGGCTGTTGATACTCATTTCAATACGAGATTTACCAAAAGTATTTAATTTTAAGCAGGCCTCCAGATGTTTTTCTGTATGGTCATGCTTCTTTGCCGCGGCATAGAAATTATTTAAATCTGAATATCCTGAATCAGTCCACACTGTACTAGAATTACTAAACAATATGCAAGGAAAACAATATAATTTAATCGTGTGTACACAACCACACAGCCAGTTATACGTTTCATAACTTTTAACATGAAACTTTCGAGTTACATTCCCTTTTTGTTGATTTAATTGTTGTAACTCGGGTACACACCTACCTTTAGACAAAATTTGAATCTTTTCACTGAATGACAATTGTGAGAACTTGTTATTTTTAATTTTTAATAAACACACACTTTCAACACAAACCTCACAATCAAATAACATTTTAAAAAATCAACAAACGTACTAGTAAAAGCAAATCACTACAATTATTATAGAAACTCAGAAATAAACTGTTAAATGTACACACTTTCAAATATTAAAATGTAAAATATTATAAGAAAACTATAATTAAACTGACGCAAACAAAATAATAAACAATGCTTATCACATGAAAAAAGCAAAATGGCCCCCGCGAAACACAAAAAAATTGTGCTATTTAAAGAAATAAAACCTTACCAAACAAAAATGCATAATGTGCATTTTGCGCAGTTTATTAGATTTCTGTCTATTATTTTTACTCGGATTATAGGCAACGAACATTTCCGATTACTCCCGACAACTGCCGAGCTTCCGAGGCCTGCCGCAGGAGTCGCGGCTTTCAATATTCATGCGTGTGTGCGTTTGCGACTATGCACGGACACCAAAATTACTACACACATGCAAACAAATGTCATGCGGGACGCGGCGGCATTACTTGGTTGATTAGGTACATTATTTTGCTTTGCAGCGCCTTTTGCTTTTCGAGTGGCAAACATAATGTTTGTGCGCTTGCAAATAGGTGCTATTTATAAAATATTAGGCGTTATTAAGTTATTATATTTTGTTTATTCATTTATTTACTGTTAATTAAAGTCATTAAGAAGTACGTACGTTATAATAAAATATCTGTAAATGGCAAGTAAAGCACTGCATTTCTGCCTACAAGGAGCGCACGCCCCTGCATTATGTCAACTAATGAATTATTGCACAGGACCTGAAATTTTAGTGATTAGACTAAAAATATTACAATATACAAGAATTAGTAATTAGACTAAAAATATTGACTCATATTACATATATAATTCGTGAACCGAACATAATCCTCTAAATTTTTTCATAGTTGCAATCTCTATAAAAAGTAAGCCGAGTAAAATTCCCGCTTTTATGAAAAAAAGAACTACTAAGTAATCCTCGAAATTAAATTCATTAGTATAACCCTAAAAGCATGTGCTCTTAAAATCCTTTAAATTAATCTCAAGCTCAAATATGATATGAGAAAAGCATTATGAATTTTCATAAGCCAATTTATGATTTTGAAAGAATCACTTACATTATGCAAGATTGCTTCGCGCGAAATGTTTCTGCTAAGTGTTTTCAGTACAGCTATAAGAGCGTCAAATAAAATTACCTTTATTGCTCCATTCTGTTGAGCGAAAACTGAAGATGCTTTTAAAATTTTCTTCCAAGCAACCACTTAACGGTTTTCGATGTTTATCACGCCTTATTTAGTATAAGTAGGTTTTTATGAGGCTGTTTCTAAAAAAAATTGTACCGAAGATTACATAGATAGAAAGCCTCCGTGGCGCAGGCGGTTAGACGCCGCCTGTAAAACGAGCGCGGGTTCGATCCCCGCACCGAAAGGTTGGCGCGGCCCACAAATATTTCTTTCGGGTCTGGGTGTTTGTGAGACCATAATTTCTCTCGTATTTCCTTATACCTACGACACAAGACTCGATCTTAGTGTGGGGTCAGGACTATGTATGTGACTGTTGGGTTTTATTATTTTATTATTTATTATTTATTTATTGAAAAAAAAAAACAGTCAGTATTCTGGTATCAGTCGGCATAACGCTAAGTAGAAATAATCAGATAATAACATTTTATTAACGTGGATAATGCTTTTTAACTGTAGCATTTAAAAACTTAAGCTTCTTATTTCCTTACCTACTTCAGTTGATCATGTCGTGTTTGAGTGAGGGTTGGTGAAATTCACAATTCACATAAGTTTGACATTATTGTGGATAGGTGTCTAGTATTCAGACTTTTCCATTATTCTTTAACCTTCGTTATTAACTTGAAAATACTATAAAGATAAATCTGTGTCCTCAGATGTCGAACTCAAAACTTTCCATGCTCATCCAGAATTAAAAATATATTTATGGTAGAAAATTGAAATACGATCGTGTATTTATCAAAACAAATGGATAGGATATTCTGAATGGATTTTAAAATTGCGATAGGAGATTAAAACAACAGTTTTAAGTTCCGGAAAAACTCACATAACGTTTATAAAATATTTGAAAAAGATATTAGTTATAAAAGTAAAAATTCCCTAACGCTTTATGAATTATTATAGTAGAATTGCTAAATGGAGATTTTTTATTGCGATAAATGGCGGGATAATCATGCCATTCGCCTGATAATAACAAAACCAAGCATTGTGAATGATAAAGCAAAGCTTGGCATTTCACTACGCTCGCCACCCTGCCACATAAAAAGTCTTAATATGTCCAGTAGTTACTATGGCTACATTGTCCTTCAATCCGAAACACAACAGTGCATTTACACCGCTGTTTGGCAGGAGAAATAGACATTGCAGTGATAACTACTAATGTATAGGCGAATGGTAGCTAATTTTGGTGAGGAATGCATTGCAATCAGATAAATCGTAGGTTGTAGTTTCGACTCAGGGGGTACACCATCGAATTTCCGAAGTTATGTAAATTTTTAAGGTCTACCTAATACCAGAGACTTGCGTGGAAGACGAAAATACTTACTATGATAAAGTCAGGCATAATAACATGAAAAACCTATATTGCATTGGCCCCGATTAAACATGGGATAACAGAAGGACAAAAAAGTTAGCAATATACTTACTTACTCATTTAATTAACAAGGGCTTAAATAAATAAATAAATAACACCTAACAGTAACATACATAGTCCTGGCCCCACTAAGATCGAGCCTTGAGTCGTGGGTATCAGGAGCTACGAGAGACTTTTTGGTTTGGTCTCGTTTCACAGGCAGCATCTAACCAACTGCGCCACGGAGACTGTCAAGGTGAGGCTTGGTTTATAGTATCAAAAAAAATCTAGTTTTCCGAAAACCACTATAAAAAACTGTCCTAATTCGAATTCGATTCGAAACGACGAGGGTTGGGGTAAGTGTGTTCTCGAGTGGAGACCACGCCTCGGAAGCATATAGTGTAGGATGCCCTCCAACCAGGTGGAGCGACAATATTCAAAAGATGGTTGGTAGCAGATGGACGAAGATCGAGCCCATTGGCGTGCCGTAGGAGAGGCCTATTTCCAGCAGTGGACGCGGAAGGACTGATGATGATTATGTTTGCGTCTGTTGAGAGTACTTTAATACCTATATTTTTTGCCTCTCATGCCCTTATAATTTCCAAAACCAATGCTATCCACTTTTATCAAGCATAAAACCCAGCTAAGCCGAGTTTTTCTCCTAAAACAAAAAATATGTAACGTTATTGTGTCGTGTACATGAGCGCGGTTGTATGACCGTGGCATCTGTTATGGACGTAACTTTATCGCCATATAACTTTTTGTCCAATAAATACTATCATATTTTTTGTGTTAGGTCCCTAGCACGTACGGGGCTATCTGGGAAGATACCACAGATTTGCCTAATTTTATTTTTGTGTTTTCCAAAAATATATTGCACACAGTAAAATTAGTAAGAGATGTGTGGTGTTGACTTAAACCCGCGACCGTGATCTTAGTCATCCGGTTCTCACTCACTAGATTACTTAGATGTATTTGGATAACTTCTAACTTTTGTGGATCACTGTTGTAAGTAACAATATTTTATAAAAATTAATAAGTCGGTAACTTTAATAAAAATATGAAGAGAAAACCTGCGTACTATAAATATCTTAAAAAATTATAGTGTATATTCCACTAAACAGTACAAGCCTAGGAGTGGTGGATTATAGCCAAAGACTCAATCGAAATTTGGATTGTAGAGGAGTCCTAGATGCTTATAAAGTTTGGCATGTATTAATCAAAACGTATCCTTTCAAAATAGAGTAGAACTTACCATATGCGTTTAATTTATCACTGAACTGTAGACAAATAATAAATTATATGTAGGCTACTCGCGTGGCCGCGAAGAGCAATATATGTCTTCTATGAGTTATGAATACAAGAATATTTATTTAGTAGATGTTTGTATAAAAATAAGAAAAAAAGAAAGAAAGAAAAAACGATTTATTGTCACAACATACAATATATAAAAAAAGTATTTACTGACACAGGAAATAGAAACAACAAAACAAACCGTCGAATTGAGAACCTCGTCCTTTTTTGAAGTCGGTTAAAAAAATAACAAAACAATAAAATTAAACAAAATCAATAAAAAACAGTACGTATTATTAATACCAGATGATATATTCTAAGGAGAATGATAGGAGTCAATATAAGAAAAATAAATAATAGAAGTATTTATTTCCAACTGGATAGGAGTGTTATACCTATTTTAACGTGGCTGTGAAACAAAAGATCGTGGATTTCTATTGAGACAAATCCTTGTGAGATCCGAGAAGTCTTTAGTTGTGAAAAAAAATGTCGGTAATAGTTATTGGTACATAATGATGAAAAAACTCACACCTTTTTCACCAACGGGGTAGGCAGAGGAGCTACGAGCACCCCCACATTTCACCTCATTGTGTTCCGTCTCACGATAGGGTTTAAGCCAATCGTTATATTGGTTCACATTCTTGACTCCAACCTGATATTGATTAAAAAATCCAATAACACTTTGTTCAACTCGGGATGCGAACCCGAGACCTCAGTTTTTTTATTATAAGAGTAGGGACCGTAGTACAACTGCCCACAGAGGCAGTCATAAAATAGTAATTATTGCTACATAGTTAACAGCTTTTTTACTGGAACGACAAAATCCAATCAAAATAGAAAATCCACCGGAAAAGACCGGTATTTTTCACCGGCTAGCCTGATCGAAAGCGGATGTAAATAGACTGATCCAGAATTGCAACATACTTTTTTTTAACCGGCTTTACAGTATCGTGTACGGTGCCATCCGGATAAAAACAAATATTCAAATACCATTATTTTATAGTAACCTATAACACATCATTTTTCATCTAATTCAATATCATTATAGGACAACGTTCGACTGCATACAAACATAATTTTTCATATATTCGATTTTCATTCGAAACCAATAACCCAAGCCGCATCTAATTCTGACGTGAGTAAATTTAAATAACAATATTGGAGCTAACAACCGTTATTGGTAAACAAAAAGGTGCGAGATTTAATCAAATATTTGTATTGAAGTATTTAAAACAATCTTTTTCGCAAGGTACACAATTTTAACAGAAATTTTGTTTGAAATCGATTTAACGAGTTTTTTTGAAATTAAAGCTGAAGAGCATTTTTTCAATTTATTTTATACTAGCGGCCCGGCCCAGCTTCGCCCGGGTATAAATAGATTTCTGTACAAAAATATGTACGTATTATACATATAAACCTTCCTCTTGAATCACTCTATCTATTAAAAAAAACCGCATCAAAATCAAAAAATCAAAGATTTGAACATACAAAGGAACATAGGGACAGAGATAGCGACTTTGTTTTATACTATGTAGTGATACATATTCGGCGTAAATATAGTTCTAAGACCTATTTTAATTATAGAATGTTTTTAAACTGAATTCAAAAGTCGTTCGTATGAGACAAAACATTCGATTTTTAAAATAGGTTCTAAAAGTGCTGTGAATGAAGAAGGACTATTGTAATGAGGGAGCAGCATACTAATGAATAGAGGTTACGAGTTGATATCATGGCACTGATCTTTGAAGTAGGTATTTCTATCTGAACATTTTTATTTTTCGTTGCAATGAATGGCGAGACGAGCATGTCGTTCGCCATGGTAAGCGATATGACCGCTCATAAACAGTAGCAAAACCAAGCAACACCATGAATAATAAAAGCAATTCTCCGCATTTCACTGCGCTTACCATCCTGAGACGTAAGGCATAATTAATAATTGGATAATTGGATTGGACTATCGCTAAAATATTTTGCAAAGACACCCGTGTAATATGAGAATGCTCCACAATTCTCAAATATTACCGGTAATATTGTAATATTAAAAATTCAATAAATTGCCCGGCTACAGAATTAATAGTAACTCTGTGTAACGTAAAGTTTAACTAGAGTGTAATAAAATTTCATTATCTTAAAAATGCATTCCATAATGTTACTACCTAATATTTTAAAATTATTTTATAATGAAAAGGCGCCTTGCGAAGTATACTTTGAACTTTCGAAATATATTCCAAACATACATAAGCGATATTAAAATAACACACTTTCCACATAATTCCCTGAAGTTTCACACACCGGGGAAGTTATATGCAATTTTTCTTGGAACTGGCCGCTTTTGCATAATGCGATGGTTTTATGTATACGGAAACTGAAATATTACTTGAAAAAGTGTATTTTTGTCGGCACACCCTACACATTGCGATTTCTCACCATATTCCATGAGAGACATATTTGCTGCGACAATATTTCAATACAGCGAATCAAATAAGGTTTAATTTTTATTTTTACTCTTTCGTATGAAAATCTGATTATTTATCGTATGTAAAATGTATAAGATTTTAATTATTAAGAGTATGTTTTATTTATTTTAAAAATACTCTGCACTTTATTTAAATTGAAAAGATCGTAATACGTAGGTACTAAATCAAAAAATTCTGAATTGTGATATAATAACTTTAGTGGGATTCTATTTGCGTATACAATTGAGTGCAAAGTAGCCATAATATTTTATATAATTAAAGAAAATATATGTCAAGGAAAACTATATATTATACTCTATTTGTCACTCAGGAATCACAAGAGAATATTATCTTTATCACCATAAGTTATGAAATATTATTTTATTTCCTAAAAGCCTTCAACGTAACGCATTACACTGAAAAGATTATAGGCACTCGTCCCACAAATTCACTTCAACCCAATATTCTTTTGAAAAGGATTTTATCTGAGAACCGATTTTCTGTTTCCACTGTAACCAAATTACACGAAATAAGTTCGTTTTGTAGTCACATTCTCTTTGGAATTCTTTTGTATGTATTCCAGTCTGGTATGGTACATTCAATTTATTGTTCCCTGCGCAGAGGGATACCATTCATTATCGGCTCTTTTCAATTTTTATGAGGATATCATATATTTATCTATGGATTCTTTCATTTAATTAAAAAAGGTGTTGCCAGAAAGACTTAACGTCGAAGGTGTAACCTTTAGTTGTTATTTTTATATGATTTTTACATTGCAACAACTTTGAATAAATGAAAGCTGTAGAATATCGAATCAATGATAATTAAGTATTTGATTTGTAAAATCTGAATTATTTCCAGAAAAAGTAAAATATTTGCCATAAACTAAGAGAATACACTGCTTATTATATTACTCTGAAGTTATCAAATAGTGTAAGAAAAATTTGTTACGAAACCAAGCGAAATAAGTCAGTAGTTATATCTTTCTAGAATTGAGATTGGAATAAATTTAACATTAAGCATTATTTATCAACGTTACTATTCCAATAACCTATGGTCCATATACAGCTGGTATCATTGAGACAAACCCTGTATTGTTTTAACTGCCTTACATTTAAATTATTGTGAGAAATGACTGCTTCAACATTCGCGTTTAAATAGCGTGTTATAATAGGGAATATGCACGAGACTCCAAAATAAGTCAAATATTTTTTGTTGTAATCTTAATTGATATAGAAATATATCAATAAGATATTTTTTTAAATTCATCAACTCTAAATCGGTAAAAAAAAATACTTAAAAAATGACATTTCAAAATTGCCGCGCAATTTTTTCGAAACGTTTGAAAAGGAAAGTGACGACAGAGTACACTATCTTATGAAGTTTTAGCTTGTTGGGTGTATTGTTTTACGTTTGTTTAAGAGTTATTTTGTGTTTTCGTTGTATTATAAAAAAATGGATTATTTTGTGACGAAATACAGTTATGTAGCAATTAATAAAAGAAGCTTAATCCAAATACTACGTTGCTGACATAGTAGACTCTGACGTTACAGCGAGGTCGCGCCATAATGGCGTTTAAATGCTTCGAAACTGATAGCAGTTTTTATTATTTTTTTGTACTTTTTTGATTGATATTTATAAAGCCTTATATTTTTTTCTGGTAATGTAATAACATACAGAATCGATTAAAAATATAAAAAAATGGCATGCATATTCCCTATTCCCGAAGGGATTATAGAAACCCTGTTCACAAACCTTACTTTCCTAATAAATCTGCGTATAGTATGACAAATCTATGAAAGCTTTTACTATAATCGGGAAATATCATTTATAATTCATTGCCGTATATGTTTCCTCTTCCCATCCTTTTTCCTTCTCGCTCTCCTCCCGATTGGGTGAATCGGCATGGGTGGCAGTGATCCCTTACCATCAGGTGACAAGTCTGCTAATATGCTATATACCTATGAAATAAATCAGATAGCGACCACTAAGTTAAGAACCCATATTAGTGAAACGTAATTGTGTCCCGTTTTGGTTTTTGTTTTAAACCAATCAGGCCAGCATAATATGTCGATTAGAAAGAACCACCATGATGAATATTTTGTGTGGCCTTTTCCAGTTGCCATAGGGTGAAATGTACTTATTGAATCGGTACAAAATAAAATAAAGAAAATACTCTAAAAGCGGTAACAGCAGCCATTATATAAAAACCAGCAATGGTGGAACATAGTGGCAATAATATAAATGCGAGTACACGTGTCCTGACGAGAGGCGATTTACTAAACTACCATCGCCGACCGTTACCATTATGACTCCACTTGATACATGGCGAATTGAGTTTTATTTTTGGTATATTTTTATGGATCGGTCAAATGGCTTAATCTAAACTATTTCGACAACCTCCGTGGCGTAGTTGGTTAGATGCCGTCTATGAGCAGGCCGCGGGTTATGAGACCGAAATGTCTCTCGTAATTTCTGATAAACGTTACATGACCCGTATCTTAATGTGGCATTTACTTGAGCTTTAATTATAAGAGCTTGATAGAAATTCCCTGAATTGTTTGGTTAGTTTATTCGTTTACAGATTACTCTCAGATCGTAAATAGACATTTAGGTATAACTATTGGTTCGTAGACCGCGAAATATCATAAGTTCGTTGATACAAGACCTAGCTTATGACCTAGGCTAAGTCTATGTATTGCTGCGATACGTAGCTTAGCTTAGTGTATTAGGACAAGTAACTCTGTAACTAATCACAAGTTTGTTCTAGTACCAAGTACTGTATCAGCCCATAATTGCCAAGTTCCTAGCACGGCACTCCTCTTCAATTTGGCTTAGACCAGTGTTACGTAAATTTTTATATGTTTTTACTCTTTCATAGTTTATTTGAGTTAAAATACTCCAAATGAAAAGGTTATTAGGCAGTCATTTTGAAAATCAGTATGTTTAAAAAAATTGAAATTGAATTCCACGATATCTGATCATTACCTCAATAAGGCATTCATCAATAGTTCTAAAGTAAAACTATCAAAGAGCAACTTCATTACGATTCTTCCTAAAAAATCAAAACAAATATTCACAAAGCCAAAGTAACTCGTGAGTCACAAGCCCAATGGATATTTTGTTTTCATAAACATTGTAAAAACAAGCCAGTTCTTTGTCTTGTAATGAGATCCATATAAATATCCAATGCTGAGGAAAATATTGAACTCATTTCGCTAAAGAATAACTGCGTTTCAAGCTCGGAATGTTTTATGGTTGCTCTTGCTGATGTAACGAGGTCGGAGTGGCTTCTCTAATGAAAAAATATTTAATCGAGCAGTAGTTTAGAGACCAAATGAGTTCAAGGATGAATATTATATAATTATTCACTGTGATGGTGAAGCCCAAGTACGTTATGGCCTGTTGGTAATGGATAAGACGCGGTTACCAACATGTGTGTAAACCACACCCTCTCAAAAATAGTACATTGGTTTAGCATTAACAATTTGTTATTAAATAGCCAAAAAACTAAATGTATAAGATTTGTGACACCTAATGTAAAAAAAGTTAATGCTAACATTATTTTGAATGGAGATGAGTTGAGCCTTGTGGATACAACTAAGTTCTTGGGAATTACATTAGATCCCAAACTTCAATGGGGCTCTCACATAGTCGCTTTAGCTAAAAAGCTGAGCGCCGCAGTCTTTGCGGTGGGTAAGATTCGCCAATTGACTGATATTGATACAGCTCGATTGGTATATTTTGCCTATTTTCATAGTCTAATGAGTTATGGAATTTTATTGTGGGGTGCTGCTGCTGACATTAATACTATTTTTGTTCTCCAAAAGCGAGCTATAAGATCAATTTATTCGCTAGGGTCTAGATATTCTCTTAGAGAAAAATTTAAGGAGATAAATATAATGACAGTAGCATCACAATATATTTTTGAAAATTTAGTTTATATTCATAAAAATAAAGAAAGTTTTCGTAAGATTAGCGATATTCATAACAAAAATACTAGGAATAAGAATAATCTAGCAACGCATAAGACCAGACTCCACAAGATCAGCAAATCTTTTAAGGGTTACTGTATACACTTTTATAACAAAGTTCCCAGTCACATTAAAGCCTTATCTATTACAAACTTCAAAGCAACTATCAAACAAAAATTATGCAATAAAGCATATTATAAAATTTCGGAATATCTAGATGATAGCAAGGCTTGGGAATAGAATAAAATTAAATAAATGCGTAGTATCTCGGAGCGGAAGTTTTAGTGTGCTCTGTATAATATCATCTTAATTAAGTAACTTATCACATTTGCTATTGTTTTGCTTTGTAGGTGATTGGGTATGTCATGCTCGCTAAAAAGTCTGTGCTTGCGGTGGCGTCGTGTGCCGGGTCGGTCACTTCCCTGTAGTATGGTTGAGGAGGCCGATGGCTGGCACATGCGTCATACTCGTGAACGGGTGCTGCTTGCGTAGACTGGTCTATCCAATCTGCTTACATTGTAACGGATTGATTGATCGAGTATATAACGCAATTATTCACTGCTTTAGCGAAAAAGAGTATACTGATCCTTCGTTTTGGGCGACTTCGCTTCACTCAGCCATATTTATTATAACATAAACATATTCGTGTTAAAAATATTTATTGTAAATTTACAACAAATTATTAATAAACTGCTCTGATTTAAATGTATATTATGTAATAATCACTACATTGTAAACTGGTTTTGAAAAGAGCAACACTAGAGTTTCTTGCCCGTTCTTCTCTAGTGAAAACCGCTTTCCGAACCGGGTGGTAGATAAAAAAAAAAATGACTGAATCTAAACGATGTTGAACATTTTAATGGATTCAATAAATTATTTTCATTTCATTTCATTTCATTTCAAGATGGTGGGTTCAAATCCCAGGGCACATGTCTGACTTTTCGGTGTCATGTGTGTATTGATAGCGTATACGAATTGCTTGTCAATCACCACGCACTTTCACGATGAAGGAAAACATCGTGAGAAAACCTGCATACCAAAGCGATTCAGAAGAATTTCTATGGTATGTAAAACTCATCCCGCGCTAAGCCAGCGTCGTGAACTATAACCTTACCCTTTCTAATCGTACTCTCGTCTGTAGAGAAGTCAGAAAAATAGCCCTAAGCCAGAGCGGAATCAATTCATAGAGATCTAAAATTGCCACAATATTTTCAACTTCGCTCATCTGACACAAAACTACAACAAAAATCTATCACGTTACGTTTTATAAGCAAATTAAAACATTCTACAAAAAAACTTCAATGTAAACTAAATTTACAAGATTTTATATCAGTCGTAATTAAAGAGTCTGGTTTCCTTTCTCATATTCTAAATGAGTAACATTAAACAGTATGTTTAAACAGTAATTATTAAACCGTAAAGCCTCACTAAAACCCTCATTATAAAGCAGCGCCACAATTTGTCGAACTTCAATGAACAAGTGTGGAATAGGAGAAACAAACTTGCACTTTATTCAGTAGCGTAGACATTAATTGTGTTCCCCAACTAAAGTTAGTTGCTCATTCATTTGCCACAACTCCACGTCTTGAAGCTAGCGTTTGTTACAAGCGTCTCGCGTTTTAATTGTGACGTCGATAGGACGAAACTTCGGTCAAGCTTCAATCTTATTACCGAGTTATAGCAGGCATAAATTGTACAAAGACGCCATTGTTTTTGTAGTTGTGTATGATTACTTTGAATTTTATGGGAAATTTAATCAATTAACTAGACTAACTAAACACACCCAACAGGCACATTTATCGTCGTGCACTTTTGGCCTAAGCACTCCCAGTCATACTCTCGATTGTAGAGGAGGCCAGTGCCCTGCAGTGGGATGTATATGGGCTGATACAGTCACATATACAATTAACAAGTTCAACAATGTCACAGCCTTCGCGGCACAGTTGGTTAGACGCCGGCTGTGAATCGTGAGGGTTCAATCCCCGCTTCGAACAAATATTTATATGATCCATATGACGTATTTGTTTAGTTTTTGGTTGTTCCTGATATCCACGACTAGTGTTAGAATAAATAGCAATCACAAAAAGTATTATAAATGAAGTCGATAAGCTAAGCTAAATCATGAGATTTGCGATTGTGATTCACAAAGCCGATTGGCTATTTTTTTATACGATTTCGTGTTATTTACGAAGGAGTGAGATTTTTTACGAACCCATTTAAAGAAGAAACTGAATAGTCAATTTTGTGAGTCTAATTTTCGATGTGATATATTGTTATAATATCATCATCATCATCATATCATCCACAGGAAGTCCACTGCTGAACATAGGCCTCCCCCAAGGATCTCCACAATTACCTGTTGGAAGCGGCCTGCATCCAGCGACTTCCTGCAACCTTAGCCAGATCGTCCGTCCACCTTGTAGGCGGGCGTCCGACATTTCGCTTGCCTGTACGTGGCTTCCACTCAAGAATCTTTCGGCCCCAACGGCCATCGGTTCTACGAGCTATGTGCCCGGCCCACTGCCACTTCAACTTGCCAATCCTATGGGCTATGTCGGTAACCTTAGTTCTCCTACGGATCTCCTCATTTCTGATTCGATCTCGTAGGGAAACACCGAGTATAGCCCGCTCCATGGCTCGTTGAGTGACTTTGAGCCTTTTAATGAGGCCCACAGTGAGAGGCCAGTGAGAGGAGAGTGAGTGTTATAATATGTGGTAAATTTTTCACGTATTCTGTGGGGGCAAGTGGCAATAAAATAAATATAAAGCATGATAAAGCTTCAAAAATAATAATGTTGTTAATTTTAAATAGCAATAATTCCCATTTTTACCTACGAAACAAGATTTGATCTTAGTGCAGGACCAGGACTATGTATGTGATATGTTGGGTAAATAAAAAAAAGGCTGCTACGATAGTGACTTTCCGGGTGGATACAAATAGTATATTATTCAAATGTATACCACCACTATTCCATGCCTATTAAATGGTTATATTAATTAATTTGATCTATCATTCAAACCACATCACCTACGCAATATTAATGAATGATTTGTTTTTAACCACCACGTCACGCACATTGCTCATCTGTGTCGTCTGTTTCATAATTATAATTTCAGTAGCAATACACTGACCTAATTCCTATAAACTATTAACCAACGCAGTCTCCATTACGTGTATAGAAATAACTCGCATGCAAATGTTACCTATAAACATGACAGATGGTGCACGATCAAAGCAAATAACATTTGAAGTATTTCCATGCGACTAATGCAAGGGTCCAATGCTGAAGGTCTGAGAGACCCCTTTTAGTTGAGGGCGATAAATCAGCCCCTAATGGACCGTGAGCTGTGCCACCCCGTTATATTCTGAAACCGGTGACCCGCCGTGGATGAAAAGTTGATTGATTGTCAAATGTTTTGGAATCAGGAATCGAATTTTTATTAAATTTCATTGATTGTTCCAGATGTTTAAAAATTATGGTGTATTTCTTGTTTAAGCTTATTATATAAGCTGTAAGTTTATTATCTAATAAATAAATAATCATACACTGACACATAAGTGTTTCTTTGCGTGGGTCGTAGCGGTGACTTCTCATTTCACAACTGACTATGTGTCAGCGAACGTTAACTTTCTAAATTTAGAAATTAGCTACTACTCCTATATATATTACTTATATAAGTAGCTTTGAACAATTTAACGTATATAATAGTTTCTAGAATAAATAATATGATATGAAAATTATATGGAAAAAAATCTGTTAACACTCTTAACGTGGGCGGTATAGTGCGTCACTACGGGGGCGATGAGACTTAAAAGAATTGGAATAAAAATTTCCAATAAAAGAAAAACAGAATTGATCCTCTATCAAATGGAATGAGTGCAGTTTATAATATTAATCTAGACGTCGAAACAATTCAAGTTACTTTTATAAAAGCTATCAGAAGATTGTTTAGTTTCGGTGATCACAATTCGAACTATGATGAGGTGCATCTTCAACTAGGTACTCGTATAACTATCGACTATCATGTGAGGTTAGAACTATAAGGAGTGAAATGAAACCATTGACTGCTGTGTCAGAACTAACTCTTTAATTGAATATAAAAACATTATAATTATAGCATGGATTACATGTTTATAATATCTAGGTACATAAAAAGATTACCCACCCTTATTGTCAGCTGTTATAACTTATACGTAGGAATATGTATTTGATAACTTATGAGGTATTAGTAGGCTTCCATCTTTTATACTTTCTGTATAGAGCTCTGAAGAGCAAGCTTTCTCAAAATATCTGCCATCATTGTTAAAGCTTAGTTCCGTAATTATAGATAACATGCAACTTCGGAACTTGCGGACTGTAATTAGATGTAAGACCTCCATCTTAGCAATTCCTGCAACTAACTTGACTATCGATTCGCTTGCAGCCAGCTTTAATAAGTGCGTGGTGGCCTGTTGGTAAACGGACCAGTCGCGGCTGCCAACATGTTCACGGTGGTCGCGGGTTCAAATCCCAGGGCACACCTCTGACTTTTCGGAGTCATGTGTGTATTGATAGTCAATCACCACGCACTAAAACGGTGAAGGAAAACATCGTGAGGAAACCTGCATACCATAGCGGTTTATAAGAATTTCTATGGTATGTCAGTCCGCACTAGGCCAGCGTGATGGACTATATGGCCTAACCACTCTCAATCATACTGTCGATTGTAGAGTAGGCCCGTGCCCTGCAGTGGGACGTATATGGGCTGATACATACATACAGCTTTAATATAAACATCTATTTCGCGTCTACAAAGAAGTGTAATATTAGCATCATAAAATATTTCCCCATTCATCCGCTTACACAAAACTTCCGAGGAACCTCCCAGCCCACTTGGCCGATCTCTTAAAAGATTAACTCTTCGGTTCAAGGAAGAATTGTTCGAAATTTATTCTCACCTTTACTACGAAATTTTAAATAAAGTTGAAGTAGGCGGTTGGTTCAGTGAGCTGTGGGCGGTTACCAAAAACTTCTTCAACAAATTAAATGAAGTACTTGGGCATTGTTTTCGGTAATGCCGCGTTGTAGTTGGTACGACCAGTTTGTTGTTTGGGTTGCTGAGCAGAATTGAGGGTTCGAAAGAATTTTCTGTAATTATGGTTTTTAATTTGTTGTTTTCTTTTGTCCAGTTATAAAGAATCTTCGCTGTGATAAATTAGTTGATATTGATTTCTATGTTCTGAACTTTATTAGGGCCTATTTTAGTTTTTTTTTTAATTCATTTAGCACAGAAGTCAAGGGACGTTATTAATATTGTAAATTTTGGGGTAAATAAAATATGTTATTAATATTGTTAACTCGTAATTTATTTAGGGATAAATTTAGCTGCGATTACTTTGCTTAACTTCATACTCGTTCTATAATATTAAACCGCATGTTTTTTTTCAGTTCAGTAGTCACTACCACTTTAACTCGAATAAAAAAATTCATAAATCCTATCTTTACCACACTACTAAAATTCGAAACAGTTTTTTGATATTATTTTTAATTTATAACCACTATGCTAAGCGTGGAGTCGTAACGAACAAGTCAATTTCTGTATCAGCCCATATACGTCCCACTGCAGGGCACAGGCCTACTCTATAATCGGCAGTCCGATTGAGAGTGGTTAAGCCATATAGTCCACCACGCTGGCCTAGTGCGGGTTGGCGGACTTACATACCATAGAATTTCTTATAAACCGCTATGGTATGCAGGTTTCCTCACGATGTTTTCCTTCACCGTTTTAGTGCGTGTTGATTGACTATCAATACACACATGACTCCGAAAAGTCGGCGTGCCCTGGGATTTGAACCCGCGACCACCGTGAACATGTTGGCAGCCGCGTCTGGTCTGCTTACCAAAACGCCACCACGCACTTCCCGAACAAGTCGATATAACGTTGTTTATTTTCAATGTAATCCTCTTTCGATAATACTTTCAATAACAAGATATTCTCATAATAATCAAAATTCATTAAGCTACTAGTATTAAAAATCTGGAAAAACTATTAGAGATACTTATGTATCTCATACTTACGTCTTTTTCACAAAAGGGGTAGGCAGACGTGGTACCAGGACTTCATCCAAAGATGGAGGCTAAGTCTATCGCCATATTGGACATAAATTACTGACTCCGGGTTATGAATAGGAAAATCCAATATCACTATTTTCGACCCGGGATTTGAATACGAGATCTCGGCGCTAGTCGTACTGTACTACAACGGCGCCACCGAGCTAACACTATGTTTAATAATATGTAATATATCATTCAATCTTTATTTCTCTCTTCCTCAGCTTTAGGAAGTCTTCAGCTAAACATAGGCCCAGGGATCTCCAAAACTTTCTATATATCAGTGTATAAAAAACGTGGTTTCTAAACAACCAACCACATATATAAATCCTCATACCTACAAACAAAGTGTTATATCTGCCATTAAATTGTAAGATAGTTTTTTTTTGTTGTTGCAATGAATGGTGAGACGAGCATGCCGTTCGCCTGATGGTAAGCGATACGACCGCTCACGAACAGTAGCCAAACTAAACAACACCTTCAATTACAAAGCAATGCTTGGCATTCCACTTCGCTCGCCATGGTGAGACATGAGATGTAAAGTCTCAATATGTCCAGTAGTTAATCTGGCTACAATAACCTTCAACCCGAAACACAACAGTGGATTTAAACCGCTGTTTGGCGGGAGAAATAGACATAGCGGTTCTGTATATGGATAAGGAATAGCGGGGTTTTTGGCACAAGTATCTCTATACCTACTTAATAGAAGGCCCCAACCTTGTATTGTTAAACTTTGGTTTATGAATAAATATTTACACACACACGTAGACTCACGCCTTTGTCCCAAAAGGGGTAGGCAGAGGTGCCAGGGCACTCACATTTCACCAGTATGTTCCGTCCCACTATGTGATAGGTGGCGAGCCTATCACCATATCGGACACAAATTCCTGACTCTGGGCTGATAATGAATAGAAAAATCCAATATCACTTTGCCCAACCCGGGATTCGAACCCAAGACCTCAGCTTTGTAAGCGTACCGTAGTACAACTACGCCACTGAGGCAGTGAATAAATATTTAGTATTTTTTTTAATATTTGTGAACGTTGTTTTACTTGTCATATAGGACTAGAAAATCATATAAGCATTAACATAGTAAACGCTATTCTCGTTTTACAAAAGGAGCCCTAGTACGCGACGTCATCTCATGTTCCTAAATTTATCAAAAGAAAGTCTTCACATTCTGTAAAGGAATCGTTTTACACTTTTGTTCAGTAAAACTTGAAACACGATCGTAATATGCTTGTGAAAGAGTATTATTATTGTGTATTCCGCTTTTATTTACGGAATGACTATTTTATGTTAAACAAAGTTATACAACATAGCTTGACAGCCTCCGTGGCGCAGTTGCTTAGACGCCGGCTGTGAAATGTGAGTCGGTTCGATCCTCGTACCAAGACAATAATATTTGTGTGATTCATAGGTATTTGTTTCGGGTCTGGGTGTTTGTGAGACCGAAAGTGAAGTCACCATGACACCCGGCTTCGTTTTCGGTAGCAGTCTTGATATACCCTGCATCTTTTGCCAGTGAGTCGTCGGTTCTGATTCAAATAACGCATCGTGCGTTCGGTTCAATCAGACTAATATACTAAAATAATAGTAAAAACCCTTTTATTAATAAAGAAACTATGGTACGCAAGTGTTTAAATATTTATTTTAGCAAAAACTATGGATTTACCACCCAAAAAAGATAATGTTTTAAAATTCTCACAAATATTGACAGGTTTTTTTGCGTTTTTTTTTTATTGTATTGTGTTTGTAGTCACTAAAGCTACCACCCGGCTTTTGTGCGGCAGTCGTAACCAGGGCGGATATGAGTGCCCTTCTACTAGAAACGGTGATACTGAAAAGGCCCCATTTTTGTTATTTACAAAATAAATCTTCAATGCTAATACAATGTCCCAGAAAACCGCTGAATCTAAAATATTAATTTGTTCAGGCATTGAATAGTATAAGAGTTACTTAAACATAAACTCTAACTAAATACACTTTCTTGAAAAGGTTTAAAAGGTTTCTCTTTACTTAGGTTACAAATACCGCACTGAGAATTTCTTTCCCAATTTCAGTTCACTGATTACACAACAATTGTAAATCAGCATTTACCTCTAGGAGCGGCCGCGATAACAATCGTCCCAAATAAATCATAGATATAAAATAACTATTCTATATTGCCAAAAGTTCTAAATCAGCCATTTTCCGAGTGATTTCATTCGCGCACGCTCCAATAGGCGTCCCCGTCAGGAGCTACGCGGCCGGCATTTCTATACGAATTGAGGCTGACACAACGCGGATCATATGAAAACGGCTCTTGAATTTATGTATTTGGTTCCAAACTGCGGTCTGTTTGTGGCGATATGTGATATAGTAAATACTTGGTTGAACGGAACACACTTCTGAATTTTGAGTAATGTGTGTGCTCAATCACCAATTTAGACGGAGAAGGATAACATCGTGATCCAACCAGCGCACCGAAATTACAAGACTTTAAATAGTAATTAATTATGTGGGTATTTCTAGTTAATTTATCATTATCATCATATCAGCCCGTATTTATCCACTGCTGGATATAGGCTTCTGCTCTATCGCACTACCCTTCTCGGTCTTGTGCATATCTCATCCGCAATTTGCCTTGAAACTTAATGATGTCGTCCATCCATCGAGCGGGTGGTCTGCCTATCTTCTTCTTAGCCTCTAGGCCACCATTCCGCTTTAGTTCACCTGCAGTTCGTTCGTTTAGTCGTTAATTATCACGCATTTTCAATAGTGAACGAAAACATAGTGACAAAACTTATACATCATAAAGAATTTCAAAGAGTTAAATAGTGTGTGAAGGTTACCAACCTGCGTTTGATAGTTATAAAATAGACTTAGGCCATAATTATCCTAAAGTTATATAGTTTGAGAGTCAATCACCACGCACTAAAAACAGTGAAGGAAAACATCGTGAGGAAATCTGCATACCATAGGGATTTACAGGAATTTCTATGATATGTAAGTCCGCCAACCCGCACTAGGCCCGCGTGGAGGACTATATGGCCTAACCACTCTCAATCGTACTGTCGATTGTAGAGTAGGCCCGTGGCCAGCAGTGGGACGTATATGGGCTAATACAAATATAGTTCACCAAATAAATTGCAACAATATGCGAAACTGCCTAAAGTAACTGCTTATGTAAAATCAAAACAGCGTTTATGTATTTTCATAATTGAAACGTAAAGTTGGAGAATAATTTAACGAATTCATCACAAAGTTAAGTCATGTAAACTACGGCCATTCTGCGACAAAACATCTCATTAAAACCCGTCTAATATGCAAAATACACTTTGTATGAATGTTTAAAATCAGACGCAAACTAAACATTACCCTTACGACATATACAATTTATATGAAAATACATTTTCATTTAGAAAAATATTATGATTTTCCAGAGAAATTTTATAATTGATACGTCACTCTTATAGATGTTCTTTTTTCAATGAAAGTTTGGTATTGTAGAAGTTTTACTAGAATATAACTTCACAGTTGACTTACTTTTCAAATTTATATAAATCTGCTCGCGTGATTGCTACGCTTTTTTATCAAAAGAAAATTAAAAATAAATCTATTAACTGTTAAAAACCTACTAACAATACCTATTATAGTATACTATTGTATCTGCTTATATACGTCCCAATGCAGGGCACGGGGATCATCTACGATCGAGAGGAGTTAGGCCATAATGTAGACCACCACATTGGCCTAGTGCGGGTTACTGGACTTACATGCTATAGTGTTTTTTTTTTTTTTTTTTCAATTTTATACCAGATTTTCAAACTTAATAATTTTGAGAGTGTTTTTTTTTTCTATCAAATAGCTAATGGTTTTAAGTTTTAAGGAATTTGGTTTAATTTTTATATATTTCAACTACCCGATGTACGAGCTGAAAACGGGACGCTCTGGGTTTGAATTCCCGGATAGAAATTAGGCAATCCACCTCGTTTAAATGTTCACTTATTTCAATAATCTGGTAATATGTAGGTAGTATTTATAGCATGGCGATAGACTCGCCTTCTCATACCTGACCCTGCCGCCTCCTGTGACCTCAAGTAGAGTATCCAATGTCGAGATAATTTATGATGTCCTCTTGTTATTGTACACAGTAACCACCACCGCAATTTGTACTGTTTGTAGGTCCCTCGTATGCGAGAGGCTGTATGGGTGGTATCACCGCAATGGCTATATCTCCTGTCAAACAGCAGTTTAAATGCACGGTTGTGTTCCTGATTCAAGGTCATTGTAGGCAGAGTAATTACGATGTTAAGTCGCAATATATGTCTATAGAGGCTTAGTATCTAATGATTCAGGATGGCGAGAGGAGTGGAAGGTCAAGCGTTGCTTTAAAATTCATGTTGTTTGGTCGTATCGCTTACTATGCTCATATGGCCATACATAGCAATAAAAATAAAATTACACACAACCTGCGTGGTAGTTGATATTGACATGCTTAACTTAAACCCGACAAACATAAGTTAATATAGATTTTGCAATTCGTACAGCTTTCGTTATAACTGAGGAAACAAATACCAGTTATGTTTTACAGATACTTATCAAAATAAAACCATTCCCAAAGGTTAAAAGCGCACAAACAATAACAATTTCTTTTAAACGCTACACGTGATGGCTGTTCATTTGCTGAATGGTTTTATGCAAACAAATGCGCCGATGGCTCCCCGGATACCGATGAACTCGACGGTTTGTGCAACTTTTATTTGTTATTATTAAAGTTTATACTGAGTTAAGAATTACACGCAGTTGGGGATGGAAAGTTATTAAATATAGCGTTGAGACATTTGCAAGAATTAATAATGATATTGTCTTTGAAGACCGCCTACCTCGTATCTCAACCAAAATATTTATTGTGAAGGAATTATGTACTCAGTCGGCGCGCAATGGCTGATGTATATAACTGCTCTTCTTTTATCAGTGATTTTTTATATTTTATTTATGGATATGATTTCCATAGGTATTTCTATATTTGATTTTTATTACTAATATCTATAAAATTCTGTTTACTACTTAAATAGAGCAACTGGGCATATTGAGACGTAACATCTTATACCTCAGTGGAATGACAAGTATTTTTTTTGTAATTAAAGGTTTTGTTTGGCTTTACTACTGATTATTAGCGCTCGTATCAGTTACCATCAGGCGAACGGCATGCTCATCTCGCCATTCAAAAAGGTACAAAAAATGTTTACCAAGAAAAATCTTTTATAAAATAAATGACCTAACTTAATAATCGAGTCTAGACACGGAGTCACTAAATCTATAATCCGACATGGATCCCTTTCAGTAAAGGCGTTACAAAACCCCTAAAATCAGTTGCAAACTATCCCCAAACATCCCGTATCGAGAGCGAAATCTCTAGAACTATCAAAACTACCAACAGAACCTTCCAGATTCAACTACACCTAAACAAATATTTACCCGCCATGTTTTAGTGTAATCTTCGCGTAAAATTCCATATGTAATGTCCTCAAAGGCTGTTTAAGTTTCTCGTTTGCAGGTTTTGGGTCTGCGTCCGAAGTAAATAGAGTGCGCCAAGTTACCCTCACGGTAATTCTCGTGTGCCGTATTGAAGTTCGGTGTGGATTACCCTAGTTATTTGTTACCTCTGCTCTTTAACGGGTGTATAATTTTAGTTTTGATTAAAAGCCTAACTTTTTTGTGTTTCAAATTATTAATAATACTACATACAATACCAGGTGAAATTCACCAAAAATAGTGATATGGATCATCGGCTGTCGCTCAAGGGGACATTAACCTCAGTCTGATGTGAATTGACCATAAGTGCAGGCTGATTCCAGAACATAACGCGTAGATACTCATACTCTACAATATAAAAGGTCGTAACCTTTTATACCTTGTTTATCAAAAGTCACGCCATTTGTTATCCTGTATCAGCACATATATGTCCCACTGGAGGGCACGACCTCCTCTACTGTCAGGAGTACGATTGAGAGAAGTTAGGCCATAACAAAAACGGTGATAGAAAACATCATGGTTTCTTAGATTTACGCGAATGTTAAACATAGAAATAAAATTATAATTTACGGATTTTATCGCGGATTTGGTGTATTTTTTTTACACGCTTTATATTAGCTTCACTTGTATGTTTGTTTGTATGTTTGTAACCGACTCCTTAAGGCGCGATTTTGACCCACTTTAAATTTTAACCAATTTTCTCGATACAATCTGTAAATAATCGTTTTATTTCAAAGAAGGAAAACATCGTTAGGAAAACTACATACCATAGCGATTTGTAAGATTTTTTTTACTATGTAAAGTCCGTCAACCCGCACTAGGCTAGCGTGGGTGGACTATATGGCCTAACGTGTCTTGTTGTCCTACTAATTTCAATCGTTATGTTCCTAGAGGTTTCAAGTGTTGTAAGACAAAAAATCTCGCATAGTTTCTAATGACTACGCCATAGTAATTGTGTTTTAGTGTACGGTTAGAATGATGTGTGTGACTGTTTGGTGTATTTTTTTTATTTCTGACTATTAGTCAGATTACCGCGTTCAAACAAACAAACTCTTCAGCTTTAAGTGTTAGTATGGATTATAAGGTAAAACGCAAGCGGTAAACAATTCTATTTATTGTTTATGGTATTGTCGAGTTAACACAATTATTGGTGTTAGTTCTTAAATTAAAACGGAGGCCTCTCGTTCTAAACAGATATTTTTTTTACAAAGAAATGTTTCTTAATTCAAATGTTTTCTTCTGAGAATTACTTTGAAGAATGACTTATCTATAATAGTCTTCTATTTCAGGCATTCCTTGTGTATATTAAAGGCTCCTCTGAATAGCAGATCTATTATTATCGGTATGTCAATCATCATCTTTCAAAGATGTCCAAGGTTGTTTGATGTGTCAACGGGGGGATTCATTCCGAAATAGATTCAAACAAAATGACGTCAATTCATCTCGTCTGATCCAGTTATATCAAAGCCTTTCCAAATAATAGTTCCGGCACTTCCAAGAAACGTCTAAAATAAAAAATTCAAACTAATTTCCGAACGGCGACTTCCCGTGTCAGAGATTAAAAAAATAAATTGGCACTTCATTTCCTTTGGAGATTTTTTTATAAAAGAATGAGGGAGACAACTTACATTTCAAATGAGATTCTACAAAGAAGGACTTTGGCAAAAGAAAGTATTTGGAGTACATTTTATTACTTAGAATTTAGGGAATTAAGTTTAGGGTCTTACGATATGTATGGGTGTGGTGCTAGCACCTTCAGACATTATGAAACTAGTTTCATAATGCTAAATCTGACGACTGCTCTATGTCCGTTTGACAACCTCCGTGGTGCAGTTGGTTAGATGCTGGTTGTAAACAAGAGGCCGCGAATTCGATCCGCGCATCTAGATAAATGGTTGTGTGATTCACTAGAATTTGGTTCTAAGTTTGGTTTGGTCTAGGTGCTGAGACCTAAAATATTTCATAATTTCTGATAACCTCGAAACATGATTCGTATCATAGTGTGGGATCAAGACTATACGACTGTTGAACTGAAAACACACCCAGTGTTTATTATATAACTTTTTGATCCTCCTACCTAACCTGCCACTTTATTTACTATAATAATATCTGAGCGACTCTAAAACCTTTATGACACAAGTAAATGCCTCATAAATATGTAAATTCGATAAATAATGTTTACAGCTTTCAATAACATCTGAACCGAAATATTTATACTTGTAGACGAACAAGTCTGGCGACAAATCCATTGAGTGTACCTTTGAAAAGTTTAGTTCGTTCTTCGATCAAATATACACTAGATACACAGTTCCCTGTAAAAGTTCTGTTAAAAAGTGGCACCGATGCATGACATTAAAAAAAGTAAACAAAAAGATCACATATTCCAAATACATTAACACAAATTCCACCTTATTCCTGGAGCTTAAAGTAGCTTTTCACATAATATTGTCTAAATTGTTGCGACGTTTTAGAAGCAACGGTCGGTGCGTGACTGAAGGCGAAAGAGTGCTTAAGCACTCTTTTTTGGTGCCATTTTCTAAGCGCTCATGTTGTATCTAGTGCATATTTGATCGAAGAGTTCGTTAATCAATTTCTACAGAGGTGCTAGTTATAATTGATTTTCATGATATCTAGGCTGTTTTAGACAAATTATTTATGTATGACATATTAATTTCTATGAAATTGAAATAGGTAATTGAATTGCGCAGAAAATATGTACTTTAAAGAAGAGGGAGAGAGGATTTTCAAAGTTGATTAGGTACTACATAAATTGTAGTTTCCAAATATTCAGATTTTAAAAGGTTTAATTTTATGCAGTCGCCAATTTAAGAGTACTATACAAATAAGCCGGCTTGAGGTTAGCTCGACTATCCCATAGAAATTAAACGTCAAATAGGTGTTGTGCCATCAGATTTCGTTTGGTGATTAAGATTTCCTCAGAACTGATATCCTTAACTCCCCCATTTACAATTGTTGCTGCCTTTCACCATGCTTTTTCAAGGAACAACATATGAATTTTAATTTCTTGTTCATGACCAGCGATGATCATGTTTCAATATCAAGTGAGACGCTTGTTAGTTAGTAGTGGTATGAAAATTTGAAAAATCTCTTCATATTTTTTTTTATCCATTCATATGGCGAGACGAGCATGCCGTTCGCCTGATGGTAAGCGATACGACCGCTCATGAACAGTAGTAAAACCAAACAACACCTTGAATTACAAAGCAATGCTTGGCATTCCACTGCGCTCGCCATCCTGTGACATAAGATGTTAAGTCTCAATATGTCCAGTAGTTACTCTGGCTACAATGCCCTTCAACCCGAAACACAACAGTGCGTTTACACTGCTGTTTGATGGGAGAAATAGACACTGCGGTGGTACCCACCAAGATGGCCTCTCACATATGAGAGATCTACCACCAGTGAACCAGAAATTGTATATATATAATATATACAATTTCTGTGATATTAGGTATTATGTATAAAAAAGTATTTAGACTTCGTTGAATGATTGCTCATACATCTTTAATCCTTGAATATATCGGGATGGTATTGGGGGGTGGAGAAATAGTAATTATTTATCAGAAAACTGCTAATTATCATAATCTTACTAATATTATAAAGGTGAAAGTTTGTATGTATGTTTGTTACTCTTTCATGAAAAAACGGCTCAACAGATTTTGATGAAATTTGGTATAGTGATAGCTGACACCCTGGATTAACACATAGGCTACTTTTTATCCCGAAAAATGTAGTGTTCCCGTGGGATGAGTCAGGAAATAGAAGACGGGACGAACCTGAAGTCCACGCGAACGAAGTCGCGGGCAAAAGCTAGTCCTCTATAAAAACAATAAGCACAGAATTAATGAGTTGTTAAATAAAAAATAACACTAATAAAGGAAGATATCCGAGTAGATCAAGATAATAAAATCGTAATTGATTTATACTGTTCCCAGTGATAATAATTGAACAACTGCTTAAGAAACACTTCAATATCTCAGCAAAAGTTTGTAAAACGAATAAAACGTACAATGTTAACATAAAATACTTTGGACAAGTAAAATTTTGATGGACGTATAAAATTTAAATTGCCGAGATCGTTGTTTGAAACGATACTGTTTTATCAAGAACATTTATAAATATTTAAGCGGCTTTGTCGTCAGGCCGTGTCTATTAAATATTACTGCTGGTAGAACAATGAATCTCGGAGTTATCGCCTGTGATTATGCGATCTGTCGGAATCACTCCCTGTTTAGGACTCAAAAGCCCGAAATTGATACTGCCTGGTGTAAACATTATTTTAATCACCGGCGTTTTGTTCCTTTGTTGATATTTCATTGTAATTTGTTCGTATTTCTTATTTTACAGGAATAATATGTTGAAAATTATTGTTTAAATAGGATTCATAATATAAAGACCTAAAGATATATTTTTATTCATATTTATATGCATTCTGAAAGACAATAAAGTTTAATACGAAGAATCAATTGTCTCCATTTAAATATATTTGTTAAATCTGTGTTTGCGCGACATACTAAAACAAAAATAAAATTCATCCTTACAAATCAACTATTCATAGCACTTATAATACTTATTAAATAAAGAAACAAAAATATTGCTTAATATTAATTACAAAACAAATAACACATGACATGAGGCATGACTAACGTGACCATACGTCCCGATTTAGGCGGGACAGTCCCGCTTTCAGGAAAATTGTCCCGGTGTCCCCAGCAAGGCCTACATAGTCCCGCTTTTGCAAACAGACCAAACGATGTTCAAAAAGTATTTTCCGCTCGAACTGCTTTATCGTCCTATTACTGAAAACGGTTGGGTCAATTTATTCCAACACTTTCGTAAAAAAACAATCTTGATTTAAAAAAGTTTTCCACAATTATTGAGTACGTTATGTGTCTGCCTGGAAGTCAAACTTGTAAAACACCAATAACTTTTTATTATTATTTAATTCCACAGATGTCCCGCTCTGGCACAAAAAATAAATGGTCACGTTAGGCATGACTAAAGTTTGACTTCCAGGCAGACACATAACGTACTCAATAATTGTGGAAAACTTTTTTAAATCAAGATTGTTTTTTTACGAAAGTGTTGGAATAAATTGACCCAACCGTTTTCAGTAATAGGACGATAAAGCAGTTCGAGCGGAAAATACTTTTTGAACATCGTTTGGTCTGTTTGCAAAAGCGGGACTATGTAGGCCTTGCTGGGGACACCGGGACAATTTTCCTGAAAGCGGGACTGTCCCGCCTAAATCGGGACGTATGGTCACGTTAGGCATGACACAAAAAACGTAGCTAACGATTTTTTTTTATTGCTATGAATGGCGAGACGAGCATGCCGTTCGCCTGATGGTAAGCGATAAGACCGCTCATGAACAGTAGGAAAAACCAAACAACACCATGAATTACAAAAATAATTACTAAACGATTACAACAAAAGGAAATAACTCAGCCCGGGCTAGTTGGTACAGTATTCAATTAAGGGGAACAATAATAGCAGGCGTTAAATAATAATCATGAATTGTATCTGCGGCGCCTCCTCCTATTAAATAACTGCCGCCCGTAGTTTAGCATTTGCATCATTCTGATGAGATAGAGAAGTAAATCTGTAATATTTCTAGAATATTTATTTTCCATATGACATTGTTAATTATAACACTATGATTTAACAAATAATATTGTGCTTTATTTCCTGATGAACACAAAACCGTACACAAAAATAAACTGTAAGTGGCACGAGTTGCCCCTCTGTCTATCCTTTCAGAAAACATTGCGTGAGCATATATATGTTAAATTTTTTATTGCAATGAATGGCGAGAAGAACTCGCCGTCCACCTGATGTAATTGATACGCCCGCTCATGAACCAAGCAACACCTTGAATTACATACCAATGCATTCCACTGCGCTCGCCATCCTGAGACATAAAATGTTGAGTCTTATTATGACTCAAAACTCTGGCAACAATGTCCTTCAATCAGAAACACAACAGTACATTTTCACAGCTGTTTGGCGAGAGAAATAGACATTGCGGTGGTACCTACCCACGTGGCCTCTCACATAAGAAAGACCTACCACCAGTAAATACACGTAGAAGAACTAGTGGTATGTACAAGTGGTTTATTAGCATCGTTCATTATGTACGCAGTCTTTGTAAGTTAGGGATGTTGTCGTAGGAAACCACGGCTAGAGACGATGCATGCCTTTGACGTGTGGCCTAAGTGGTGCAACCTTTGCTACAACACATTTTGTCAAAGGGAAAGACTAAAATATTTATGCTGGTTATTATGCGTAATAGCATTCAGCAAAACTCGTCGTGAATGCAATTTGTGTGTCGTGTTATAGATTCACCTGTCTTTATCCTGTTTGAATGAGTCCGTATAAATAATAAATAAAAAAAATACTCTACGCGTGGCCTAAGTTGTGCAATTTTTTTTTATGATGGTGGTAACATTATATGTGATAGCATTTAAAACTAGTCGTGAATACAATTTGTGAGGCTTGTAGTCTCACATGTGTTTATCCTGTTTGAATCAGTTCGTAAAAGTAATAAATAAACAAATAAGTGTTTGGTTCGGCTCTGGGTGTTGGTGACACTGAAAAGTCTCTCATGGTTTCTAATACCCACGACACAAGACTGGAGACAAATGGGGCCAAGACTATATATGTGACAATTGGGTGTATTTATTATTTATTAATAAGATACTAGTCTTGTATCATAGGTATCAAAAACCACGAAAAACTTTCAGTTCCACTCACACCCAAACCCGACACAAATACGTCCACAAGTATTATACACATACATTTATATGGGTGCGGAGATTGAATCAACTGCCACTCAAGTCAAGGCCGGCGTCTAACCAACGTCGCGAAGGCAGTTAAAACACGAATTTCCGAGTAAATCGTACTCTATCACCGTTATCTTACACCACACACACATTATGCGTTAATCAAACCGTGACCCGGTTCAGAATTAGCGAGAGACACCCGGGGCAACCGCATTTACATGTTTATCGTTAGCCCACGGAACTCTACCAAGCGCTACCCGCTCTGCCATCTTTCCCGCGGGCGAAACGTCTACCAATCCGCAGGGACTCTGCGTTTTGTGATATTCGAACGTATTAGCCGACTCTATCTAAGAGTTTGGGATATCTTTGACAGGAATGCTTTGTGGCGACCCGGATGTTTTTATGATATTTTCTTAAGAGTAATATTTTGATTCAGACTATAAATTATGGTTTCTTTTGTACAACGTATTAGACGTATTAATATATATTCCACTGAAAATAAATCAAAGAATTTCGTCGCTTTAATTTTCCTAAAAACGTGGAAATGGTCTGTCTTATTTAGATTTTTTTACCATTTTCTTCGTATTACTTTATGGTACTTTTTTACACCATAGTTTCAAAATACTTTCTTATAGTATACTTATTATTTTTATAATAAGAGTTAAAAAAAATTGTTTAGTATAAAGGTACAGCGCGTGGTGGCCTGTTGGTAAACGGACTAGACGCGGCTGCCCACATGTTCATGGTGGTCGCGGGTTCGAATCCCAGGGCACACCTCTGACTTTTCGGATTCATGTGTGTATTGATAGTCAATCACCACGCACTAAAACGGTGAAGGAAAACATCGTGAGGAAACCTGCATACCATAGCGATTTACAAGAATTTCTATAGTATGTAAGTCCGCCAACCCGCACTAGGCCAGCGTGGTGGACTATATGGCCTAACCACTCTTAATTGTATTCCCGATTGTAGAGTAGGCCCGTGCCCTGCAGTGGGACGTATATGGGCTGATACGGACGGATAAAGGTGCCAGGAAGTAATAAAATAAAACACCCTGCCGCGTTGGAGAACGCAACGAACCCTTGACGAATAATAAATAAGATTTCTTTCTTTCTACCTTCAAAGAGCTGTGGAGGTTGTTTCTAGTTTTTTAATAATTTATTAATTAGGTGCCAATAATTGGCACCTTTTAATTAGTCCCCTGTGATTGGAACGTAGTTTTGTAAAATACTTGTTTTAGTATTGTCTATTGGAGACTATAAAATGAAGCACGTGAGTATCCTTGCCTCTACATATGAATATACTAATAATATTAAACTAGCTCACTAGTAACTAGTGGTCAGGGATGCTCCTATCTAGTGGTAATGACCTGTCCTAGTATAGGTGCTACGAGTACGCGACCTCGGCCCCCGAGCTACTGCAATCACCTTAACTTCCCGTCCGTGACTGCGGTATCCTCTCCCTCAGGCCATACTCTCCTTTCCTATAACATCCTCTACCCACAAATCCTATTTCCTTTCCCCGGTTAATGACGGGCAGCAGCGTCATTAACGCCAGTACCCTACTGCGCTCGCCAACCCGCCTGCCACGCGTGGCGAGTATTGGCAAATACCCCCTTAATGGCGATAAATCATTAAGGGAGGCCTATGTTCAGCAGTGTACTTCCTTTGGCTGATGGATGGATAAAACTAGCAACCCGCGCTAGGCCAGTATAGTGGATTATATGGTCTAAATATACTCAATCGTACTCTCGATTGTAGACGAGGCCCGTGCCCTGCAGTAGCAGGAAGTATATAGGCTGATACAAAAAATTAAAACTATACGGCTTTTTGCATTAATTACACTTGTAGGTAGGATTGAGGTATTTATGTTTCAATAGTGACTAATCATTTTATTTGTGATTTTAATATTGACTACCATATAGAACAAAACATTGCAAAATAAATCAACATTTGACAAAATTATTTACATAGCAAACTCACAATCCTCCTCCTCCTTGCGTCGTGCTCCTCAATATTGAGGGTCGTGACCTTCCTTATGCATCGTCTTCATCCGAACGTATCTATGTATTTACAATACATGTATAGAAATTTGTAAATACTGAATTAAGTATAGCAATTCTATGCTTGATCCTGAATCAAGTTATAGAATTGCTATATATAGCGTATTCAACTACTAAACTAACCATTCTAATTGTATCTGATTCCTGAAAAACATTGAGTTCACAAAAATAATTTGTTACTCTATCATTCCGTGGCTCCAAAAAGCACAGGAAAAGACATAGACAAGTCAAACATTACAAAGCAATTGAACAAGAACAATAGAAAATTAAAATAATGAAACATTGTAGTAACTCCTATTTTAAAGAAAAGACAAATCAAACGAATGTTGAAGAGGCAATTTGTCTCCGGCATGAGGCTACCTACCACTCTGGCTACTTGTAACTGACAGTGTTACTGAAGTCTTATATTCATACTAAAATATCACTGTACTAAATCAGCCCATGTACGTCCCACTGCAAGGCACGGGCCTTGACTACTATCGGGAGTATGAGTGAATGGGGTTAGGTCATGTAGTCCACCAGGTTGGCCTTGTGCGAGTTGCCGGACTTTACATACCATAGAAATTCTTACAAATCGCTATGGTATGCAGGTTTCCCCCCGCTGTTTTCCTTTGCCGTGATAGTGCGTGGTGATTTACTATCAATACACACATGACTCCTAAAAGTCAGAGGTGTGCCCTGGGATTTGTGAAACCACTGTAAACATGTTGGCAGCCGTGACTAGTCCGTTACTGACGAATAACTACACACTCAGTTGTACATTATAAATGCCCGCAGATTTATTTTAATATAATTGTGTCTATCACCGCTAAACAAGGGAACTCCTCTCAAAATGAGGGTTCGCCTGAAAGAATTTAGGTCATGGTATGCCACGCTGTCAAATTTCAATGTAATTCAATCAACATCGAACAATTCAGACTTCTTAACACCTAAGAACTGTAAACAGGATTACTTGAAACCAGTTTGAAGAGATCTCCTCGTATATCAAAATACAAATAACCCAGAGTTCTAAAAACATTGGTCATTGAACAAAGTACTGCTCTAACTAGGCACAAACTTGAAATTAAATTTCAGTTCACAATCCGAGACGTGTCACATTTAGATTTGGTTCATTTGTGAATCTGAAACTCTTGTTACGTATTACTTCGGATGTCTTGAGTAGTTAAAAGCAGCGCGGTATTCAGGTCAGTAGGTGGGGGTAGGGGGCGCAAATACCTACGTTACGTAAGGCATGTGAGAGCTGCGTTAAGAATGCGGCAAAAATATTTTTACTTGATAGTGTACGTTTAAATTTCACTTACATACATATTTTCACGTCTTGTGCAGGCGGTGACTGGATTTGAATTTTGAAATACATATCACTTTAGCTTTCATTTGGATTTTGGTTTTCAAGAAGACGTTTGTTATTGATAACTGAATTTCAAAAGACCATATCTAATGTCTCGCGCTGACCAGCGTACTGTAGTTCATTGCGATGTAGAATTATAAGTTCTGCATCATGATACCACTGTCCATTGTGTAGCTTTAGATATACCGTCTGGTATACTAGTAAAGTAAACTATGTGTTATATATTATAAACCTACACTATATACTGATGATGTTAAATATACAACGTGTTATTTATTCCATAATAAATAGGACTTGGTGGGTCGTACCCCCAATTCAATTTTACCCGAGCCTGTCTCAAACATTAGATTTTGAATACGTTAACGACTCACTGGAATATGCCTGAAACAATGTCTTTGAAATAGGCGAGGGAAGACAATATATTGAAATTTGTGTAACTCTCTTAGAGGGAGGCTCATACGAAAGTATTTTCGAGATGGGGCCGCGTAAAATATACTCAGAAGGTAATATACTTGCGAGCAAAATAATCAGCATACAGCTTTCAGGACTTGATAAATCACAAAATATTTTTTTTATTGATACGCTGCGACTAATCTATACATATAAATAAAATTGAAGCATCTGTTGGTAAAGTGAAAATAAAAAACTACACATAGTTATATACACGAAACCTATAACGAAAATGACCATAGCATTTTTTTGTCTGTCTGTCTGTCTGTCTGTCTGTTTGTTCCGGCTAATCTCTGAAATGGCTGGACCGATTTTGACGGGACTTTAATTGTCAGGTAGCTGATATAATAAAGAGTAACTTAGGCTACATTTATTATATATAATTTATTTTATTTTAGAAAAATAAAGTTTTTGGTAAATTCCACGCGGACGAAGTCGCGGGTACAGCTAGTAATTGCATACAATAAGACTGAATTCCTAATTAAGAGCGTGATGGATTGTTGGTAACGAAGCGGATTCGCCTGCGACAATAGTGGTCGCGTGTTCGAATACCACCAGTGTGTATTGATAGACAATAATCACTTTTTTATTTTTTTTATTGATCACCACATACAATTAAACGTAAAATAAAATTGGCGGTATTATCGCTTACCGCGATTATTATCTTTTATCTTGTGAAATCGATAGAAGATACTCAGAATTTGCCAGTAACGCTAATAAAAAAATAACTAATCAATAGTTTACTTGAAGATGATGAACGAGATCCTAAGAAACAAGATTTTTTTGCTCGCAAGTGTACGTAGCAGAATTTCTTGAAATCACTTAATGAGACTACTCGAAAAATGTAAACATACTTTATTCTCAAAGTAATTTTTTTAGACGTAAACATATTTGAGCAAGCATATTTTGTCTTTGAAATTGAAATTATGTAACTATATCTAGGGTCAGATCTGAAGGCATAAGTTATTTTAGTTTAAAAAACATTGTATCAATGTAAAGGTGTAAAACAGTATACGTGTGGGGTAATTGAGGCACTAACGATGAAAGTTTGCCCAGAAGCGATGGACAGAGGTAGCACCAGGACAGCCACTTTTCGCCTTCTGTGTTCCAGTGTGCTGTGACTGATCCTGAATACCTGACTCCGAGCTGATAATGAATATAAAAATCCAATAGCACTTTATCCGACTCCAGATTCGAACTCGAGACCTCAGAAGCGTAGTCGTACCATAGTACAACTACGGCATGGAGGCATACTAATTGCTTTGATTCATATGTTCTACTTCTACAAATACCGGGTATATCAAGACTGCTACCGAAAACGAAGCCGGGTGGTAGTTTTAGTGACTACAAACATAATGCAACTAAAAATTTTGCTGAGAAACGCAACAATTTTTTTTTATCATTTTTTGAATATCGTCATTTTTGGGTGGTAAATCCACAGTTTTTGCTAAAATAATAATTAAAACTCTTTTATACCTTAGATTCTTTATAAATAAAAGGGTATACACTATTATTTTACGAAAGAATTTATTTACCACCGAAATACGACCATTTAAAAAAAATTATAAAAAAAAAATTGACGCTTTTTTTTCCAACATTTTCTGTTGCATTGTGTCTGAAGTCGCTTAAACTACCACCTGGCTTCGTTTTCGGTAGCAGTCTTGATATACCCTGTATAGTTTAGATAAGTAGAATTGTATATCTCCAATGCAGTAGCGTTGAAATCAGGCTAGCTAAGCCTCCGGCTATCTGAATCGAGCCTCTTGGTACATGCAATAACGTGCGGTGCGATTACAATGTTCCAAGCAGAGTGGTAGGTGTTTTTTGATACGTTTATTCTATAACGTCAGTGCTATGGCAAATGCTCTGAGGAAGTATTCAATTCAATCCTCATGATATGCTATTTATAGAATAATTACATTGCCAAAAGCCCAATATTCCTTATCCCCTCCTTTTCAGAACCAAGAAAGGTATCTACTATCAAATTACTGCAGATATTCATGGGTGGCGGCAATGAGCTAGTGATGAATCAGTCAGTGAGCCATTCACTCGTATGCAAGACATACAATAAAAATATCTGGGGATCGAATCTAAGACCTCACAATTTACAGTCTATACACAATGCTATAAGAACAAAAGAGCGACAACGCACCGTGATAAAATAAGTACAATAATATACGTCTCCACAATACAAAAAATATCACGCAACTTCCAATTTTAACATCCATACATAGTAAAATATGAACACATGTGGCTCGGTTGCTCTTTGAAACTCTCAGATCGAATTGCATGAGATTTGTACACGTATACATCCCGACTGAAACGAACAGCCAACATTCATATTAAAATACGCTATTAATATTAAAATCTAGTTTATATTTATTAAGTGCGCGTTCGCTCTGATTTCCGGTGGTACTTTGCTTTGGATTTTATAGAAAATATGTTCGTATCAACTTATTCTATTTTACTGGTGGTAGGACTGTCAGAAATGTGAGAGGCCGCCTGGGTAGGTACTACCGCACTGTCTATTTCTCCCATCAAATGATAATGTAAATGCACTGATGGGTTTCGGTTTGAAGGACATTTTAGCCAGAGTAACTACTGAACATATTTAAACTTACAATCTTTTGTATCTTAATAGCGGGCGCAGTGGAATGCCAAGCATTCCCTTGTGATTTCGGGTGGTATTTGATTTTGCTACTATTCTTGAGCGGATGTATCGCTTACCGTCAGGCAAACGGCATGCTCATCTCGCCATTCATTGCAATAAAAAAAGTTAGATTGGATTTTAGATCAAATCTGTTCTTAACCACAGTAATAATAATGAAAACATTAAGTAGTACAATGGAATGTAAGTGTTAAAGTAAGCTTTCAGCCTTCTTTTTATGAGATCTTATCGTTTTCAAAGTAAATACTTAAACAAGTAAGTGAGAGCTTTGTTGTTGCGTTTCGTTTGGAGAGATTGTCGGAGAGGTTTTCGATGTTTGTAGTATATTCGCATCCGCTCTGGTGGCGCCACCGCACATGACGGTAGAACCGCCGTAGTATATTTCGGATTCAGCGCGTGTATATGTGAATTTTTTATTTCAATAAATGGCGAGACGAGCATGCCGTTCGCCTGATGGTAAACGATACGACACAAACAACACCTTAGATTACAATGCAATGCTTGGCATTTCACTGCGTTTGTCATCTTGAGACATAAGATGTTAAGTCTCAATATGTCCAGTAGTTACTCTGGCTACAATGTTCTTCTATCTGAAATACAACATTGCATTTTCACTGCTGTTGGTGGGAGAAATAGACATTGAGGCAGTACCTACCCAGACGGCTCCTCACATATAAGAAACCTATCACCAGTAAGGTTTTCAATAAGCAAGTATACTTAATAGTGTTAATCGGAAAACTACCTAACTCTCTCTTCACGATTCTATTTGAGTTATTTTCGTATTCATTGTTATCAACTTGTGCCAGTAAATATACTCGTACTAACTAACTACATTTTTCTGCACAATTTAATTTCCATTACTATTAATAAATTCTCCTTGCTGTTTATTTATTTTATATTTTTCGCTGGTGTACAACAAAGCTTACAAATGAATAAATGAACAACTTTTACGCTGAATAGAAATTTAAACAGGAAAACAAACCGGCTTCTCTGAACATAACTAGAAGAAGAAAATATTATTAAAACTAAGTATTTTCGTACAGAAGTACAGTTAAAGGTAAAATCAATCCTCAGTACAGTTCAGGTAAAATCAGTCCTACAGCTTGTGGCCTTAAACGTAACCCTAATGGTCTATTACAGTTCCGCGCAGTTTCATTTATCATTTACGAGAGCCGTGTTGTCTCTGTCAAGTTGATAGACCGTTTATTTCAAGTTACTATTTTTTAATGGTTAGTTTATTTGTAGTACAGTAGTAAGTGGGTTTGTATTGTTTATACTTTAGTGTTTTTTGTGCATGTGTTGAGGGAATTATAGTCTTATACCATCTTCACTTCAACCACAAGAATTACTCCGCTTAATATAATAACCAATGATTTTATAGGAACATATTTAATGTGACCTACCTACCTACGGCATGCTCGTCTTGCTATTCATAGCAATAAAAAAAAACATTCAGCGTTCTAAAACTTTACCATAAAAATATAATTAAAATACTCGCACGTAAATGTACAAATCTATTAGATCCTTATGTCATTTTTAGTAAATAAGTACGAAATTACTTTAAAAAACATTGAAGAGCAATTCCATTTCTAAAGAAATCACGATCTATTTTTTGCTTTACTGGATTCTTATGTTTTCTTGAGAATTTTTAAGTCTTCTCACTTCGGAAGTGGCAGAAAGTGGTAGAACTGATTCCGTAAAATGATATGCGAGGAAAATATACTTTTTTTATTTCTATGAATAGCGAGACGAGCATGCCGTTTGCCTGATGGTAAGCAATACGACTGCTCATAAACAGTAGCAAAACTAAACAACACCTTGAATTACAAAGCAATGCTTGATATTCCACTTAGTTTGAAACCAAATACTCGTAAGTTCTTAGTTTCATTTCTACATCACAGTCGAGTATATTAAACCTGCCTCTTTAGTGTTTTAGTATATTAACATAAAAAATAAACAAAATGTACAATGTTAAACTACTATCTATTGGAAATAAAATTATAGTTTTAGTAGTGTCCACCTTCAAATCCAAGATTCGCATATTATTTATTTATTTAAAGCTTCATATACAGAAAGTATACAGGCGGACTTAATGCCTGAGGCATTTCTACTTGAACAGTAGAATCATAATATCATCATAATAAAATAGGCTATGCCGATAAATATTTCATTATTTTGTTTCTGTTATTTATTATAAATTTGTATAAAACATGATATAAACAGATCTATAACATAGTGGTGAAATTTAAACTTTAAATTATAATCGTTACGTACATAATATATAAAGAGCTCGTGGGCAAGCGCTGAATATAATAATTTAATAAAACAACGTTGTATCAAAGCAGTTAGAAATTAAAACGTGGATACTTTATTTTTCGCCGGGTATTAATAATTTCGGTAATAAGTTTTACAGAATCATGTGCGTTTTAATATCAAAGTTGAACCGTTGAGTTTTCATTTTCACTTATAATTAAAAGATGTGTGGAATTTAATTTTTGCTTTACATTTTTATAAGTTTTTTTTCTTGTAACATAAGCCGTACGTTTGAGCGAGCGACTCGCCTTATACTAACTGTAAACTGCTATCCCTAATGGCCGTTTTCTATACTCTATCTATCTTTAACTAGAGATTTCGTCAGATACTTTGATGCATTTTATGTTTTAGTTAACACAGATAGAGATGTATAGATATGGTGCATATATTTATAAATACCTAGGCAAGATTATTGTATACGTCTATCTTTGTTTATTGAAGTATAGAATTGTGTAAAGATAGTCATGGTAGCTATTTTAATCTCTGGTTAAAGACAGCTTGGATATAGAGAATGGTCGTAAATAAATCCCTGAGTATTAGTAGCTAAAAAGAAATTGAAGGCTTAGGATTCTTAGGACTTCGGTATTCTCTCTTGTGTTACTTCATTATTAATCTGTAACTTATATGTCACGAACGGATATCTCAATTTAACTTTTATATAAATTCTAATTGCGTAATTGGATTAAAATCAAATGTCAAGCTGCAATGTTGGTTTGTTTCGGTATAAATGATCGAATCACGGAAAATGTTGACATAATTTGTCGAATAAAGTACACGTACTCAATCTAGACGAATTTGCAATTGCCTTCAGACTTCATTTATTTAGTTTTTCTGTGACGATACTAAAATTCACAATAATGCAAATACGAAAAAATATATTTATAAACATTTTATAGAAAGAAAGGCTTTTAAATAAAATACGAATTGAATTGTAATCAGAACAAAACCCAGTTGTAGACATTTAAAATGTAAAACCCACGTCACGTCAGCACAATGGACAACAAAAACCAAATAAATTCAACACAAAATAAAAAGATACATAAAAGTACAAATGCCAGATCTCAAAGCATTTGGTGAATCAGTTATTGTTTCATTTTTAAATAGTTGATTACGATTATCGAGCCGGGCTAAATCGAGAAGGTTGGTATAAAAAAGCGGTGCCGTGACGTAACTTCAGTTCATGTCTCTGTCACTTCAACGCCATCACATTATCTCACTTCGTTCAAAAATCATCCCATATGTGAGAGACTATCTGGGTAGGTACCACGAGACGTCCAAAGCTTATAAATAACACAAAGAGTCAGAGTGAAGATAGTAACGAAGTAAAGTCAGTCGGATAGAGCAAGTTAATTCAATGAGCTCCGTCGTGCCGGGCATCTTGTGCAGGCAACTTTTAATTAATATGCTTTTCTATCTGCCTGACCTTTGGCATGTGATTGGACGTTAGAAAAAAGGGAGATTTGAATATTATTTTTTGAGATTTATGTTCATGAAAATTATCGTCTTGTATGTCTGTATTGGGTATGCAGAGGTGTATAAAAATAATCTACGTCTGATTTAGCTTCTTTATATAAAACCAGAGAGTTGTTATAGAGTGCTCATCAATACCCATTTCAGGCACACGTTTTATTCTTGCTTAACTCATATCTAGGCAAGCGTGATGGAATAGACCAGCGTGGTGAACTATACGGCCTAACCACTCTCCATCGTACTCACGATTGTAGGGAAGGCCCGTACCCTGCAGTGAGACGTATATGGCTGATATAATAACTCATATCAGATTTCTTAATTAAAAAAATCAACTAGCATTTTTATTCGATATATGCTTAATTTAAAGGTATTTTTCTACTAAATTCAATACTGTGTTTTCCTCAACAATCTCTTTTTGTCTTATCTTTTTCTTACAAACATATCGGAAATTTCAGTATACCAAGACATGTATTAAGCTAAGGCATATAAAAGACTTCATTGTTGACGATTAGTAGGTTCACATTAAATATTAAACCGAGCGTTGTCTAAGAGAATACATAAGTGACGGCCGCCAAGACCTCACATTTCAACTGTAAGACGTCCCACAATACTATTACGTCACAATGCAGCTTAAGAATATTAGTAGCTCCCGGGTATTCTGTGTGGACAACTGCTTATGTGTAGAATGTTCTAGTATGTCTGGGATCTGGAAACATATTACATGTTGAGCTCATAATACATGTTTTATACAGGGTATATCAAGACAGCGACCGAACACGAAGACGGGTGGTAGTTTTAGTGACTACAGACACAATGCAACTAAACCTCTTGCAAAAAACGTATCTACAAATATCCTGTATATATGTATTGTATTGCAAGTAGAATATAACTTGTGTACATTATGTTTCTTGTGACTTGTCATGAGCGCTATTTAATTGCATACGCGACCTAAATTATACTCGTAGTTCTTGCACTTATAAAACCGAAGATGCAAGGAGTCACTGAATGTCTTTATGTAGCAGTGAAAATCCAGTGGCTAAAGACATAGATGGAGAGAATATCCTTTCGCCCGCAGTTTTAAGGACATTCACACACTGGGTTTGACTTTCTCGGTACAATGCAGCCGTAGACTTCAATTAATTAATCTGCCGAGATCACTGTCAGTAACTAAGTAATTCAGAAAAAGACTCGGATAAATATATAGCGAGATAAAGAGATAAATTCGAGTCCAAGTCTCGAGTCTCGAGTCAGAGTATCATTTTGATGCTGGAGAAGTTTTAATGAAACTTGCGTCGCGTGTAAGAGACGCTTAGTACCGCCGCGCATACAAATAGTTGGTTTATTTTTATAATTATTTCTAATTGGATTTTCTTTGACTCAGACAACGTGGAATGAAAATGTATCTTATATTTTGCAAAGAAAATATTACTCAAAGATTCTTTTGATTAATATACTTAAAGGGGTGGGTAGAGGTTACCGGCTCACTACTCGACTAATGGTACATACATTAGATAAAATATTTTATTTAAAATGGAAATGGAATATTAATATTTATCTCTGTCGCTACAAGGCATCAAGCATTGATTGGTAAGAAAAAAGTGCACCTAATAATTAATAGGGCTATCATTCATATTGAAGGTTTGTTTGTGTTCACGAAAGAACATATAACCATAGTCAGGATTTTAAATCATATGTAAAAAAATATTCAAAAATATTTAAACAAGTTTGTCTTAAAGCAAAATCAATTTATGTTAGTAACAAAATAAAAAGCTCCAAAAATAAAATAAAAATGACTTGGAGTGTGATTAATAAAGAAACTGGTAGGGCTAAACCCCGGGACACAGAGTTTAGCTTAAATATTAACAATCAGAATATTACATCTAATGTTGAAGTAGCTAGGATTTTTGAGAATTTCTTCTCAGATGTACCAGTTTCTATAACAAAAAGTTTAAACTCATCCCCTGCGATAGCAGAAAAGTTACTACAAGAAAATGTGACTGGAGGCAGAGATTCATTTGAGTTCCATTGCGTTGACAGTATGGATGTAATAAAAATATTTAAATGCATTAATATTAAAAACACATGTGACCTTTGGGGAATTTCAACAAAAATATTACACTCTGTAATACCAGTCTTGGCTCCCCAGTTAGCTGTAATTTTTAATGCTTGTATAAACAGTGGTCTATTTCCTGATAAAATGAAGTTGAGTAAAGTTATACCTCTTTTTAAATCTGGTAGTTCAGAGGACCCCTCTAATTATAGACCTATTTCAGTACTACCTACATTTAGCAAAATTTTTGAAAAACTAATGCTCTCACAACTTCAAACTTACTTTTCAAAAAATAAAATACTTCATGGTAAACAATTTGGTTTCACGCGGGGTCGCTCCACAACTGACGCTGGTGTGGAGCTTATCAGTAACATATTTGATGCTTGGGAGAACTCACAGAATGCCTTAGGTGTATTCTGTGATCTATCCAAAGCATTTGATTGTGTTCACCATGATATACTTATCAGGAAATTGAGCCACTACGGAATTAATGGTATTGCTCTTGAATTATGCAAATCATATTTAAGTAATAGGGTCCAAAGTGTAGATGTCAACGGAATAAGATCTCCTGGGTCTGCCGTTACTATGGGAGTTCCGCAGGGCTCGATACTCGGACCCTTTCTCTTTTTAATTTATATTAATGACTTACCTTTTTTTATAAGGGACAACTGTGAGGTAGTGTTGTTTGCTGATGATACCTCATTAATATTTAAAGTAAATCGACATAATCCTGATATTGACGACGTAAACCACACCCTCTCAAAAATAGTACATTGGTTTAGCATTAACAATTTGTTATTAAATAGCCAAAAAACGAAATGTATCAGGTTTGTGACACCTAATGTCAAAAAAGTTAATGCTAACATTAATTTGAATGGGGATGAGTTGAGCCTTGTGGATACAACTAAGTTTTTAGGAATTACATTAGATCCCAAACTTCAATGGGGTTCTCACATAGTCGCTCTAGCTAAAAAGCTGAGCGCCGCAATCTTTGCGGTGGGTAAGATTCGCCAATTGACTGATGTTGATACAGCTCGATTGGTATATTTTGCCTACTTTCATAGTCTGATGAGTTATGGAATTTTACTGTGGGGTGGTGCTGCTGATATTAACACCATCTTCGTTCTCCAAAAGCGAGCTATAAGATCAATTTATTCGCTAGGGTCCAGATATTCTCTTAGAGAAAAATTTAAAGAGATAAATATAATGACAGTAGCATCACAATACATTTTTGAAAATTTAATTTATGTCCACAGAAATAAAGAAAGTTTTCTTAAGATTAGCGATATTCATGACAAAAATACTAGGAATAAGAATAATCTAGCTACTCTTAAGACCAGACTCCACAAGATCAGCAAATCTTTTAAGGGTTACTGTATACACTTTTATAACAAAGTTCCCAGTCATATTAAAGCCTTATCTATTACAAAATTCAAAGCTACTATCAAGCAAAAATTATGCAATAAAGCATATTATAAAATTTCGGAATATTTAGACGATAACAAGGCTTGGGAATAGAATAAAATTAAATAAATGTGTAGTATCTCGGAACGGAAGTCTTGGTGTGCTCTATAAAATATCATTTAAATTAAGTAACTTGTCAAATTTGCCATTGTTTTCCTATGTAAGTGATTGGGTATGTCATGCTCGCTCAAAAGTCTGTGCTTGCGGTGGCGTCGTGTGCCGGGTCGGTCACTTCCCTGTAACATGGTTGAGGAGGCCGATGGCTGGCACATGCGTCATACTCGTGAACGGGTGCTGCTTGCGTAGACTGGTCTATCCGATCTGCTTACATTGTAACGGATTGATTGATGGATTACATAAGACTTTCGCAATTATTAACCACTTGGGCGAAAAAGAGTATACTGATTCTTCGTTCTGGGCGACTTCGCTTCACTCAGCCATAGTAATTATAATATTATAATATTTGTATAAAAATATTGATTGTAAATTTACAATAAATTATTATTAAACTGCTCTGATTTAAACCAACTTGTAAATTTTGTAATAATTCACTACATTGTAAACTGGTTTTGAAAAGAGCAACACTAGAGTTTCTTGCCCGTTCTTCTCTAGTGAAAACCGCTTTCCGAACCGGGTGGTAGATAAAAAAAATGACTGAATCTAAATGATGTTGAACATTTTAATGGATTCAATAAATTATTTTCATTTTCATTTCATTTTCATTTTCATATATGACCAGATGATCCTTATTATTTCTTTACATACATACATAATCGTCACGCCTGTATCCCATAGGAGTAGGCAGAGACTATAGTCCGCCACTTTGCTCTATCCTGACATTTTACTTTCGCTTCATCCACTTTCATCAACCTCTTCATGCATTCTCGTTGGTTCAGGGTACTTTTGAGCTGACCCTTGTTGAGGGTATCACCGATTTGGATAGTGTATGTTCGGTGAGGTTGACCCCTACCGATTCTTCCATCCCCACTCGCATTATATATCTGCTTTGTTACTCTCCTTTCATCCATCCTCTCTATATGACCAGATTAATATTTTCTTTATAATTATTATTATTTAATTTAGGGTCTTTATCCCACTAAGGAACGTCATTCCCATCGTAACCGAAACAATGACAACCAGTTAGATAAAATTAACATAATAGCAATATTGGCAAATACATCCCCATCCAAATACAACGAGGCAACTCACAAATCGGCTAGTCTGCTGCTCAAAAAATTACATCAGTAATGCATAAAAAATAATATCATAGATAAAAAATGACTGAATCTAAATGATGTTGAACATTTTAATGGATTCGATAACTTATTTTCATTTTTCATTTTCATAAACATTTTAGTTTTTTAGATTTACGTGAATGTTACACTTTGAAATAAAACTATTACTTACGGACTCTGAGTCCGCCCAGTGACCGACGAAAGCTGTAAAGTAATCAAACGTCTGGAAGTTAAAAAATGTAAAAAATTAACTAAATCCGAAATAGAATCCGTAAATAATTAATAGTTCTATTTCATAAACAATTTGTTGTTTCTTGAAAGCAAGGGAATATATACGAGAGGTAATAGTTTGTATACATCCGCCTCAAGCAGTGTAAGTACTGTTGTGTCCTAGTTTGAAGGATATTGTTGCTGGCAATTACTGAGCATTAAGAGACTTAACATTCAAGGTCTTATTTATACAGTTTATAAAACTAATTTAATTATCTAACGTTTTGTCTTCTCCGCTTTTGTTTTTATTGAATGGCGAGACGAGCATGCCGTTTGCCTGATGGTAAGTGATAAGACCGCTAATAAACAATAGCAAAACGGAATAACGTCTTGACTTACAAAGTAATGCTTGGCATTCCACTGCGCTCTCCATCCTGAGACATTAGGTGTTAAGTCTCAATATGTCCAGTAGTTACTCTGGCTACAAAGTCCTTCAATATGAAATACAACAGTGCATGTGCAGTGGAAGCAGTAGTGAAAAATCTAGCAAATACGAGGAAGTTTTATCGTTTTTCGCGGGCCGATTGATCGATATTCTAAATTGATAGTCGGAATTCAAAATTTTGATCGGCGAAACTGGGCCGGAACGCTAGTTCTTAATACAAAAATACTAACATTCTCTAACATTTCCTTAACCACACCGTACTTTGTATGCTGTAAAGGACCCACTAAATAAAATAATACCCCATCTTCCGCTAACAATTACCCAATAACCTTTAAAAGCTTGGCGTAAACCAATTCTAAACCCCTTTCCCGTTTACATGAAAACAGCCGTCTTTAGGCCAAAAACGTTTTCCAATTGTCACGCCGCACGGGGCAGACGTGACTATCATTGTACACTGATTTATTGCTGCCACGCTAAACGGCAAGGGTATCAGTAGGAAGAGGACGACTGTCAATCTGGTTGTAGTTTTATACTACCGGCCGTAGTAATATAAATTTTCAAAATATATTTTAAATATCGATTGTTCTGTCCCTTTCGAACGAGTTTTGAATGCAGTTTGTGCGAGGGAGACAAAACATTATAAACCTAAACTAAGTCTAAAATAGCCTAATCGGTGAAAAATGGTGGAAACAATAGGCTAGTGTCATCAATTTTTATAGTTGTTTATATCGAAAGGTTACGTTACGCATAATTATAATATAGAAGATTTTTTTAAATCCGTAAAACAATAAGCACGTTACAAATATATAAAAGTAGGTGGTAGGACTGATAGAAAAGGATGCAATACCCGCGACGTGACGTCATCTTCCATAAGGTGCATGTGTGCGAAAGAGAAAGCGAGTGTCCCCACAGCATTATTAAAAATAATTATATCTCAGTAATTTTACAACTAATTTTGATGCTGTTTTTAAATTCATGTCTTTTTAGAAGCGATACTTTTTAATAACAATAACATACTACTCGAAACGAAACATTGGACCCAACCCTATTATGTTGGTTTGCTTGGATCTGGAAGTAACAAGGTGAAACACGACATACCAATGTGTCAATGAAGAGTTTTTTATATTCGCATGTGGTAGTATTACTTATTTATTTTTATCTTTCTAAAGGTATAAAAAGTATTTTAACTGACTATGTACAAAAAACAATCAAATTGTAACAAAGCCAAATGAAACGAATAAAAATATATAATTTCCATTACTCAATGTAATTCCGGGACACGATTTCCTCATCCCATGCATACTGGATAGAAGAAAACGTTAAATGGGCCCCTATAAAGTAACAGACAAATATTAATGTTCCACTTTCGCATGGAGCGTGACAAATGACGAGGCTTTTTTGGATTCTCATGGATTTGTCTACAAGGTCTGTTGGGACAGGACAAGGGAGCCTTTGTTAAATTTGTAAAGCCGTATACGGTGGCACAGAGGCGAATTAAGGACCGAAATTCAAATTAGTTGTAGTTTTTGTATTTAAGCTTCTTTTTTTTAAATTAGTTTACTATGTTTTTGTATGGAATTCATTAAAGATAACTAGAATTGTTCAGTTATAAATAAAATTCAATAAATTGAATGATGATTATTAATAAAAAATGAAATGTAATAAAGATTTCATTGATTTTATACAAACTTCTACTGTAACTTTCAGTACAGAATACCATCAAGTAACTTTACCGTTTGATTGCATCTTACATACACAGACAACTTGCTAACAATTCGCTACATCCAACTAGTTATATATATTTCTCCCTACTTAAATCCTGAAATCTCGAGAAGAGAAAACAAATGTTAATAAAGTCATTGTCCCAAATCGTGAGCAGCAGCACGAAATCGTCCGTTCACAGAGCAACTCGACAAATACTTTAATTAGCATCGGAATACGTTTTAGCATAAGCAGATTCATGAGAGTCGAAAGAATACGAATTCAGTGGCGGGGGTTGTGGGGCCCTCGCAATCGTTCCAAGTCCGCCCCTGGATGAAGCCAGGTCACGTTCTGTTAAGTAAGCTGAGTTTATGCTGAATTTTTATCTCGTTTGTTTATTAATGCTGTGTTCTCTCGTTATGTGTAGTTGTAATGTTTTTCAGACATTATATAATGTTGTAAACTGTACTGTAATTGGTAATTAGAACTTTGTAAGATTTGCATATTAGCTTTGTGTTGTATAATACAATTTTGTATTTTTAGGAAAAAATTGTGGTACAATAGAGGATGCTAAAAGGGTTTGTTGCCCGTTGTCAGCGGATACCAGACAGGCAAATATTCGTCCATTTTTATGCCACATGGCAAAAAACGTGTCAACGTGTTTATAGTACCCATGGCTCTATCAGTTAGACACTGACTGTGAAACGCAAAGCCGTGGGTTCAATTTTTACATCGAGAGATCACGGCTTTGATACTCACACAAGAAGATATATTTTTGAGACTTAAACGTAATTGTCTGGTAGTGGGACCAAGTCTGTCATCAAAAAGTTACTGATACTAACGATTTATGACTTTCATCGTGGAGTCAACTGGGTGTATTGATTATAATAAATCCGGGACAATAGTGAAACGTGAGACCGCGTGTTCGATCCGAGACAAATATATGTCTGATCTACAGGTATTTGTATCGGGTCTGGGTGTTTGTGAGGCCGAAAACTCTCGTAATTCCTGATATCCAAGACACAAAACTCGATCTTAGAGTGGTGTCATGACTACGTATGTGAATGTTAGGTGTATTTATTTATTTAAATGTATGATATGTATGACATACTGGTGGTAGGTCTCTCATATGTGAGAGACCATCTGGGTGGGTACCACCGCAATGTCTATTTCTACCGTCAAACAGCAGTTTAAATGCACTGTTGTGTTTCGGATTGAAGGGCATTGTAGCCAGAGTAAATACTGGACATATTGAGACTTAACATCTTATGTCTCAGGATGGCGAGCGCAGTGGAATGCCAAGCATTGCTTTGTTATTCAAGGTATTGTTTGGTTTTGCTACTGTTCATGAGCGGTCATATCGTTCACCATCAGGCGAACGACATGCTCGTCTCGCCATTCATAGCAATAAAAACAAAAAATATGTTAGTAAATGAAAACTCTTACATAAAACTTGTTATGTAAATAAGCTATTAAATTCATAAGCACGAAAGTCACGTACAAAAATGGGTTTAGTTCATAATTTTGTCTCGGAGGGAAGTGGACAACAATAATTAAAATATTTGACTATATATTTGACTCATTTCGGGTTCAAGACAAGTAAGACATTCATGAAAATCGTTGAGATTCTATTCTACCTTTCATTACAATGCATACCACTGTCGCTTCAGGAATCTGAATTGTAAGGACTGTAGTGGCTGGTGTAAAGGATAGTTTCCATATACCGAAATGCCATGTACACATGTAGTAACAGTACATAGGAAATGGTACGTATACACGAGTATGCACTAGGCATTATGCGGCCGCTGTTCGCGTGATAGCCCCATTCAGGAACGCGACAACTGCATAATTGATTGATTGCGTCTGAATTACGCTCATTGTGTTGTTTGCATAGCCAATGGACGAGACTCTCCCCGAATTTAACCTACCTGGGATGACTGCTGAATCATTCCCAATTATAATGTCAGTTTTTATAGTAACAAAGTGGCTCCCCATGGTGAGTAACGTAAAATATGTGAATCTTTGGGGCCTTATAGAAACTCAAAACTGAAGCACTAATATATACAAATATCTGTCAATCCTCGTCGGAAGATTCTGCTGCTGGTAGGTTTCTAATACGTGAGGGGTCATCTGAGTAGGTACCACTGCAATATCTATTTCTCCCATCAAACAGCAGTGTAAATGCGCTGTTGTGTTTCGGATTGAAGGATAATGTAGCTACTGTATATAAGCGGTCATATCGCTTAGCATCAGGCGAACGGCATGCTCGTGCCGCCATTCATTGCAACAAAAAAAAAGTCGTACTCACAATCGTTATGTTCACAACCGGCGTCGTGTTCACTACACCACGATTTTTGACAATGTAAGTAAAACTCAATACATTTGTAGAATATACACCAACGTTTTATAGGTACCGGATACAAAAAGACCCCGAATGCGATACATTTCCATATAGATGTGTGCAGATACTAATATTATTAGATGCCCTTGTTAAAAAACTTAAAATCTGTATTATATTTTGCACTTAAAAACGTAAGCGTGAGTTGATAGACATACATTTCCTAATAAATTATGCAGTTATATTGAAGACTGTGGCTGCCAGCTATTCAAAGTTTCATCTTCCACATAACCCATAGGATGTTTTAATATAATAAGATTTTTACTGCGAATTGATACGTTCATCTACATACTACATACTTTTATAATCTACTAGCGGCCCAGCCCAGCTTCGCCCGGGTACAAATAGATTTCTGTACAATAATATGTACGTATTATACATATAAAACTTCCTCTTGAATCACTCTATCTATTAAAAAAACCGCATCAAAATCTGTTGCGTAGTTTTAAAGATTCGAGCATACAAAGGGACATAGGGACAGAAAAAGCGACTTTGTTTTATACTATGTAGTGAAGCCAAACCAACATCTTCAAACCAATAAAAAAATACACAAACCAGTCACATAACAAGTTTTATGTAGGAGTTTTATTAACTAACGTCATATATGGGATAACTTAATGAAAAGTACACCCAACAGACACATACACAGTCGTGACCCCACACTAAGATCGAGTTTTGTGTCGTGGGTATTAGGAATTACGAGATACTTTACAGTCTCACAAACACTCAGATATATTAAAATCCAATATAATATTAAAGGATACATTAAAAGGCCACATCTATAGACTTCCTAAGTCTTTGATCCCTCATCAAGCATTGATAATAATAATTAATTTAATAAGCAGCGCATAATACAGCATTAACTTGCAGCCGATGCTATTGTTACTGTTTTCGGGTCAATAAATTAAGTGATTACATTATATTGTGAAACGATTGACGTCAGAAAGGCGGGCAGTTCAAATTACATGACAGAATTTTTAACGAATGTACTGTGAAATCTTTTCACGAAATAAAAGACCAAATAATATCTGTATTTGTATCAGTCCATACACGTTGCACTGCTTGGCACGGGGTTCCTCAACAATCGAGTGTACGATTGAGAGCGGTCAGGCCATATAGTCCACTACAAAGGTAACTAAAGCTACTATAGTAACGGATAATTCACCTAAATATTTTTGAACTCATGCCTATATCACTGAAAGGGAAGGCAGAGGTGCTAATAGTATCGAATATATTTGCCTCTCTTTCCGTCTTTCAAGCTTGCACAACAGAAAGTCTATTGCTGAATATGAGAGTCCCTCAAGGGTTTCCATAGAGACCAATTGCAAGCGGACTGCGTCTACAGTTTATCAATCTTAATTTCATCCCGCTTCATAAAAGTCGAGAATATTGCTATGTCGGGCATTTTCAATTTCGACCTCTGAGTTTTTCGTAAATATTCATAAAAAGTTGTCATTAATTGCCAGCTGCTGTTTGCGTTACTTTTTTACGACAGCACTTAAGTTCATTTTGTTTGTTTATTTTAATTGCATGAAAATTATATAAACTGTCAGTGAAGATTTAAACTTCTTTTCAGCCTGTTAACATTAAAAAGAAATGTATCAAGTCGCTTGCAATTTTGATATTAAATTAATAAAAAATTGGAAAATTACTACTTAAAATGTATTATCGTTTTACGGTACAGAAATTTCCAATACGGTATTTTTATACTTTCCTTTTTGGCGTACACTATCTGGATATTTCAGCACTTACCATTAGTGACATAGTCAATTTGTCGTGCAAGATAAAAAAGCAGACTAATTCAGTAGCCTTAGTTTGGAAAAAACATTTATTTTCGAAGCAGTAATGAGAGTAATTTCGCAGCCGTTCCTAAGGGGCTTCGATGCCCGTGCCTGCTGATTGGTATTCCAAACAAACTGTTTATTCGAGAATGCTCATTAGCTCTAATAGTGTTGACTGCTGCTATTACCCAGCCGCAATTATCGTTCTGAACCGCTTAGTCATGATATCGGGCGGAAGGTCTGAAATTCAATGCTATTTTTGAACATTAGAGTATTTCAAGTCTGTAGGTCACCTAAATAGAGATACTAAATGTCTTTCCATTTCCCTTGTATAATGGTGATGCTAGCCAAAAATTCTTTCTATTTTGTTAAGTTTAATAGAAATTTAATGTACGTAAATAATGAAGTAACCAGTTGTTTTGTAACATTCCATTTCTACAATTCCCTGGAGCTGAATAATTAAATTAAAATACACCATACAACCAACTAAAACGTGGATTTTATATTATTATTACTTTTAAACAACAGTCTGTACCGTAGCAACTATTAGTTGATTTCATGGAAGGGATCAAAGTCGCATATCTATCTAATAAAGGGCTTTCTTCGACAGCCTATCGTGGAGAGCTATATCACCTGTCAATTACCACAGTCATTTTTCCAATCCCAGTGACTTATCTTTTACTTCAAATGCTATTAGCTAGGACCGACAAGTGCGCAAATAATCAAGACTGAACATCAAAGTTCAGCTTATCTCTTAAGGATATCGTCTTAACATATATTTGCATAGAAAATAATAAAAAAGGAGCAGTTAGTTTAGAAGAGGTAAACTTATGCTTTTGTCGGTCATGGCTGAGCATAAAAAGGCAGGCTCGTTCGGGGCATACCACTGTCTCATCGGAAATCAACTTGAAGCGACAGCTTTTTCTGCCGCATTCGGTGAGTGAGATTGCAGGATGCCCAATTCGACATTCCTTCTCGCTTTTTATTCAATTGATGGCAAGTAACACATCGTCGATCCAAGCGTTGTGGATGTTCATGGGCGACAGTGATCGCTTATCATCAGGTGACTGCTTCTTTCCTTTGCCGGACCTATGCAAAAAAAAAAACGTTGGAACAGTTGCCAAGAACATAAAACAAATTCAAATCAAATAGGCCCTAACAAGTATCACTTGGCATGTCGATAGCAAACCGTAATACAATCAGGCCTGCGCTATCGGTTTAGGTACAGCGTTAATATTCAGTGTAGGTTAAACAAGCCGATACGGCGAATGTCTAATTTGGATGCATAGATTGTGGTTAACACCGAATACTGGAATTACAGGATTGAACGCTATGGACACTGCAAACGATATTGAGTTTTCGATTGATATTAGTGTTTTGGCACTAAAGACGGTTTTGCTAATGAGATTTAAATTAAATTTGTATTGTGATTGATGTGACTCTAGTAAGTTTTTATTCGTAGTTTCGTGATTACTACATTAGTTTATTTGTTATTGAAAAATTTATTCTATTAGGAAAATAAATAAAATTTGATCTTTACTGCCTTTGCCAAGAATAAATGTTGTATTTGATAGTGCATCACTGTTTTCCATTAATACCCATACATTGAGAATAACTTGGCAATCAGAGAAGTGAAGAAAGATGGAGGTGAAACATAAATATAATTAGGCATTCTAGAATTCCTATGACAAATCGAACTGAGCAAAAAAGCAAAACTGTTCACGTTGTTTCTCTAAAACGAACATCGATAGAAGTATGTAGCTAGTTGTAATCAGTACTGACTGTAGCTTTTCTTTACAATTTAAAATAAAACTCTTCATTCGATTGTACTGTAAAAGTATTAAGCTTATTTGTTATCTATTATTTTATATAAACCTACTGAACTTTTCGTGCATCCGTAGTTAACTGGAAAATAAAGCCTCCAGCATAAAGGCTGCCGTGAAAAGGTTCAATAAATAAGTATTTCTCTGAAATTTTAAAATAAATTCGAATTGAATTTGGCTTTTCCTATAATTAATCATTAACTCAGTTATGTTGTATCAGATTGCTTTATAGGATCACAACTGTTGACTGTCATTTTGAATTTTTCGTTGCTTCTGGGCGGCACGATTATTTCCAATTAATGTGAAAATATATTTTAAAACCGGTCCATAAATAATAAAACGGTTGGCAGCTTCACGCGACGAGAAATTAATTTTGAATGCAATTTTTTTCGGTAACTATGTTTCAGAACATTGCGATTATAATATTTATTATTTCATGTTGCCTTGTTGCGATGTCGCTCAATTTGCTTTGTTCGTCCCGTCATTAAGTTTTATTGTTTTCTCTCTGCGAATTTGCAGTATTGTTATTATCGATATAAGCTCTTGTTTAGTTTTGTTGGGAATGTACAAAGTTTTTCTTTATTCTGATATCGTCGTAATGGCCTATCTAAGTCTGTCGCGTTTCGATTTTCGGCCTTATTCAAGGATAGTTTTACTATTTTACATTTCGAATGTTTTTAAGTCTTGAAGAGATACTCAAATGATTTATGTTTATTTGGTGAATAAGTTTACCCATGCGTGAATATATAGCCCGCCCCTCGCACTGCTTAATTCAATGCAAACTTAACAGGGCTAGACCATGACAAACTAAATCATGTGTACCTCCATTCAGATATTTTAAGAACATTAATTCATCATCATATCAGCCACAGGAAGTCCACTGCTGAACATAGGCTTCCCCCAAGGATCTCCATAATGACCTGTTGGATCATTTAGATGAGACGCCAGATCGTCCGTCCACTTTGAAGCGGGCGTCCGACATTTCGCTTGCCTGTTCGTGGCCTCCACTCAAGAACCTTTCGGCCCCAACGGCCATCGGTTCGACGAGCTATGTGCCAGGCCCACTGCCACTTCAACTTGCCAATCTTATGGGCTATGTCGGTAACCTTTATTCTCCTACGGATCTCCTCATTTCTGAATCGATCTCTTACGGAAACATCGAGAATAACTGAATTTAGTAGATTTTTTAACCTGACAAAACCCAAAACGATGATATTTAAAAAAAAAATAAAAAATCAGCGCTATTATTATTGTTACTTTTTTAGTGGTTTTGTGTTTGTAGTTACTTAAACTACCACCTGACTTGGTGTTCGGTCGTAGTCTGGATACACCAGGTATAGAAACCTGTCAACTTTATTTATTTATTACAATTTCGGAAACTTGTGATTCCCTTATTAACATTTTCTTGTCATTTTAGAAGACATTCCTGAAATTTATTCTTGCCACCGCGCCGTAAATTTCCGCGTACGTTCCCCTCACGAATATACTCCTAAATCCATTTGTGAATTATGCTAATACAAGAAGTGTAGGTAAATTAAGGTGAACATAATTATTGGAAGAATATTTTCATTTTTGAAATGATCTTTGCGTGCCTATGGGAATATATGAGAAAATACGGAGGTCACATAAAGGACTATTTGGATATTCTTGGGTCGTGAGTACTAGAAACTACGAGAGACTTTTCGGTCTCAAAAACACGCATCGTATTTGGATTACAAACATATTTTGCACAATGCTGGGCTCGCAGCCGCGACGCAGCATTGAGATCCATACGTCCAATAACAAGTGAGCAATTCACTACATATAAACAATCATAATGAAAAATGCCATACGAGTTGTCTAGTAATGGATCACAGTATTGCCGGAAAAACCTTAACAAACTTTGATAGTTCTAGTACCAACTTTTTCGGAAACGTTTAAGGAGGTTATGTATTTAATGAATGAAATAAAATATTGAACAAATAAATATCCAGTGCATTTTATCCAAGCGAGAGATGTTATTACAACTCCGCACTAACTAGTTAGGCAAATTATGTTCTTACGCAGTCGTTTTAAATTGAATCTCTCGACTCGTTCAGACTCAGAATGTATTTTGTTGTTTAGTATCAAATTAGTTTGCGCTTACATTTTTGCTGCTTTTTGTAGAACTAATGGTGAAATGGCACTGCAAGTTATGGTTTATAGTTTCCTTAGATAAAGTATTTTTTTAATGCAAGCCTTGTGGTAGCCAAATTGCGCCCCTCCTGATGGCAAGTAGTTACCACCAACCATGGACCTTCGTAGTACCAGGGACCCAGCTGTTTATACCGTAAGGAGAGTAAAATATCGTATGGTCTACAAGATTATGAAAATATTCTCGTTTGAAAATATTTCAAGAAAAAGGAAAATAAGAAATTTTCCCGGCCAGCATAATTGTGGCGAGTGGGAAGACATAATTCTCCATTGCTAAAGTTGAAAAACTCATAATATAAAATTACTAAGTTTAATATTTCCACAAGTCAAAGAATATACATGAATCCAAAAGAGTTCACTAGAATTTGTAGTATAAATGTTAGTGTGAATCCATAATCACATACTTGTTCAAAACAGAATAGAGAATTGCTTATTCCAATGAAAAAACTACGTTAAACTTTAAATTTCTCTTTGTAAATGCAAAAAAATATATTTTTGCAAATATTCTTTGTTCGCTATTGTGACCCGAATTCACAATGCCGGCGTGAAAAATTTCAACACGCACAAGCAAATCATATGAAAAATTCATGAATGTAACTATAAAATTTAATTTAATTAAAAGCATCGGGTGGGTTGTCGGGTGTGGGTATTACGCTCAAATTTGAAAAGTAGCTCGTAATGACACATATATTATGAGGCTGCGTTTTCGCTCAAAAGCTATTAAAATCACGAGCTGTGATAATGCTTGATTTATATAATTTAATACTTTTAATTTTTATGTTAAAATATCGTGGAGTGTGAAAACGACTTTTGGACAGACAGGCAGTGACCTGCGTGCCAGCGGATTGACCTTAGCTGACATTTAAATAATAACGTTGCATTTTATACTCTCTGGTTCTTTAGACGTCTGGCTAGGAATTGAACGTTAGAAATTTAAGAGAACAGGCTTATAGCCCAAGGTTTTGTAGGCACTGCCAACTTTCCATCCAAGAGATTAACTAGATCTCAGCTGCAAAATTAAAAAAATGTAGATTTAAATTTGTAACGTGTTCCAACAAAATGTGTGGTTATCAGGCCGTAAAACTATTATACCATATAATGTACTGCTATTCCAATCAGTTAAGTGTGACTATTTTGACAGTTATTATTTAGCGGATATTCGTCAATGTACTCGTAGCATATTTATCTGTCACAATATATCAGCACCTATGACAATATACGGATAACCAATCGCACAAAAGACTTTGACCTTCAAACGATCACCCGTCCAATCCTAATCTAAATTTCAAACCATTATACTGTAAATCATTAGAATCCCCAAACTTGGAAATTCCAACACAATCCCAACTCAACATATTAAGTTTGAAATCACTTACCAAAGCGAAATTACGCGCACATCGTGTTTCTAGCCGAACTGGCAATGGGAGCGAAGTACTCCACCCTGCAACGAAATCATACAATTCATCAACATTAGCGGCTGACAGATGAGGTCTCCGGCGGATTGTTATAAATTGCTGGGAACCACAATACAAGCGCTTCAGACGGTAAACGCTTCAAATAATTACAAGTAAATGCTTGACTTTTCGTAGGAAATTGTATTCAACAAAAATTATGCTTTTAAAGAGGATTTTGATTTGATTCATATTGAAAAAAGGTTTTTAGTTGTGCTTAAAAGTAGCTTACAGTGTAACGTGAGTTATAGAACCGATTGTGAACTTCCCGCCAATATCGAATACATAACTAAAATTGAAATTGTAATGTATCCTTCAAAACAATGCTTTAACAGTTACGAATGTACACAAGGCGGTTATGTTAGTTATTAAACTAAGCATGTGAAATGTGGGTGTCCTGGCACCTTTGCCTACCCCTTCTGGTAGCTTTAATTAGAACAAAAGATAGATATGCTTAAAAGTCAGCCAAGAATAACTTCTGATTTACAAAACAATCAGCCAGATTACTCCTTGAATATGGAGTATTAAAAAGAAAATATTCAAAAATTTGCCAGACTTTCATCGACGATTTCCTTTCATAATACCTGTCATGTCTACCTTGAGCACATTTATCATATATTCGTACGATCAACGTAAAAGCCATCATTTGTTACACTACATATCTTTCAAACCGAGGCCGTATTTTCATTTTCATATCACAGTGAACCATCTGTACTTCAATCTTTATGTTAACTTACTCTTTGGTTACATTTAGAACAATTTGCTGAAACATTTCTTTGGTGTTTTAGACATGTCGCAGAATCCTCCGGGACTAATGCGTGATACATTTAAGTTGAATGAAGGAGAACAGTAAAACATCATTAGGCTTTTTATTGAGGCTTGGGAGGGATAAGAGCGAATTAATCTACATTCCACTGTTGTGCAAAGTGGATTATTTGAAATCAAGATGAATTGAAATGTTGAATTGGTTCTTGCTGTTTTTAAAAGCTATATCGATGAGTCAGATACACTGAGATGGTATTCTCACAGATGTTTATGTGTCTGAAAGATGATTCGTGAAGTAATAGCTTGCTGTAGCATTTGATATTGATAAATGAGTTTGATACAAACCTTTTACCCAGTGGTAGAAATTAGGATCCAATAAAGAAGTGGTAGTTACCCAACCAATAAATGATGGAGGACCAATATGCTGACCTGTTTGTATCCGTTTTTGACTTGATATTCTTGACTGTATATGTATGCTCTACAATAAGACTTTACCGTGACAATATGATAAGTACTAATCTCCTATAGATATATATTTTATATTTATTCTATAAAACGATCACAAGAAAATTCTCCGAACAGGAACAAACACGAAGGTCGCAATATTTTAAAGCCGCATTCAACGAAAATCCAAAGGGATATTTTCATACCGGATTTTCCTCAGCCGCGTTATCAGCATGCAAAGGTTATCGGGGCGCTATAAAAAGTCATGGCTAAGGAGATGTCATGATGAATGAACGTTTGCGAGGGAAACTGGGCTGGAAATATTTTTTACAAGAAAAATATTTGCGCATACGTTGAAAAGTATTTGTGTGCGGGATCCATTGCGTTGTTTTTGGCAGCGTTTTTGTAATGGCACGAGAAATAAATCAATGGATATTTTACAATGGGTTTTTTGAAACGTTTCAATTATATTATTGTTGGGTCCAGTAACCCAGAATCTGGTTATGCAACGAGAAGCTAAGAGTTTGATACTCGCATCAGAATAATTATTGTGGTTAATTATTTTTGTCTCAGATTTCTTCAGAAACGAAATGATTCCTATAATTTCTGATATACACGGCACTAATATAATATGTGTGTGTTGAATGTATTTATTTATAGAATTTAATTTAACCTCTATATTTTAATTAACATATAGGGTATATCAAGACTGCTACTGAAAATGGAGCCAGGTGGTATTTTTAGTGACTTCAGACACAGTGAACTAAAATGTTTGCAAAAAAAGCAACTTTTTTGTATTCTCTCCTATCCTTCTATTTGGGTGGTAAAAACAGTAATTTTCCTAAATATACACCTTTTTATTTTCAAAGACGATATGGTACGCACGGGCTAATATAATTATTTCATCAATAACTATCGATTTACCACCCAAACACGACGATATTTAAAACAACACAAAAAAGACGAGTTTTTAGCCAATTTTTTATTTGCATGATATTTGTAGTCTCTATAACTACCACCCAGCTAAGATTTTGTGGCAGTTTTGAAATACCCTGTATTTATTCCTTTAGCTATCAGATGACTTGATGAAATTCTTCCTGTACAAACCGAACATAATTGAGTAAACGTAACTATTCAAACATTTACTTAAATTACGAACAATACTAAAACTTGGTCTCTATAGACAAAACCTTTCACGTTCAGTGATAATTTATAATTAAAATATTTCTTGGTATTTAGATAGCGCCTTGGTTGTGTTTGGCATTGACTTACTGTCCATATACAGTCTATAGGACATTTGCCTAAAAATAAATAATAAATAACACCCCACAGTCACTTACATAGTCCTGATCCCACACTAAGATCGAGTCTTATGTCGTGGGTATCACGAACTACGAGAGACTTTTCGGTCTCACAGACACCCAGACACGAAAAAATATTTGTGGGCCGCATAAACATTTCTCTCAGTGCGGCAATCGAACTCGCGGCCTCTCGTTTCACAGTCGGCGTCTAACCAACTGCGCCACGGAGGCTACCTAAGTAGGTTGTGTTTTCTATTTTAAGCCCTTGTCTCGAATCCTCATGAGGTTGAGAACAATATTACTCTACGACCCTATTTGTAAATCATTAGGATACCTTCCCTTACAATAATAGCAGCCTAAGGTTTTTGTCCTCAGATCAGTTGGCATTTCCAAAACACTGCTAGGGTCAGTGATCTAAGGAAACTTAAAAAAAATACAAGAGCTATTGAAATAAACCTATTATTTACGGATTTTACCGCGGATTTTGTTAATTTTGCATTATTTAACATCCCGAGATCCGCCCCGTGACCAAGAAAGCTAAAGTAATCGAAACATCGGGAAATTAAAAAAATGTAAAAATTAAACCTAATCCGAGATAAAATCCGCAAGTAATAGTTATATTTCAATATGTAATATTCGCATAAATCTAAGAAGCCATCATACAACTACTGGTGGTAGGTCTCTCATATGTGAGAGGCCATCTGGGTGGGTACCACCGCAGTGTCTATTTCTCCCGTCAAACAGCAGTGTAAATGCACTGTTGTGTTTTGGATTGAAGGGCATTGTAGCCAGAGTAACTACTGGAAATATTGAGACTGAACATCTCTCAGGTCAGGTCATGTCTCAGGATGGCGAGCGCAGTGGAATGCCAAGCATTGCTTTGTAATTCAAGGTGTTGTTTGGTTTTGCTACTGTTTATGAGCGGTCGTATCGCTCGCTTACCATCAGGTGAACGGCATGTTCGTCTCGCTATTCATAGCAATAAAAAAAATATACAAAAGCTACTTAGCAGATATTTCTAATACTAACGTACGGTTCACAATTCATATTATTTTTTTTTTTGTTAGTAGAAAAAACTAAACATCGCGATTAAATACTTCCAAGCTCTAAGCCAGAACAAAACCAAACAAGTATTGAAACTCGAAAATTGAATAATTAAACCTAAAGTAACAACATTGTTTTCATTAACACAGTACTAGAAAATATAATATCTCTCAGACACACTGGGGAATTTCGTAAATGATTTGGCACCGACATCGAGGCAATTATTCATATTTCATCTTCAATGTTCGTTGAATGTTCTGGAAAATTTGAAGGCAACGATTTGATTATCTTATTTAATTGAGAATAATATGAAGCTAGTTCCTTTGACAGGTCAGCTGATAAGAAAATTTAACGGAGCGAACTAAAAGAGACAATTTAAAATAAGGCTAAGTAAATTTGTTTATATTACTTGAAGAACCTATGTATTTTTTTAGTCCTTTGAAAGTAGATAGAGAAAGGAGGGATGAACAAAATATTGTAAAGCGACCCCGAATTCGGAAGATTTGTTAGGTGGGTCGGAGTCCAGTTGAGGTTGTGAACCACTGTTCTACTTTATATAATTGAACTTATACATAAATTCACGCCTTTTTCCCAGACGGGGTAGGCAGAGGTGCTAGGACACCCACATTTCGACTTGTATTTTCCGTCCCACAATGTGATAGGTGGTGAGCCTATCGCCCTATCGAGCACAAATTCCTGGCTCTGGGCTGATAATGAATAGAAAAATCAATCATCACTTGACGACGAATTTTAGAACATCGCACGTAAAACTGTACCAATTTGCATTAATACTTTACAAAATGTAATTTTTGAAGTGAATAATAAGTTTTATAGCTATTTGATTGATGTTTAGAAGTGGAAAACTGCTATATGTTGACGTTCAAGGTCCGGACATTCGAACTTTGTGTGTATAGACTAACTCCTGGTACAATATTCACGTCAGCATTATCCATGTAACTCAATTCCTCAAACAATATTTTCTTTGGTTTCGTATCTTAGCGAAACGGAAACTTCTTTAGAAGTACCCAAATTCGTTTATTAATATAATTTGTTTTCCTCCCGCTAAACCTTTCATAAAACTTATAAGGTGTTTTCTAATAACTTCAAAAGGTCATCTTTAAATTTTTTCGTAACTTCAAAGTTAAAGTTAGAGGAAATATTTTAATTTATTTGTGGTGTACATTTTTAAGTTCTAAAAAATTTAAGAAGCAATTTGTATTAATTTTTTACACGTATAAGAAAGATTACTAAACTATTTTTTTATTTACACAGAAAAGTGACAATACACTTGATTATAAATATAGTGCAGCCTAGACAGAATATACTGTGGGTGATGGTGTACTGCTAATTGTTTTAATACTTGTGTATCGAATATTCTTGTTTTGAAATTTTGTGAATATGGTCTTCCCCATGTTTTTTATCACCTCACTTCAAAAATACAGGAAGATATGTAGGCTCTTAACTAGAATCTTGAGTGGCTGTTTCGTCTATTCAGTCCAAGCTAATTGTTTTGCTCATTCACCAAATTCTAAATGCCTTATGCACACGCGAGTACCCAGCACTCAGAATATAAACTTCTCAAGTTAATCCTTCAACATGGTTCATCATACTATCTGGATTTAGGTCAGTGCTTATACTAATCAATTGCTCCAAGTTTCCGAATTGAAAGTCATCACATATGTTACGGATCTAGTTATTAGTAAATTGAAGTAGGGGCCGAGAGCAAGCAGGCTAAATTTCTAGACGAGACCTCAAATGTACTCATCAAATTGCTTTGAATTTTTTATAGGGATGTTCTTGGAGTTTTTGCTGTTAAATATTTATTGCACAGATAATATTATTGGATATGTCGAGATTTAATTGTGAATCACGCATCGATACGCTATCTAGATGGTATACATTTACTATCAGAAGCTTTGTTTCTTTGGCTAGCAAGTATAAAAGCTGGTTGTAGAATATTTGTTTTCGCCAGGGTATTAAATGACCATTATGTGAATTAAGATTTGATTTGATAAATAAACGTTCGGAAGTGGTAGAGTCACGCTGATGTCAGCCATAACTTAGTATGAGTGGCAGGCTCATTCGGGACTGTAACACAGCTTTATTGTCGCATTTTGTTTGGTAAGTGAGAATGCTGGAAGCCCAATATCCTTTGTCCTCGTCCCATCCTCTGTCCTTTCCGTTCGCCTTACGATTTGAACAAATCCATGATCCAAGCGTAGTTGATGTTCATGGGCGGTAGTGATCCTTATAACTTATAACTTGCTTGCTAGTTGGCCAGACCTTGCATAGGTATGGAAAAAAAGGTTATGTTATTTCTTAAAAACTGAAACAATATATTCCAGTTATGACAAATTAAATTCTCATTTCAGGTTTTCGACCATTAAATATTTTTTCTCTTGAAAACGAGATGCAGAATATAAAAATATAAAGTATGTTCAAATTCGTGGTAACGACGTGGGATCAAAAATCCAAGGCTATTACTGGCACAAAAGAATCAATTTTCGCGTTATATACTCAGACAATATCTATTTTCATGATTAGTAAGTATTTAGCAATGAATATTTTCTGCGTAAAATTAGGCATATGCTTAAATACGTAACATTGAGCTACGTACATGTTTATTCTCCACTATTAATAATTCTCGTATATCGTTAGCTACCGTTTCAAGCTGCAGTTTAGAAATGTTAGTACGAGTGGTGTTTCAATAGTTGAGCGTAAAAGTTTTAAATATTTCTGAACTGTGGTTCGACTAGTACATTATATTACGTACGCTCAGTGGAACGTAGCATTAGCAGAAATATATTTGCTGGCAGTTGAAATAGTTTATTTTAGGTCACAACAAGGGTATCCTTCCATAATTTACAGTTCAGTGAAATGAATAAATTCACAGAATTCGCACATGTAGTCCCGACCCCACAGTAAGAATTATTCTTCCATTTCACAAACACCCACACACGAAACAAATGTCTGTGGATCACACACACATTTTTCACGACGTGGCTCGAACCCCTGCCTCGTTTCAGTTAGCTCTCAATCAACTGCGTCACGGACGCTCACAAATGTAAGGATGTCTTTCTATAGTGGCTTAGTTGATTTAATGTATAATAATAATCAATGATATAATCTTGACAGCCTCCGTGGCGCAGTTGGTTAGACGCCGCCTGTGAAACGAGAGGTCGCGGGTTCGATCCCCGCACCGAGAGAAATGTTTATGTGGCCCACAAATATTTCTTCCGGGTCTGGGTGTTTGTGAGACCGAAAAGTCTCTCGTAGTTCCTGATACCCACGACACAAGACTCGATCTTAGTGTGGGGTCAGGACTATGTATGTGACTGTTGGGTGTTATTAGTTATTACAATCATCATCATTTCAGCCACAGGAAGTCCACTGCTAAACATAGGCTTCCCCAAGGATCTCTACATCGATCTGTTGGAAGCGGCCTGCATGCAGCGATTTCCTGCAACCTTATCCTGGCCGTCTAACCAAAGTATATACCAGCTAAATGTATACATACATAACCTCACGTTTTTATACACATCTTTACTATGAAATGTCATGTTTTAAAGTATTCTTTTTCTCCTTAAGTCTCGATCAGGCTATTAGACTTCTTTCTCATTAAACCTGGGAGCAGAAGCGAAAATAATGTTTCAAGTTAGGTTAGTTGACATTTTCTGATTTTCAATTTTATTTTCAATCTATTTTTTACATTACCACGTTCAAATTCATATGTCCTTCACTCTCAAATGATTCAATGAGTCTTATTCACATTTCGTGTTTTATAAAGCTGACACAAACAGATATTAAACCGTCGTTTGAAGTACACAAAGCCTAAAAACTAAAACGTGGAACATTGAAACGTGTCGGGAACACGCGTCCCTCATAAATTGTGAACGTGAGTGTTGGCAGTTGACAACGAGTGAAACCCGAAATTCACTGTTGACTGGCCTTTTCACAATTATTAGATGCAATAACAATTTAAAATTGAAGCCGTGGGGATTATCGTTTGAATTGCATTGCGTCATTGTTGGGGTTTAATGTTTTGCTATCTTGTTAATGAGCGAACGATAGGCATATTGGAATTAGGGGTTATTTGGCACAAATGAAGGGCCCTCAAACTTTTGGAGGTTATGTGTGTAATTAGTGTATATTCATTAATTATCTGTAATATAAAAATCTTTCATAAGCATAAATACATGAAATACTTTGGTCTGATATTTTTCATATTTCAATCTTCAATCTTCAGAATCATAGCAGCACAATGCCAATACCACGCAAACAAGAGCAAATTGCTATTAAATTTGCTAACGCTGCGTCCACACAGTGTAAGCGGATAGTTACTGGCTCGATCGCTGACTAAGACACTAATAACTCTTCCGAGCCAGTTCAAAAGTGCAGTCAGTCTTCCATCGCAGTTTGCGAAACTAAACGACGGTGCGGCCAACTCTCGCAAACTTTTAACTAAATACATATAAGTTGTAAAATTAATAAAGGAAACGTATGGATTCGTATTGGATATTTCGAAGTTAAAAGCTCGGTGATGGTATTTTCAGCTAGTTTGGTAGCAGGATCTGGATTAAAATTACAAACATACAAACAAACAAACACACAAACAAACATACAAGTGAAGCTAATATAAAGCGTGTAAAAAATGAACAGTTCTTGTAATGTAAACAATATATTTTTAATACACTTACTAGAGATATTGGCCTGGATTCATTAGGTACGACTTACTCGTAATACTTATATTATAGATTGATATTTGGTTTCGAAATGTCCGAATTATATCTTGAGTTGTTGTTTGATTTAAACTAAATTGTAACTCACTATAAATATTTCTGAAGATTATTCAGCTAACAATATAAACTAATAAAAACACATATCATATCTCTACTCTAATAGAATCTGTATGACATCAACTTCTTTGATAAATTGTAAACCTTAGCCCACCACGAAGCATTAGAGGACTAAAAACTCAGACAGACTGTCTATAACTTTGGTTATTAAGCATTCCAATATATTCAACTTTCCTCAGGATGTTTTTCTTGGGCTCTGCTTTTAAAATCCCTGAATAATCAAGGTAATGTCTTCAACATTTTTATCATTTTTAGCCACAGACTACACGAGAAGTCTGAACACAGATCTTGAACCAAGAATTTCGACAGCTATCTATTTACAGCAACTTGAATCCAGCGATTTCTTACAACGCTTTAGATCTAAATTATTTGTAAAACTATCAGTTTAAGCGACTTAGCTGGCAATCTATTACTAACTTCACGTGCACAAAACTTTACAATTGCAAAGAACGTATTACGTGTTTGTGCGGATTTGCGATTCTGCTATTGGATATTTTATTTGATGCCAGTTTGGAAATTCAGAGCTGGTTGTACGAAATTACTCGGTCAGTCACCTCAATAAATGGGAATGGTGGCGGCGATAAACTTTGTGAAAAATATACCATCTAACGACCATCTAATGCACAACAAGCCACGTCATGTGGAATATTGAGTTGCTATTTTATTGCATTGGTTTCGGGACAGGTTGTGTTTTGTATGCAATATTGATTTTGTATTAAATTCTTACTTTTTTATGGCTTGTCTTTATAGATCGATGGTAGGGGAATCAGGAAAATATAAGCTTTATCATTATGAAATATATAATAAATCATATTGCATTTATAATTTATTAAGCATAGAATTATTTTTGTTTTCCTCCAGAGAATATCGTAACATTATTTGAAATTTCCCTTTTTTGGTCCGGTGCGCTACGAAATTACTTTCTAAATTAAGTGGTATCATAAGTGTCCATCTTTACCAGTATGTAATGTTAATATAATAATATTTTTATACACGTATAATCTACTCAAAAGATGGACGACTTAGTGAATGTTCTCGGAAATTGCAGGACGCATATGCTTCGGACTATAAGTCCCTCAAAAATTTGAAAGCCTCCGTGGAGCAGTTGGTTAGACACCGGCTGTAAAACGAGAGGCTGCCAGTTCGATCTCTGCACTGAGACAAATGTTTGTGAGGCCTCCAAGTATTTGTCTCGGGTCCGGGTGTTTGTGAGACCGAAAAGTCTCTCATAGTTTCTGATTCCCACGACAGAAGACTTAATCAATTGTAATATGGGTATGTGACTGTTGGGTGTATTTATTTTTTATTATTTATATTAAAATCCTTACTGAAGGCCTATTCTACACTGTACTTTTCGATATTAAAAAGACGAAGTGGAATATTCACACTACGGTCACTAAGCTTAAGTCTAAAATTAGTGTACGAAAAAAACAAAGATACAAAGAACAAAGCTACAAAAAATTCTTAGTTTCGTCTCATTCGTAAGGAAGTATCCGACGAGCTTTTAGGAAAGGAAGGCTATTCACACGGCCTGAAAAGTATTCTGTTGTGCTCCAGTCTCAACAACTTCCGCCAGCCGCCACTTTCACCTCCCCTCTCCCCCTCTCCCCCTTACACCCGCCGAGACTTTTAGGCTAACCCGGCAGGCTCAAAAATGACGTGAGTGAAGTAGGATTACGAGTATAGTATATATTTTTGTATCATCGAGTGTTAAAATAATCTTTGTTTTTTAAAGAGTTTTTTAAGTAATACCAGGTGCTGATAAGTCAATATTAATTAAACCAAATTCAGGGGTTAATATATCAGCATTTTACACGCCAAAAATACGATAAATTGTATAATTAAATTTGAAGTTGCGTTGTCTTAAATATTATCGGTGAAAAATTTACTGGTCTATGTATTAGTTAAACTATATTACAATATTAGTGTTATGTGTATGATCATTGTACTGTTTGTTTTCTAAATATAATAAATATAAAAATAAAGTATAATGAATAGTCTAGCTACTGGATATTTATTGCCTGTATAGATTACTAGCGGCCCGACCCAGCTTCGCCTGGGTGCATATATTTTTTGATTCCACTCCACACCAAATACATGTTGTTTTTCGTATAAACTCTTGTATGCCTAAAATTGACGTAGCTATCCTACTATCCGGCTCAATCCCGCCTCATCCGCCTGTTCAGTCTCTTCCCAATCCGTCCCGTCCCTTCTCTTTATTATCCATCCCGTTTTATAACGTGCATTTAAATTTCGTCCTAACAAATCTGATCTATCCCAGCCCTCTCCCGTACCTTCGATTCTATTTTACTTTATGTCCCTTCTCTCCACATACATCCATATACCTATATCTTATACAACGGGCCGTGCAGCAGAAATCGTAATATTTTAATTTCACCACAACTTCAAAACCAAACGTCCAATTTTAATCATTCAAAGACCAAATATTATCAACATAAACTGTACTTATTGATGAAATAATTTATTTTGATAAGGATTTATAGCATGAGTAAAATAAACGCGTTTAAATGTAGTCCAAAAAAATTCAAGATTTTTAAATAAAAATGTGGTTGTTGTGCCTCACTCGACATAGATAGATATAGTGTGTCGCGGACTTTTTTGTAGATATTTATAAGATCTACTTATAATAATTAATTATAACATTTTATGGTTCTATCTTTTGTAGTTTAGGCAGCGTACGCAAAATAAGTAACTTCTTTGGTTGATTTTTTTTAGTTTGTGTCCGAAAAATCCAAATATCTTACGGAACCCTATTTTTTTCCAAAATAAAATATAGTCGATGTTACTCGTGGATAATGTAGCTTTCGAATGGTGAAAGAATTTTTAAAATCGGTCCAGTAGTTTTTGAGCCTATTCATTACAACCAAACAAACAAACAAAGTTTTCCTCTTTATAATATTAGTGTAGATTGTTATAAATATTTTTTTATTTGGTTTGTTAGAAAATATGGATTCTTTAATTTTCATCTTATAACTAATGTAGTGGAACTAGACACATATAGCTAATATTTGGAAGTTAATATCCTCATATGTCTACTAGTCTATTATGTGTACTAGCAGGCATTAAATGCCTCAGCAATCACTATTTTTTTTACACGCTTTATATTAGCTTCACTTATATGTTTGTTTGTATGTTTGTATGTTTGTTTGTATGGTTATAATTTCTAAAAGATTTCACATCAGACATACCCAATTCCGGAATGAGTTTCTTAATCACAACTTTTGCTTTTAATAATCCTGTTAACCAAATCTCGACATCCCATTTCACAAGTTTGCTAGCCCAATGCGTTTATATAGGTCAATCAAAGTAAAAACAAGCTTATAGGCCCCTACGCACTATGACACTGGATTTGTACCGCGCGGGTAAGCCAGTGACAACACCAGGCCGGCGGTATTTGCCACGGAGCATCATATCACTTTTGACAGCTGTGTAGAATTCTGGTAATTGTACGAGTACACTTTATATTTTTAATTTTTTATAATGGACAATGAAGCCGTCCTCAATATTTTACTTTTTGTTGACATAGAACAGAAGTCTTTATTAAATCACTAATTTTAATTTATGAACACTTAGTAAATAATTACAAAATTACATACATTTTAATACGCAAATTACAAAAAAAAATATTTCACGAACATAATATTTTTTTATTTAGTCAAAGAGACCTCCAAACCGTGCCGGTTGAGAATGTTCCCATTATACTGGCAACATTGCCTTTTTGGATTGCCAGAGATATATGTTGCACCAAGGATTTGATGCGGTTATTCTGGCCAATCCGATTCAAGCGTCGCTCCAGTTCACGGACAAAATCCTTAGCTCAATTTAATTAAATTTAACTCGTGTCAGGTATTAACTTTAGGGGTTTTATTGATGCTGTTCATGTTAAGATTTACGTATAATTTTTTTTAGTATCCAATAAATGAAAAAATAGTAAAGAATCAAAAGAATTACCCGCCGGTATACTTACTGGCCATAACGTCACTAGCATAGTGTGTAGGAGCCATAACATTTAGGCATAAAATATCGAGCAATATTCACGTGGATGTGCATTTGTTTATCAAACTCGTCATTCGTCCAGCGCTTGATCGGCTATCACAGTCGGTCAACATTTACCACACAAATGTGCCCACGTGCAGTTTTAACGATATATGTCGATTTTAATGGATTTTACCGGATACGATGTTTTTACTCATATTTTTTGGGACATTTTGCTTAATGTTTAACGTTCAAATTGGTAGGTTGTTTTATGATTTGTTTACTCTGTTTGTGTTTTGTGTATTACCTATTTCACAAATTGAGTGTAACTAGTTATATAAATATTGGTAATATAATATTATTTTGATTTGTATGATGTGAATTTTTCGCTCCGATTATAATTTGATTCAACCTGAATTATGTCAAATATTTTTTGTGCCATTATTATTTCATTGCGAATAGCTAGTTAGCTCTTAAATTCGAATATAACTAAAATGAAGAGTCTTGCATAAGTCCCATTTTTGATGACGGTATAAATCCCTGTGCTAACATCTATTGACATACAGGCTCAAACTAACCAGCTAGCTTTAAGGAGTTGTCCTACTCTAAAAATATCAGAGTCCCAATTTATCCCATGAATAATGCAGCAAAGCACCCGGCGCTCCCGTGTCACACTCCTTATTATTTCAAGGGATTTTCGGGCAAGTATGGCGACTGGCGTGATACGACGTTCGTTTTCGCTGATATAAATTCTGGCTTATGGTGCAAGGCACGAACTTCTATATATCGTCGCTTATATTACAACAGCGCGAATATGCATTTTCTTAACTTTACAGGAGAAGTAAAAAACTTAATTATTAATAATTGAAAATAAATAAAAAGCAGATAGATATTCTACAAATTTCGAATTCTAGCTCATGATTGGCAAGTTTCGAACGCGATTGGTGCAAAAAAATTACGCAGGATTTTTTTTTCTATCCAATTACATAAGTAAGTCAATAACGGAAAAAAATGCACATTCGCGGTGTTGTAATATAAGCGACGATATGTAGTGTTTTGGTGCGATTATTCTATTTGATTTGCTACAGGACGTTAAAATTTAATATCTTAATGAGTACTCAAGAAAATGTTTGTTTAGTAAAGTGTCTTTATGCGACTGTTTGAGTTTAGGTGTATATTTTAATTTCTCCCGCCAAACAGCAGAGTAAATGCACTATTGTGTTCAGTCTTGGGAAACATTGTGGCTACAATATTGACGGCTGGAACAACTACAAGAAATATTAATTGCTTACAGAGCAATTCATGGTGTAGTTTGGCTTTGTTGCAGTCCATAAGCGCTCTTATCGCATACGACCAGCGGAACGGCATGATAGTCTCGCAATTTCTTCCAATAAAAAAAATGTTAAGTTTCTGCAACTGTTTAATAACGATACGCCTTTAGTATCGTTAATCATGCTCGTGTTGTCATTCATGTCATCAGAGTGGACTTAAGCCTAAGCCCCATCAATTTATAATTGCATTGGAAAAATATAGAGTATTATTATGTGACTTTAACACGAAAGAGAAAACCAAATCATATATATGTACGTTTTATCCTGTAACTTGAGGCTGTAAGGATCGCCGGGTGTCACGTTCCACGAAGTAAATCATTTCCGATAATTGGATCATCTCCATAACCAGCTAATGACTTACTAGGTAACTTTTACTCATTTTCTGATACCATCACGGGTCTTAAACGGTACACAAGCTATGTGTGTTACGTGGTATGTTGGTACGAAAGTGCAAGGTATTCCACATGGAGTAAAAGGGAGAGACAGAGAGGAGCGGGGGGGATCCGTCGTAAGTTTTTATATTTATGCTCAAAATACCACCCACATCACGTCAGAAGTTGAAAATCCACCACAATAGTATTATCTGTCTACGACCACTATCCGTTTTTCGCGACACTGTCATCCACGTACTACAAAGCGGAACAAATTGCTAACGGCGGAATTTCCGGAAAATACGATCTAGCGACCTGCAAAAAATTCAAAATTCAAAAACATATGATTGTGGACATAGGTATAGATGGTGTTACATAAGTTTTTAGTTTGAGCAACTATTACCCGCCTTACTGGCATACAATAATTTAAGGTATAATTACAAGGAATAAATCATAACCTAATAATTAAAAATACAAAACAAATCCACAAATAAAACTAAAAAAACAAAACAACAACTTAATAAATCTTATCATTTAAATAATCATTTATATTATAGTAACATTTATCAATTAAAAAATTAAACAGCTTGCCTTTATAGTTGTTCAAATCTTTCAAATCTCCTATTGTTTGGTAATTTATTATACATCTGAGGAATTACATGCGCTTTTTTGAGATAAAGCAGTTTTGTGGGGTATACATATATGTCATTTTTTCTCTGTATGTGATTTAGCAAAAATACCTCACAAAAACCAGGGTATTTCCACCTTACAAGCCAGCAACGCATTTCCATGCCCTACGGAGTTACAGATGTTCATAGGCGGCGGTGATCAATTACCATCAGATGAACCATATGCTCGTTTGCCTCCAATAAAAAGAAACCCTAAAGTGAGTTGCTTTGTTTATAAATATTATACCAACTAGAATATTACAATAATACACTCTTATACAAGCTAAACTTATAGATAATTTTCTCATTTCTAAGACCCCGTCACTTTCTCGCCTCGACTACTTTCATTAATCTTTTCATAATACATTTGTGGCGATAGGGTTTTCTTGTCTGAGCAATTTCTAAGAATAACTGTTACGCCGACGCTATGAAGTGTTGGCTTGAGGCAAATAAGTGGTTTTATTCATTCATTATTTATATAACAAAATGTCTAATTATTAAGGGAAAATGTGTAATAAAATGGTTGGTGATAGCACAAACTCTTCTGTAAACCTTTGTGATAATATCTAATTACAGTCCTAATTGCGTTGATTAACACTTAAATAAAAAAATAATACATATTTAAAAAACGTGTTTGTATTGAAAACAGGGTTTTGCTACTATGTATTGTATTTATTCTTGCGTCGACTTGTCATAAACGCTTTTTAATTGCACAATAAAAATACGATTTACTTTCACTTCGTAATTAATGACGTACGTAAATATCAATAAATATATATATATATAAAACATAGCACCAATATCTACCTCTTCCGTGAAAAGGGCGTGAGTTTATGAATATAATATTATGTGTAATTTTTATAATAAAAAAATAATACAATACGTCATATTAATATCCTCACAATCTGCATGTAAGATATTTCCGCAGATTTAAAAGGGTCGGCATGGTTTTCTCCTGGCAATAAGTTTGCTGGTAAGTGGTGCCCTCAGTCACGTGCCGCTAAGATTTGGGATCCAGGCGAATGCTGATTTATCCGTGTCTGAGGTTTCAAGTAGGATTAGTGGAAATAAATATTGTTACCGGCGAGCTCAAACTGTTATTTATACAAGGATAGGTTTTTGGAGTTACTGACATTGATATTTACGTGGTATTTACATATGATTCCTGTTCCAGGCAAACTTTAACAACTTAAAGACTTGTAAAAATAATAAATAAATAATAACACCCAACAGTCACACACATAGTCATAGATAATACACTATACAAATAGTACTGACTCCACACTAAGATCGAGTCGAGATACCTCTGTCTATCCATTAAAGAATACAGTCGTGAGCATGAACGTATAATTGTGTTAATTGCTTGTACTCTGGCATAAAGTTCACGATCCTAGTCTTACGCGTACAAGACGCCACATGAACGACATATCGTAGACTGGAATGCACTGATGGTAGTTGTATGTGAGTATGTGAGAGGCTGCCTGGGTACGTACCACCGCAATGTCGTTTTCCCCCGCCAAACGGCAGTGTAAATGCACTATTGTGTTTCAGATTGAAGGACATTGTAGCCATAGTAACTGCTAGACATATTGAGACTTGTGTCAGATTGGCGAGCGCAGCGAAATGTCAAGCATTGCCCTGTAATTTATAGCGTTATTTGATTTTGCTACTGTTAATGAGTGGTCTTATCGCTTACCATCAGGTGAACGGCATGCTCGTTTAAGTCAGGATGGGTTTGACCAAAGAAGGAACTCTATCGCATAGAAATTAACGGCTTTGATGTTATATCTCGTTCGGTGATTGTAAATACTATATTACCAACACTGTATCTTTCTCCCGTGCTATTTCCTTGCCATGTTGAAATTTCGGCAATGTGCCTAGAATCCAATTATTAAAATATTATATTATGGACATGCGAAGGCATCAGTAATTATTTGCTAGCAGAACAGCAAGATTGCTCGTACTTCATGAAATGAAATAAAATGAAAATATTTATTGAATCCATAAAATGTCATACACTATTTAGATTCAGTCACTTTTTTTTCCACTACCACCCGGTTCACAAGGCTGTTTTCGCCAGAGAAGAACGGGCAAGAAACTCTAGCGTTGCTCTTTTCAAAATAAGTTTACAATATAGTGATTATACTGGAGTTGAAATTCAGAGCAGTTCATAAATTATTCATAATAATAATTATATTGTACGGCTGAGTTAAGTGTGGTCGCCCAGACTCACTCAAGAACTTTGCAATGTCAAAAAACCTAATAACCACCACATACGATCAATTTCGTCTCACCTTTAACATAGTAAGGTTAGTTCATATGACACCGATCGCGATTTGCGGCGATATAAATGCGCAAGGAAATTGGACCCTTAAAAATTTATGTGATCTCGGATAAGAGTAATAGTTACCGGCATTGAATAAAAAATACGATTTTATTTTCGGGCGTTATTGGAAATAGGTTTTATTCGAAATGCCCGTGGCCTTTAAAAGGTTTTTAGGTTGTTACACAAAAAATCAACTGTGGGGATGTATTGTAAATTTTAAAAGTTTTTGAGATAATTTCTGTTTTATATTAATTGTTGTAAAGGACAGATAAAACTTCAGTTAAAAAGAGATTTTTGAATATTTTATTCGACACTTTATATACGTACATCTAAATATGATTAGAGACGATTTATTTGTTTTATAATAATATTCTTTAATAAACATATTTTTGAAAAAAAAAATCATACTCAACTATCTCGCCATTTTCAAAAAAAATGCTTTAGCAACACAAAATATCGCTCACAAATTAAATAAAAACTTGAAATAGACTTCTGAATAATAATCTATAGAAATACCCAAGTAATAAAACAACTAACTTAAGAGTATCCAAACTCGCGAAGTTCTATTCAAAATATCAATTCCCAAAACTTGGAGTATCCTAATGAATTCCGCCTTTTAGTCCTCAAGTGATCTTAATTGTGCCATAAGCTTTAACCGATCGTGGTACCGACGATGTACCGACCGTTAGGGGCCCTTGAATATGCAGATTTCGATGGCCCCGCGAAATAACGCCCCGCTCAAGTCGGTTATCGACTAAATGGTGAATGAAAATTTTCAGTTTGCCAAATAAATTGTGCGGTTTTGGAGAGCTTACAAAAGGTAAAATATAAACTTAGGGTGGCTTTAGTTGGTGGCAGATCCTTTATTTTGTTTTATTTCAATAAATGGCGAGACGAGCATGCCGTTCGCCTGATGGTAAGCGATACGACTGCTCATGAATAGTAGCAAAACCAAGCAACACCTTGAATTACAAAGCCATACTTGGCATTTCACTGCAGTCGCCATCCTGAGATATAAGATATTAAGTCTCAATATGTCCATTAGTTACTCTGGCTACAATATCGTTCAAACCGAACCACAACAGTGCTTTTACACTGCTGTGTACTGTTGTATAGCGAGAGAAATAGGCATTGCGGTAGTGCGTACCCAGGCCGCCTCTCACATAAGCGAGACCTACCAACAGTAAAAATTAATATTATCTGGTACTCTGAATAGGTTTCAACGTTTTACAATTGCATCAAGCAGTAGGTAGTAAATACTTTGGTTAGTGTTTAAAGGACACTGAAGCCTCATTGAACATGAAAAAACTTAAAAAACGATGTCTCGGCAAGAATAAGAACTAAACGAAGCAGTGATTAATGATAATTTTGATTCATGTGGATTTAAAAACCAATAAAATTCCTTTTAACTATTATTTAAAAAAAAATCTTTAAATTCACGTTAATATCGAAATCCAGAAAATACAATAATCATACCAAAGCAAACTCTCAGGATAATTAAATGTTACTGGAATGGCTCTCTTGCAGACACAATACTCGTTAATAGGGTATTCAGTGTTTATACTGTTACTTTTATTACGCAGATTATCGTGCTCAAACAAGCTAAGGACGAGACAAGAATATTTGAATGTGATAATGACTCATTTTACTGAATATTTTGGCTAAACTTCTTAGGTATGAATTAAATCTGTATGAAATTGAAAATTTCTTAATGCAATTTTGAGAAGCGAAAGTATACTAGTGTTGAATGTCTGCATCTATGGACTCGTATATTAATCCAAAATCTAGAGTACAATCCAACATGTTAAACAAAAAGTAAGAAGATTGATACACTAGATACCTACTAGATATAAATCCTACATGCATTATATAGGAGACACTTTAAATTGATTATTTAGATATTACTATTCTGATTATTTTATGTAATAACACAGAACAAACCTTATCAACACTTAGAATTTCTTTAAATATTTTACGTTTTCCTAAATTCCACAATAATACCGTTTTCTTCCGCCGCTGGATAAGATTTTTCTTATATTTACATAATCTATAAATAAAAAGCAATATTTGCATATTCAGGTTAGCAAACATGATTATGGATATCTGATAAATATTCATGAATGTTAATGGCAGTGCTTCTAGCATAAAGAATAACATTATGTTTAACATAACTGATTGTTTTAACTGGAAAAGTAAGTACAAAGTTTAAATAACTTAGTTATGTAACTTATTAGGTAGGCAGAAATGCCATTAGTACTATGAACATTTTGCCAAGTTTATTAAGTCTTAAACATGATATTTAAGGAAGGAATTACGCCACCAAAGGTTGTTTCTATCTTGATAATGTGCCAGTACATATTTGTTCAATATATGTATGTATTTACGTATCACTGTTGAGCACATAGCTTCACTTTATCACGATATAGAGCTGATTATAAATTGATAAAAAACTCTGGCCTATTGTAGACTAGCGGCCTTGCTAACTTAAAATTCTTAGAAGTATTCGAAATGTCGGATGCCCGCCTACAAGGTGGACGGACGACCTGGCAAAAGTTGCAGGAAGTCACTGGATGCAAACGGCTTCCAACAGGTCGATGTGGAGATCCTTGGGGGAGGCCTATTCGGCAGTAGACTTCCTGCGGCTGAGATAATGATGATTATCTCATAGTCAGTGAGCGATGATTAGACGCGCATAAGCCTTGAGCTCGAAACATCGTGTTTGATTAATATTCCACCATATATCAAAAAGGAAAAAAATACGAACATAATAAAAAACCCATTCGCCAGAGACCGGCTCGGCGGAATGAACGGGTAAAATATACTGTAGCGAAGTATCATTTTTGTAACGGGTCGAACATTCGGTCGGCCCAATTACCAGCCGTCCATTGGCTCTCCCAAATTGACTATGGAATCGGCTATTACCCGTGTAATGAGAGCCAATGCCACATATTTACTGGACATTCTTGTCCGGGACATAAATTGTGCAGATGTAGATATGCTTGTTTGTAGCTCGCTTGTGAATACAAAAAATGATTATTATTATCCAAGTGGGATGGCTAAAGAGATATTCAACAAGAGCAATACTGCATCCTGGTAATTAGCAGATAATAGCTGGGACTATAGTCCCTCATATTTTATTCTTGGTTGGTTGGCGATCTTTACATGCCACAGACATTCTTACAAATTCCTGATAGTATTTTAGCAAAGTTTGCTCACGATGTTTTCCTTCACAGTTAAAGTGCGTGGTGATTGACTTCCCATACACATATGACTCCGAAAAGTCAGAAGTATGCTTTGGGATTTGAACCCCGACCATCGTAGGCATGTTGGCAGCCGCGTCTGGTCCGTTTACCAGCAGGCGAACACGCACTTTTACAACAACTACTTCTTAAATCACGTATAATAAGACAGTGATATCACTCCGGTTGAGTTATTTCATTTTTGTAACAGCTTGTACGTATTATAGCAACAATCTGCCGCTTGCAAAAAATTCCATATACACTTTCATAAAAATTCAACCATAATTACTAAGCTTACATAAAATTGAATCAACTTACAAATTCACTATTATGTAACATACACCTCCAGCCAATTTATACAATTACACGAACAAAATAGTATTATACTAATAATCCTCTCTGCGTTTAGTATTCCAGACCATCTAAATTTGACATAATTGTAATTGACGAGCTCTTAATTTAAACACGCATTACTAAGCCCACATCCTTTTGTGGGTAACAATTGAATAAATGATTCAGTTTTGAAATACGTAATGGATCTCGTGGTTAGGTGATTTATTAAAATTCAATCGAATTATTAGGATTATAATTATGATGCTAGTTGCCTGCTTGACGTTAGCTCTTTCGAGAGGACTTGCCCCCGTATTCACAAACTATACTTTACTTAGTGGTAGAGGAATACTATGCTAAGTAGGGCCAGTAACGTCCAGCCATTTTTGAGTGTCGCGTTGAGCTATTTTAGTTGAGGGACACTGTAAGTGAACGCATAGCTGGACCCATCACTCAAGTATTGTTTATGAACTGTCGATTCTGTGCGTGAGGCCGCACTTCGCGTCCTTATATCCTTATAGTATTGTATAGTCGATCTATTGTTGATCGATTTAGTTATTGAATCACTGGTGCCCATACCTCAAGTTAAATCTTTATTTGGGCATCAGAGTTCAATCAAACACTTGTAAATCAATATTGTCATACGATTTATTATAAGTGATTTTTCTATGACTGTTATATGCTGCAAATAAATTATTTTTATTATATTATTATTATTGAGCTTGTTTGTATCCACGTGTATAAAGGTGAATCGGAAATACGAAACGCTCATGTAAGTGACTATGACGAGCCCTTGACTAAATTTGAACCAGCGAACTTCAGTTTACCTTTTACTGAACGAAGAATTCACTCGCAAACTTAACAAAATATAGCAAAATGGTTTCTTAGATTTACGCGAATGTTACACATTGAATTAAAACTATAATTTACGGATTTAATCGTTGATATGGTTTAATTTTTATATTTTCTACTCCCCGACATTTCGATTACTTGCTATTGCTATAATAGATTGTGACTGTGGCCTCTCTTACATCGGTCAAACCAAAAGAAGCATAAGGACATGCGTAGAAGAACATATGGCTAAAAACCGACGCTCAACGAAGTCTGTAGTTACCTAACACATAGAAGAAGGCTCCAAGCATTACCTTCGTTTCGACCAGCCCCAAGTCCTCGCAAAAGGACACCGTGTCCTGTCCAGGATCCAAACAAAGAAGATGGCTTGAAGCTTGCACAAGTCTCTGAAACGTCGAGAAGTTAAAAATGTAGAAATTAAACCAAATCCGCGATAAAATCCATAAATAATTGTTTCATTTCAAAATATCCAGCTCTATTTATACCATCATTGAGTAATTATATTAACGTTTTTCCGAGTCTGCGTCCCGGTAAAAACGTTTTCGAAACTAATGGATTGTCTAAAGATAATTAATTTTGAACGATGAATCTTTAATTTCACTACGCGCGTAAGCTTTTCTTTATGTTCTTCGTTATTACATTATCTGAGCGGATATTGGATAAGAGGAAAATTGATATTTCATTAACTGACTTAGGAACCTGCAATAATTCATTATTAGTTTATTTCGCTACAATTTTATGCTCGTTAACGATCTGAAATAAAAATGTAATCTATATTTATATTACGTATATTTCTCACTGCTAGACACTGGCCTTCTCTACTCACGCCATTTTGGGAACTATACATACATACATAAATAAACTCACGCCTTTTTCCCAGAAGGGGTAGGCAGAGGTGCCTGGACACCCACATGTCGCCTTGTATGATCCGGCCCACGATATGATAGGTGGCGAGCCTATCGGTATATCGGACACAAATTCCTGACTCCGGGCTGATAATGAATAGAAAAATCCAATATCACTTTGCCCGACTCGGGATTCGAACCCGAGACCTCAGCTTTGCAAGCGTACCTTAGTACAACTATGCCATCGAGGCAATTTGGGAACTATACTAAAGAAATTATCTTAAAGGTATCTATAGTATTTTCTATTTCGTTACAATATTTACTCACTATTCATACGTCAATAAATACTCCCGACAGTCACACATGACACACATGATGCTGACTCTATTGTAAAATACCAAATTTTGGTCATGGGTATCAAAAACTACAAATTTTTTAGGGCTTACAATACTTAGATCTGAATCAAATACTAGTATCACACATAATATATTTGTCTCGATACTCGGATTGAATCCATAGCCTTCCAATGAGATTCAAAGAGTGTCAAATGACAATGATGAGGTTCAAAGAGTGTCAAATGACAAACAAATATCTGCTGTTCGTCTTTAGTCAATCACCAACAGTCCACGTATAATATTAATAAATCCATATAGGATTTATATTTTATATTATAATTAGTCAATACATAACAACTAGGTACATATACGAAGCCACTGTGCTTCGGTTTACCACGATTTTGCAAACTATCCTAAAGTTGGTTTCGCTTAATTATGTGAAACCCATGTATGAGTATCACGAATAAGTAATACCTACAGTCCAAAGAGACTTAGATAATCTAGTGAAATATTTGATGTTAGCATAATTTTATTACATAAATTAACACATGTCTTTTTCCCAGAAGGGATAGGCAGAGACAAGACAAGTTTCGACTTGTATGTTCGGTCCCATGATGTGTTAGGTCGCGAGCATATAGCCATATCAGGCACAAATTCCTGACTCTAGGTAATGAATAGAAAAATCCAATATCACTTGCCTGACCTAGGATTTGAACCCAACACCATAGTTCTCAAATTGAAATTAGAAATTTAACCTTGTAACTACAACTGTGAACCAGTATTTAGAGGTGGGAATCACTCAGAGAAAGCAGTCATTTTCAATAATTTCCAGCAATTTCTTAAAAAACAATCATAAAAGTCCCGAACATCGGGCTTAATATTCATAAAATTTATATACAAAGGAGAGGGATCAATTTCTGAACAAAAGCGAACCGCGCAGAAGTAAAAGTCAAAGTTCGCTAAAAATCTTAATTAAGCTCTTTGTTGAAAACATCGAGATATCAGCTAATCCAGATTATTATTTTGAAATACCTTCAATTGGGAATATTAATGGTCGATTTTTACTAGTAATTGGATAATGGCTGACGCTTTTTTTCTGGTAAATTAGTAAGTTCTCAGACCCGCCAAACCTACATCACATCACATGAGCAAGAGTGAGATTGCCGGAGGCCCGACATCCGTTCCCCCTCTCGTCCCTTTTCCTTTTCTTTGCCCCTTAATTTTAAGAGGTCAGCAACAAATTTACGGTTCAAGTGTAGATGTTCACGTTCACATATTTATTTTTAGCTTCAGCCTGAGGCATTCTCTTACAGTCTAACTTAGGGTAGTGAAAAGATCAAGTGCACTGACTGACTGGCCTCGCCCAAAGCAAGATAAATATTTTTCAAAAAATCGAATATATCAAAAGATTTGAAAAAGCACAAGTTTGAAAGACATGTCTTTCAAAGTTGCGGTTTTGGTGACCAGTGGGTCACCATGACAGACTTTAGTCCTTACGAGGACCATGTCCAAAATAAACGCGTATAGGTAGTTGATAAAGATTTTAAATATGACATAGTTACTACAGAACTGATTACAGAGAGTGGTTTTTTTTTTTCGCTTTTTTCTCGCCCTAAATAAGTCAATGTCAGTTCTCGAAGTAATCTTGATAACAGACTTTGATTTATAACATCGCAAGCCCAGTTTTTTATAGACATACTTATTTATCTATTCCAAGAAAAATAAAGAAAATATTTCACATGAAACGTGACATATTTTATATCTTGACACAAAATATAGTTAGGCAATGTGACATTGTGACAAAATTCTATTATACGAGTGTGAACTCTAATAATCCTTGGTTACATTAACGCTCAAAGAAAACATTATCCTGAATGACATAAATCATTACGAGAATTTTTATGCTATTTTAAGTCCAGTTATCGGTATTGGCTCACTTGATTGACTATGGCCAAAGCCCTCTGGATCATAAAATAGGCTCGGGCTATACAATTAACATGACTGTTATAAATTACATTACCAGCATACGCACTAACTGATGCATGGTGTTACCACACCGCAGTCACCTTTTGTAGAACCACATTATTTTTATAAGAAAGGAAAGAGATTTATAAGAATTTATATGTTATGTAAAGTCCGCCAACCTGCACTAGGTCAGCGTGGTGGGCTATATGGCCTAACCACTTTCAATCGTACTCTCGGTTGTACAGGAGGCCCGTGGTTCAATGTTATTGATTGTTGCCATATATTAGCCAACATTATTTATTTATTTACACTTCATTCAAATGATGTATAAGGTGGAGTTAATGCCTGAGGCATCAAGTCTAGTCAACATTACTAAGTACTACTATTACTACTGATTACTTACTTTTTGATTAACGTTAATTGCCAAGTAAAACTGCCGAGTATCTTCCTTCGTTTTCACAAGTTAAAACTAAGTATCGAGTAATTATGAGTGTAGATAAGTACTTGTGTATTATGTATTAGCCCATATACGTCCCACTGCAGGGCACGGGTCTACTCTACAATCGATAGTACGATTGAGAGTGGTTTGGCCATATAGTCCACCTCGCTGGCAGGTTGGCGGACTTGCATACCATAAAAATTCATGTAAATCGCTGTGGTATGCAGGTTTCCTCACGATGTTTTCCTTCAGCGTTTTTAGTGCTTGGCGATTGACTATCAATACACACATGACTCCGAAAAGTCAGAGGTGTGCCCTGGGATTTGAACCCGCGACCACCACATGTTGGCAGCCGCATCTGGTCCGTTTGCCTGTTGGCCACCACGCATTCCTCTACACATAAGTACTTATTTTCAATAATTCCACGGTAAAATATCCCCCGCCCTACCTACTGCTGAAATGTCAACGTATTTTTTTAAATCAAAGAGAAGTTTAAGATTTTAACCTTATTTTAACCATCAAGTTAATGAACTGATTGGGAGACGATACGGCCAGTAAGGTACTGATTAGTGTAATCACAAGATTAGTGTTGCTTGAGCGTCGTGAAATTGACATATGATGTTGCGGGTGACTTTAATTGATGACTAGCCTACTCGACGCTTATTTGAAGTTGGTGAACGAGGCCCTTAATATACCTAGTGTTCTAACACATAATAATATTTTGCTATGAGATATTTCTGACTAAGATTTGGAAACATTGCTCAACAAAAAAGAAAAACTGCGGGGTGAATTAACAAATAAAATGCTCCCGCATGCCACCTCTTTATATAACATTAGTAAACAGACATATCACGCACCTCGCTGGCAAATACTATCGACCAATTACCAGTGTAAATCAATCATAAGCTTGGTATATTAAAAATTGTTAATACTGAATAAATAGTCACAATTTTGTAAAGCTCTATATCAATTAATTTCAAAGTAAAAAATGGGTTAATAATATACTTGTTAAGCACTACAAATATGGTTGTACATTCTGTAATAAGCGCCTGACAACGTTATATTAGCAAATTGCGCAGAAATATGTTAATTGGGTGTTTGCAGGCGTTCTTTGAATACGAGGACATGTCATACGAATGTTGGTCACGTAACCAAAGCTACATTATTTTATTATACGAGTATTACGTGTTATGGCAATTTGGTGATATTCACTTAGTATTTAGAAGCATCATGTGAATGTGTCAATAAATTTCAATTCATAACGTTCTCATTAGACCAGGGTCGATAATTTTTAAAACCAATAAAAATAATAGTAGGATGAAACCCATTAGAAAAGGAGGGGGATAGTATAAAAATGAAAGGAAAAATAATTTACGGGCGATCTGAGGCCGGGAAGGGGATGGGGGTGGGTTTTTAAGGGTAAAAAACGGTTTTTCTCGATTTCCGGCAAAACTAAAAGTCCTATCGAAAAAAGTCAAATAGCAAAGTTGTAGGCAATAAAAAGATCTAAAACTTTTGTTTTTACACTTTTTTCACAAAACCTCAAAGTTTATGTGAAAAATTCAAAAAATCAAGTTTTTGGTTTTTTATTTTTATCTTTTACAAAAAAAATTTTTTTTTAACGAAATTTGGTGAAAACTTACCTTTTTATGTCCCAAATACGTTGTAATTTATTTGATTAAAATATTTATTTTTTCGCCTTATTTTGAATTAATATCGAAAAAGCACCCTAATTTTCAATCGAAAATTCACCTGTCAAAATATCAGCTTTTTTCAAAAAATTGGTATGTTTTCTGTTCGTTGAAATCTCTACTTTCCGATGGTGAAAAAATATATGTATGTTACTATAGTAAATCTTCTCAGAAAATGCAAAGCAAAGCTGCTTTTTTATTTCATACACTTGCTTATCATCTGCCTTATTGCAGATGATACAAACAGATTCATCCATACTGATAATCTGAAACACAAAATCGAATTAATAATGCCTTCACAATGTTATGGTGAGTATATACCCATGAAAAAAAATATATTAAAGAAATAAATGTCAAAATGTATAAAAAATATATTATGAATATATTAAAAAAAGCAGCTTTGCTTTGCATTTTCTGAGAAGATTTACTATAGTAACATACATATATTTTTTCACAATCGGAAAGAAGAGATTTCAACAAACAGAAAACATACCAATTTTTTGAAAAAAGCTGATATTTTGACAGGTGATTTTTCGATAGAAAATTAGGGTGCTTTTTCGATATTAATTCAAAATAAGGCGAAAAAATAAATATTTTTAATCAAATAAATTACAGCGTATTTGGGACATAAAAAGGTAAGTTTTCACCAAATTTCGTTAAAAAAATATTTTTTTTGTAAAAGATAAAAATAAAAAACCAAAAACTTGGTTTTTTGAATTTTTCACATAAACTTTGAGGTTTTGTGAAAAAAGTGTGAATATAAAAGTTTTAGATCTTTTTATTACCTACAACTTTGCCCTTTAACTTTTTTCGATAGGACTTTTAGTTTTGCCGGAAATCGAGAAAAACCGCAAAAGAAAGTCCTCGCAAAAGAACACCGATTCCTGCCCAGGATGTTTCGCGAGGCTATTGAAATTAAAAAACATCCTAATTTCAATAGAGAAGATGGCTTGAAGCTTGCACAAGCATGGGATCCAATTCTACACTTAATTAAATCGGAACCCAAAAAACCAACTGCCAGACCTCAAGACACAGTGAGCTCCTTCTGCGTAGGTCGGAACGCAACCATAGACTAGCTAGCTATTTAAATTAAGTTTTAATTTAATATTTTCAAAATAAGGGTAGTTTAATTGTAACAGTCACTGAGCGGATGACTAATACCTCAGTCCGCCCCGTGACCATGAAAGCTGTAAAGTGATCGAAACGTCGGGAAATTAAAAAATGTAAAAATTAAACCAAATCCGCGATAAAATCCGTAAACAATCGTTTTATTTCAACGAGAAAAACCGTTTTTTACCCTTAAAAACCCACCCCCATCCCCTTCCCGACCTCAGATCGCCCGTAAATTATTTTTCCTTTCATTTTTATACTATCCCCCTCCTTTTCTAATGGGTTTCATCCTACTATATTTTTTTTCACTTTTTATTATTTTTAAAGGCTTCTACCCTGGTCTACATGAATTTGTGCCGATATCGACGACTTATAAAAGATACGTTCAAAAAATACAACATTGTATTATTTTAATCATTTACAATTTATTTTATTTTACAACTGCCTGTCTGATATCATTACAATTACATAGTAGAATGTCCGATCTGAGAACCTTACAGAACATCAACGACGCACGTAGCCAGTAGCCGAATATTTTATCATTACAAAACTAAATATAAGTAATTTTAGTAGGTACCTATACAATGTCTTGTGCCAGACTCTTTGTTGCGAACATAAAAGGCGAATTCCTAAACCTATTTCTTACGATTCAATATCACAGCTGCGCAACATTTTTTGTTAGAAACATAAACCGTATAAATTCTTTGAAATAAATCAGATGAGGAAAACACGCGTTCGTATTTAATGTTTATGTTTACAGGGACTTTTGTTCGGCTTACAAATAAAAAGCTATAATCTGTATTTGTAGCTTACGTTGGTAGGAATATCGTATCTTTAAAGACTGACCACCGTGCAATCGTGATGTTGCGGACTTTGGGCACGCGCAGTGCTTTTTAAATTTTATTGCAACGAATGGCGAGACGAGCATGCCGTATGCCTGATAGTAAGCGATATGACCACTCATGGACAGAAGCAAAACCAAATGACAACTTTCCACTGCGCTCGCCATCCTGAGACTTAAGACGTTAAGTCTCAATATGTCCAGTATTTACTCTGAATGCAATGTCCTTCAAACCGAACCACAATAGTGCTTATACACTGTTTGGCGGGAGAAATAGACATTGCGGTGGTACCATGCGACCTGTCACATATTATGAGAGACCTACCACTAGAAGTCTTTTTAGTTGATTTTTTGTCCAGTATCTGTAGAAAATAATAATCACTGCCACATCTGTCGTAGAACCGATAACCGCTGTGGTAAACGTGTTCTTGAGTGAAGACCGCGTCTCGGCAAGAGTAGTGTAGGACGTCCTCCAGCTAGGTGGAGTGGCGATTTGCGAAAGGTCGCTGACAGATGCTTGACGCGACAAGCCGAAGACACGATGAAACACAATTTAGAGGAGACACGTGTCCAGCGGTGGGCAACAATGTAGGCTAATGATGATTATGATAGTCGAGTAGTTTTTTTTTTGTTTATTCTGGCATTTTTATGCCGGCGCGGTTATGTATCTGGAGGTCAGTGCTTTCTGTAGTAAGTTCAGTAGTGCCAAGCATTGCTTTGTTATTCAAGGTGTTGTTTGCTACTGTACATGAGCAGTCATATCGCTTAACATCTGGCGAATGTGATATTCGTCGTCGTTAAAAATAAATTAAAAAACATGCATGGCTAACTATATATACACATAAATAAAAAATAAATAAATAGTTGAAATAAAACTATTATTTACGGATTTTATCGCGGATTTGGTTTAATTTTTACATTTTTTAATTTCCCGACGTTTCGATCACTTTACAGCTTTCATTGTCACATAACTATATAGTTATTGCTATTCCTGCGGATACGAATACCACCAGCTACTCACTCGCCCATAGAAATGCAAAATGTTATATCGCTGTATATTCTTTAATTTAATGCAGCTTTCATAAGCTACGACAAGACCTTCTTTATTATTACCTACTTAAAACATACAAACATCCTTTGCAGGCCATAAAAACATTTCGCCATTCAAACCAACATATTGTGCCAAGTCGGAGTACATATAGAAAGAACATACAGTCACAGCTCAGCCCAACACACTCTTTCACTTATCGATTGTCGTTAATCTCATACAAGCTCGTCAGATATAAGTACTTTTTAATTGGCCCTTTATTAAAACATCCCTTTGATCGCCCAATTTCATTCGAAGGTCGTCGAACCTCCGGATATCTAACAACTTAATCTGTGAGACAATGATTATTCGCCCGAACCGGCTAATTGGCAGTACCATTTATCTGAAGCTTCACTTTACAATATATTTATTTATCTATATTCTTTATTGTACACCACAGTATTACAAATTGATATGTAATTTAATATTTATAAACTCATACATCACATATACCTATACGAATACATATATAAACATATAATTATCTTATTGGTAAAAAAACTGAAATAATTTAATTGGATTTGATAATTTTAAGTTGTTTCAAATAAGAAATCGATTAAATTCTATATAACTATTGTTTCTGATATATAAAACTGCAATAAATAATAATGAATCTGTAATGTTTCCGACATTGAAGATATAGAAGATCAGCTAAGCCTCTATACTGTCTGTCATGTTTCGTATAATGTTTTGTAGCGCGATTGTCGCGGATATCTTTTTGAAACGCCAATTATATTCAAGGGCCTATCCTTATATTTTAAATCAATGGTTTTGCATGAAAATCTTCAAACCTTGGATGATATACCAAATAATCTCTCGATAATTTAAGCTACGAAATAGAACTTTTGGTACTGTATATAAGCTTTATATAGGTAGTTTTCCCAACTAACTTGGTTTTCGCCCATTTTCCTTGCGCTAGTGTGAGTAAATATTTTTTGTCTGCTCTTCTCTAAATATTTTTATGTTCGGCTTTCGCGTCACATTTGGTTACGAGTACTTTTTCATTTATTTTTTGCGACATGGCGCGTATTTAGTACATCATCGATTTTAATATTAATACTTTTTGTTGTTTTTACATATTAACTATTTTTTTAGTATTTCATGTTATTCATTATATTCGTATTGTTTTAACAGGTCAATTAATAATTTTGTTCCGTCAATTGACTTTTTATATTTTTAATGATGGGAAAATTCTAGTTTTATGCACACAACGTATATAAAGCATCAAAAGTTGTTAAAGACAATTTATTCATGAGAAAATTGTTGTGATAATAATTACAAGTTGTAGATATTATACTTTTATTAAAATTACATCAGTGAAGTGTTAATAAGTGCATTTTATTGTCGATTTGCACCAATATACATTTTATAGCAATAATAACCTGGGTTAAACGTCCACGCCTATTTTTATTCAATGACGTCAAGCATAAATAATCCCATCAAAAACATCCTGTAAAAAAATTCCAAGTCTCGCAGCTCAGGTTTTCTAGCGCAAAAAGTTGTGAGATGCGTGTAATACCAAGTCGATTCATTTATTTAGTCCTTAAGGGACCTTCTATATATAAAGTTATTACGTAAGTTATTACCATATCAATATTAAAAATTCTTTAATTAAGGACTAAATAAATGAATCGACTTGGTATTACATGCATCTCACAACTTTTTGCGCTAGAAAACCTGAGCTGCGAGACTTGGAATTTTTTTACAGGATGTTTTTGATGGGATCTCACGTCTTTTTGTAGAGTCCTACTTTTTCCCTTTTCGGTACTTTTTACTTCTAGAATATCACTAACGATTTTTCTTAAAGCCTCTGCCTTATGGCTTTTTCTTATTTTTGTAGGTATCAATTTATCACAAATATAGCGGATTTGATTATTAATGTTCTTTCTTTCATGGTAATTGATATTTTCGAGCTATTTAGTTTACTATTTATTTGCAAGTTTTTTTAGAGGTATGTTGTACAATTTCATGGGCTGAATACACCCTTTTCCTCTCTATACATCCCTCCCGTTATGCTTCATATATCTAGGTACATCTACTACTATTATTCCATTATATACGGGTACAATGATTCATTAACTGCAAATGTAACTTTGTAATCCTATACATTTATATGGGATTACAAAGTTATTCACGCAGTTGGTCTATCTAGAAAACTAGACACAAATTATGAAATGTTTGAATTTTCCCTTACTTTAGACACTAAACACTTATTATATTCTAAATTTGAAGGTTCTATGTCTGCTAGAAGTGCCTTAGACTTTTGATGATCGGTCAGTCAGTGAGTGACAAAATTAAGAAAGTTTGACTAGTTACAATTCTTGAACTACTGGTTCAAATTGAATGAAATTTTAAATATACCGTGTTTACACAATGCTTGCTTAGTAACTGAAAATTCAGGCTTCATGCTTTTGCCACAACGAAGTTATAGGGGGTTGAAAATGGTCTGAATTGCTTCGAGAAAAGGATGTTACGGCCTAGAGCTCGACTTGGAGGGGGCTCGGCCGCGCCCCCAGATAAAATAATAATCACATAAAACTATTTTCGGCCAGTCAACCTCTGAATAACAATGATGAAATAAAGTAAACTAGTTAAAAATATACATTCATAAAAAGTGCCATTGCCATTTTAGTAATTTTATTTTGTGTATGTAACACGTGCGTAACAATATCTAATGACAGCGCACGTGTTATTGGCGAATCACTACATAGTATAAAACAAAGTCGCTTTCTCTGTCCCTATGTCCCTTTGTATGCTTAAATCTTTAAAACTACGCAACGGATTTTGATGCGTTTTTTTTAATAGATAGAGAGATTCAAGAGGAAGGTTTATGTGTATAATGCGTGCATATTATTGTAGAGAAATCTATATGCACCCGGGCGAAGCTGGGCCGGGCCACTAGTTATCGTATAATTTTTATTTGCGTTGCGGTACAAAAAAAAAAAAAGAAAAGTAAAGTAAGAAAGACAAACAATCCTCGATTAAATATCGAGGATTTTTAAACTATTTATTTGATACTATAATGTACACTCACAACCAGTATTTATTTTTGTCGATAATAATATATTGTTTACAAAGCTGTGAAATACAATGACGTTATAGTATATAAATATTGTCTAAATTATGATAACATTATTCATAGTTTGTGTTTCACAAATTATCAGGCATTCACACCTGGAACTTATTATTTAGTATTATTATTATACATAGTATATGTATAAAAGTATGCGTATGTACTCGTATTATAATTATTATAATGAATAGATAACAATAAGTACTCAAAGATTATTTACTGGACGATTTACAGTTATGATTTCCAATTATCATTTTTTTTTTTTCTCTTTTGATTGTTTTTTTTTTTCATCTATTTTTAAGGAGCAACAAACAATTACACTTTGCTAATAACTATACTTAATATTAAGTGTCTAAAAAAATGTAATATTGTTATTAAAAATATAATAAAAATATTGTTTAATTTTATTAATATATTTTATTTGTTTTGTTATCTTATATACGCATTAATAATAAGCGAAATATGTTTGTTTTCGACAACACAAACGCATTGGTTAAACTGTAAGTTTATATTGGAAAATATATACATATAAATAAATCCTATTGACTAGTTTCTTTATTCAAGTCCTAAGTTACATATGTAAATAAGAAACTTTTAATTTTTTGGGCTTTTAAGAATACATTCTAGTTTTGTTTAGTTGACCGTCACACGCTCGGAGTCAGTAAATGTAGCAGACAGGGGTAACGGCAGACATGGCGGAATTCTTGCATCGCCGAACCATAGGGCAAAAGATTCTAGAGCGGACATAACGAATAAAATCTTTGCGCGGTTACCAAAATGAAGAAGAATTAGAGAAGCGAGATAGTGTAAATACTTAGGAGTGACAAGGACAGAAATAGTATCTGGATCGCTATTCACAGTTCTAAACATTTTGTGCACTAATTTTATATTTTCAAGATGCTACAAATCTAGACCGTTATGACACAAAGAAAAGTTATAACACTTTGATCAGAACTTGCTTCATTCAGTTAAACTTTATAATTGTTGTTGACGTACTTCTTTATCGAGAAAATAGAGTATATTTCTTAACATGAAACTCAACTTCTCAATAACGAACCATATTATAGAACACTAGCTAGACCGTGGTAAGTTGGCTTAACCAGAATACTATCGTCCCACAGAAAACTAACAATAAATTATACGTATATAGATTTACTGGTGTATTTTAAAAACTATTTAATTTTTTTAGCCTATATTGTGTCCAACTGCTGGGCAAAGCCCTTTTTACGTTCATTTTTTTGTTAAAGTGGCAAGAAAAATTATATTTGATTTACAATATTTCGTTACATGAACTAATATGCGTCCCTTTATACCAGTAGTCCAGTAAAAATACGATTGAATTAAAAAAGTATTTTAAAACTATGTACAGATAAAACTAGGAAAGTGAGTATTAAACTAATTCTAAATACATACTAATTAAACTATAAAACTAATTGCATTTTTGTGATGAAACAGGTGTAAAGTCGTTTTTAATTGTGTTTGTCCTTGACCTCGATTTTTTTATTCTCCAAACATAAAGTGCACATTAATTTCCCTTATCAATTCCACAAAATTACGAACACACCAGGATGGCAGTATGGAAACTAGAATTTTGCCACTAAATATTTTAATAAAAAAATGACAGACGACCGTTTAAAATAATTAGGTTTATAAGCGATATCTCGAGGTAGATAAACGACCGAATAAAATAACATTCATACGGGTTCATGGTTGTTCCAAGGTAGACACACGACCTGATAAAACAGTAATGTTTAAATGCGATCACGGCAACATTGACGTAGACAGGTGACCTTATAAAGGTTACTTCCACTGAAAATCCTTGCGAGAGGACTATTTTTAACAGCGCACTCAATGTTACTGGATAACCTTTATGACTGTATCCGCCAATAATAATTGCTCACTTCTGAACACAGGATTCGTCCTCAATCGAAAATCAGATCGAAAGGGCTTTGTCCTATGTTCATTACACAGACCTATAGCGGGGTGTCGGACTTATTTTATTTTATTTATTTATTAAATTAAATCGATACACCATCGGTATTTGACTTACTTATTAGACTTCACGTATCTACTATAGAAAATCTTGTTAGGTTCGTACTTGTCGTAATTATTGTGTATGTATTACATGGTAATTTACTGTCATTACACAAATTTTATTTACTTAATTTTATTTTAATACCTCCGAAATTTAAATTACTCCGAAATGTCAGAGCTATGTTCTAGGATACCTTCGAGCACTATTTTATCAGCCGCATCCAGTACTACTTAAACATTTTAAACCACCTGGTTCGATTATTAGAATTACGGTGTAAAATTCAAAGTATTATTTTTTTGCACCGCAATCGCAACTAGAAGTGATCTGCAATCGACCCTGACCGCCTGACCGACCTGAGCGTATCGCAATGCGCCGCCTATTAAAATCGGAAAAGCTGATGACTACGCCAAATGAAAAACTGAAGCCGCCGTACCATATCACGGAATTGAAACTGCAAACAAGAGCACTCGTTCTGGCTGGCGACTGTTCCAACTTCTATACGCTTTTCAGTATTGCTGTATAAATGAGCTAGATATTTTCGGAGCGTGTTCCGCGATCAAATCATATGAGCTAATGGACGCCTTCGTTAGTCTATTTTTTTGGTGTAGTTTTGTTCATTTTTCTAACTGATTGTAAAGAGGTTGTAATATTGATACTTTGTGAATGAACTGTCCAAATTTTATATAAATCATTTAAGTAACTTAATTATCTCATTTTTACTATCAATGGAAGTATTTTACTTTTGAGTTATTTTTGTTTATAATAATATTGCTAATTGTTGGCATATTCTAAATTTGGCTATATTAAGGAACGTAATTGTAACTCGCTATTGTTGATTGTGATAAATTAAAAAAAATACTAGTTTTGTTACATAGCATTAAATTGAGCCAAAATGCATAAGACTTGAAATTCTACACCACATTTTATTATTCTTATAAATATTAACCACGACTACATAATATCATAACATTGATCGTTGTGATAAGGTAGATAATAATTAAAATTATGGCATCATTCGCTATTATTTGTTTTTTGTTTATTTCTGCACATAACATGTTTTTACATATGAGTGTCTTTTTTGTAATTAAAATTTCGTATACAACGTGGGAGTGTGGTAATTATATTCTTGTTGTAAATAAATAAATAATACTTATTTATATAAATCATTAATAACATGACTATCAATCATTCCCAAGCAAGGTAACGTCACTTAGCGCGGAACAAAAAGTCATAATTAACGTTGCAAAATCCAGAGAGTTTTATTCTACAGATTCGAATATTAAGACAAATTTATATTAAATGATGATCGTATTTGATCATATCAGATACTTTCTCTCCAATCATAACAGTAGTTGCATGCGTGTTAGCTCCAGTAATACTCGGCATTATACTAGCATCTGCCACCCGTAAGTTATTTACTCCATGTACTCTAAGTCTTGAATCCACTACAGATCCCATAGCACAAGTTCCAGCAAAATGGTATCCTGATACCATCATGCAATTCAAGTAGCATCTCCAGAATTTCTGCCCCTTTGCAATGTCCCCACATCCACATGTCTTAGGAACCATAATTTCTGAATTTACGCTTCGGAAGAAAGACGTATTTGATACACGAGCGTAGTCGTCAAGGTATCTCAAATGATTTTCTATATCAACAGAATTAGTATAGTAACCAGGGTATATCAGCGGAGGATCTCTGGGATTTGTACTCCTCAGTAGTACCTTTCCCCGAGATTTGGGATAAATTTGGTTAACCATCGAAAAGAAAATTCCCCTTTCAGCGCTCTGGTTGTAAAACTCTTGGCAGATTTCATCTTTATAAGCATAGAAGAAAGCACACAAAACCAACAAACCATTGTCGTGATTATTAAAAATAAAGTTTAAAGTTTGGTAATCTGGATATTTTTGATCATTATTCAAACTAGAATATCCTATAATTAACGGATTAGGTAACTGTGAAGGGCTTTTGAGTTTAGAAGGCTTGGCTTTGCCCATCTTATGCATTACTATCACAGCAACATGATCCTGCATGTTCTGTCCTACGGGTAAATCTGATAATACGTTGATTCTTTTGCTAGCCAAATGTTTTCTTGGCCCAATACCTGATAGCATCAGTAATTGAGGAGAATTGAAGGCACCAGCAGATACAATAACTTCTTTCTTAACGAAGATATTAATTCGTCTGTTATCAGATAGGAGAGCTTCCACTCCAATAGCAGTATTATTACGAAAAATAATTTTCGTAACTAAAGTATTTTTTAGAACATGAAGGTTAGGTCGATCTTTCACTGAAGAAAGAAAAGAATATGCAGAGCTTTGTCTTACTCCTTCAGCTATATTAAACATTGCTTCAGTATATCCTAATGGTTGATCTGTATTTGTATCTAGTTTTATATCATTTCCAACTTCTGCAAACGCCTTTAAATAATCAAAAGACTCTTTGTTATAAAATTTTGTAACACCCATATAGCCACGAGTGCCATGAAAGGCTCCATCTGGTGAATACAATACTGTTGGGTCTTCGAGTTTTTCACTCTTTATGAAATAAGGTAGCACTTCATTCCACGACCAACTATTATCTCTGCTTACTCTTGCCCATTCATGGAAATCGTGAGGGTTTCCTCTTGTGTAGGCCATAAAATTAATCGAGCTGGTGCCGCCAAGCATTTTACCTCTTGTTAACTCTACTCTCTGGTTTTTAAGATATTGCATAGTACATTTGTCTCTCTCTGATGTGTAGTTCCAATCTCTTGAGGATTTCTTTAAGAACAATGCCAGTCCTGGAAACTGGAAATCATAGATTAGCATTATAGTAACGGCATGTTGATTTTAATTTGGTGTTGCGGTATTTATAACGGTTCTATTAGTATGCATGCATTAGCATCAAAAAGTTGTTTGATCTATGTATAAAATTATATTTTTGACAAAAACGTGGTAGACAAAATAAATTGAATTAGTCATTTGACTTGTAATATACGAATGACTACTTCACTACAAAAAAATATTTAGTCACAAATGAAATGTGGGTACTTTAAATCAACATTACTATTTTCATGGATAATGTGAAGAAGTTAGTCCAAGTGTTAGATATTACCAGTGATTGCTTAACAGTTAGAAAATCATAAAGAAACCTACTACTGATTCCAACGGTGGGTCTCCACCAGCCTCTATAAGCAATACTTTGACTCCTTCTATCTCTGACAATCTGTTGGCTATCACGCAGCCAGCCGAACCGGCGCCAACCACTATAAAGTCGTATTTTGCGCCATCTGGTAGAAATATACAAAAGTAAAAATTCCTTACCCCTATTGGCGGTCTTTAATTTCAATTCAAAGAAAAAAAGCATACATAAATATTTAATTCCTAATATCAAACTAAACTAATAGATACCGTTGCCGTTTCATTCATTTCAACTTTGTACAAGCGTAACTCACACAATTTATTAACCAACAAAATTCCATGATTTTACGGAAAATGTTACTGAAATTGTTTGAGTTACGCCTGTACAACGCTGAAAATAATGAAACGTCAAACAGAACCAATTAGTTTAGTTAGAAAGTAATTTAAATTATTATCAAATTGGTCATAACATTTATACAAATTCAGAATGTAGAGCATATAAAATACGACATAAATGAGGATAAACGATCGTCAATAAAACTGTTACTATAAAATAAAGCAATAACAAAATAAACATCTGAATGATTCCAACAATGCAATGACCCATATTGAAATTGAATTTATGAGTACAATAAAGATAATATTAAACCTTTAACAGTCGCATGAGGTGGCCATAGGTATCCCATTAGCTGAAGATTTGAAAGGACATGAAATGCCGCTTGAAAAGCATTCACACTCTGTACTGCAGCTATTGAGTCCATAGTTTCCATCTACCACTGAAACACCTGTAAACCAGGATTGACTAGATGTAAAAAAAAAAGCTGAGAAATCTTCACCATTAAAGTACCACACACTTTAATGGTGAAGATTTCACAGTTTTTTTGACTTGATTGACTATCAATATACACATGCCTCACAAAATCCAGAGGAGTGCCGTGGGATTCGAACCCACGACCAGCGTGAACATGTTGGCGGCCGCGTCTGGTCCGTTTATGGAGTCATCAACAATCAATCAACTCTAAAAAAACAATAAACTTTCATGTGATGTACATTTTTAAAAGTCTATAGAATATTTTAAATCAGTGAACAAAAATGTTTGCATCCACAATTGGCATTGTAAATTTAAGGCAAAAAGATGAATTTAAAATTTCTAAAAAAATACAATAAAATTCAATATGTTGTTCTAATAGAAATAAACTTTACAAACTATAAATAGTATATGTTTATACATTGAAAACTCACCTTATACAATATTTATGAGAAGATAAATCACAGCACCGACATTTAGACGCACTTTCAGGAGTAACACTACAAAATTCTATAGATAGTTTTGCTCACACACTTAAGTCTCAACTGCGAAAAACACGAGGTGTGGGCTTTAATAAGGCTGCCTGTAATCGTCATAAAAACTTGGCGTTAATGTGTGCATAATATATGTATCATGTTAGTTCAGATGGGTGAGACACTTTAGGTCAGATTTTTTTCAGGGCCCGTTTAAATAATAATTTATACTTTTTGGTTATGAAGAAAAATCAGGTTGGGAATATAAAAGACGCAAATGCTATGCATTGTGTAATTTATAAATGTTTTTGATATTTTTTTATCAATCGACCGGTCAGACCAATTATATTAAATGTTATATTAAAAACTTAATATAATATGATTACGTCATGATTGTAAAGCTGAGGTCTCGGGTTTGAATTCAGAGCTAAGTGATATTGGATTTTTCTATTCATTATCAGCCTGGAGTCAAGAATTTGTGCTCGATATGGCGATAGGCTCGCCCCCTATCACATCGTCGACCGGAAAATGCAAGGTAAAACTCTGCCTACCCTTTTGGGAAAAGGCATGTGTTTATGTATGTATGTAAAATCTTAATTTTCTATCTTCTTTATTTTTCTACCAGAGAAGAAAAATATAACTGAGTACTCTATAATCGAGCCCGCCCAATCGTAGTGCACCTAAAACTGGTGGAAGTTTCTGTATCTGTATCTGTATCAGCCCATATGGTCTGATACAGATACACGTATATACGTCCCACTGCAGGGCACGGGCCTACTCTACAAACGACAGTACGATTGAGAGAGAGTATAGTCCACCACGCGGGCCTAGTGCGGGTGAGCGGACTTACATACCATAGAAATTCTTATAAACCGCTATGGTGTGCAGGTTTCTTCACGATGTTTTCCTTCACCGCTTTAGTGCGTGATTATTGACTATCAAGTGGAAGTTTACCTCACGTCAATTTGGTCACGGATCACGGAAATTTTCCATGACTACATAATTGGGGTTTAATGCACTGGGTTGACTGACATTGAGAAAAATCCGAGGTCTCACCTTTTAGAAAGTGAAGGAGTGGAATGAAGTATATTCAAATTCGATACCGGCCGGATAATACTAGAAAGTACCGCAAATAAATCCTCACAGCACAATCTACCGATATTTATTGCGGTTTTCCGTATATTTAAATGAAATGGTAGTCATTTCGCTGTGCCAATAAAAAAGGCTATTATTTTTCTTGGCACAGTGCCTCAAGTGACGAGATCATCTGGTGACCCAATTGAAAGAGCTAGCTAATAAACTCATGGATATTACCGCTTTGAGTGTATTCAATTGAGACGTACAATAAGAGTAGTGTGTGCGTTGTATGCTAATGTACTGATTTCTTCTGTCGTTCTATTTTGATAGATATTTTGGGTATAAGCTGCATTTGAAGTCATTTTAGGCTTAGATTCGTATCATTTTTAGTTAAAAACCTTGCTATTTAGATTTAAGTCGATACTGCCGCTAGTTCAGGATTTATCAGCGATTTGCCTTTTAGTAATTTTTTTTAGGCTAGGATGATTGTATTCCAAGGAGAAATTGTCAAATATAGTAATATGCGATGAAAAAAGAAATACCTAAGGTCGTAACAAAATAATCGCAACACTGTTACAAAATAAGTTTTTGGAGATTGGACTTTGTCCTCAGATTTGAGCTGTACAAGTCTGTACCTGTACGGTTCAATTTTGATGTCAGGATATCTTTGTGTATTTTTTTAGGTTGTATAGTTGTACAGGTCTGTATCCATAGGATACTGTCTATGGAAATAGATAGACCTATTATGGGGTGTTTAATAAGCTAAATATCCTTACAAGACACTGCTTAACATAAATTGTATGGGATACTACTGGATAGTGTTGGAATGAACCGCAATAGCGATCACAAATAGTAAGTGAAGACGATAATAATATTTGACAAGTTATCTAAATAAGCTGAATTTTGTGATTTGCGATTTCACAAAGGCGATCGGCTTATATTTGATAATTGATTATATGAAAGAATTATTTTTTTACGAACCTATTTAAAGAACTAACTGAAAAGTCAAATTTGTGTGTGTAATATCTGATGTGAAAAACTGTTATAATATAGGAATGGTTTTTTTTTTATTTACGAATTCTGAGGGAGCAGTTGGCAATAGCAGAATTATAGAGCACGCTATTACTGCTGGCTATCACATTACTGTGTCTGTAGGGCACGGGCCTACTTTACAATCGACAGTACGATTGAGAGTGGTTAGGCCATATAGTATACCACGCTGGCCTAGTGCGGGTTGGCGGACTTACATACCATATAAATTCATATAAATCGCTATGGTATGCAGGTTTCCTCACGATGTTTTCCTTCACCGTTTTAGTGCGTGGTGATTGACTGTCAATACACATATGACTCCGAAAAGTCAGAGGTGTGCCCTGGGATTTGAACTCGCGACCACCGTGAACATGTTGGCAGCCGCGTCTGGTCCGTTTACCAACAGGCAACCAAGTTCACATTACTAATGCTGTATAATAAAATACATAATACGATGAAAATGAATTACAATTACAAAGTGGGAAAAACTAAATTTAATTTAATCACCGGTAATCCGATCATAAAACAATGCATTGCATCTCGTGTTCATTCCATTAATTTTTGTGGTTGTAATTGTGATATTTACAGTTAGAATTAACAATGGGTTTAGTTCCCTACGTGTGATAATACGGTAACATGACGGTGTTCATTACAATTATAAAATTGCAATGAACTTGTATAGCTATTGTATATTTCATTACTATATCATTTCATTACGTATAGTTGTTTTATTATTATAATATTTTCCAATTAATTATTTTCAAGTGTTTTAATTAGCTCGTAAGTATAATGATCTATTGTTTTTTTAATCCAAGAGCAAGCGATTTACCCTATATAAAAAAAAAAAAAACAAAACATAATATGGCTGTGCCCCACAGTGCTCTGACGAAATCTGGAGTTTTGACAAAGTTTTTTTTTATTGCTTTGAATAGCGAGACGAGCATGCCGTTCACCTGGTGGTAAGCGATACGACCGCTCATAAACACTAGCAAAACCAAACAATGCCTTGAATTACAAAGCAATGCTTGGCATTCCACTGCGCTCGCCATCCTGATACATAAGATGTTAAGTCTCAATATGTCCAGTAGTTACTCTAGCTACAATGCCCTTCAATCCGAAACACAACAGTGCATTTACACTGCTGTTGGACGGGAGAAATAGACACTGCGGTATACCCACCCAAAAGGCCTCTCACATATGAGAGACCTACCACCAGTTCTTAAATAATCAGTCGAATTCTTATTAAACGTTTCCTTTAATAATATACAGTGGTATCAAGTGGCGCTGCCGGTTCGCCATGTAGGTTTGGGTGTAAGAAGGGCCCGGGATGTGAAAGAAAGAAAAGCAGACAAGCTTTTCTTACATCAGTTAATGGCGTTACGAATCTAGACTTGTCTCCTAATGGTCATTGGGCGAATATACCATTTGGCGCCGACGCTTGCGAAGCTTGGTCCTGAATATCGTATAATAGGCCCGCGCTTCTATCCAAGTTAAGCCCTTACTCCCAACATGAATCTGCTGTGAAGCCAGGTACACACAATTCCTACAAAGTTTGCACATTAAATGTTTTTGATTAGGTTCCCCAGTGCATAAAGTTAATTTTCTCCAATTTTATCTCCGACCGACCGTATAATGTAGCGTAATGAGAGATACACGAATTTATTTACATTAAAATCCAGTTTAAATTGTTCGATGCAAATGTTTTAATCAGGCTAAAGCCTTATTTCCATACGGTGTTAATGGGAACGGTAACAGCGTTCCCGTAGTGTTTACATGTGTACTTGACTTGAACAAAGGAATGGAACTCCGCCCTTAGATCTACTGACGGGTGGAATAATTTGAGAGTTTGGTGGTTTACATACTTGGCGTAAAAGTAAAGTTAAATTGACTTAATACTAAAAAAATGAGTGGTCTTTCGATCTAGAATTCTAGAGGCAGATGCTCATAGCTGATTAACGGTTAGATCCTAGTTTCGATTTTCAAGTCATTGTTCATTTTGTTTAGAATTTTTCGGTTTCAATCGAATGCAATTTGTACTTGCACAGCCTTGTACTCACCTTGCATTTTATCTTGGTACTGTAATATATTTTTTTAATATATGGCTGAATGGTATGGTGCTACATCATCACCTATACAGACATGGTCTTAAGTCATAATTAAGGAATATAGGACAACCGTACATAATGGATATCTGCACCAGAAAACATTAGTGAGGCAGGCACTTGGTTGTACAAATATAATTTAAATTGTTTTGAAAAGTAAAATTAAATAGTCACGTCGTTTCAACCACAAATACTTACTTGTATAAGAAAGTATAGAAGAGGGCGCCAGAAATTCTCTATAATAGATGTAAGAAAAAAAAGACATTGATAATATTGGATAGATATTCATACCGGGTATATCTAGACTGCGACTGAAAATGAAGCCTGATGGCAGATTTAGTACACACAATGTATCAAAAAAAAAAAAAACACAAAAATGCGTCTATTTTTTTGGTAATTGTTTACCGTTTACATATTTATATCATCTTACATCAACATAAATTGGTACCTTTCTACTAGATGGGTACTTAAATAGTATTTAAGTACCAAAAATTGCAAATGATTCGACAGTAATACAACACCTAATTACCAATATTTATTCCACAGAATACATAAATATGTACATATATAATCGCCGATAGCGGTTATTGTGCTGCCAAATATTTGTCAAATACACGCCAATGTTTGGTTGTGTTGGTATTTGTTTCAATTTAATACGCTTGATTTAACTAATTATATTTATGCGTGTTTAATAAAGGCTTCACTCAAACATGGTCTCAAGCATGTTTAAGCTCGAAGACGATAAAATTATTTTCCTCCATAGCTGTTATATGTGAGAAGCCGCCTGGATAGGTACCACAATGTCTATTTCTCCCGCCAAACAGCAGTGCAAATGCACTGTTGTGTTTCGGATTGAAGGACGTTGTAGCCAAAGTAACTACTGGGCATACTGAGACTTAATATCTTATGTCTCAGGATGACGAGCAAAGTGGAATGCCAAGCATTGCTTTGTAATTCAAGGTGTTGTTTGGTTTTGCTACTGTTCATGAGAGGTCGTATCGCTTACCATCAGGTGAACGGCATGCTCGTCTCGCCATTCAGTGCAATAAATAAAATCTGAGCCCTCTCATTGCCCGTATCCGCCACCCAAGACGCCTCATCATCAACATCCTTAATTGTTTGAAGAATGTCTTTCATTCACACATATACTTAAGACCTACCTAATAAATAATTTAAATATATACATATATAAACTCACGCCTTTTCCCAGAAGGGGTAGGTAGAGGTTCTGCCAGTACAAACATGTTTCGCCTTGTGTGTTCCGTCCCACGCTGTGATAGGGGGCCTATCGCCATTTAAGGCACAAATTCCTTAATCGGTTCTTTCATTTAATAGAAATAACCAATATCACTTTACCCGACCGGGGATTCGAAACCCGAGGCCTCAGCATTGTAACCGTACCGTAGTACAACTACTGCAACGATTAATATTTCAAACAAAAAATGTTTCAAATTTGAATGCATCTACCTCAAACTCCTTATATCAATATTGTTATGTCTAATTATATAAGCTTATTGTCGTCTCTGATAGCATACATACAAACCTTAATGTTTCTCCAGGTTGTCTTTACAAATACGTATCTTTAAATAAAAATATTATTTCACGCCAAGTGCTTGCATTGTTCTCATTACGGCATTAGCCGCATTATGCTCTCTCATGCTACATAATCATTTTAACTGTACGAAAGTTATTATCAGCTTATTTATTTAATTTAAACGCAATATTTTTAATTTTATAACAATTGTATTTTTTTATTTAAAGCATTGTATCGCTCATTAAAATATGACCTACCGCTAGTGGTTTAGCAACCGCACTGCTGTAGAATTATGTACTATTTATATAGCTGGTTTACCAATAACCAATGTAATGTTTGTATTAATAATTTTATTATTAACACTTCAGGAATTTTCATAAAATAATAGAATATTTTATCATATATAATATATTGAAATAACGTAACGTAAATTTAATAAGAAAAACATTTGTGCGCATGCCAATCAATATTAAAATATAATTATATTAAACTAATATTAGTTTATTACTATTTCTAGACATGAAATTTAATTAAGTCCATTTCACTTGTATTACTGGTGATAGGTCTCTCATATTTGCGAGGCCGCCTAGGTAGGTAACACCGGAATGTCTGTTTCCTCCACCAAACAGCAGTGTTAATGCACTGTTGTGTTTTTGATTGAAGGACATTGTAGCTAAAATAACTACTGGACATATTGAGACTTAACATCTTATGTCTTTGGATAGCGAGCGCAGTGGAATGCCAAGCATTGCTTTGTGGTCCGAGGTGTTGTTTGGTTTTACTGCTGTTTATGAGCTTTAGTATCGCTTACCATCAGGCGAACGGCTTGTTAGTCTCGCCATTTAAAGCAATTAAAAAAAAAAACAAGTTAGTATAAAATTAAATTTGTAAGAACTTGTGTTCTAAATAATCAAGTATGATATCAAATTCACTATAGCTATAACAAACTCTATTGAAAATGAATCAATACAGCCGTCCAGGACCGTTCCTGTTTCACGTGATTTAATGTAATGAAATAGTTTTGTGAATATGTATTCATATTGTATACACATTATAAATGAATATGGATATATTTTGATGTAAGTTGTTGAAGCTACAGTACTAATGGCTCGATGGGGGCAGTACCATCGTGTCACTGAAAACCGACTTAAGTTTACAGTTTTTCTATTGAATTTGTTTAGTTATACCACCATATTCATAAGTACTTAACGCAAGTGGACAATATTTTATTTCCAACTCCTATTAATTACACTTTCTGATTAATTTCATTGCGGGTTAAAGACAGGTTAGACATTCCCGGAGACTCGCCGAGCTTCAATGCTCGGTGTCATTACAATGCGTGCCACTGTTGATCCTGAGACACAGGAGTTACAGTGGTGGGTGTGAGGGCGGGATAGTCTCCTACTTAACGCAGTTTTCAAATGCCGTCAATATGAGCAGACTCAACAACATTATTCATAGACGTCAAAAATCACCAATCAGCTATTTAACAGCTAACTAACTTTAAAATGGCCGAATGTTTAAGCAAATTTTAAGCAGAAGAATGGCGTATGTCTGCTGGACATTTGATATTATTGTCAAGTGAATAAAGTCACTGTTTTTCTGTGAAGTGGCAATATAAGTTAAATATGTAGAAAAAGTCATTATGAATAGAAAACTAAATGTACGTTTTCTCGGGGTCATATTATAATATGATTATTGGTTGTATTTATTAAAAACTAGCTGTACCCGCGACTTCGTCCGCGTGGAATTTAACAAAAAAGTTAATTAGTTAAACTTGTTTTTTTTTGTTTTTGTATTTTTATTTTAATTATTGATTCGTTGGTGGGAGGCGCACGACGCGACGGCCCAGTGGTGGCATGCGCGTGAGCTGCGCGCGGTACTGGACAGTACTTGGGCATTGCAACATTACTTTATTTTTCTAAAATAAAATTTTTTTTCTAAAATAAATGTAGCCTAAGTTACTCCTTATTATATCAGCTACCTGACAATAAAAGTCCCGTCAAAATCGTAACAGCCATTTTAGAGATTAGCCGGAACAAACAGACAGACCGACAAAAATCTAAGGTCATTTTCGTTATAGGTATCGTGTATATAACGATATGTAGTTGGACATTTTTTTTATTTTCACTTTACAAACAGACACTTCAATTTTATTTATATGTATAGATATATGTCCGTTTTGGAGTAGATCCGAGGTTGGCATTTTTGTTCCGACTGACGCATGTAGTTACAACATTTCAATAGAAATTTTATTTTGATTGTAATGTTCTTACAATCAGGTGCATTGTTTTAAACATCGAATTAGTCTTTGACCCTCGTTAACTCAATACCTATTTGTGTCCGCTCTGAACAAAACAATATTTTAAAATAGTATTTCGTTAATAAATATAAAATATTTTACGTGGACTTTTCCGTGGGTTTACCGGTAGTGATTGGTGATAACAAATCTCTCAATTACAGTACAATTAACAATTTAGATCGTGAAATGAGTGATTGCGAAGAAACAATTGTGTTAAGTTGGACGGTAGGCGGTGTTTAGTGAATAACAACAAATGAAGATCATACGCGCGACTGTCACGGTTAACTCCTGCGCTTAGGCGTCGCTTTCGCGTGCGGTCGCACTTGCTGACTCACAACCGTCTTGTGCGCCATTGATGAAGTAACGCAGACTAGTCACACGCATAGAGTGATAGTAGTCTAGCTTCTTAGAGGACAATACATTTTTTTTTTTTCTCTTTCTCTTTTTACCCAGAATTGGAATAAGTAACTATGAGTTGTAATGCATGTAAATTAGCACTACAAGCAAATAGCTTTTTGCACTGCAGAATATGTAGACAGGAATACCATTACGAGTGCTTAAACATTAAGGGCGATCAGTTTGAAGCGCTAAGCGATGAGTATCTTGCCTCTTGGATGTGTCCTGCCTGCAACAATGTTACAAGACGCAACAAATCTAATTTTAATACGCCGGTCCGCCACCATCAAGTGCCTGAGGCACACGAGTCAATTAACATGTCTCTGGATAACTCTGACCTAAGTGTAATTATGCCGAGTACTTCGAGTGGTAAAAAGTCAAGAACAAATCCGTTAGAAGATTCAATTACTGTGGAGAAAATTGGTCAAATGATGGATCTTAAACTGAAGGAATCCCTGAATAATTTCATGTCCAGTTTTCGTAATGTCATACAGGATGACTTGAAGACTATGGTGAAACAAGAGATGTCAAACGCTATTGAACATTTGAGATGTGATTTGATAAGCTCGATGTCATCTATTCGGAATGAACAGGCTGTAATTAAAACTGATCAAGCCAACATTAAATCCAAAATAGACGACCAAACATCTATAATTAGCGTGCTAGAAAACGAAAACCAGCGCCTTAAGGAGTCTGTGCGAAAATTAGATTCCTAAGTCACAGCTATTGATAAATTAGCGCGAAGTCATAATATAGAAATACAAGCAGTTCCTGAATCCCGAAACGAAGATGTCGTTGCACATTTCAAGAAACTAGCTGAACTACTGGATGTCAATATTGATGAGACCACACTGCGAGCCTGTCGACGTGTTGCTAAAATGGATCCATCCACTAAAAGGCCCCGTAACATTCTGGTTACACTTTCGTCTCCCCGACAAAGAGACATGTTTATATCGGCAGTCTATCGTTTCAACAAGAAGCACCCAAATGATCCACTAAACTCTCATCATTTGGGAATTGCTGGTGAAGCAAATAGAATATATGTCGCAGAGCATTTATCACCTGAGACTAAATTGCTGTTCGCCAATGCCCGTAAGACAGCTAAATCTCTTAATTATAAGTATGTGTGGGTAAGATATGGTCGAGTTTATGTACGTAAGAACGATACGAGTAACGCAATTTTTATTAAGAATATTGATATTTTAAACAAACTCTCGCCTTAGTTGTATTTATTAAAAACGTTCTCCTAAGGTTTCGTTAGATTTACTTTTATTTTATTTTTTATAGTCTGTTTACTGTCATCTTAATAAGCGAGTTCTTTTGTAACTTTAGTTTATTAATAATGGATATATATTACCAAAATGTTAACAGGATTAGAACAAAAACTCATGAGGTGTACCTAAATATTTTAAATAACAATTATGATATGATTTGCTTGACGGAGACCAACTTCAATGATGGCATTTATGACGATGAAATTTTCGACTCCAGATATCAAGTTTTTAGAAGGGACCGACATACCACATGTATCAATAAAAAAGAAGGCGGCGGCGTTGTTCTTGCCGTTAATAAAAAATTTAATGTGGTACGCCAGGTATCCTGGGAGAGCAATCTTGAGGATATTTGGATAAGCATTGTGCCGGATTCACCGAATGATGGGATTATTCATTTTTGCCTTTGTTATTTACCTCCAGACTTACCGAGTAAATTTCTATCTGATTTCTATACTAATTGTCAAGATGTTATTTTACAGTGTGATTCTCTTAATCAGTTCATATGTGTTGGCGACTTTAATACTCCTGAAATTACGTGGGCTCGGTCTCTTGACTCATTTTGTACCATTCCATCCTCGAGTGGCGACGTTAAGTCTAATTTACTATTAGAATTTTCCCAATTATGTAATCTATCGCAATTTAATTCTATTACTAATGTCAACAATCGATGCCTCGACTTAGTTTTCTCTACATTAGATAATATTGATGTAACCGAAGTTACCCCCATCAGTCGTTTAGATCGACATCATCCCGCTCTCAATTTTATAATTTCGTCTTCTTCGCAGCCAGTGAACAGTATAAATAAGAGGTTCAAACGGTACAACTTTTACAAATGTAACTATACCAAGATAAATAAAGAGTTACATCAAACGGACTGGGACTCATTGCTCTCTTCTACGGATATTGATGCTAATGTTACTGTTTTTTACAGTCATCTTAATAAACTTATTCGCGACAACACTTGTATGACAACCAAAGGATCGAAGGGCTTTCCTATCTGGTATACCCCGGCATTAAAACGTTGTATAGCAGAAAAATTAAAGTATCATAAGCTTTACAAAAAATATAAAAATCCCCGTGATTATGACACTTTTGCTTTATTACGTACTCGCAGTAAGAACTTAATTAATGAATGTTATAATCACTATCTATCGACTGTCGAAAGTTCCTTATCTTCTAATATGAAGCCTTTCTGGAGTTACATTAACAATAACAAAAAGAATATAAGCAACTGCATTCCTTCAAACATGAAATACGGTGACCTAAGTGCATCAAATCATAAAGGAATTTGTGAGCTTTTCTCAAAATATTTTAGTTCCGTGTTTGAAACTGCCAGTATCACCATAGATGAACCTTCTTTGGTTACTGGAAATAATTATAATAGTACTCTGAGCACTATCGTTGTAACGCCTCAAATTATAAAGAATAAAATCAAACAACTTGACTCTTCTAAAGGATCCGGCCCAGATGGTATACCTCCTTATTTTGTGAAGCAATGTACTGATGAACTGATTGAACCTTTAAATATAATTTTCAACCAATCCTTGCAGTTCGGTTTTTTTCCATCACACTGGAAAATTGCACACGTTGTACCGGTTTTTAAAAATGGTAATAAATCATCTTGCGAGAATTATAGGCCAATCAGTATTCTTTCTTGTTTTGCGAAGCTATTTGAATCTATCATCTACGACTTCATATATTATCATGTGAAGCCTCAACTTTCTTCAAATCAACATGGTTTTATCAAAAATAGGTCGACTATAAGCAATCTTTTGGAATACAAAAATTACCTGTGCAATGCTTTTGCAAGAAACGTGCAAGTGGATTCTATTTATACCGACTTCTCAAAGGCATTTGACAAAGTAAACCATCATTTACTTTGTTTTAAATTAAAATCATTTGGTATACACGGCTCTCTATTGCGGTGGGTTCAATCATACCTTTATATGAGAAGTCAACTTGTATCGCTTAAGGGTGCTATGTCGATTCCGGTAATCATCACAAGCGGCGTACCACAGGGATCTCATTTAGGTCCGTTGTTATTTATTATTTTTATAAATGACCTCATCGGCCGCCTCAAATGCCCCTGTTTATTGTATGCTGATGATTTAAAAGTATTCAATGCGATAACTAGCATTAGTGATGCAATTGCTTTGCAAAGTGATCTAGACCTTATTTGTGAGTGGTGTTCAGTCAATCGTATGATCTTAAATGTACAAAAATGTTTTTGCATTTCATTCACTCGTAAAATAAATAAAATTAGATTTGATTATAAAATTCTCCATCATCCTCTAGATCGTAGAACTGTAGCAAAAGATCTTGGAATTTTATTTGACGACAAATTATCCTTCCGTGATCATTACGACTACATTATTAACAGAGGCTCACAGATTCTTGGATTCATTTCTCGGTTAACCAAACAATTTAAAAACCCGCGTAGTCTAATTTACTTATTTGAAACATTAGTTCGTACTATATTAGAGTATGGCGCTGTGATTTGGTCTCCCTTTTACCAACTACATATTGACCGGATTGAGCGTGTCCAGCAAAATTTTTTAAGATTAATATGCTTTCGACACAATCTTCATCGAAAACTGAAATCGTACAACGCTAGATTATCTTACTTCAATATATTATCATTAGAGTCCAGACGTATAAAAGTCGATTTCATTTACCTATACAAAATTTTACATTCAATTATTGATTCTCCCTCATTACTGTCTAATCTGAATATAAATATTAATTTTAGATGTCGCAAACCTAACATGTTCTATCTTCAAGTTTTTCGCAACAATACCTCATTCTATAATCCAATCATACGAATGTGTAGACAATACAACGAATACAATAAGCTTGCTCCATCTCTTGACGTATTCAATAATTATTTCAATTTATATAAACATCATATCCAAAATATCCTCAAAGACCAATGAGATTTATGCACCAAAATCAGGTAACCTCATATTATTGTAATTGTCTTAGTGTGTCTTATTGTATTTTCTTTTGTTTTTTTTTTTTTTTTTTTTTCTATCTTTTTAATTTCTATCTTTTTAATATCTTAAGAATTATTTTTCATTTGTTGTTATTAATATTAATGTTATTAAGGTTTTTCTTTTTTAAGCTGTAGTTCGTTAGTTTTACTGTATTTCATTGTTATTACCAATTTTTACTTGTAACTTGATTATTACTCACTGGAACACAAGTTTTTGGGTTATAATTATAGTTCAGAAAAATAATATATACATACTTGATGTCACCGCATTCATGATTGTAACCTGTTTTGTGTTAAATAAATAAAAAATAAAATAAAATAAACTTTATCGTGCTAGTTGATAACAAAGTGTAAGTCTAAAATCCATTAACTTCACAAAATCCTTTTCATATAAACTTTACTGTGTCAAACTAGCTTCACCTTGATGATATGCTTTTAAAGGCTTACAAAGTTTTCTCCATATTAATATATAAATTAATATATTGTAGTCGATATTGCTGGAGATAAGCACGAGTTACCTCCAGTACCGTCTTTGTCGGCAGCGATCGGGGGCTTTCGGTAAAGCGCCACCATTTTCCCTAACACATGATATAACAGGAAATGTTTGATTGTACAGTCGGCAGAACAATTCTGATTTTCATTGCTTATCTATGGATAAATAAGCTTACGACTATGTCCCCCAAAGTGTAGGGCAAGTTGTCATTGGTTTCATCATCATCATCATCACGATTTTCATCTTAGCCACAGGAAGTCCACTACTGAACATAGGCCTCCACCAATTGGGATTCCATTGGGATTTGGGTTACGTAATTTTCACATAGCTTATACGAGTATGTGCCAAGTCTGAAAGGGATGACCAATTATATAAACATTTAAAGTATCAATCAAATAGATCCAGTTTTAAAATTTTGTACATATTTCCAAATTATAGAAAACCCGTGCCTAAAACAAGATATACATAGGTTTGGTACAAATATTTTACTGTTCCTTTAAAACGAGGTTATTATTTTACCCTAGCCAAACATTTCCGCTACTCCAATATATTCCCATCGATTGTCAAGTGTTTTTGCTGACCGTACGTAGGAGCATTTAACAAAGCACCTCATAATTACGTTGGCAGGGGAACAAGGGCGCGAAGCCTTTGATTTCAGCCCGGCCACACAGACGCTCGCGCATTATGTCCCGACCATTGTGCGCCGTGTAAATTATATCTAGCTGCTGAAACTTATTAACGCGTTAATTATTGCTTTAACTTATTTTTAAAAGGCGTTGCTGGTGATAGGATGTAGAAACGAGTCATATTGGGCCTTCTAAGTATATCTTTTCGTAGTTCTAATAGTGTAAATAGCGACTAAGAAGTTTAAGTGTTAGAGCCACGATTATGTCAGTATTGGCTCAGCATGAATGTGTAGGCTCCTCCGGGGCGGTACTACTGTGTACAGGAACTCGACGTGAAGAGACAGATTTACGTTTAGTGGGTGAGAGTGTCGGATGCCCAATACCTCTTTCCTCTTCCCATTTGTTATCCCTCCCACACTTCATCCGATTTAATGGCGCATCAACACATCTATGTTCCAAGCGTTGTGGATGTTCATGGGTGGCAGTGATCACTTACCATCAGGTAACTCGCTTGCTTCTTTGTCGGACCTATGCAATAAAAAATATCTAATTGCGGGCTTGACCTGGTGGCTAGGTGGAGTGACGATTTGCGAAAGGTCGCTGGCAGATGCTGGATGCGACAAGCCGAAGACAGGGTAAAATGGCGCAACTTGGAGGAGGCCTATGTCCAGCAGTGGAAAACAGTTAAGGCTGATGATGATGATGATGGGCTTGACCTGATGTCTTAGATATGAGGTATGTAACATATTCGAGATCTTGGCATGATTATTAACGTATTTAAACCGGATCAAACAGCCACAGTACGAGTACTAACTGTTCTTCCTGTTTACATGTTTTTGCTTTGATGTGTGGCCTACATACAACTTTGAGCAGAGATATGCTCGGAACTGGCCGAGTTTTACTTGTTTTCCTCTAAAACCCATAGATTACGAGCTGACATGTTATTTGTGTAATGAAGTTAGGGTTGCGTTATGGATGCGAAACTTATTTGAAGTTTGAATATATGCCTTTTTACATTGTAGCTTGATTCCCAAGCTGAACAAGAAATATGTCAATAGGGTAGAGACTGGCCTGCTTAATTAGATCTTCAAATAATTTATTTTCCGAAGTTACGTGTGTACCTAGTGTAAGACCTAGTTTTAATAAATAATTTTTACTATTATTTGAATTTAATTATATCAAATTCATACATTTCAAGAACGGCAATAGTACGACTTTGACATATTTTGTGAAAGTTAAACAGTGTAAACGAGGCGACCTAATTACGCGCTTGCTTTAGCAGTGAAAAATAATATTGTTTGTAGACTCCTTAAGAAATCTATCAATTGTATTAGGATAACATGGTAGACTAAAATGCTTATTTCCAACAGTGTGGACGTCGGGCAGATAGTTGCATAACCTGAGATAAATTTCGCACATTTTATAAAGGGTATTGTTTGAACCACCCTATGAATTAACAGACGTTAAAATACGCTTACATCGTGACAACGCTTTGTGCAACGCACCAAATGAAGCTTCATGATATTTTTGCAAAACGTCAAAATATTGTCAAATGAACATTAAATTATTAACTCAAAACGGGTATATAAATTCGTTATTGTAGAATTCTCGGATATGTCCATGGATTTTGTATCATTATTTATAGTAGAATTCATATTATATGTGTATCTGTGTAAAAAGTATTTATCGAGTTTGTTGGTTTTTAGACAAACATATATGGGTCATTGTCCTGGAACAACTAAGTTATAAAAATAATAACTTTATTTACATTAATAAATAAATAGGTTTGTAAATTAATGTTTTAAGGTTGGTTTTCATAATTAAAAGCCAAATATCACTCAACGACATTCGACAGCAATTTCACAACACCATAAAATATACTGGTACTGACGCTAAAATAACACCGCAAAATTACTTGAAAAGTCCATCAAAATCGCTATTTAATGAACTTTTAAGAATTAAATGTTAATTCTAAATCACATTGACAAAGAAAATTCCGACGCAATTTAACAGCCCTGATTAAAATGTATTGTTTTTCCCTCCACTCTGAGGGCGAGTTTCCGAGGCCTAGTTTAAAAAACAATAAGCCGTGATATATTGGCGTTGGCAATTTAATTAAAAATCTATTTAAGTAGACTTTGAGAGCCGCTTTGTTCCCGCCCGATTTATTGAAATGTCGCGTTTACGAACTTGGGACACGATGGGACATTATGTTTTTAATTAAAATCATAATGTCTGAATGTTTTGATTATGACGACTGAGAGAATTGAGTATTGTTTATTTGAAATATTTTAAGGATATAATATAAAATGTACATACCTCAGCAGCTACATTAGTCGGCGGTACCTGAAAAATAAAAATAATTAATTTATAATGTTAAGGTTAAAAAAATACACTTAAAAGTCACACACATAGTCATAGGACCACACTAAGATTGAGTCTTGTGTCGTGCGTATCAGAAACTATTGGAGACTTTTCAATCTAACTAATATCCGGACCCGAAACAAAATACTCGCATTTCTCAGCCGGCGTCTAACCAACTGCGCAAAGAGGCTGTCACAGAATTTTTGGGTAAGTACCTATATTATACAGTTAGTTTTGCCTCGATGGCACAGTTGTGTTATGAATACACTAGCTTTTGCCCGCAACTTCGTCTGCGTTATTAACTTTATTTACAATATGTTTTATATTACGTCCTCATTTCTCCCCTAAACCTGAGAAAATTCTAAAATTCCGAATTACGTCACTATTTATTAGTGAGCATCCTGTTGGGCAAATCATGTGGCTATATATATTACTTACTTTATCAACAACGATTTCCCGCTTTACCTCCACTTAAAACATAAAAAGCCAAAACCTTACAATTGGTCATTATTTACCTATAATAAGTAAATACTATTAAAAATAATAATTTCCTCCCTCTAAAATTTACAACCCCGGAACTACGCACAATTTACTTATGAGTATTATTTGCGCGAAACCCATTAATGGATATTTAAAATGAAAGTTGCTTATGCCCGATATTCCAACAGAACCTACCGTCCATTCCTTCCTTTTCCCTGACCGTAAATGTGAAACTCTTACACTCATGAACAACGTATAAAATTAAAAATTAAAATTAAATTCCCTATCCAGTTCTTGAATTATACCATCAAGCTCAATTTTTAAGGGTTTTTTTGTACCCACGGAAACCTAAATACTTTTTATAAAAAATCATCCCCTTCGTGCCATTTTTCCAAAATTAGCGCATGCCAATTTCTTGTGTTTATAATAGGTAGCTGAAATACGAATTTTCGTACCAATAACAGCGGTTTCGATTTTGTATACAAAATTATAAACCCTTGTTTTAAGCCCTTTGAGGCTAATTAAAGACAAAAAAGTAAGAAATTATTTTTGTTTTTAATTGACTACCTAAACTGCCAAGTTTGAAATCTGTACCTTTCGCGGTTCGTTTTTCCATACAACACAAATTCACCCTTTTCACTCCTTTAGGGATTGAATTTCAGTAAATACTTCATTAGCGCTGCTCTACATTATGATAGGAAGCCCCGTGTAAAATGTCAAGTTCCTAACTCCAGTAGTTTCGGTTGTACGTTGATGCGACAGTTCGGTTCTACAAAATTTCAACCCTTACCACTTTAGGGTTAATTTCAGAAAAATAAAGTATGCAGCTATGTTTGTTTTTGATAGATTTACAAAAGTGCAAAATTTCGATTTCGATTTTCCATACAACTGTTTCTTCCCTTTTCACCCCCTTGGGGGAGGAATATCTTAAAATCCCTTCTTAGTGCTACCCTACGTCACAATAGGAATCTCTGTGTAAAATTTCACGTTTCTAGCTCCAGCAGTTTCGGCTGTGCGTTGATTAGACAGTTCGGTTCTACAAAATTTCAACACTTATTTTAACCACTTTAGGGTTAATTTAAAAAAATAAAGTATGCAGTTTTTTTGGTTTTTGATTGATTAACGAAAGTGCAAAGTTTGACAACTGTGGCTTTAACGGTTTCGATTTTTCATACAACCGTTTTTTACCCTTTTCACCCCCTTAGGGGTTGAATTTCAAAAATCCCTTCTTAGTGCTCATCTACGCTACAATAGGAACCTTTGTGGAAAATTTCACGTTTCTAGCTTCAGTAGTTTCAGCTGTGCGTTGATTAGATTGTCATTAAAACACCCGAGTCTCGTAAAACTTCAACCCTTATTTTAACCCCTTTATGACTAATTTTAGACAAACAAAGTATGCAATTAGTTTTATTTTTAAATGACTAACCAAAGTGCTAAGTTTGACAATTGTAGCTTTAACGGTTTCGATTTTCCATACAACAGTTTTTTGCCCTTTTCACCCCCTTAGGGGTTGAATTTCCAAAAATCCCTTCTTAGTGCTCACCTACGTCATAATAGAAACCCCTGTAGAAAATTTCACGTCCTTAGCTCCAGTAGTTTCGGCTGTGCGTTGATACGTCAGTCAGTCAGTCACCTTCCTCTTTTATATATATAGATTATAGTGTTATTAGTCTGTAAGTTTTCCGAAAAGTAAATAAAGAAAATAAAAATAAATACTATGATGAAGTCTCGGATTCGAATCCCGGGCCGCCGAAGTCAGTCAGGAGTGCCCGATATGGTGACAGGCATGCCCCCATCTTTTGAGGCCCAAAACACGAGGCGATAATGGGTGTCCTGATAGCTTGATAACCCGGCTTCCTTCTAGGAGAAAAGCGTGAGAATATGTATGTATATTTTCCCCCAAAAGACTATCGAATGGCTTTAATATCTAGTATTTTTAATCAAAATAAAAAAAGTAAGACATTCCTTTAAATCCTTCACTCTCGGATAAAGATAATACTATGTAGTAATAGTGGATAACTACAAATATGGAACATTTTTATACAACCTGAATCTAATTTACATCATATCCATTGCCACACCTATGTGTCATTGCAGCAATATAAAAAGTGAATAAAAGCTAACTCCACCTGAAATGATTGCACCAAACTATATTCCCAGCATCACATTCACCCACAGTCCACTCCAGCCATTATTCTTCCCGTGACGTCGAAAGTAATACAAAACAGAAAGCATTGTGCTTAGTTTGCATACGGACAATGCATGCGGGAGGATTGTATGAGCAGGATGCGCGACAATAGGACCACCGACAATAACCGATTTAATTTATAAACTGCTGTTGCTTCCTGCTATCATTTAGATACGGGTTGCTTTTTATTTTGTTCTATATTAGGGCAACTCTGATGTAGAGCTTCACTGTTGCCTTGGACTGCAAAATAATGGCCCAAATCGACCGGGGTGGCATGTTTTTTTGTCTGATGGTAAGCTATACGACCGCTCATGGACAGTTGCAGAACCAAACAACACCATAAATTACAAAGCATTCTACTGCGCTTAACATCCTGAAACACAAGATGTTAAGTCTCATGATGTCCAGTAGTTACTCTGGCTATAATGTTCCTCAAACCGGAACGCAACAGTGCATTTACCCCGCTGTTTGGCGGGAGAAATAGTAATTGCGGTGGAAACTACCCAGGTTACGTCTCACATATGAGAGAACTATAACGAGTAAATGTCTGTCTCACAGAAAACCGTCGTGAAAGGACTTTGATGTCGAGTTTCGGTCGACGAAAGAGAAAGCCAGAAGTCTAGTATTTATTTCCACCTCCTGTCGAATAGGAAATATATCCTCTCGCCTTCGATTTTGTGAAGGCCGTATCTGTATCTGTATCAACCCATATACATCCCACTGCAGGCTACAGGCCTTGGGCCAGGAGAGAAGAAATGGATGTATTATCCAACATGCTGGCCTAGTGCGTATTGGCAGACTTTACATACCATAGAAATTATGTTTTTAAATCGCTATGGTATGCAGGTTTCCTAAAGATGTTTTCCTTCATTGTTATAGCGCGTGGTGATTGACTTTCAATACACACATGACTCTGAAAAACCAATTCTGAATGGATTTACAAAATTATTTGTTTGCCAGATGAATTAAATTAAAAAATGGGGTCAAATACCCCATTACCGTAATTAAAGGTCTTTCAACGACTCATTTAATTCTTCATTGAGTAACATTCTTACTGAAATGTACGACACTAACTGAGCGTATGTTAATACACTACTGCAAGCTTTAGGTTCGCCAATTGTGTTCTGAATGCTGTTTGTGCAGGTTGTCTGCGTTAGTTCAATTGTAATAAGCTGTCTCATTGTTGTACCTAATGAATCTAATGATTGTCATTATAATATGCATGCTATAGTCTCGCCTATGATATGTAGGGATGGGGTAAATTCAACGAAATGTGGTTGCAGTTGCAGTTTGAAGCATTGAATTTTTATTTCATGTCATGTATTTAGTCCAAGTGACGTAGCTAATTTATGGATAAAAGCATTTAGAGCTTTGAATATATTTAATTTTTTATTTTTCTATACTAAAATACTGAGAACAGTAACAACTTTCTGTAAATAGGACAAACCTTAAGCCGGATATCGATCCTGCGATCCCTAATTCCACTATTGATCTCTAGCCCGCGGCGCTTCGAAGGCTGTCTGGAATATTTGAATACAAAAATATTCCAAATATAATTCTATGAATCGCTGACAAAAAGGACCTTTTAAACCCTCCACGATCTTCAAGGGATTTCAATCCGAAAAGTACATAAATGTACATTTGTCGCGAGGGTCACCCGACCTTTGTGCTGAGCCAGTTTAAACCAGCAATGTCAAGGTTCAAATAGGGTTGGAAAATGAATTTTCAATCAGTTCTGGATCTTTTGAATTTTTTATAGTTATTATATACTCTTATTAAATGGGTCTTCAAAGTGACTTTATGGTAATTGCTGTACAGGAGTACATCGACGTGAAATGGATATTTCTCACTCATGGACTATTGATATATACTAGCCTGATTATATACCTACAGGTGAACCCTTGTTGGTTGTATTCCGATTTAAAGCACATTGCAGCCAGAGTAACTACTGGACATATTGAGACTTAACATCTTGTGTCCCAGGATGGCGAGCGCAGTGGAATGCGAAACATTCCTTATACATGGTGTTTGCTTTTGCTGTTTGCTGTTTTTCTGAGCGGTCGTATCTCTTTCCGTCAGGTGAATGGCTTGCTCGCCTTGCTATTCATAGAAAAAAAAACGTAACTACGGTAGCCAAAATAGTTCCAAATAGAAGAGGATTTTTACTAAATTACGATGAACGAACGAAAAGGTTCTAAAGAAAATAAGAAATTAAAATGTCAGTGTTTGTAAATTGCACGCAAGACAAAACAGCTGCGGGTAAAATCTAGTAGAATATTAATTCTGATAGTCATGTAAGACAACAATAAGGATACATAGCCATTTAACTCAACAATTTATGAAATTGCAAGTCATCGGTGGTTATAATTGCGACTGAGCTACATCAGGCGCCATTAGCAATAAGTCTACGAAAATAATTATTTGTTTTACAGAATATATATTATACTTGACTCCATAGTCCAAGCCTTAATTTTAAAATTGGAAAAGTGAAATAAATTTGTTTGAATAATGATTGGACTCTTTTTAAAGCGGCAAAAGACTAGATTTAATGTTCTGATGGTATAGTGTAGGTTTTTTCGCATAGAGCATTGACTGAGGGGAGTTAGTTATCCACCATATTACAATGAAGTAGCTATTTCCATGAATAATAAGGTTTTCATACTACAAATGTAAGTAATACGTTGTAAAAGTAAATGTGAAATCAATACTACAATGAGTACAAAAGAGCAGAAAAATATGACGAGGAAACCTGTATACCGTAGCGATTTGTATGCATTTCTGTGATATGTAAGTCCGCCAATCCACACTAAGCCAGCGTGGTGGACTATATTTTTTTTTATTACTATGAATAGCGAGACGAGCATGCCGTTCGCCTGATGGTAAACTATACGACCGCTCATAAACAGTAGCAAACCAAACAACACCTTGAATTACAAAGCAATGCTTTGCATTCCACTGCGCTCGTTATCCTGAGACATAAGATGTTAAGTCTCAATATGTCCAATAGTTACTCTGGCTACAATGCCCTTTAATCCGAAACACAACAGCGTATCTACGCTGCTGTTTGACGGGAGAAATAGAAATTGCGGTGGTACCCATCCAGATAGCCTCTCACATATAAGAGGCCTAGCACCAGTAATTATATAGCCTAAACTCTCAAAGGTAATCTCAATTCTACACCTGTTCTACAGCAAGCCTTTACCCTGCAGGGTGTGGGACGTATGTACATGGGCTGGTACATATGTAATAACTTGAGATCAAATCGCATCAATTACAATACACAGCTTCAGAATATCAAACAAAGCCCGATAATATATCACATAACACGAACCGTACAATAATATCGGTAAATTTCCAATAAACCCTTAATCTCGTATATTTGATGCTCCGTTTTATGTTAATATGGATAATTAATAGTGTTGGTAAACAAACAATTCTGCATCAAATTCCGAACATGATACGACCGTTATAGGATTTCACTACTGTGATAGTCGGTGTACGTGCCTCCGAAAACTAATTGCCTGATTAAAAACTGCATATGTCGATTGATTTCCCATTTCGTGATTTGATGGCTGGGTTACGACTTGGACTGTTATCAGCTAGTCTTAGGATCGTTAAGGTTGTATGGGAGCAAACAGACTTGGTTCTATGCAAATTAGAAGGCACAGGAATGTGTATGCAATACATGAAAATAATATGTTAGCATTAAAATTATTAAACAAAATAATAAATTAGATAATAAGCGGTATCAATTGATCCTTTTATTATCAATCAATGAAGGTTTGTTGTTAGCATTTTGGAAGTGGTAGAGCCATGCTGTTGTCAGCCATGACTCAGCATGAATAGGAAGGCTCGTCCGAGGCGGTACCAGTGCCTTACAGGAGATCCACGTAGCAAAAGCCTACCCATTTATGAATAATGACAGCAGTGTAGCCACACTGCTCTACCACTTACCAAATGTTTATGGCATTTTTTTTTTATTGCTATGAATGGCGAGACGAGCATGCCGTTCGCCTGATGGTAAGCGATACGATCGCTCATGAACAGTAGCAAAACCAAACAACACCTTGAATTACAAAGCAATGCTTGGCATTCCACTGCGCTCTCCATCCTGAGACATAAGATGTTAATTCTCAATATGTCCAGTAGTTACTCTGGCTACAATGCCCTTCAACCCGAAACACAACAGTGCGTTAACACTGCTGTTTGACGGGAGAAATAGACACGGTGGTACCCACCCAGATGGCCTCTCGCATATGAGAGACCTACGACCAGTCCATCGCTGTATAGTTTATTTATTTACCTACATTTCCCCGTCAAAAAGAACTCATCACAATTCGCCTCCAACAACATAAGTCCATCAGACAAAGATGCGACAAAGGACACCGCGGCGTCGCGAGGCGTCGACTCGGAAACGCATTGTGTACTAGGCCCTGCCCGTGGCACCGTTCACGTGGAAATATTGATATGCAAGGGTTCAACATCGAAACGCTTTGTTGAATGGCGTGTAAAACACACTCAAAATTGCTGAAGTGTATTTCACCGCTTTCGGAAGGCGACAATTCGGGCGTTTGGCGTTCTGGGTATTTTTAGCTTGAAAGTTTGGGAAATATAAGTACCTTTTGTTGTATAAGGGTAATTGGTATATTTCTTTCGGGTTTGGGTGTTTGTGAGATTGAAATGTCTCTCGTAGTTCCTGATTCTCACGACACAAGACTAGATCTTAGTGAGGGGTCAGGACTATGTATGTGAATGTTGATAGGAATAAATTTATGAATAGCAATCGCCCTACATTATGATGGAAAATCTGTTAAAGTAATACATGGAAAATCGCGTTTCAAGTATAACCTGAATATAGCCGGTATCAGATTCAGAATTGTCAGAATCATCGTGAATCATCGTAACGGTGATGGAAAACATCGTATCAACATGCACACTGGCGGTTTTATTCATAGACAATTTCAAAACAATTTAAGTGCGTGGTGGCCTGTTGGTAAACGGACCAGACGCGGCTGCCAACATGTTCACGGTGGTCGCGGGTTCAAATCCCAGGGCACACCTCTGACTTTTCGGAGTCATGTGTGCATTGATAGTCAATCACCACGCACTAAAACGGTGAATGAAAATATCGTGAGGAAACCTGCGTACCATAGCGGTTCATAAGAATTTCTATACTATGTAAGTCCGCCAACCCGCACTAGGCCCCCGTGGTGGACTATACTCTCTCTCAATCGTACTTTCGTTTGTAGAGTAGGCCCGTGCCCTGCAGTGGGACGTATATGGGCTGAAACAGATACAGATACAGAATTTCAAAACCTATTTCAGTAATTGAATATTCTTTCTCTTTCGAAAACTTTTGAAATCAGTTTGATCGAAGATGACACAACATTCGATTACTAAAATAGGTTTTGAAATTGACTGTGACTAAAGCCGTGAAAGGTCTCCACAAATATTTTAAATTTATGTTATGTAAGTTGGTGGCGACTGCCTCGGTGGCTTAGTTGTACTACGATACGGTGCGATTACAAGGCTTAGGTCTCGGGTTCGAATCCCGGGTCGGGCAAAGTGATATTGGATTTTTCTATTCATGATCACCCTGGAGTTAGAAATTTGTGCCCAATATTGCGATGTTATCTCATCGTCGGACGGAACTTACAAGGCGAAATGTGAGTGTCCTGGCACTTGTGCCTACCCCTTCTGGTAAAAGGCTTGAGTTTATGTATGTATGTATATTATGTAAGTTCTTGTATTTTTCTACGGTTAGTACTACGCGTGACGATGACGCGTGTATATAAATAAACATAAATAGTTATAATTATTATAATTGAATGAATATTAAGGCCATGAGATGCGGTGAGCCCATTTCGATTGGCTGCACAAATGTTATAGGATATTATAATTAGCTGGAGTATGGAAATGTAATTGTATGGTCATTATTTTAATTAACACTAGTTGTGGCTCCATTAATATTATATTTTAGAAAAGGTTTAATTTACAGTGGTGTCTATTTAATACTTTCTATCTTTATTTTAAGTAACAGGAATAGAGTATTTGAATATGACCATTTTTTTGCACCATCCCTGGCAAAACAGTATTAAAGTAGCGTGTAACACGGGGCAAATATTAGTATTTTAAATGGAAGAGTGGGAGTGCAGTAGGGACATCTTGCTATATTTTTCACACCCGCACACTAATGCATATTAGGACTAGTGACGTCACTTGTTTTATTTTGCATCACAGTTCTTTTACTCCCACAACAATATTTAAAACGTTTATAACTAGTTTAATTGTGAATTGATTTACACACTGCCTCGGTGGCTTAGTTGTACTACGGTACGCCTACGGAGTTGAGGTCTCGGGTTCGAATTCCGGGTCGGGCAAAGTGATGTTGGATTTTTCTATTCAGTATCAGCTCGGAGTCACGAATTTGGGCCCGATATGGCGATAGGCTCGCCCTATATCACATTGTGGGACGGAACATACAGGCAAAATGTGGGTGCCCTGGCACCTCTGCCGACCCCTTCTGGGAAAAAGGCGTGAGTTTATGTATGTATGTATGATTTACACAATACTTGGTTCGCTCGATTTTGGATAGAGATGCCTTTTGATTAATACAATAAAAAATTGAGGCAAATACCCTATTGCATTGGTAGGTATACATAAACGCACGCAATTATTAACATAGAACATAGCATGCGTAATATAGGTGTATCGGGCTGGGAAGTTCTCAAATGGGAGTCATGTACAAAGTGAACAGACGACCTAGTTAAGGTTCCTGGAAGTCGCTGAATGCTTCCAAGAAATTACTTTCAAAATCTATGCTACCTACGAAATTGTTACCTACGCAATTCCGATATTGTAAATTGTAATAGTGATTACGAAACTATAGACTTCGATGCCACAAGACACCTGGCATCTCCACGAGGCATAAAACACGAGGCAAGAGATACGAGTCACATGGCATGACACAACGATATATTACCATTTAATTAATGAAATATGAGGCCCTATTTTAGTCATAAAATATTAACTCTGTATATTATCCCAGCTCGGCAATGTGACTGCACTGCAACGGATGTTAGGTGCATTTTATCAGTCAATATATGTCCCATTGCAAGGCATAGGCCTCCTCTACAATCGAGAGTACGATTGAGAATGGTTAGGCCATATAATCCACCGCGCTGGCCTAGGTTCGTGGACTTTACATAACATAGATATTCTTACAAATCGCTATGGTATGCAGGTTTCCTCGCGATGTTTTCCATCACCGTTTTAGTGCGTGGTGATTGACTATCAATACATACACCGTTAGGTGCATAGCCATCCATAAATATATGTACTTCTCATCAGAAAAATCGAAACAGCTTGCAAGTTTATGTTTTGTAAGGATTATCATATAATGTGTATACATAACAGAAGTGTATTTTCAGCCCAGAAAAAAAGTGGCGATTAACGAACGTAATATCACACCTTTCCACACAATTATACCGATTCTGACTTTAGCTTAATTACCAATGTATGTATTTTAAGTCATAATTAATGGTATTAATTAATATGTATGAATTACATCCATATTAATAGGTCTTGTGTCGTCGGTGTTAGAAACTATTAGATAATTTTCAGCTTCATAAACACCCAGACGCGACGGGGTGAGGGAAATGGACAGAAATATTTTCAACTTATCCTATTATTTACTTCATGATTGATTTCATTGCGGCTTAAAGACAAGTTAGACATTCCCGGAGACACGGTGAGCTTCAATACTCGGTGTCATTAAAATGCGTGCCACTGTTGATCCTGGCTTCAAAACAAAATCTTGTGATTTTCATAGAAATATACTAATATGTTTCAGTGCGAGTACCAGTCCCGATGCCTCTTGTTTCTTAGTTGGCGTCTAACAACTGGGCCATAGAAGGGAAAAGATTCTTCAATAATAATTTTCTTTGAAGCATTTTAGCTTTATTTGCACCGTCAATGCCGCCTACGTAATTCTTGCCCTTTAAATACCGATTTAGACAACAAAGACAAGCTCAACGTCATAATAGCGGCAGAATAAAAGGGTATCGAAAACTCTGGTTTCCCATCAATTTACTTTGTAAAAAAGCTGGTGATTTGTAAGAAAAGGACTCGGGTGCCAGCTGACAGGCGTGTTTCACTCGGCCCTTTCGGAAATATCACTTCGAAGCGTATCCCTGACGTTGGTAATGCGGCTGACGCGATTGGATAGTGTGACCATGATTTTGATGAAATCAGGACATTTTTCTCTTTATATTAGGGTTGATTAAACGACAGTATGGTGTCAGAGAAACATATATTCATCGTTATTATAATGATTTTTGTGTCTTACTTATTAATCAATTACAATTGCTGCGTACTTTAATGATGAATGTAAAATATAATGAGAAAGTCTGCTTACGTATGTATGTTTCCTAATCCAGAATGGGCCACGCGAATGACTAGGACCTGAGTACTCCCAAGAGCAGAGAAGCCCGTGCGTACAGTAGAATTAATCAATGTATCCACAGATTTATTTACCTACAGATCGTTAAAATAGACATGGAAGCTTAAAAAGCCGTGAGTCTTTTTAAATTATTCCAATATAAATTCCGAAGCATTTTTCCTCAATTTAATAAAAGTTAAAAGAATATACAAAAACCTTTTTGTGTCCTCCTAACCTGGGCACCGAGATAACGCGGCGGAGTTTTTTCCAAATGACAAACGGTAAGGATCACTCATCCATTTGTCGCAGCATCCGTCCGTGGACACCGGAGCTCAGGTACCTTTATTGTTTCCTATTTTTCAAAAAGAAATATATCGCTCCACTTATTCTTTGGACCGCTGAATTTATTCCCGGGGTCTTATTACATTTTGTAAGCTTTGTGATTGATTTTTTGGCGATAGTTTATTGTCAACAAATGAGTGAGTAGTTTCGCGTCATTCCAGATGATAACAGATGAAGACTTAAATAAAGACAAAAATAGAATACGAAATTATATTCAAAGTTATCCAAACAATCTTTATTTGATTTGACCCGAGACGGAACGGCGGAAATAGTTCCGTTGATATAATTATAATGCTGATCCATCTTGTCGGCCTTAAAAAATGGGGGGAGAAAATCTACACATCTATTGCGATGGTTTATTGCCGGTTAGGTTAGGAACTCCGAAAATTTCACTTGACGACCGAAAAACACAATTACACGTTTTGTACGATAGTGAACTATCCCGGTTGAGCTGTTTCATCACAATAAAAAAAACACAATTGAGCACTTTGTAGGTGACATTTTCAGCGATTCCATTGGCATTGCTACCAATATTGGTTGTGGCTTATGGTAATTAATTGTTCAACCAAATTGCAGACCTTATTGGAAAGTCGAAAATTCCGATAATACAACCCACTAATCGCATAAAATTGTGGCTAAAACTGTTCAATTAAATTGTATGGTATGCTTCCGTAACTATAAAATTTCTAGCTGGAAACTAGTTTGGAAAATAGTTAAAGCTAAAAAGCTTTTTCGCTGGAAAGTCTATGGTGAAATAAAACACTTTTCATTCCTATAAAAAGTCAGCTTTCGAACGTATTGAACGGAATATCGGGAAATACTGTGGTATCTTATTTTTGTTTTATTGTGCATACTGAAAATATAAATTTACAACGCAATTTTTTTAACCTTTTCGGGCTGGTCGTATTCAACAAGATAGCGACTACAGTATACGATGGTAGAAAACCGGTTATATGTGACGGTTTTCGGGTTCACGCGGGTTTGGTCAGGCGGAATATTTGTATCGGAGAAAACTTCACGCTCCAATCATTTTCAGTTATTTTTTAATTCTTGTGGGTGGTTGAGGTACCACAATGTAAAATATAGAATAGCCATTAAGGGAGCAGGTAGACAAAATTATGTAATAATAATAATAGTTTTTAATATTAATTATAATTGATATAATATTTTTTAGCAGGCCGGTATAATTGGCTAAGATGGTATGGGACTGCCTTCTGATGCCATTCGATACTTTGCCTGGATGTAGAGTGCAATAAAATGCCAAGCATTGCTTTGTAATCCATGGTGTTGTTTGGTTTTGTTACGGTCCATGAGCGGTCGTAACGTAACTTTCCATCGGCCGAATGGCATGCTCGTCTCGCCATTCAGTGCAATAAACAAAGATAGCTAGACTGCTCAAGCAGAAACAGACAACCTTTTACCAGCAATATGGTTTTCAGAAATTGCTTTCTACAATGTTTATCGATTTTAAACAAAATACCAGAAAACTTTATAATCAGAACCACAAACTTGGTAGCTGAAAGCGAAGGAATGTATTTCATCCACTTAACGTTTACACAGAAGTTTAAAAGTTACCACAATATTTCTCTTAACCCAGATACAAATGTTGAGAATTTCAGTTCAACGTTTTAATGGAGAATTCTTGACATTTGATATTTATTCATGAATGCGTTAATTTGCATTTGTGTAAGCCAGTTTATAGACTTGGATTTTTTTAATTATATCGTTTCGGATTCCACTAAGGGTCAAAGATATTTTTTAAGTAGTTCTTGTCGGAATTGTTAAAAATAGCTCAGTATTTTAAAATGGGGTTGTGACACTACAGTTAGTTTAAAAACAACATGAATAATTCGGTTGCATTGGGAATAGTTAATTTTCTACCCACTACAATAAACGTGAATTTACTATTAGACAAAAAATCTTTGTGTGAATTTCTGTATAACGGTCTAGTGGATTTTCACTTATCATGGACTACAATCCAATCCCTTCATTAAATTTAAGAGATTCATCAGGATCATATTCACTAACCGCGATAGTATCCTAGTTTTGTAGGATTGATATTGTATTTTGGTGGTAGGTCTCTCATATGTGAAAGGCCATCTGGGTGGGTACCACCGCAGTGTCTATTTCTCCCGTCAAACAGCAGTGTAAATACAATGTTGTGTTTCGGATTTAAGGGCATTGTAGCCAGAGTAACTACTGGACATATTGAAACTTAACATCTTATGTCTCAGGATGGTGGGCGCAGCGGAATTCCAAGCATTGCTTTGTAATTCAAGGTGTGGTTTCGTTTTGCTACTGTTTATGAGCGGTCGTATCGCTTACCATCAGGCGAACGGCATATTCGTCTCGCCATTCACTGTAATAATTTTGTTTTTTTTTTTTTATTTAACATTTTAGTATGTTTTGTAATAAATGATTGAAAATTAATGCAAATATTTCACGAAATATTGCATATAAATTAAACACTAAACCCGCCTTATGTAAAAAACTTTTATAAACGTCGTAAATAAAACCCCAACAAGAATTATTATAGTAATCATTTATTTTGAACAAATACTATTTGTACTAAATTCGCTGAGTATTTACGACTCTCCCATCCCGCTTGTGAAATGTGTTTGTTTGTTATAAAATGCTGTAAACAATACGATGTTTGCTTTTATTATTTTAATTTATGCAGTTTTTATACTTCGTGAAATTATTGTGGCTGTGAAACGAGATGCCGCGGGTTCGATCCCCGCACCGAGACAAATATTGTCTAGGATGTCGCATAGTCTCCGATATCCACGACACAAGACTATATCTTAGTGTGGGATTTACATATATATATATATATATTGTACAGAGTCTGGTTATGTATGTGACTGTTGGGTGTATTTATTTATTAATATTTCCAGTAAGTCGTTTTATTGGGGGCAATACTAGTATGAACTGTAGAAAATTTAGTTTTATTTTTTAAGGAGCTATTCATTTTGTGATATCCACAAAGTAGGTAATTAAAATATAGTTCAATTTCACACTCAACTTTCAGTTATTTTATATTCTGGCCTCCTATCACATAGTGGGACGAAACAAACGAGGCAAAACATAGGTTTCCTGGTTACCACCAGAGGAACTTTTACTTACCCGTTCTGATAAAAAGGCGTGAGGTTATGTATGTGTGTTATTTTGTATGGTACTGGGACGACTTTGTAGCAATAATGTTCCCGAAAGTACGTGTAATGCAGACACGACATTATTCATCAGCTAGGTTATAAGCTGCGAAAGACACGCCGAAGTGTAAATAAATTTATAGTTCATAAAATGTTTTGATTCTTTCTATAAATTGTATAGATAATTTCGGAATTAAAGGCTTTATTATTATTCTTATAAATGAAAAGAAAATGAACCACGCCTTATGTCTCCTCACTGAGTATAATATTATATCACAAGCCGTATGCCACGCGACATCGCAGGTGTGAGCATACCGCCCGAACCGTAACTTCATACAAAACTTTCAATCTTATATCTCCTATATTCCGCTACATATTTCCTTTGTACTTCACAATATCGAATATCGGATTCTATAAGTTTCAAGCTGCATAGAGCATGACGTTGGAAGAGGAATGGAAAATAATCAATTTTATTGAATGCATTTTTATTTCTTGATGATGATATATAGTTTATTGTCCGTTTTGAGATGATATTTCCTATTAGCAACGTTTCGGAAGTATTAACATCAACTTACATATTTTTTACGCATATCTAAGTATTGTTTTCTACAGACTACAACTCTGTGAAAGCAGCTTTCTCCAGCGATGTTTCTGGACCCATACGAGCTTGGAATCATCAAGAAATAACTTCATCTTTCTTAGCATCCTTACTGTAGTTTAAAGTATTGACGATGCGCCTAGTGTGTTTATGGGAAAAGCAGATCTCATTTAATTTTCCCCATTTCCCCTATCCCATCGAACTAAAAAAAATATCAACTAAAATATCTATAAAATCGCCTCCTAACCCTTTAATCGATCTCTAACCTACTATCCCACAAACCCTGCTCACCTTCCTTATATTAAGTTCGTCTCAAGCCATTAACATGTCGCATAAATCCCACAAGTATAGAAGGTCGTCGGCCATTACGTTACTATATAACAAAATGGGACCTTATTTTCTTAATAACCCTTATTGTGTTTTAAAGCAATGTCTATCTTTTTAATGCGTTTATACTATGAACACCATATACATCAATTTCCGCCTTTGCTCTTCCACGAAACAGAAAAAATAACTGAATCGATTAAATCACCCCTACCTCTTAATCTAAAGATACAACATCCGGCACACAATAGCGAACCCCGCTCATCTTCCTATATTAACATCGTCTCAAGCCATTACCATGTCCCATAAAGGCCACAAGCATGGAAGGTCGTCGGCCATTACGTGTTTCCTGTGTACAACAAAATGGCGGACTCGTCAAAGCGCTTCGTTTCCGTTACGATGCGGGACGGATCGTGTTTGCCCCGTTGTTCGAGTTTTAGAGGATTATTTGGACGTTTTAAAATATATGTTTGGGAAGGATGGGGTTGCTTTGTTGGATAGGTTGTTTAGATAGTAATGGGAAACTATCTTTTTGATTTAGTAAGCTTTTAAACATTTTAAAGGGTGCCTCATTAGTTTAATAACATGTATGGACGGTGAACTTTCTGATCCGCCTTTGAATTTTACGATGAGTATTTCACTTTTCGTTTTCTGTTTGAAGACCTCAATACGATGCTTAGTCGGGATTCAAAATTGTACCTGATATAACCATAATAGATCCCATTTAATAATGTTTTGATCCGTGGTGATTTACAGCTGGCTTCTCCGGCTGTAAAAGTCCTTTTGCGAGGTTATTTACCTCTTTAGTTCATTGTTTTGTCACCGGCTTTTGCTTGATATGATGATAGTCTCAGCCAATTTTACATATTTTCTGATAGAAAGAACCTCGCTGAGCTGTGAGCTGATTATTATTGATATCGCACGTTGACCTAATAAGTCGATGGAATAAATCTACGTAATAAATCGACCTGTACACATAAATCTATTCAGTATATTTTTTACTTAAACTATTCTAAATTCGAGTCGAACTTTGTGTACGCTACGACCTTTTGTTTCCAAGTCTTTCCAACTACCAAACAACGAAGGACATTTGAAAGTAACCTGCAAAATATAAAATGATCTATCTAAAAAATGATCCAGCAAAATCTTTACAATATTGATAAAAGCGCAAAGTTTCCAACAGATTCTTAACGCTCCACTTACCAAGGGTGTGACAAAGGATAGTTTAAATCTAGGTTGCCTATTTCCCCGACACATCTAGGTCCCAGACATGAAGGACTAAATCGACCTAATGGATATTAAAAACATTTTTCCAATGACTTGCAAGTCTCAAGAAATTGGATGTCGTGGTTAAGGGACGGTAATGGACGATGAATGGTAGTGACAACGATGACTTGGAAGGTAATTAGATGTTGTGACTTGAATTTTCTTAGTTGCTTAATACCGGGCAGGAAAAATGATTCACTACAAGCATGTAGTTACGAAAAAAATACTACTTTTACTGGTGTTAGGTTTCATATTACACTAAGATCGAGTCTTGTTTCGTGAGTATCAAGACTTTTCGGTCTCACAAACACCCAGGCCTGAAAGAAATATTTATGGGCTGCACAAATAACTCTCGTTTCACAGGCGGTGTCTAACCGAATGCGCCACAGAGGCTGTCAAATCAGCGAGAATTCTGTACCGGCGCAAAATTTCCATTATATATTGTGTACTCAATAGACATTTGCATAAAAACGCCCCGCTACATACTGAGCTCGTATAAGCCTCTTTCGTTTTACAGCGCCTCCAACGATGCTTTTATGAGCCCGTGCCTTCGCTTAACAGAAAAAGTTATATGAATTACTTCATCAGACGGAGGTAAACGAGATTAGCAAGGAACTAAGACATATCTGTTGTTTATTTCTCACTTAATGCTATTTTTCTTCGTTTCTTTGTCTATGAACTTCTATTTGTGAAGGTTGCTTATTCGCTCTAAGTCTGCGTGGTGGATTGTGGCCTAACCTCCTCACACAAGGCCTGACTGCATTTGGACTTATAACGGCTGAATTATTATAACTAATACAAGCTTGAAGAAAAACAGTTCAATACCATTTCGGGATCTGATTTTTTATCTGAGCTTACACAAAGACTTACCTATCTACACACACACTACTGTATCTCCTATCAGACTTTATAGGCGGCACGGAAAAAATTGACACCGAGTACTGAAGACTGAAGTGCGTGGTGGCCTGTTGGTAAACGGACCAGACGCGGCTGCCAACATGTTCACGGTGGTCGCGGGTTCAAATCCCAGGGCACACCTCTGACTTTTCGGAGTCATGTGTGTATTGATAGTCAATCACCACGCACTAAAACGGTGAAGGAAAACATCGTGAGGAAACCTGCATACCATAGCGGTTCATGAGAATTTATATGGTATGTAAGTCCGCCAACCCGCATTAGGCCAGCGTGGTGGACTATATGGCCTAACCACTCTCAATCGTACTTTCGATTGTAAAGTAGGCCCGTGCCCTGCAGTGGGACGTATATGGGCTGATACAGATACAGATACAGACTGAAGACCGGTAAAACTACTAAGAACACTAGCTTTTAACCTGTAAGGAAATAAATCGGCAAGAAAAAATAATACTCGTAGGAACAATTGAAGACGAATAATTGATATGGGTATGACACACTTATTACGTTATTACCCATCCTATAGCTCGACTAAATCCTACGGCCCAATTTTCAGATATAAAGAATTCCCATATTCAACACTGAGGGTTTATGAGCTGATACAATACAGTCTGAAACCGCAAGTTCCAAAGCAATTAATGGAACAGCATCGAGACCCAACACTTAATGTCCCAGTAAACGGCCCGGCCGCCCCTGGCCGAGAAAAAAGCCGTTAAACTAAATGGCTTGTAGTTTATCATAAACGTTTAATGTGGCTCGTAATGTGCCGTGGCCTGTAACGTTAACCTCTCGGTTTAAGAGCTGATATCTGATACGGTTATTGTGTGATCTCATTGATGGTACTGATGTGTAACTGGAAAATAATATGCCTAGTACTCGAATATATTATAATCCTGACAGTATTAGTAATAACAAGAGACTTTTTGGTCCCAAAAACTAGACTCAAAACAAATATATAAGGACCACACGAAAAACACTGTCGAAAAACAGTGCGATCTAACCTATGATTTCTAGTTTACATCCTGCTTACTGTAATAACAGCGGCATAGTCGAAGAAGAGAAATTATATATTAATGCGAAAATCTTGTAATTGCATGCATGCACACATAAAATCACATCGACGAATTGTAGCGGATTTATTACCGCCATCCAAAATTTACCGATGTTTTTCCGTAATACCTTATAAGAAAAAGGTTTCTGCTATGATGGACTTAAATTAGAGATTGCTCAGGGCTTTAACCACGCTGTTTCTTAATACATTGGATTTTCACACCGAAAATCCTATGTAAAATGAACTATTCTACTGTTCACCCAGGAATAGACCTAAAATATAAAGAGAAATAATTCTAAAAACTAGCTTTAAATAAATCGTATCGATCAGTGTTATAAGAATCTATCCACACGTATGGAACTTTCCAGTAGCCATGAATTCTTAATAAGTTTTCACCCGTAGTGACGCCCAACAAACTCGTGTTTACAACAAGTTTATTTTCTTCAGGATTGTGTAGTTATACTTTGTAATATTGGGGTTTGTTTAAAAACAGTGCTGAGTGTGTATCATCTAAGACCAAAGAATAACCATTTGACAGCCTCCGTGGCGCATTCGCTTAAACGCTGCCCTTGAAACAAACGGCTGCGGGTTCGATCCCCGCACCGATAGAAATGTTTATGCGGCCGACAAATATTTCTTTCGGGTCTGGGTGTTTGAAACCGAAGAGTCTGTCGTAGTTCCTGATACCCACGACTCAAGACTTGATCTTAGTGTGAAGTCAAGACTATGTATGTAGTTGTTGGGTGTTATTTATCATTTTAAATTATCCCCAGTTGTAAGGTGCGATAGATTTAAATATAAAGTCATGCCAGAGAATCTTACGAAACTCATATGAGATTAGTTCAACCGAAAACGTTAAATAGGTAAGAGGATAGATATAGGATAGACTTGGAGTTTGAAACCAGAACCTTCCGGTCCTTAGCCTTAACACACTATTACTAGAGCAAGGGGAAATTCCAATGTCAAGTAAATTTTATTTTTTGAATAAATCAGAATCATATGATTTGTAGACAAGAGTAAAACAAAACAATGCATTATTTTAGTCGTATATTGTACGGAGCCAAGGTCCAAGTTTGTCTAATCCTACCAACTTACGACCCCTGTGACTAAATGTCCTGACTACATGGTATAAACACTCTCAATCGTACACTCGAGTTTAGGGGATGCCCTGCAGTGGGGCTGATACAGTATAGTACCATCCCTGTGAATCCCATCCCACAGAATACTAGATTGAGAAAACATTTTGTCCTCTCTTAAATCTAATTTTCTGATATCTTGCACACTTCTTCTCCACCCCTTTCTTATATATGATAATTTCCTATATAATACCCTCTTTTGAGCATAAAGAAAAAGCCCGTATATAATATATAAAGATATTTAACGAATGAGAGACAAAAGGCGTTGGGTTCCGCACAGATGGCGCCACACGCTCTACCGAACAGGACGTGAGAGAAATTTTTAACTTTTTGGCAATTTCGTTACGTGAAATACCATCTTGTTGCGACGGGATGAACGGATGTTTCGGAATTGCCGGAAGCTGAAGTGTTTGGAAGTATTTTTTTTCTTTTGAATTATTAATCGCTAAAAGGTAATGGAGTTATTGAGTTAGTGTATGAGAGCCATATTTATGTAGTGTATGATATGCCATTTTTTTTTATAGGACATAGACTATGCAACTAGTCAAAAGTACGTTCCTATTGAAATGTTATTCCCAGGACAATACAGAATAGTTTAATCGTATGACAGAAATAAATTTGAGTAACAAACTACAGCAAAAATAAGCAAAATAATTGAGTAGTTTGTACACAATTTACTCCAAATTACAATCTTAGATAAATTCATGAATTCAGCTAAGTTACATACTCAGCCGCTTTTCAAATATTAAGTTTCATTTAACTAGGCACGTCCCACTTTATCAGTACATTTAAGCGATACTTGCAATGTTTAGTGCAACATAATATTAAGTGGCGTTTGAGTATTCGGCCATTAATGTCATATTATACTATTATAATTGAGTGTTATTGAAAATGAAAAAAAATAATGTTTATTGAATCCATTAAAATGTTCAACATAATTTAGATTCAGTCTAGTCAGTTAGTTAAGCGGTTTTCACTAGAGAAGAACGGGCAAGAAACTCTAGTGTAGCTCTTGTCAAAACCAGTTTATAATGTAGTCATCATCATCATATCAGCCACAGGAAGTCCACTGCTGTACATAGGCCTCCCCCAAGGATCTCCACAATGACCTGTTGGAAGCGGCCTGCATCCAGCGACTTCCTGCAACGTTAGCCACATAGCCTTTGGTCAGGGATGCTCCTATCTAGTGGTCATGGCCTATCCTATAATAGGTGCTACGAGTACGCGACCTCGGCCCCCGAGCTGCTGCAGTCACTACAAAAATTCCCTTCCATGACTGCAGTATCCACTCCTACAGGCCCTACTTTCCTTTCCCATTATATCCTCTACCCACAAACCCTATTTCCTTTCCCCCGTTGATGATGGGCAACAGCGTCATCAGCGTGAGTCCCCTTCTGAGCTCGCCAACCCGCCTGCCAAGCGTGGCGAGTATTGGTATATACCCCAAAAAAAAAATGAAGTGATTATTAGAAAATTTACAAGTTGGTTCAAGTTTTTTTTTTTTTTAAACTGGCCTGGCATATTGGCGGCATTGCACCTGATGGAAAGTGCCAATGCCACCCAGGCAGAGTATCCATTAGTATCGGACGGCAGTCCCATGCCAATGGAAACAATTATGCCGGCCTGCTAAGGTGCCTCTTCACACCGCGGCGGAAGGACCCAGGATTGTAGGAAGGAGAGAACACGTGCGCCGGTAAACAATTCCACAGCCTGACGGTGCGGCACAAAAACGAATTCGAGAACCGTTTGGTTCGCGCCGGGATGGTGTGGACCGTCAAGCTATGGCTTCGCAAGCCAGTACGCGTGGTTCTGGTTAGGAATGGAGAGGAGGGGATCAAGTTGAACAATTCTTCAGAGCACTCACCGTGATACAGGCGGTAGAACACGCTTAGAGAGGCGACATCTCTCCGGAGTTGTAGCGACTCCAAGTTGCTCGTAACGTCTGCATCATTTACAATGCGGATGGCCCGCCGCTGCAATCCATCCAAGGCATCGAGCAGGTACTGGGCGGATCCATCCCAGAGGTGCGGGCAGTACTCCATACCCGGCCGGACCTGTGCTTTATATGTATAAGCGACAAAGCTGACCGGGCGTGTAAAACCGACGCACCCTGTTCAGGACTCCAACCCTGCGTGATGTGGCAGATATTACGCCCTCGATGTGATTCCTTGGATTGAGATCACAGCGGATATCCACACCAAGGATACTCAGGTCATTCCGCACTGAGAGGGGAGTACCCTGAAGAATGTGGAGGGGAGAGAACGGGGATTTTTTGCACGTGATCGCACACACCTGGGTTTTCTTGGCATTGAACTCAATCATATTCCTGGAACCCCATGTAGAAATGAGATCCAAGGTCCGGTTGAGTTCAGTGACAAGATCTTCGCGTCCCTTCACAGTTTCGACACGGCAACCTGGAGGCCCGCAGTAGTATCGCCCATGAACCGTGCTGTCATCTGCATAGCAATGAATGTTGCCAAGCGACAACATGTCATTGATATGCAGAATAAACAAGGTGGGCGACAGCACCGAGCCCTGAGGAACTCCGGCATTTACAGACATGAGCGCCGAAGCGTGTCCGTCAACGACTACACGTATTCTACGCTCATGCAGAAAGCCGGAAATCCACGAACACAGGTTGCCGGGTAGACCGTATGCCGGAAGCTTGGACAGAAGACCACGGTGCCAGACCCTATCAAACGCCTTGGCAATGTCGAGGCTCACAGCAAGAGCCTCGCCACGCCGGTCAATCGCCTCACCCCAGCGATGCAGGACAAACGCTAGAAGATCAGAAGTTATAGCAATTCCATAATTTGTTGTTTAACAAAAAATATTTTAGATATCTTAGATCACTAACCAATAATGTGAGACAAAATGGGTATATCTTAGTATTACAACACACAAACATGAAACACACTATCTTTATCTGTATCAGCCCATATACGTCCCACTGCAGGGCACGGACCTACTCTACAATCGAGAGTACGATTGAGAGTGGTTAGGCCATATAAACGGACCAGACGCGGCTGCCAACATGAAACACACTATGAAATCAGTTAAATATTCCTACGAAAGCAAAAATCTTCAACCAAGAGATTCAGAGAAGACTAATTCACAACAACACAAAGAATAACTAGCAAAACATATACCAGCGTGATAGTAAACAAAAAATGAAAAAGCAATATGGTAAAGGTCAAAGTATTAAAACGGATGATATTCTAGCCGAGCAGATAGCGGGCGATAGGGAATCGTTTTTGTTTCTAGTAAATTGGGCGGACGTAAAAACGCCTATCGCCAAGTTTATGGCGAACCGATGAGAAAATACAGGGTTGTGTGACGACGCGCGCAGCGGGGGCAAGACCTCCCTCAATCATCCTGAGATATAAGATGTTGAGTCCTTATATGTCCTAGGCTACAATGTCCTTCAAACCGGAACACAACGAAAGAGTTCTTTTTTTTATTGCAATGAATGGCGAGACGAACATTCCGTTCGCCTGATGGTAAGCGATAGGACCGCTCATAAACAGCAGCAAAACCAAACAACACCTTGAATTACAAAGCAATGCTTGGCATTCCACTGCGCTCGCCATCCTAAGACATAAGGTGTTAAGTCTCAATATGTCCAATAGTTACTCTGGTTATAATGCCCTTCAATCCGAAACACAACAGTGCATTTACACTGCTGTTTGACGGGACAAATAGCGGTGGTACCCATCCAGATTTTATGTTCTCGACGGGTTGAGAGTTAAAATATTTGTTTATTTGTAAGTCTGCCAACCCGCACTAAGCCAGCCTGGTGGACTATATGGCCTAACCACTCTCAATCGTACTTTCGATTGTAGAGTAGGCTCGTGCCCTACAGTGGGACGTATATGGGCTGATACAGATTTTTCAACGGTTACCTATCAATATAAAAGAATGGTAATACCACCCTTTGATAATAATCCGCCATTCTGCAATAATATTATTAGTCCGCCCAATTGAGATGTGGTAACGTGGTGGACTAAAATTCCTACATCTAACCTTGTCTTAATACCTGCACGTTGTAATGAAAAATACAAATGTTAGATAATAGAAAAAAATCAAGGGCGTTCTTGAAAAAAAAAGTTAAATTTTATGTCACTTCAACCAGACTGAACTCATCAACAATTATTAATATAACATACATTTCGTATTTGAACCAAATAACTGTAGCAGAGCGTAAACACTAAAGATGTCGCGAAAATTCAGACACGAAATTGTGAATAGGCTAAATGGAAATAGGCAAAGTTCTATTCATTAAATATATGTATTTATAGCGTGATATATATAACGTTTTCAGTCGTTAAAAGCAATGGAGTACTTAGTGAATGGTTCCAAGCTATCTTATTAATAAATGGAAAGTATAAATAACTATTTGTGTGTGTTCATAAAGAAATACCGCAAAAAGGTATAGTAATAAAATAAAACTTATTTGCCTAATATCTAATTCCATTTATTCCGCCAAAAGTTTGGTTCGAAAGTAAATTTCGCCCAAAAAAGACAAGCGTAAAAAAGTTTTACTTTATTAAAAAAATAAGATTTGAAAAGAAAGAAAAGGACATTAGAACATAAATAATAATTATTCCATCTGACGGAGTACGTCGTTTGTTTAAGAATTGACAAGAAGTGATGCGCAGTTTGCGTGGGAGCGACTTTGAAGACTGTTCCGCCCTCACACCCACCACTGCATCTCCTATAAGCCAGGATCAACAGTGGCACGCATTGTAATGACACCGAGCATTGAAGCTCGGCGAGTCTCCGGGAATGTCTAACTTGTCTTTAACCCACAACGAAATTCATCAGAAAGTTAAATTATTAGGAGGATATGGAAATAAATAAGACAAAAAGTATACTAATACAAACAATACGCTATTTAAATGCCAGAGACAACCGGTCTTAGTAAAACAGAACATGTGTTCAATATGTACCATGGTTTTAACTACAGCCCTGTAAGGCAAAGCTATGGCGGAGACAAATGAACATCTATATCGAAGGAGAAACTTTATCGGGGCGTCACTGGTTTATGGCTGCGTGACTTATAGAAGTAGTTGAATTCGAAATGAATCAATGACGCATTACTGTTGCTGTAATTACGTATGTATTGGGTTATTTGATATCAGTCTGTATCTGTATCAGCCCATTTACTTCTCGCTGCAGGGCACGGGCCTCATCTACAATCTAGAGTACGGTTGAGATGGGTTAGGCCATATAACTCACCACGTCGGTCTAGCTTGCCTAGTTATTTAATAGATTAATGATAGTTCTACAGTAGTATATTTGAATACACGGTTTTGAGATCAATATGCGAAATGGCTGCATATTACATCATCCATTCCTAATATTCCCCGTTTTATCTTTGTTCTCGTGACAAAATATATCCGCTGTGTAAAGTAGCTCCAGATTATACTTTCACTTTATTTTTATTAAACGTATTTTTTTATTTTTTCATTTTTTTAGGTTCACAAAACTGGTTACAAATATTTGACATTCTTAAAATACTAGACTTATATTAAAATTACAAAATGTATTCGTAACCTTCTAGATGTGAACACGACATGCCTATATTATAGAGAATATATAAAAGCGTAAATTGACCATCTACATTAATCTAAGAAGTACTAACTTTGTGTATACAAAAGACATAAATAACACCAACGTGTGAGCCTAATTTAGGTAATGTATTTAATAATATTAGATTTAGCAAAAGCAATTGAACCAAAAAAGATGTCAAATTTGTTCCAAATACCGTTATAGGTAAAACACATGCGATAGGTAGAAATGGATGGAACAGATCATAAACTCACTAAGAGGACGACGTAGCAGACCCCTGTTTGTTTCATATTAAATCCCAAGAGCTAAACGCCACTTGTAGACAGAAAATATTTAACTTCGTCTTCACCAAGCACATTTAATTACGCACGAAAGAAGTGTTTTTTTTTTCTATTTCCAAGACATTTTTTCCGGGACGAAACATTTCCCAAAAGACTTGACGACCTTTCGTTTATTTTTACCTTTTCGCTTAAAGTTTTAAAGGTCAAGGTTATATAATCTGCATCAGCAAGGAAATATGGATGCAGTTCACCATTCAAGTTGGATATTAAGCTAATATACTGCATGAATTTTTACTGAAGCTTCGGAATTTCGAAACACCACGTCGGCAACTTGGGAGAAAGTTAAACATAGTTGTTAAGCACGACAGGCTAACATTTTCATTATTAGTACTGTTAATTGGAAATATTTAGCATAGATACACAAAAATACGGGTATGCTTTGTGGTTGAAATTTAACCTTTACAAGATAACTTGCGGGGGTATTATTCAAATTAACGAGAACTTACTATAATAGTAATAATATTAAATAATGGTAATATTTCCCCTATATCACCATTGGGCGTGGGCCTATCATATTTCACTAGGCATTGATTTAAAAACTAAAAATACGCCCTTCAGTACATTTGGAGATTCAAAAAGAAGACCGTGAAAATCGCGCTAAAATAAATATAAAATTGACTTCACATCATCGATTTCGTCTAAACGGCGATAAAAAATATTATCTTCACTTTTATCAAACTTTCTATCATAATATAATCAAGCATTTAAAACATCTTTACGAGCGACGACTAGTTTCAGTAAAGCCCCACTAGAGAGCTCCGCTAGAGAGTTCCACTGTTGCTCTGGAGCGCGCGCACCACTTACGTCGGAACACTTTTCGCCCCGTCTATTTATATCAATGTAATTAGGTAAATTTTGCACATAATCATGCACTAGAATCACAAACATAATAAAATTATTTTTTCTTTATGTATAAGTATATTTGTTACACGACAAAGATACACCGCTACAATTAAACCAGCATTAATACCAAAGAAAAATTATTAAAAATATTATTAAAATTGTATTCCTTATATTCATATTGTAAAAGGTAAAGCCCCATATTAATTCAATAACCAACTCCAAATTTGGAAGGACAGATGAAAACAAATACATCCAGATGTAATTTAATTACACGCCAAAATGCATTTTCAGTAGTCGCTAAAAACCTAATTTTCCATCTAAAAATCCCGGCGGAAGCCCGGGGAGGACGAAAATAAAATTAAATAGAAGCCAATTCTTGCTGTATTCGATGTTAAAAGGGTATCGATAACTCTTGTTCCCGAATTGTCTTCGGACCTTCTCGTCTACTCTGTATTTATCAATTAACTTGGGAACGTGGTAAGCTACAGCTTATAAACATATAGCTATAATCAATATGAATTTATTTGTTTCGGTTTTACACCTTAACTATTCATCCGTTTATTGTTATTATTATGAAATATGTAATGTGCACTCCAAGGTACGAGAATATATACGTAGGAGATTTTTTATCCTAAAAAAGGCATTTTTCGGAAGATAGAAAAATGCGAACAAAGCGGGGAGCAAGCCTAAGTTGCATTGTGGAAATTGTCCCTTTATTTATTTTTAATTTATATCTAATGATTTAAATTAAGAAACGATTTGTACAGTATTCTCTTTATACCTCATGAGTTCTTCATAAGAATTTCATACACTAGAATTTACTGGTATCTTAAACTGAAGCTTCAATTTTCTCCATTGTAGAAGTGTTCAGCAATTTTTGTGTGTACTTCGATTTTACCAATACAGATATACAGTCTTATTATCTCTCGTATAAATGAAATCGTGAAAGCTTAGGCTGACGAAAAGTTGAGTGACATTAAAGCTTCCAAACGAGCGATTTCACGCCTATTCATACAAGTTTTATTTTGGAAGCTAAATTTAGCACGATTTTCTTTTGTGTATCTTTCATTTGTTTTTCAGCTTGCTTCATTGACATTATATTGACATTTCATCAACGATGCTATGAAAATAGCCACGTCAAAGTTTCGCGTTTACTTTTTTGACAGTGCCCCCTGCAAACAAAATATTTGTAAACATTGAGATACTAGAGAGCATACTGCATACAAAATGTTAGTAATAAAATGAACGGTACTTTACCACTCCTTCTGTCTCTGTCACACCTACGTCGTAGCATCATTTTCGCTCTCGCTTTACTGGGTTCCTCTATCAGCACAATGCGCAGAGACTTTGTTCTCGATGTGCACACTATTATATATTACTTCAATAATAACTAATAAGACAATCGTAATCTGTCTGCAATCTATATATTTTCCAATCTAGATAAAAAGGTAAAAAAAATATGTTTAAACATGCACAATCGCGTTCAATACCTGACGTCGCGTAAGAAGTTAATAAACATTTAAAATTTAAAGAAAGCGAAGAAATTGTGTACTTGTGGAGGTAGCAGCGCAGCGGAACGGGAGCGCAGTAAGCCTTTTATTGTTGTTGTTACCGTTCACAGACTCTCGAGCCACATATGAGTAAGTTTTAACGAGTTTTCTTTAAAATACCATTTAATAAAACAAATATGTTGGTATAGCTTCCTGTAGTTTCAGTCCTGGTTTTGATTTGTAGGTCAAATTTGATGAGGTTATCTATTGGACTTTATATCCATTTATATATTTTGATGGTGATAGGCTCTCTCCTTAACCAGAAGAACCCACACCAGAAGTATCGGAAGAAGTAACCCCAGAAGTACTGGAAGCACAATTATTACTTACTCCTTCAGGAATATAGTTGTAAACAGGAATTATAAAAATGATGAGAATTCCCGAAGATATTCATAAAAGTAAAGGATACACAGCTGGTTTGTCAGAATTGTGTTTAGGTTAGCCAATTTGTTGGTAATAACAATTGCATTAAAACGGAGAAACAACTTGTCCGCGTGCGGGACAAAATCATAATCCTGAGAGAGTTGTAACGCTATCAAATCAAAAAAACATAAAAGTCAATAGTTGAAACCATTTATCATGGAGGGAAGTGGAGAGTAATATATTTCCAACAGCTCCTATTAATTTAACTTTCTGATTGATTTCGTTGCGGGTTAGTGATAAGTTAGACATTTCGGGAGACTCGCTGAGCTTCAATTTTCCGTGTGATTACAGTGCGTGCCACTGTTGAACCTGGCTTACAGGAGTTGTAGCTGTGGGGGTGTGAGGGTAGGACAGTCTCCAGTCGTAAGCATATTCATGCTTCTCCTAACTAGCCCAAATAATATTTAATTAACAACTGATTGTACGAAAATTTTTTTCATTACAATTTATGGCGAGATAGACGAGCATGCCGTTCGCCTGATGGTAAGCGATACGACCGCTCATAAACAGTAGCAAAACCAAACAACACCTTGAATTACAAAGCAATGCTTGGCATTCCACTGCACTCGCCAGCCTGAGACATGCGATGTTAAGTATCAATATGTCCAGTAGTACTCTGGCTACAATGTACTTGAATCCGAAAATCAACAGTACATTTACACTGTTGTGTGTTTGAAGAAGAAAATAAACATGGCGGTGGTACCAATGAAGATTGTTTGAAAGAAAATTGTTGTCGTACAACAAATTATCTCCAACGTTATTCCTCTAATGAGTTGGAGTAAGTTTAAACAATTCAATATTACACTTCAATATTGAATTTCGCAAAAAACACTTTCAGGCTGTCCCTCCGGGGCAAATAAAAGAAAAAATAATTTTCAAATAAAAACTCGTCTCGCCTGAAACACGGCTATTACTAAGTTTACACTGAAATGGAATTACTGTAATGGAAAAAGGAAGTTGAGTGGTTATAGACATAGCTTCACAATAAAGAATGTGCACAATTAAATGTTTTCGCGAATGAATCCGTGTTAGGGCTGAGCACGATTTCATGTTTGCTATTCGATCTAGTGGAAATCTCTCGGTGTTAATTGATGCGGGCTCAGTATTGTATATTGTAAGTTGAAGCAGTTTTATTATACTACGATTTATTTCATTTTGTTTGATCATATGAAAATCAATGCTGCAGTCGGACTTCAGTGTACGTGGTGGCCTGTTGGTAAACGGACTAGACGCGGCCCCCAACATGTTCACAGTGGTCGCGGGTTCGAATCCCAGAGCACACCTCTGACTTTTCAGAGTCATGTGTGTATTGATAGTCAATCGCTGTGGACTAAAATGGTGAAGAAAAACATCGTGAGGAAACCTGCATACTATAGCGATTTATAAGAATTTCTATGGTATGTAAGTCCGCCAACCAGCTTGGCAGACTATATGGCCTAACCACTCACAATCGTATTCTCGATTGTAGAGGAGGCCCGTGCCCTGCAGTGGGACGTATATGGGCTGATACCAAGTCGAACTTTCTCTACTGGAAGTGGCCTGCTCCAGCAACTTCCTGAAACTGTATATTTCATTTGACAAACTCATGGTTGTATGCTGGATAGATTATTTTATCAAACACATCTTCACCGATTTTGTTAAATCTGTCAGCCAGGATCAAACGTGACAGGAAATGAATTGACGCTTCACTGAAGCTTATCGAATCTTCTAGGAAAACGCCTCTTCAATCCACGACAAAATTAATAAAATAGAAGCAAACAAGAAAAAGATGCTGATTTAAATTACTCGGAAACGGTCACATAAAACATTGTAAAACGTACTTTTATCGTGAGTTGATAAAACAGGAATCCCATTTAATACGTTTCTCGAAAAACATCTAAATTCAAAAGAATCGTGTCCTGAGTGATATATTTGAGATCTTATAGCCTCCACAATTTCCCCGCGACCCATTACTATGCAAATTCGTTGAAACAACCCATATTCAGTGGTTGTATTTGGGGTAATGTAGTTTAAATAAATTTGCCTTTATTTATTAAAATTAATAAATATTGTCAGTACATCAGTATTCATTAAATTCGGAAGGAGTAAAACTAAAATACATTGTTCTGGGTATTTTGCTGTAAATTTTGCCAAACCAATCGTGCTAATGGACATTGCGTAGTGAAATCAAAGAAAACAGTTATTAACAATTAAAATTATGTTAGTTTTATTTGTTTTCATTTTTTTTTTTTCATTTTTGGAGAAATTCTATATACCTATTTTTATTTACAAGGTTTTCAACCGACCAGAAGCTATAGAAATGTCTAATATTATTAACAAAGACATGAACCAAACTAGAGTATATATTTTAAAGTATAAAAAATATGTTAATTCAAGCTTGACTAAAATTTACTTTTATGGAGAAAAGGAACAACGCGAGAAAATCGTCGTATATAGCCATTAGCCACATATATCCCTAACAGAGTTGAAGATTCTAAAGAGCTGTGAATCCTGCCAACTCATATTAAGGCAGCGTAGTGAGCTAAGACTTAATCCTATCCCTGAAAGGATTTACGTCAGGCAGACCGTAAATCCATAAGTCGAATTATTGTGCATCAAGCATTAAACTCGTCACACATGTGACTTGGCTTCAAATGGAGTACTAACATGATAATGAGTTTTAAAAATCTGTGGGCAGGAATTCTACAAAATATTAATTTAAACGGGTGACATTTCTTCCTTATCTATACATATAAATAAAATTGAAGTGTCTGTTTGTAAAGTGAAAATAAAAAAAAATCTGACTACATATCGTTATATACACGATACCGAAAACGACCTTAGATTTTTTTTTGTCTGTCTGTCTGTCTGTCTGTCCGTCTGTCTGTCTGTCTGTCTGTCTGTCTGTTTGTTCCGGCTAATCTCTGAAATGGCTGGACCGATTTTGACGGAATTTTTATTGTCAGGTAGCTGATATAATAAGGACTAACTTAGGCTACATTTATTCTAGAAAAAATCTTTTATTTTTGAAATATTACGTTTTTGTTAAATTCCACGCGGACGAAGTCGCGGGCACAGCTAGTGAAAAATAAGTTCAGGTGGTAAGTCAGTTTTTTACTTTATACTGTGCCATCAAAACCTGGTTTAGAAGTGGAATGCGCTGCGCGAAGATAATTTAAAGTCTAACTATGTTTTAAAGTACCTGATAATCGCATTTCCATCGAATAAAAAATGTGGAAAAACAGCGGAGTACGACTGAATAAAACGCCGTTGAAATACGTAAGCCAAGCTTCCAAGCTTCACGACTATTTAGATTTATGTCTAACAGCTATTCTCTATAAGCTATCTATCTTTAACAAGAGATTTCATTAGATATTTCGATGCAGTTTATGTTTCAGTTAACAAATATAGACAGGTATAGATATGGTGCATATATTTACAGATAGCTAGATTAGATAAATATGTTTTTGTTTAATGAAGCGTACAATTATACCAACATGGTCATTGTAGCTATTTTAACCCCTTGTTAAAGATAGATAGGATATAGAAAACGGACGTTAGTCAGCACGATGGTAAAACGTGTAAAACTGATACCTACAATATGGTGAATAGTCTCCTTAAATCTTGTTTGAGAACACCAGGGGGTCATATTGGAGGTCAGGCCAGGAAGGAGTTTGATTCAGAAGAACTTTTGATAGAAAACAACTCTATATTGGATTTCAATTCTGATTTAGAAGTGATAAATATAATTAAACAAAGACAGTGAACCGAAATACAAAACATTGTTAGGCAATACAATTGAAGTCTCAGTTTCAGTACTGAATGGTTTTGTGTTATTAAAATGAAAGTGCTGTTTCTTAGCGGGTCCAGATACGGAGTTTACAATAGAAAAACAATTCGATTTGATTTTATTGTAGTGTTGATTCTCCATTATTTCTCGACAGCGTGGGTCAGGTCGGGTCAACAGGCCAATCGTTTATCGAACTTCTCGTTTGTACGTTTGTTCAGATTTTCACAAGTGGCTGGTTTATTTAAAGTATGCCGTATTGTGCTTTTTGAATTGAATGCTCTTTTGTTGCTGGGTAAACGAGTGTGTGGTTCAGATTTTCAAGTGGTAATGCGTCAGCTTTGTTTTATTATGTGGGTTCGTCTAACGAGCAAATGACTCACCTGATGGTAGGTACCCATACAGTAGTCAAAGATAATATATAGCTCCACCACTCAAAAATTTATCTATATTTAAAATAAGCTCAGAAAGAAAAAATCCTTTTTTTTTATTAATATTTTATTTCGCAAGACGTTTAATATTTTGGGTAGCTTAGTACATAAACAAACAACCCAAAACCACAAACCAACAATTTTAAAATGTTTCTCACCTCGCAAATTTGCTCAATCACCCTTTTCTTTACTCCGCAAAATCTGACCTCTCCAAAAAAGAAAGTGTAAATTTTGCCCTGTTTAAATAACACGAACCTTATAAAGACTATGTTTTATTAAATTCCGACCGTTCCGAAAATATCCCGGGGGTTTCGCAGACCGTGGAACGTCAATAAGACCGCGACCCGGCAATGGGCTCCGATATATTTATGGAGTGAAGCGTCTACTCCGAACGAAATGTATGGCATTCGGCGGAAAATTTGATAGCAAGAAAATTGCGGGCAATTGTTAGGTTAGGTATTTCAATATTAATATGGAGAATATTTTGGATTCATGTGTGTTTTTTCTATAGCAATGGATGACCTGACGATATGACGGCTAAGGGACTGTAGTAACACCAAACAACACCATCAATTATACAACAATACTTGGCATTCCACTGACCTAGCCATGCTGAGACACAAGAAATAATAATAACAATAAGATGTTAGGTCTCAATATGTCCAGTAGTTACTCTCTACAATGTCTTTCAAACCGTAACACAACAGTGTGCATTTACAGTGACAGTCAATGACTGTGTACTCGAAGAGTAAAAGGGGATTGTGACGAACACTACACAGTTTAGAGAAGTTTAAAAGAGTTTCTATGGTATCCCGACTCTGCACTAGGTAAGCGTAGTAGGTTATGGCCTAACGCCTCGCTATTCAACTTTCGATTTTAATTAGATCTATTATCAGTAGTTCGTGATTAAGCGCTAAAAAAACTGGGTTCGCTTAATTTAAACCTTCTCAACTTCTCTCTTCTTCATAGTTTCAGTGACGTAATATAAATACGCTGTGAAATGATTGATTCAAACTAAGCCCAATTTAATCAAAGAATATCATAAACATCTCAATACAAAAACAACAAAATCCCGACCACAAAACTCGAAATAAGTCGCGCAATATTTTTCCACCCCATGTTTTACCAAAGGTATAACCGAAAACCATGCTATTTTATAAAGTTAAATTAAGCCTCGACATTGCCTCCCATATGAAACTTCGCTAAATGATATATGACTTAATATTGTTCTTCCTAAAAATTGGAAAGCTAAACAAAAACATTGCTTTCATTACGTAGAAAAAGAAACATTCAATTTTGCAGCGGGGAATATTAGAAAAGTTTATCGTGGAATTTAGGCAATCACGATTTCTGAACGTAGGGCTGTCGCTGACTAACACGAAAACAATACGCATATTTTAACAATTACGATTTAAGTATAGTCGATTTTAATGAAAAGGTATGAGAAGAGTAGAAAGTTTGCTGGTGGTATGTCTCTCATATGTAAGACGCCGCGTGAGTAGGTATCACCGCGATGTTTATTTTTTCCGCCAAACAGCAATGTAAATGTACCGTTCTGTTTCGGTGTGAAGGATATTGTAGCCAGAGTAACTACTGGACATATTGAGACGTAGCATCTTGTGTCTCAGGATGGCGAGCGCAGTGAAATGCCAAGCATTGTATTGTAATTCAAGGTCTTGTTTGCTTTGCCACTGTTCCTGGGCGGTTGTATCGCTTACCACCGGGCGAAAAGCAAGCTCGTCTCGCTATTATTTGCAATAAAAAAAAGATATATTCATCATCATTATTATCATCTTCAGCCTTTCCGCGGTCCACTGCTGGACATAGGCCTCTCTCATGGCATGCCACTGGGCTCGGTCTTCAGTCCATGTTAGATATATTGGTAACTGAAAATGAATTAAAATTATTGTAGTAGAGTTGTAAAAGAAGCAAGGCTTTGTAGTAATATCTCCTGCATACTGAAAAATTTAAAAACATATTCTTTTTTGGTAACAATGCTTTCAAAAATAACCCTTATTTTCATCGCATCACAATATGAATATTCATTATGAATACTACATAGACGACCCTAGTACTACAGCGAACGAGTTATTAATACTTGCTGCGTGTAAATTGTACTATATACCAAAAGTCAAATAACGGAGAAAATGAACCGAATCCAATCTACACAGCCTCCACTATGTATGATAAAAACCACCCTTACTTGTTTGCACGCTTTTATGTAATGCTTAAACGTATATGGTTCCATTTAGTCTGGTTTACCCTATCGTTTGTTCTGCTAGATTTATTTTGGAGACATTCGGAATGATGTTTGTTGTTTGTTTACCAACATTTAAATATTTAAAAACGATGTCGTTGAAACCACCTCCGTGGTGCAATTGGACAAACAGCGACCCTGAAACACGAGGCCGCGGAGTCAAATACCGCGCCGCGACAAATAATTGTGTGATCCACATGTTTTTTTTTGTCATTTTTTTCGGATCTGGTTATCTGTGAAAACGAAAAGTCTATCTTCGTTTCGGATACCAGTTTCAAAAGACTGGATCTTAGTGTGGGACAGGAAATCAGAAGATTTTATGATTTCGTCTTGCACCCATTTCCTACTTAATTCTGGACGTCTCCTTGTATTTATATAAAGCTTCCATGCAATTTGCATACTCTCATCAAAACATGTTTCCCATATCAGCAACTTGTACGCAAATGTGACGTCATACTTGCAAGCAAGACTTTCATAATGTAACCGCGCCCCTAGGAACATGGGAAAGAACCTCAAAGTTTCTAATACTAGCTCAATCAAAGGTTTGTTTTATCGGATATCACATACTGACTATGTATCTATGTATATACTTATCTATTATCACATGCTGATTATGTTTATATTTTAAACAAAAAAACCCGTAACTACAATATAGGGTATTATTATATAGGGTATAGGTTATAAATAACATCGTCAACCCTTAGGGACAAGATGTATTTCGATCTGTTGGACACCCTACCCTGAGAGCACACATAAATATCCATACGTTTATATAGGTCTATGGGGAAGATCAATTTTCTATCGCAGAGGCCAAATATTTGAATAGACTGATGTCTGATATCACCGGATACAATATCTGGTTGAACAGAATTGATTTAATATTACGTGTGGATTGAAGCGATTTCCTTAAGCAAACTTCCTACTATTATTCAAAAGATGTAATATTATTGATCTTTTGGTCAAATGAAATTTGTTTTAGATATCGCGAATTAAACTAGGATATTAGTTGTCTAGGAAATAGTAAGGTACTTTAAATCTAACAAGTCTGATTTTCTGATTTCCTTTTTATATTACATACATACACAAACTTACGTTTTTTCCGACATTATTATTTGTCGTGAAAATATAAAATAAACTTAAAAAGGTATATTCTTTATTACAGGGTGCAAGTCACGTAGTCGTCACATCAATGCACTATGTGAAATATTTTATTTAGTATATTATTAGGTAATCTACGTCGAAACTTAGCTTTCAAATCAGGTTTTGCCCCCAAGGAGTCGGTCTCAATATAATATTAACCTCAGATTATCGACCTACGTGCTCACTGCAAAAGGGTTCACATTGATATTTTGGAGTCACAATTCTGTACATAAGATTAATTTATACATTTGTATTCTGGAAAGGGTTGGTCGAGGTACTGTTAGTGCCAAACACAATTCTTCGAGCATTTTTGTAACACTATATTTATTTATTTATTTATTTAAAACTTCATTGTACACCTAAGACTAACAATATAGAGATAAACGACAAGAAAAAAAAAATGTACAAAAGGCGGTCTTATCGCTCGAGGCGATCTCTTACAGACAACCAACCATGGGATGGATAAGAGGGAACGAAAGTTTTGGGGTACCATGAGGTGTACGAAAAGATAAATAGACATATATCTATAAGTATACATACCAATGCATATATAAATAAATATATATATACATAAACATAAACACATATATAAAATAAATATTATAACTAACATGTATCAACATTATGCATAAAATAGCCATAGCAACAAATATATATATTTATATATATATATATATATATTATAAATATGAATATATATAAATAAACACGGTATACATGCAATGTCTTCAATTGAATTGTGAAAGATAATGTTGTTTGACCAATCTTTTGAATATGGGCAGCGACTCTGCCCGCCTCACTGTGACAGGTAATGAATTCCACAGCCTAGCAGCTTGTACAGTAAACGATTTGTCATAAAATGTAGTGGAATGCACTGGGATTTTAAGTGTTAAGTTCTCCGATGACCTCAGGGATCTTGAATGCGTATCATGAAGAAACTTGAATCGGTTATTAAGATACGGGGGAGAATGGGGATTGAAAAGTAACTATATGATAACGCAACCTTTACTGGTAATAAGTCTCTCATTTGTGAGAGGCTACCTGGGTAGGTACCACCGCAATGTCTATTTCTCCCGCCAAATAGCAGTGCAAATGTACTGTTGCGTTTCGGTCTGAAAGATTGCAGCCAGAGTAACTCCGGGACATATTAAGACTTAGCATCTTATGTGTCAGGGTGGCGAGCGCAGTGGAATGCCATGCGTTGCTTCGTAATTCAAAGTGTTGTTTGGTTTTGGTACTGTTAATGAGCAGTCGTAACGCTTACCATCAGGTGAATGGAACGATCGTCTCACCATTCATTGCAATTAAAAAACCTATCGCCATCTCCGGAGAAAAAATCATGAAAGTCGGATAACAACAGACCAAAAAATGATACCAACCAATGAAACCTTCAGTACAATTAGCAAAAAAGGACGTAAGTCTTGATAAAATATCCAATCCTGTATATTTATTGAATCGAAATAAAATTCACTTTCAAACTGAATTCCTCGACCCGGGAACGAAATCAAATACCAAACACCCTAAACCCTTTGTTTATTAAACCAATACATTGTTCCAACATTGGAGCAAATCCTGTAACATCAATGTAACGCTTAAATTCCTACATTTGGCATGTGCTTATTGAAATTTATTTTACTGTGCGTGTGGGTGTATCTTTACGACTGTCTTTGCAAGGAATCTTTTCAGCTCGCCTGTTTATTACTGCGTAAAAAGGATTTCTTTACAGTATAGCATGAAAGTTAATGTGTTAATAATGTAGGTTTTAACAATAAATAAGCTACAATTTGCCAATTTTAGTTAAAGATCCTGTGGTTCTTCGTAATTGGACGTAACTGGTGTTCAAAAATAATGTGATAATAATATAATAATTGCAATTTGTTTGCTAAATCAAAGAACTAAATATGCATTAATAATTATGTATCTACGAGATAGCATTATTTTTTCTCAAATTGAATATTCTATCTGTAACCTCTCGTTTGAAGAAAAAAATCACATTTATTTTAAAATATCGAATAAAAATAAAATACATTATTCTTGAAGAAACCAAAGGAAAAACTCGAGAAAATTCAGTTACAACAAAAATTCATTACATTTTAAAGATTTGTGCAAATTCAAGCCTATATTTAGTACTGCCGTAGACTCAAACTCAAGTGATTGCCACTTAAGCCCCTTATCCCTTGGGCCTTATCCGGATATCATTCCTTAAGATGGCCTTTATTCTGATAGGAATAAAAAATGAGGTCAGTCATACTGGACGTTTAAATGTTTAAATCATGGCTAAGGCATTGGAATTAAATTAAATAATTTATGCTTATTAGTCATGTAAGCAAATACATTTTGACAAGTCAATACACATAGTATATAATCTCTATATGCAAAATGCTATAACATACGTTTGTTATAATAATATTTACATTCATTTATTAATATTTATTTATTAAATGAAAATCAGCGCTATTCGGGTTACTGCACCGGCTAGCACAGGCTGAGCCACTTCCTTTTGTCTTAATGCATTGTTTTTTTGTATCATGATTATTTGTTTTGTAATTAGTATTAAGCAATAAATTGATTTTTATTTTATTTTTATTTATTTAAATTAGTACGGTCACACCAATTAAACTAATTTAGAACAAAACAAAAATTGTAACTTAACTTATTTTTCGATAGTCTTATAGTATAACATTTTTTTTATGAAATCCAATATATACGTTAATAAATGTCGAGTATTCTGAAAGTTTTCTCATTTGGACAACACAACAGAGAATCACTTAGCTGTAGAACAGTTTGCTGGACGTTTTTTCTTCTACCTACTCTATTTATTCTCTCTCTCTCTCCCTTTCCTTCAGCCACAGAAACACTGCTGAAAACAGGAGTCCCCTAATGAACTCCAAAATAAATATTAATTTTGCATTGTATTAAAAATAAATTAACAGGAATATTATACTGGTAATCTAATCTTATCTAGTAATCGTATTCCAATCCTGAGTCCTTTCGAAGTATGGTATAGGTTCAGTATCTTAGTCTAGCCTCCATAAAAAATACTTTTGAAATATGTCACGTTCCAGGTTCTACAATATTGCATGGACTCGCTAGGTACAGGCCTCTTCCACCAGAACAAAGAAGAAATCCTTTAAGTACACTGTTGAACATGGGCCTTATCTAAAAAATTATGCAGTGACTTTTATATGTGGTCTATATTCTACGAGATCCTATTAAATTAAGTCGTCCAACAAACTTGTATAAACACGAGAAAACAAAGTTCAAAATGTCATCTTTAATACCGAGCTACCTTAAATATTCTGTTCACAAATCATATTATAAATTCAGGACCTTCATAAACTTCGACAGCTTCAAGGAGCTGAAGATAATTGATGATCAACAAGAAACTGTTAGTTCAATTATTCTCGGTAAATTTTTGGGGCAAAGCCATGCCCTTTGACTACGGAATGAATAGATCGGATCGACGGAGGCGGTAACACAGTCTCACCAAAAAACCGTTGTAAAGTTTTCCGTTTTTGGCTTGTGAATTATGAGTTAGCCCAATGATACCTTGTTTTAATCCTTACCCCTTTTCAACTCAATTTTACAACACGCTATAATTTCTCACTGTGTCATTATTAAAGTATAATGTCTAAACATTTTTTTAATGCGGAAATGTGGAATTCGTCTATCGACAATTTAGGCAATTAAATAGCTCTTACGAAAAGATAATATTATAATATAATATACAGTTCTGAGTATATGAAAAATCTACTTTATGTAAAGGCCACTAACCTAATCCTAATGCCTAATACCTCTCAATCGTACTCTTGATCGTAGAGGATCGATGAGGCCCGTACCTTGCAATGGGACGTATATGGGCTGATACAGATATATATATATCTTGCCTTATTAAAATCTGTATATCTATGAGTCACTCCGATGAATTCTAAACAACTGTGAATAGTGGTGGTAAATTCAAATTAAATTGTATAACATACTTTGACCTTGAACTGAACCTTCGATATCAGGCCTTTTTATATTTAAATAGGTTGCCCTCTCGCAAATCCGAGAATGATATCGAATGCAAAGACACAACCCGACCCCTGCTCGGAATTAATTTAGAACCCAGAGGGAAAATAATTTTCCTATACGGAATAAGTTCATATCTTGTTATGACTAGATCTAGTTTTCTCTATTTTCGCTCTGTTTTCCTTTGTTATTACGAGACACGTGCTGGAAATAAAGGTTCTGTAGTAGTTATAATCTGTATCTGTATCAGCCCATATACGTCCCACTGCAGGGCACGGGCCTACTCTACAATCGAAAGTACGATTGAGAGTGGTTAGGCCATATAGTCCACCACGCTGGCCTAGTTCGGGTTGGCGGACTTACATACCATAGAAATTCTCATGAACCGCTATGGTATGCAGGTTTCCTCACGATGTTTTCCTTCACCGTTTTAGTGCGTGGTGATTGACTATCAATACACACATGACTCCGAAAAGTCAGAGGTGTGCCCTGAGATTTGGACCCGCGACCACCGTAAACATGTTGGCAGCCGCGTCTGGTCCGTTTACCAACAGGCCACCACGCACTTCGTTATAATACATTACAAAATATGTCACATTCTGCTGCCCTCTGCCTATCCCTTCTAAGAATAATGCATGACTTTATCATTTATGTACCTATATGTTCTAATCTACTATTACACAAATATAATGCTTAAATATAGTCCTTGAACTATACGTCGCAACAATAAGTATTCATTTGTTATTCCGCATTGAGAGGGTTTCAGTATTGTGAGACCGAAAAGTCTCTCATAGTTTCCGATACCCACGACATATGACTCCATCTTAGTGTGTCAGTACTGTGACTGCTGGATGTATTTATTTATATTCATAATTTATTTGATATGCTTAAAGACTTATTATCCTATAAAACCAACTGATTATTATACCAACCTTACTAATTTCTATTTTGTACTACCAACCTTATAAAATCAATTCCTTTTACAAACTATACGTGTAAATCATATATTTTCATTAGCTTCTCCCTGTCACGTACAAGTGGATAATTTGATTCTCAAAAACAGACGCGTGAGTTGAAATCTTCAGCTGCTCTTTATTAATGTCATTTTGTGTACCACAGCGTCGTTAGATAATATTTTAAAGTAATATAGACACTCCCACACACCTCATTTTGCTATTTCTGAAAAAAACTTCCCGCCAAATAACAGTTTAAATGCACTGTTAGGTTTCGGATTAAAGGACTTTACGTCTTATATCTCAGGATGGCGAGCGCAGTGGAAGGCCAAGCATTGCTTTGTAATTCAAGGTGTTGTTTGAAACGATTGGCTATTAAAGATTTTAATTAAATATTTTTTATTGACTTTTCAAACCTTAGCACTAAGCGGCTTTATCTTGAGGACACCAGGGGCGTGCGCTCCTTGTAGGCAGAAATGCAGTGCTTTACTTGCCATTTACAGATATTTTATTATAACGTACGTACTTCTTAATGACTTTAATTAACAGTAAATAAATGAATAAACAAAATATAATAACTTAATAACGCCTAATATTTTATAAATAGCACCTATTTGCAAGCGCACAAACATTATGTTTGCCACTCGAAAAGCAAAAGGCGCTGCAAAGCAAAATAATGTACCTAATCAACCAAGTAATGCCGCCGCGTCCCGCATGACATTTGTTTGCATGTGTGTAGTAATTTTGGTGTCCGTGCATAGTCGCAAACGCACACACGCATGAATATTGAAAGCCGCGACTCCTGCGGCAGGCCTCGGAAGCTCGGCAGTTGTCGGGAGTAATCGGAAATGTTCGTTGCCTATAATCCGAGTAAAAATAATAGACAGAAATCTAATAAACTGCGCAAAATGCACATTATGCATTTTTGTTTGGTAAGGTTTTATTTCTTTAAATAGCACAATTTTTTTGTGTTTCGCGGGGGCCATTTTGCTTTTTTCATGTGATAAGCATTGTTTATTATTTTGTTTGCGTCAGTTTAATTATAGTTTTCTTATAATATTTTACATTTTAATATTTGAAAGTGTGTACATTTAACAGTTTATTTCTGAGTTTCTATAATAATTGTAGTGATTTGCTTTTACTAGTACGTTTGTTGATTTTTTAAAATGTTATTTGATTGTGAGGTTTGTGTTGAAAGTGTGTGTTTATTAAAAATTAAAAATAACAAGTTCTCACAATTGTCATTCAGTGAAAAGATTCAAATTTTGTCTAAAGGTAGGTGTGTACCCGAGTTACAACAATTAAATCAACAAAAAGGGAATGTAACTCGAAAGTTTCATGTTAAAAGTTATGAAACGTATAACTGGCTGTGTGGTTGTGTACACACGATTAAATTATATTGTTTTCCTTGCATATTGTTTAGTAATTCTAGTACAGTGTGGACTGATTCAGGATATTCAGATTTAAATAATTTCTATGCCGCGGCAAAGAAGCATGACCATACAGAAAAACATCTGGAGGCCTGCTTAAAATTAAATACTTTTGGTAAATCTCGTATTGAAATGAGTATCAACAGCCAGTTACGATTAGATATTGAGAGGCATAATACTAAAGTTGATCGCAATAGAAACATTTTTCAAAGGCTGATCGATGTTGTTTGCTTTCTGGGAAAACAAGAATTAGCTTTTCGCGGTCACGATGAGTCAGTATCGTCGTTGAATAGAGGTAATTATTTAGAAATAGTAGATTTATTAGCCAAGTATGATGGAATTTTAGAAACCCATTTACAGAGTGCAAGTACCTCATTCACGGGCATGTCGAACCGTACGCAGAATGATTCGATCTCGAGCGTTGCATCTGTGATGATTGATCGCGTTAAAGCCGAAATTAAACAGTCCGATTTTGTCGCCGTCATGGTAGATGAGACTCCTGATGTTAGCGGCCGTGAACAATTAGTATTAGTTTTGAGATATTTTCGTGATTTTGAAGAAGTAGATCGATTTATCAAATATGTTGATGTCAGCGCGGATCGGACCGCTGTAACCTTGAGTTCTATTATTTTGGAAATTTTAGAAGAGTTCGATTGTGTATCCAAATTAGTTGCACAAACTTACGACGGGGCAGCAGTTTTATCCTCACAAATTAATGGCGTGCAGGCTTTGGTGAGACAAAAATGTCCACAAGCTATGTACGTTTGGTGTTCAGCACATATATTAAATTTAGTTTTATCGAAATCGTTCGAACGAGTTGCTGAAACAAAACGCTTTTTTAGTATTATAAAATCAATCGCGGCTTTTTTTCACACCAGTACAAAGCGAATGGCCCATTACAACAACTTTGCCGATATGAAAAAGCTGCCTCGTGTCGCGGAAACAAGGTGGACATATCATTCGCGCACGGTTAATATTATTAATAATGCGTCCACCCACCTCCTAGAATTGTTTGAAAATATGAACGAAAATACACAAGACTGGGATGGTGAAACACTGACACAAGTCAGTTCATTTTTATATATTATGAAAGAATTTGAATTTAATTTTCTTTTAAAATTTTTCGCTGATATTTTTGCAGAAACGGATATTCTGTACGATATTTTGCAAAAAAAAACTAGTGACATCGCATATTGTGTAACAAAGATAAAAGAGTTAGAGTCATTTTTAGAACGTTTTAGAGAGAAGTTCGAGATCTATTATGATGCCGCCGTTCACATTACCGGACCACCTAAAAGAAAGCGCAATGTCGATGATGTAAAAATACATTATCGGCGAATTTTTGTTGAAATAATTGATAATTTAGTCAGTGAATTAAGAAATCGTTATAAAAACATTAAAGATTTAAAGTTTATTGAGCTACTTTCTTGTGAGAATTTTAAAAAATATAGTGAACGTTTCCCTGAAAATGAAATCAGAGAGTTCACCAATAATTATCAGGCACATTTTAATTTTGATAAATTGAAAAATGAATTGCGCTGTATTTATAGATCACCTCAATTTGCAAATAGTTGTGTATTTAGTATTATTCAAAATTTGTATAAGGACAATTTAAATAAAGTTTTTTCTGAAGTGTTACGATTAGCGAAATTCATTGTGACTATCCCAGCAAGCAGCGCATCGGCAGAGCGTTCATTTTCGTGTTTAAAACGTATCCACACATATTTGAGAAACACACAAAATCAACAACGACTCACAGAGCTTTCCATGATTTCTATAGAAAAGGCATTAATGATAGAATTAAAACGCAATCCAACTTTCTATGACGATATCCTAAAATCATATTTAAAAAAGGATAGGCGCATAGATTTAATCTATAAATGAATGAGTAGTTTTTTTTTACTAACCCGTAATTTTATTATTAAGTTTATTTATATATTTTGCGAATCACATGAAAATCGGTCTTTTTAAACGCCACATCGGATATCTTGCAAGGGACGTGTTCTATAACCATCACTCACTTGGATAAGATATTTGAGGTGGTCGTTTATTTACATCGGGCTATAGTAATCTCAATTAACCGGAACCTTGAATATGTGAAAATTGAAGCTGACTCGGTGAGTAGTTATAATATTTTAGTTTATTAATCATTTACTTATTAGACTTTCTTCGGCCACGACAATCGATCGCTGGTTTTTCTGCGTTCCGTAGATGTATATGAATAGTAGTACATCTAAGACTTGTTCTGTTGGCATGGTTTCCGACTTAGAGATCCGTCGCGTGGCTGTGGCTATGCTAAACATCTATAAAAGAAAAGTTTTTGTGCCGAGTACTTCGCCGCATACCCAGTATCATAATCCTGTGCACGCCACTGGAGGACACTAGTATATCTTTAACCTGTTATTATATCTGTATTGCTACATGTTATAGTGTCGTCAATAACCATTCCAGGCACAAAGTTAGTTCCCGAGCATATTGTGACATTATTTCAATCGAAACCTGACACGGAACAAAGATCTGGGTATCTTAGGACTGTACAGTTCATATATGCTGCTGCTAGTGAGGCAAGTACAATTAGGAAGAAAATTTGCTAATAAATAATTATATGCAGCATAATACTCGTATATCGATGAACATACAGTCAAATACTTATTTAGCCACACTATGAGACACTATATGAAGACTATATGGTGAAGACTGCTTTAGGCGTTTGAGTCAGTTTAATTTTAATAAGTTAATTTAAACTATTGTAACTAGATTTAAGTATTTGTGCATTTTCATAACTTTTTTTTTTTTTTTTTTTTTTATTGCTATGAATGGCGAGACGAGCATGCCGTTCGCCTGATAGTAAGCGATACGACCGCTCATGAACAGTAGCAAAACCAAACAACACCTTGAATTACAAAGCAATGTTTGGCATTCCACTGCGCTCGCCATCCTGAGACATAAGATGTTAAGTCTCAATATGTCCAGTAGTTACTCTGGCTACAATGCCCTTCAACCCGAAACACAACAGTGCGTTTACACTGTTGTTTGACGGGAGAAATAGACACTGCGGTGGTACCCACCCAGATGGCCTCTCACATATGAGAGACCTACCACCAGTAACTAAGTCTGGGCTAGTGTAAAATTATATATTATGTTGTTTAGGTACTCATTATGTGATTCTCTTGCTTGTGTATTCTGTTTATTTAGTTTTAAGTACTCCACTTGGTGCATAATATATTCGTATAGTATTATTAGTACTCTACACCAGGTACTAGCTGAATTACCAGAACTTTGCTCCTTGGAGTATTGCATATTGCTGAGCTGGGGCCTGATTGCGGCTACAATATCCTACGTATGTACCTATCCGTAATTATTACCTACGTTAATGTTATCTCTATATGATTGTTTTGTGTTTAATGTAGCCAAAATAATTTTTTTATCTATCTATTTATGTATATATGAGCCGCTCCTACTACGTACATTTTAGTCACTTTGTCGCTTCCTATTAATTCTGCTACCAATGAGGCATATAGTATTCCAAGGATTTTTTTATAGGCCTTTAGCAGGACGAAGAGCATGCAGCCCGCCTGATGTTCAGTGGTCACCTCCGCTCATGGACTCATGCAATGCCAAGGATCTTGCACAGCCAGCTTGCTGCCAACGATAATGAGAGTCTCTCTTAAGCCTTGACTGAAGAATGTCAGGCCATAGTGCACGGGAAACACCGAAGCAGGTAGTTAAATTCAGAATTAGCATGAGCGTGGTAAAAAAAAACGCTGAAAACTTTTGGTTCGGGAACGGATAGTTTCTAGATCATAGTAATTAACTCTACTGCGGTGTTGAATGGTGCGATGGTAAAAAGGCGATGATGATACCATATCAAACAATTCTTTGGAACACTACATGGAACAGACGATATAAAACACAAGTATATCTTACTGCGACATATAGAGACACATATAACCATAGCAACACAGATCTAGCTAGACTATGAGACATGCGATGACGCGTCACATTGGGCGCCCGTCCAAATATTTACTGAGGCGAGCATATCGCATTTATTTCAATAAAACCAGTGTTTACTGCAAAACTGGACGGAGACAGTTGCTGTGCTTCCATTTATTTTACATATTGTTAAAATAATATCTATTTTATTTTAAGGAGTGGAGTTTATATATCTTTCTGTGGTTGCGTTTATTGCATAACATGGATACACTTTTGTGTCTTTTTATAAATTTTTGTAGCAAGCAAGCAATTTTTGTTTCTAATCTCTCGGAAAATTTATGGCAGCCAGAATAATAGTCTAAATAGAACTTGCGATTTATTAAGATGTAGGGATGCAATTGTATATTTTTAACATAATAATGGCCTTGTTCTATTTTTTTATTATTTATTTCTCATATTTGGCAAAAGTAACAATCTAATCCAGGCTTGTGCGAAAAAGAAGTGCAGGCATAAGCGTATGCAAAATATGTTGAAAATCTACTGATACCACGCTGGTATTGAAACTATTATGAAGTAATAAAGTAAGTTCTATTCAAATTAAGAGTAAACACATTTCGTAACCATTTCGATAAGCATTCAGCTGGATTGAAACACGCCGGTATCAAAGGCAATGGCTTATTCACCAAGCTTCATTTGAATTTTTCCAAATGTTAGAATAAAAGGAATTATTTCAAACGGAATCTCTTTGGTGGGGTTTTCAAAGGAAAATCCGGAAGTAAACGACGATGGCTAACTGCAGGAGCATTAAAATGTCTTTACTCGGAAAAGTTTTGTATAATTTCCCCACAAAAAAATCAACGATAATGTTACTTAGCTCTTTGTTTCCGAGATTGATGTGGGTTTCTCATTGGTGGGGAGATATACAGTCAGTTTCATGTCATAAAGATTTTTTTTCTTTATTTTGTTTTTGTTTTACACTCCCTACCAGATGTAGCCCACGTAGGGATACCTAGTAATTGAATGAAGAATATCTCCAACCAAACTTGTCGATATATTATATTTAGATTTCAGTGCACTTCTTAGATTTCAGAACCATCGAAATCATTAGGTATTATACTGGGGCGCATATCGGGAATATAATCTGGACTAAGCGACACGGGAACCCAGTGGAGTGAGAGGAAAAATAGTGACTGCTTTAGAGTGACAAAGAGAGGAACCTAACATGCAACATAACATAACGGTACATGTGCCTTTTTTATTTTTGGTATCCTATCGCTATAACATCTCACTATAATACTATAATAGTACGAAACCCTTCAGAATGTAAATTAATGACCAGTCCCCCTGACGCCTCAATCATAACATGAAACAAAGAAAACAACGCTAATTAATCCACTTCCACGGTTAAATTAATCCAACAAATCACAATATCCGCGGTTGTCGGGGCGGATAATATTTTTTTCTAAAACAATGAAGCCTTTGTTAGTGTAATTTAGTTTGCCGGCGATCAATCATACGGTGTCGACGGGTAGGCACGCGACGGAAACATCAGCGTCATTGGAGACCTGCTCGTCCACTTTTTATTATTGTTTGTTATATTTAATGGATTGTTTTCATTGAGAAACTTAAACGGATGTCGCGAACTTTTGCCGGCATGTGGGTCATTTCAAATTCAATTTTGATGAATAACAGTCCATCACACAAGTCAACACACATAGTTCTTACTCCAAACTAAGATAAAATGAATAGCTTCCGTAGGGCAGTTGGTTAGATGCCGGCAGTAAAATGAGAGGCCGCGGTTTCGATCCCCGCACCAAACCAAATGTTTGTGAGGCCCACAAGTATTTGTCTTGGGTCTTGGTGTTTGTGACACCGAAAAGTCTTGTAAATGTGGTATCAGAACACTATTGGATGTATTTTTATTATATTTAAGATACAAGTCTTGCATCGTGAAATTGAGAAATTAGAAGAGACTTGTCCAGATCCGAGCTAAATGTTTGTGACTCGCAGAAAAATTGGTCTTGGTACGAGGGTCGAACCTCCGGTCCCTCGATTTACAGCCAGCATCTAAAATTGCCCCACGGAGGTTATCCAAGTATTTTAAAAATACATTTTATCTTTACGTAATATTAAAGCTAAAATGGCTTCTTTATTACCAACTAAGCCGCAATCCAACATTAGCATAAAAGATTCAAATCACGCTCCACTGTATTTAAAGGCTCGAGAACACAGAGGACACAAAGTGGTTTTTGAATAGCCGGACGGAAGATCGACCAAATCCCTCGTAGAAGGCCCTCAACCCTTTCGTCGAGATTTTAATGTCAAAGGGTTGTCAAAGATCCCTTTCACAGGGACTGTTTGAGTACAATGTGTGCTGAGTATTTTTCACGCAAAATACAATGGGGACGGGTTGAAAAATTATATTTTGCGTCGGTGAATTCTCGGTTGGAAATATGAAAAATTGAGTATCTTTTTTGCGTGGCGTTTTTTGAATGGGCAATACAGTGCGATAGAAGAGCTCTGTTCAAATGTGTTAGTCCACAGAGGAAACTAAGTGGAACTTTTTGAACAACATTTAGATGCGAAATGAATTGTGTGTTGTGGTAGCATTTTTGTACGTGTTTAAATCAGCATAGGCTATTATGTTATTTTACAAGCGGACTTTTGCTAGCACTAAAAGGGACAATTACTACACCTATCTTATTACGAAAAGCTTATGAATAAAATATCATCTTTCCCTAGGTACGGTGGCCTTACTGCAAAGTTTTTTATTGCAATGCATGGCGAGATGAGCCATTCACCTGGTGGTGAGCGATCTCTCATGGACAGTAGTAAAACCAAAATACACCATGAATTACAAAGCAATGCTTGGCATTCCAATGCGTTTGTCATCCTGACATAAGATCAAGAAAAGAGATCCTGATATAAGATGTTAAGTCTCAATAATGCCAGTAATTACTCTGGCTACAATTTCCTTCAAATTAGAATACTAGTGTATTTACACTGCTCTTTGAAAACTAGATGTTGTTAGATATTTACATTAGTCATTATCATCATTGTTAACAACTGATTGATAAATACACTTTCCTTCAATTGCACGCAGTTGCGTACAATTCTCAGCTTTCATTCCAAAACCTTTCTTTAAACTCCGTCCAAAAATACCAATTATATAAAATTATAAACTAAATACAAAGCGGCGATATTGTTCTTGAATGTGTGTCATTAGAAAACCGTTTCAAACCATCAAGACAATAATACCGACCACCTAAAAACGTATCATTTCTGCAATGTTTTGTAACAATTTGTACTGTAGCTACAACCCGAATGGATGCACATATCCCATCACCGAAACATCAATAAACTCAATAATGTACTCGCTATATTCATATCCAATTCATCATTCATAGAAACGATTGAATTTTTTTGGTTCAATGAGCTAAAATAATCGGATCCTCTTCACAAAACCGGTAACTGATTGATGTGAAAGGCATTTGTTTTTATTTGTTTACATTATTGTTAATGACAGATCTGTCACATTTTGTTGAAGGCAGTATTTTTTTTTTGTGTAGCGGATTTTTTTTTACTTATAAATACAAGAGAAGGCTGAATATTACAAGTAGAACAATGCCACCCTCATATCGACGAATTTATTTTAGTCCCAAGATTATTACTTTTTTTTTTATTGCTATGAATGGCGAGACGAGCATGCCGTTCACCTGATGGTAAGCGATACGACCGCTCATGAACAGTAGCAAAACCAAACAACACCTTGAATTACAAAGCAATGCTTGGCATTTCACTGCGCTCACCATCCTGAGACATAAGATTTTAAGTATGGCCTCTCACATATGAGAGACCTACCACAAGTGCTTAATTGTGCTCATCATCATCAGCCTATAATTATCAACTGCTGGAGGCTTATGTTCGCCTCCTTCAAATAAGATAAATAACACCCAACAGTCACATACATAGTTCTGATCCCACACTAAGATCGAATCTTGTGTCGTGGGTATCATGAACTACGAGAGACTTTTCGATCTCACAAACACCCAGACCCGAAAGGAATATTTGTAACCGCTCAAACATTTCGCTCAGGATGGGGATCGAACCCGTGGCCTCTCATTTCACAGGCGGCGACTAACCGACTGCGCTACGGAGACCATCGGAATTGGGTCATTTCACCCTGTCAAATCGTTTGCCGCAGCTTTTATTTAATGTTGATTAGTGAGGGGTTAATTTTTTTTAATGACGTATTAATTAGATTTGAATTAATGAGTCGGTGAATGCCTCGGTAGCGTAGTTGTATTACGATACACTTACAAAGCTGAGGTCTCGGGTTCGAATCCCGGGTTGGGCAAAGTGATATTGGATTTTTCTATTCATTGTCAGCCCAGAGTCAGGAATTTGTGCCCGATATGGCGATAAGCTTGCCACCTATCACATTGTGGGACGGAACATAGAAGGCGAAATATGGGTGCCTTGGCAACTCTGCCTACCCCTTCTGGGAAAAAGGCGTGAGTTTATGTTATGTATTAATGAGAGTTTACGGAAATGCAAACGAACATTCTGTCGTTGATAACAGAGAGAAAACGGGCTTTGTACCTGATATCAGATATCTTTATGAAGCCTATTACGAGTATACACCAAAAGCCAATGAAGTTAACTACAACGCAATACATTAATTATGTTAATTTTGAACAAGAGAATATCAATTTCCACCGCGGTTTAGTAAATCCTGAATTAAATACCTAAAGGTTAATTATTAATCACATAGGTATCAAAATCGAACTGAATATTGGTGTTAATTACTTCTGTAATTGGTGGATATTGGATGAGAGTGAGTAAGACGTGTTAACACGTCATCGGCAGAGTAATAAACCGAACAGAATCCCCAGGCGTGATAAAATTAATGCTCCAGACTCGCCTATCTAATGTCAATAATCTTTCATTTATTTTATTCCATAGAGATTAGTGATTTTTTGTTCTAATTTCTGTTTATTTACTATGTTATTAATATAATAGTAATTTTTTTATTGCCTAGAATGGCGCGATGAGCATGGCATTCGTCTGATGGTAAACTATACGACCGTTCATGGACAGTAGCAATGCATGGCATTCCACTGCGCTCACCATCCTGAGACTATAAGATGTTAAGTCTCAATGTCCAGAAGTTCCTCTGGCTACAGTGTCCTTCAAACCGGAACACAACAGTGCGTTTACACTGCTGTTTGGCGGGAGGAATAGACAATGCCCACCTCTCACATATGAGAGACCTACCACCAGTAAATTTTCGTCATATTCAGCCGAAGGAAGGTTATTGCTTTCCCGCAAATACTTGTCCATCAATCTTTTGGAAGCGGGCTGAATCGAGCAACTTTTATTAGATCGTCCACCTTTCAGGTGAATGATCGACGGTTACCAGTGCGATTGGTTAGACGGTTGTCAGACGAGAGAACGGGTTCAATCCCCGCAACGACACGAATTTACGTGACGCACATACTAAATAATTACTTATTAGGATAAATTATATAATAATAATTATTAAAAAACTGCTGTGGTTTAAACCAACTTGTAATTTTTCTACAATACAATACTCTTTATTTCCAATAATTAATGGTATTACAATGGGCGGCCTTATCGCTTAAAGCGATCTCTTTGAGACAATCTTTTTTACTTTTACCTTTTACTCTATATTCAATGCAATTGTATTGTTAGTTTTCCACTAAGGCAATTTTAAAGTTTAATTGCTACATAGATTTACGCGAATATTACATATTTTAAAGTTGCTATAATTTAACTCTATCACATTCTAACAAGTTAATTTCTGTTGCCATGCTGTAGTTTATTATGAGTAGTTTACTAAGCTAGATGGAAGATACCCCAAGTAGTCAATGACCGGAAACATGTAGTTATGTAAAGCGTATTACACAACATAGCCGTAAACCCATCGGCCTATGTCGGCAACTTGTGGGCAGGCTAGTTGGCCGCTTCAATCAATGCAACTCGGAAAACTTTGTCAGCGGCATGTCGGCGGCTCGACATAAACAATTTTTTATGATGTTCTGAGCGGATGCGACACATTTTTTTTTAATTGCAATGAATGGCATCACGAACATGTCATTCGCCTGATGGTAAGCGATACGACCGCTCATGAACAGTGGCAAAACCAAACGACACCTTGAATTAAAAATCAATGCCTGGCATACCACTGCGCTCACAATTCTAAGACATAAAATGTTAAGTCTCAATACGTCCAGAATTTACTCTGGCTACTATGTCCTTCAAACCATTACACAACAACGAGTTTACACTGCTGTTTGGCGAGAGGAATAGGCATTGCGGTGGTACCTGTCCAGGCGGCCTCTCACATATAAGAGACCTACCACCAGTACCATTCTTTCCCAGGCCGCCGGGTTGTGTCGGCGGGTCATCGTTAGTATTTCGTGCGCTTAATACCAATGTATATCCAAGCGTGACTAACTAAATCAATAATTTGTCAATAGATTTGATAATGGCGTGAATAATATGCTAGTTAATGAGCCTTCACACTGGCCGGTTCAAACCACCGACATATATATATATATATATATATATATATATTTAAATCACAATACTTATCTTGCGTCCTTTCATTTCGCATTATTGTAACGTCCACTACTTTCAGTTAATTTTTATAAACAATGACTGCGAATATTGGTTCATAATATAATTTCAAAAATGATGTGCAACTTATTTTTTAAAATATTTACCATATGTTGATATACAAATATTCGTATATTGCCAGACGGAGGGAAACCCATAAGGACTCCTATCCATAATACAACTCATCAGAACTCCTATGATATACATGACTTTATAATTCATTCTACTGCTTATTGCAATTCCTTTGCCAAATGCGACGTTGCCGTTCTTATTACATATTCGGGTATAGAATATTTTACTTAAATTTGTTATTCTTAGTTATATATTTTCTTTCTTAGCCTAAGTTTTTACATGTTTAACAAAATAAATACTGGTGGTAGGTTGCTCATATGTGAGAGGCTCCCTGTGTAGATACCAACGCAATGTCTATTTTTCCCGCTAAACAGCAGTGCAAATGCACTGTTGTGTTTCGGTTAGAAGGACATTGTATTGTAGCCAGAGTAACTACTGGACATATTGAGACTTAACATCTTAAAATAATACCTGATTTCTCACTTCGAGGATGTGAAGTTTCGTGGCTTTCCGAAAAGTCCGACCCCCTCATCAAGTTAAAGGATTGCCTCGCCACGTACACGGTAGTCTCTTTATAACTCGCAATATAAAAATATTGATGTTAATAAAACAAATATTGAGATCAAATTAATCGTTTATTTAACATAATTATTTTACCAATTCTTCATTCAGTGAGGTAGATAGTTACGATTATTTATAAAGATTTAAGGAACTTAATTAACTCAATTTGGTATTCGAAATGACAAAGGTAGTCATTTAAAGATTAAATCTAGTAACACACTATGTCACACAAAGTGTTTCTTATGCACTATAAATGTATACATATATTCATGGTTATATGGACGTCAAATATCGTTCAGTATGAAATGAATCGATAATCTGACGTCCACATCTGCATGAATAATTAATTCAAAAATATGGACGTCAAATATCTTTCAGTCGGAAAGTTTTGAGATGTTCAGAGTCTACATTATATGAAGGTATTTGTAAGGAGACTAAAACAAGTTACAAAATTCAATTAATATTACTAAGTACAGTAAAAAAAGACTCCAAAATTAACGACACAAGAACAATAAACGTCCGTATTAAGAAAACACGTGTTTCTGTGTTTTTATAATACGGATGCCAGATTACTCTAAAATATTCACACTAAGTGTTATTTGACGTCCATATCTTCGATTTCAGAAAGGTATCGAAGATACGGACGTCTATTAACACTAAATGTAAATATTTAAGTGTAATTGGCGTCCGTATATGGGAAATGCCCAACGGAAATAATACTTCCGTTCAAAATCCACGACATGTAAAATAATCAACTTAAAAGTTTTACTTAAGTACCAAAGTTACAAAATATAATGAATAAAAATTGGATAAAATGAAAAATAGACGTATTAAGTTCTTATTACGCGCATGACACAATTCGGATGTCAAATAACGAGCGATATACATATTTTTTAGTAATATAGCGTCCATATTCAAAACAAACAATTATATTTCGACAAAATGCAAAACAAATAAACTTCACAAAACTAAAACAAAAATAGCCTCTTACGAACAGACCTTAAGTCAGTAGATAGCTGTATAGATTAGGTACAATAGTAGCACTCATCTTCAGGATTGTGATCATAAATAGTAAACTCGCAGTACGGGCACCAAAACTCAACACGATCAAGTAAATAAATTATATTTTCGGGATGATTCATGTCAGCAACAATATGCCACGGTCTATTGTAGAAATCAACAACCCAATTGCAATTCATGCAGTAAACTCTTATATTGAAATGAGTATCTTTCCATGGCCATGTTAGATTGTAGGTCAGAATATGATAAAAAAAACTTCTATTTAAAAACCTGTCAACATTCACAATTGACTCCATGTTCTTACACTTAATTTGTAGGTAATTTATACACAGACGGAACGATTATTATAGGTGGCTTACGAAATAATAACTATGCTCATTTAGACAGTTGAGCACCTAACGTAAATTGTAAAATATCGTGCAATATGATATAAACAGACAATCTGACGTCCACATCTACATCAATAATTAATTCAAAAATATGGAAGTCAAATATATTTCAGTAGGAAAGTTTTAACATGTACGATTGTCTATTATGTGGAGGTATATTATTATATACGAAAACAAGTTCAATGAATAGCACTAAGTACAACATAAACCGCCTTTAATAATACGGTCGCCAGATTACGCTAAAATATTCACACTAAATTTTATTTCACGTCCATATCCTTAATCCAATGTTTTTGTTGATTATTGCGTTTTCTTTACAAAGTATAGTCAGCAGCAAAATACATCTATACTAATATTATAAAGCTACAGAGATTGTTTGTTTGTTTGTTTGAACGCGCTAATCTCTGGAACTACTGGTCCGATTTGAATGATTCTTTCAGTGTTGGGTAGTCCATTTATCGAGGAAGGCTATAGGCTATATATCTTCACGCTATGACCTATAGGAGGAAAGCAGTAGTGATATTTCTAGCAAATACGAGGAAATTTTGTTCGTTTTTCGTGGTCCGATTGGTCGATATTCTAAACTGATAGTCAGAATTAAACATTTTGACTGCCATTTTAAAACGTGTATGCACCCGGGCGGAGCCGGGCCCGACCGCTAGTCCACATATAAAACGCTCTTGTCTCGGTATTGCACTTGATGTAATCTGGTATCTGTATTATAAATATTGCTTTTTCTTATATTTATAAATTCCATTGTAGAATGTTTCCCGAATTCTGAAATATACCTGTTCGCCGATGATCTCAAAGTAATTAAACCTATCACCAAAATAGAAGACTCGAAATGCTTGCAGGACGATTTAAATCGACTTATCGAATGGTGTCAAGCTAATAAAATGTCCCTAAATTTAAATAAATGCAATCATATAACATTTACAAAGAATAAAAATAGAATTGACACGCAATACAAATTACATAATCACACATTGATTACAGTTAATAGTATTAGAGACTTAGGGGTCCAAATCGATAATGAATTGCATTTTAGAGACCATATTAATAAAATTATTTGTAAATCCGCTAAAATGCTAGGCTTTATTATTAGAAATTCCAAGTGTTTTAAAATGTATAAAACAAAAATACTCCTTTACCAATCACTTGTTAGAAGTATTCTTGAATACTGCTCCCAAGTTTGGAATCCGTATTATATGGTTCACTCGGATAGAATAGAAAGGATTCAAAAAAAATTTTTACATAACCTATCGTACGGTACCCACAAATTGAACGTTTTAAAATCTTATCAGGACAGGTTAGCGTATTTTAATATTATGTCACTTGCAGATAAGCGGAAACTATTAGATCTTATGTTTTTACACAAGATTTGCAATGGAAAAATTGATTGCCCTGAACTAGTTCAGGAAACAGTAACTATTAACGCTCCATCTAGACTACCAAGACCTAGCTCTTATAAACTGTTCCATTGTAGATCCTGGAAGACTAACTTGGGACGCAACTCTCCTATGATACGGCTCAAAATGTTGTATAATTTCCTTCCAAAGGACTTTGATATTATGAACTCCCGAAGCCATAATAATTTTAAGCTCCAGGTAACACAGTACTTAGCTCCCTGGTGGAGAAATAAAGCCAAACAATTTCACACAGAGAGTATAAACTGAAGCTATTTCTGTTTTTGTTATGTTAATGCGTATTAATTATTTTTCACATTAATACTTTCCCCTAACACAATATACAATTGATTGTAAAATAATTCAATGAGAAAAATTGTAACCTCACTGCACCTGCACTATTTATTTGATTTGTCATTCTTCTTATTGTCTGCTTTTTAGTTGTTTAATGTAGATGGGTCCACCTTTAACTAGGTGAACAATACAATTTGATCTGTAAATCACTGTATACTGTAGTTAATTATTGTATCATCTGTTGGTGGATCATGTAAAATTTTCAATAAAATAAAAAAAAATAATAAACAAAAACACACCAAGTGCAACCACCAGACAAGAGTGCTCTGAAGGTAACATTTTTGATGTTATGTTGTTGACTATACTTAGTAAAGAAAATGGAAATAATCAACACAAAAACAGTATGGAATTGCCCTAAGCGTTCATATTTTAGGGTAATCTTTCGTCGATGTATACATTGAATACGAGGACAGGGGCCCTTACTACTATATTCATCCGAAACAAAGTTCGAAACTTCGGACGATCCAAGTTTTTTATATTAGGATACGACTTTATCTACTCTGTAAAAGTTCGAATTTGTATAACGTACATCGTAACCGACTTTGATTACGATCATCCTTGCACTCGACTACGTTCACCAGTCATTTTGTCAAAAGAGGCGGACGTCACTTGTCAAATCAAATGAATTCGTGCGAAACCGAGCTCCCTCACAACGCAACGCCCGTAAAAACAACGTGTTATAGTGAATTACTTTAATTAGATTTATCCAAAACATAAAGAAGGCGCACGGAACGGCAACCTCGCATTTCCAAAATTTGTGCGGAAGTCAAAAACGGCCATCAATGAAAGTATTCACAAACTGCCAACAGCGCTATACATTTTGTAACGCAAATCAAAGGAACAACGAAAATATGCAGTATAACAAGTGTGGAAGAAAAGTGACGTCCAATTTCTATTTTATATTTTGATATTTCTGGTATCAGTGGGACGATTCGCGAGCATTGCACTTAGGTCTCCTATTTAACGTCCGTATACAGACGTCGTAAGCAGGTGGACGCCACATTAGATGCAAAAATTGCTATAGTGGACGTACAATAGGTTGCAGGATGTATATATATATATATATATATATATATATATATTAATATGATGCAAATTCCATCCAATGTATTAAAACTAACCCTCTCTGTTTTTTTATATCTACTGTGACCTCATCATCATCATCATCATCATATCAGCCACAGGAAGTCCACTGCTGAACATAGGCCTCCCCCAAAGATCTCCACAATGACCTGTTGGAAGCGGCCTGCAACCAGCCACTTCCTGCAACCTTAGTCAGATCGTCCGTCCACCTTGTAGGCGGGCGTCCGACACTTCGCTTGCCTGTACGTGGCCTCCACTCAAGAACCTTTCGGCCCCAACGGCCATCGGTTCTACGAGCTATGTGCCCGGCCCACTGCCACTTCAACTTGCCAATCCTATGGGCTATGTCGGTAACCTTGGTTCTCCTACGGATCTCCTCATTTCTGATTCGATCTCGTAGGGAAACACCGAGCATAGCCCTTTCCATGGCTCGTTGAGTGACTTTGAGCCTTTTAATGAAGCCCACAGTGAGAGGCCACGTCTCGGTGCCGTATGTCATCAAGTCGAAGTTTCCCGAACGCTGCCCAACCGAGTTGGATTCGACGATTGAGTTCTCTCTCGAAGTTGGACCTACCTAACCGGACCACTTGTCCTAAATAGACATATTCGTATACAACTTCGAGAGTCGAGCCCCCAACTTCAATAGGGGTGGGCACAACATGGATATTCGACATAATCTTCGTTTTATCCATGTTCATTTTAAGACCCACCTGTTGGGAGACTCGATCAAGGTCTTCAAGCATAGTGCTAAGGTCTTCCAGCGATTCTGCCAAGACTACAATATCGTCGGCAAATCGAAGGTGAGTAATATACTCGCCGTTGATGTTGATGCCGAATCCTTTCCACTGCAAGAGCTTGAAGGCATTTTTCAGCGCGGCAGTGAACAGTTTCGGAGATATGACATCTCCCTGTCTCACGCCTCTCTGTAGTGGAATAGCCTTCGTGCTCTGATCTTGTACTAGGACCGACATGGTGGCGTTGTTGTATATACACCTCAACACTTCGATGTACCGATAGTCTATGTGGCACCGCTGAAGAGACTGTAGCGCAGCCCAGGTCTCGATCGAATCAAAGGCTTTCTCATAGTCCACAAACGCTAAACAACTGTGATCTCACTACAGTCGTTTAGTAATAATCTATGTATGTTCAATAGCTATTTAAAGTTTAGCTTTTTTAAATTTGCATAAGGCCAGCGTGGCGTACTATGGCCTAAATATTCTCGATCGAATTCTCGGTTATAGATGAGATCCTATGCTCAGACATGCGCAATTGACAGCCTCCGTGGCGCAGTTGGTTACACGCCGCCTGTGAAACGAGAGGCCGCGGGTTCGATCCCCGCACCGAGAGAAATGTTTGTGTGGCCCACAAATATTTCTTCCGGGTCTGGGTGTTTGTGAGACCGAAAAGTCTCTCGTAGTTCCTGATACCCACGACACAAGACTTGATCTTAGTGTGGGGTCAGGACTATGTATGTGACTGTTGGGTGTTATTTATTTATTTATTTTATTTAATTATTAGCTGATACAGAATGTTTTGAAGAACATGATAATCTATTGTTATCATACATACATAAACACACGCCTTTTTCCAGGAGGGGTTGGCAGAGTTTCTACCAGGGACCCCACCGATCGCCTTGTGTTTTCTATTTCATGATTTGACAGGGCGAGCCTATCGCAATAGCGGGCACAATCTTCTAACTCCGGTCTGATAATGTATACAAAAATTCCAATATCACTTTGCTGACCCGGGATTCGAACCCGAGACCTGAGCTTTGCAATCATAGAAGTACAAATCGCCTCAGAGGCAGTCGTAAGCTACGAGACGTCGTAATCGAAAAACAAAATATCAATAAACGGCAGAACGCGACTTAATGAAATATTATTGAAGCGTTAATCAGGCTTCATTTGAACACGTAAAGCATATATACTTATGGCATCGGTGTATGTATTTAGATATATGTATGTGGTTAGAACCAAAGCGAATAATTATGAATATTTGACAAATATGACTTGACATCAAGTAAATATCAATATTTAGATCGGTTACAATTTAAATGCGAATATATTATTTACTGAAGTTATATGAGATTTAGCAATAATGTTTATTCTATTGATGACTAGATGGCGTTGACCTAAAATCGCTTTATATGCTTAGTTTTTTTAGCTTACTGTAATTTGAAGAATTGATCTGTGTGTTCTCGACTGCCTATGTGGCGTAGTTGGTTAGTAGACGTTAGCTGTGAAACGAGAGGCCGCGGGTTCTATCCCCGCACCGAAACAAATATTTGTGTGAATCACAGGTATTTGTTTCGGATCTGGGTGTTTGTGAGACCGAAAAGTCTCTCGTAGTTCTTGATACCCACGACACAGGACTCGATCTTAGTGTGGGGTCAGGACTATGTATGTGACGGTTGGGTGTATTTATATATTTATAAATATATATATATAGATATTTATTGACTGTCGTACTCGATGTCTCTGAGATCTCTCTTTATGCCAATTAAATGATTACTTGGTGTAGATTTTTCATAGATAATATATAAAGGAACAATTATTTAACTAACGTTAAAGGTCTCTGAGTGCGGCCATTACACATCTGATTGAATGATTGATATATTATAATGGGGCCAGGTGGTAGGTATACTAACTATAAATGTTATCGTAAATTATCCAATTAATATTGCCTAACCACTCTTAATCGTACTTTCGACTGCAAAGAAGGTCCATGCCCTGCAGTGGGACGTATATGGGCTAATACTGCAACCATCACAGAAAAATAATGATTATTACATTGAATTGGAAATGTATGGACTAAAATGGTAATCGAATGTCAAACCTTGAAGTAAACAGCCCCTGCGTGTTATCACAATAAGGTATATTATCTATAATAATACGAAAATAAGCACAAACGTTTACATATTCCACATAGTATACAACATAATCCAAACAAACCAAATTTAATTACAAAACAATCGCTAAAAATGCAAATTTACTGAGCAAACAGCAAAATTTAAAGAAAACACATATACGCCGCACATTTGGATCCTCGGGAATGGGCAAATAATGAGATTTCGTATCAAATTTATATGCTTTGGCAGATAACATGGAAAATGAAATGCGAGATTTATAACATTTCGATTATTTGGCTTCGGATTATGGGATAAGTATGACGATTTTTGATATATTTTTTACTATTTTTATATTGCTCGTGGTATATTCGTATCTACCCGGAGAGCATCCGATGTATAAAGTGAAGGAATCAGTCATAGTCCTCACGGATTTATGCCGAGTATCAGATTCATAAAGGAAAACATCGTGAGGAAACCTGCATACCATAGCGATTTCTATGGTATGTAAAGTCCGCCAACCCGCACTAGGCCAGCGTGGTGGACTATATGGCCTAACCACTCTCAATCGTACTCTCGATTGTAGCGGAGTCCCCCTGCAGTGGGACGTATATGGGCTGATGCAGAACAGATACGGATCAAATTCATCCTGTGTAAGTATACCTGATTAGAATGAATTGTGTATAAAAGCGAATTGATTAAGCATTTTTTTTTTTTTGATTGCGATGAATAGCGAGACGAGCACGCCGTTCGCCTGATTGTAAGCGATACGACCGCTCATAAACAGTAGCAAAACCAAACAACACCTTGAATTACAAAGCAATGCTTGGCATTCCACTGCGCTCTCCATCCTGAGACATAAGATGTTAAGTCTCAATATGTCCAGTAGTTACTCTGGCTACAATGCCCTTCAATCCGAAACACAACAGTGCATTTACACTGCTGTTTGACGGGAGAAATAGACACTGCGGTGGTACCCACCCAGATGGCCTCTCACATATGAGAGACCTACCACCAGTGACTTTTATTTTATTTATTAAGATTCATTAACAGAAATTATAAATATACATTTTTGACACTTTAATAACGTATTCCAGAACGATGAACAAAACATACACATAATTTAATTGTTATATTGCTAAATTTAGAATTAATCTAAAATTATAACCTGGACAATAATCAAAAACACAAATTAATGAAAACATAATAGTTGAACAAATCACGAATACAATAACCTCAATGAATGAAAATCTCAAGACTATATTATGTATGTAAACACGAATACAAAATAATAAAAATTAATTTGTATATTAAGAACATTTATATTTTCTTCAACAAGACCTTTTAATATTTTCAAAGACTATACATATATTTAGAGGAATTAATTGCCTATACTCGTAGCGATGACAACTAAATTAAACTCAATAGATGTACACTTTTTCCTTGTTATTTTTATCCCTATCATCCTTTATGGTGTAGAGGCTACGCTAAAATTATCGTCCCAGATTAAACACGATCTCAATTTCTAGGTAACGCTCAATCCCGAAAATAAACCAATCGAGATAAAATAAAAGTGATCGGGTTGACAATTATTGACACGACAGCCTCCGTGACACAGATGGTTGAACGCTGGTTGTGAAACGCGAGGGCGTGGGTTCGAGCTCCGTACTATACTCTGATATTACTATAAGTACTTATGGGTGTCTGTGAGTCCGAAAAGTCACTCATATTTTCTGATTCCCACGACATAAGACTCGATCTTAGTGTTGGGTCAGGACTATGTTTGTGACTGTTGGGTGTTTTACATACTTACATAAACTCACGGCTTTTTCCCAGAAGGGCTAAGCAGAGGTGCCAGGACACTCACATTTCGCCTTGTATGTTCCGTCCCACTATGTGATAGAGTGCGAGCCTATCGCCATATCGGGCACTAATTCCAAATTGTTGGGTGTATTTATTTAATTATTTTCCCTATTTTGGGCATCAAAACTCAGAGTTTATTAATTTCTGCAGTAAGTAATACAGCTATATGTGGACTGCAGTCCATACGTAGAAAGTTCCATGAATCAACGCATCAGTTAACTGAAGCCGGGAGTTACGGGGATAAAGCGCACTGAGCTTCCCAGAGCTGCATTGAAATGTACGATGACTCGCCGAGAAACTAACTCTGTGTTGAGGCAATAGTTTCTTATACAAACACTATGGTCCGCCCGTGACCATGTAAACTTTTTTTATGGCTATGAATAGCGAGACGAGCATGCCATCCACCTGAATTACGAAGCAATGCTTGGTATTCCACTACGCTCGCCATCCTGAGGCATAAGATGTTAAGTCTCAATATGTACAGTAGTTACTCTGGCTACAATGCCCTTCAATCCGAACCACAACAGTGCATTTACACTGCTGTTTGACGGGAGAACAGACACTGCGGTGGTACCCACCCAGATGGCCTCTCACATATGAGAGACCTACCACCAGTAGACTTTACATGCATTGATAAGCGTGACCATGGAGCTACAATAAATAAATGAATACGCGAAACAGTCATACGCAATCTGTCCCACCAGTCGACAACAATATACAAGTCTCAGCAAATATCGGACACTTTAGTTTCGAACATTTGTCTCGATACGGTGGTCGAATTCGCAGTCTTTCAGTTGCATTAATACGATTTGCAATTGGAAATAAGTTTTATAAAAGACAGCCTTTATGATGCCGTTAGTTAGACGCCGGCTGTGAAACGAGTAGTTGCGGGTTCGATCCATGTAGTGTGAAAATCTCTCGGTAGTTAGTATGTTTTACAAATTAAAAAAATATATAATTCTTTTTATGGAGATTTACCATAATAAGCATGCCCAGCCTCAACCTTAAGCCTAATATATATATTTGTATCTGTACTTTTAACTGTATTAGGCCCATTACTGATCACGAGAGTCCTCTTCAACTAAAAGTTTGTTTGAGACTTCGGGTGTATCTTTGGTTTGACATGATTAATTCATCCATTTACAAGATTAGCAATAACGATTAGTTTAATTGCCGATAAAGATTAGCAATGATTTAGAAATGCTTGGTGACCTCTTTGTATACGAATAAAACTACTGAGACAATCAGTTTACATACCACGATATTCATCTGGTTTAACAATTTCTCGTGTAGAAATCATTGGAAGCTTAACTTTTAAAAGAGAGATAAACGACGTGATGATACCTTTATACCAAAGAGATTACAAATAATTATATGTTTGTAAAGGACTATATGGCCTAACCCCTTTCAATCGTACTCTTCATTGTAGAGGAGGCCTGTACCCTGCAGTGAGATGTTTATGGGCTGATACAGATAAAGATACAGACGTTCGGCGTGCTACAAGAGACTAACATCTCGCACTATATTATGATAGCCTTAGCTCGGCCAATTGCAGAGAAATCCCGTCTCCTACAGTGGGACGTATATGGTTGAATTATCATATAAGTGATACAGACAAGGCACTCTTATTATTATGAATTAATGTATTTCATGCTGACTCGGTATAGTAACTTCTTCAGAAAGTTGTTAAATTTAATAAAGCAGCCTTTGGAAAAGTTTTGAAACTAATCAAAAGTGTTTTATAGCATATTGACGACTGAAACGCGAAAATGTTTCATGAACATTACTCTATGAAAAATTATATTATTATATCATATCCATACATTTTCTATATTATATTTTTCTTGCACTTCCTATAATTTCAAATGTTACTCAGCAACATCTGATAACAAAATATTACTCATCGTAGAACATAATATTACCATGTAAGTATGTATGTTAAGTAATGTTGCTTAACATGTGGTAACAATCAATAAAATTATTGCACAATATTGCTCCACAAAAGGTACCTGTGGTGTGGACGCATCATTATCATAACCCATACATACATAATATCTGCTTAATCTACGTGCCTGGAGAAAGTATTTAAAATACTCGTACCAAAGATAGATCCCACCAACTACATATTTATGTAAAATGTTGCTAAGACGAGAACATGTGACACGCACAGTTAAAAACTTTTCAGATCTCATATAGATCCAAGCTTCTTACTCTTCACGCCCTTACTCTACAAGGCCTAACTTCACAAAATCTATACCTTAGACAAAATAGGTGGCTTGACAATTGCATTCACATATGCGTAAGGTGAAAAATTTTTCACTGTTCATTACTTTATGCAACATAATAGTTCTTGTAGTAAAAAAACGACTAGACTGTACTGTATCAGCATTCAGCCCGTAATTTCCAACTTTTCAGCACTGAACCCATTTTTATACATATTGATCATGTAGGCAATTAAGTAGCTCTTATGACAAGTAGTAATTAATCTAATATATATTTACAAAAATATACATTTAAAACATTTTATAGGAAGTAAAATGTTATTCAAGGAAATACATTATTTACGTTAATATATAATTTAGTGGACCATGAGTATTTCCTCTACAACACAGAGTTCAAACGAGAGAAAGAGTAATAAATTGAATGGAAATGAAATATCAATTATATTTCCGTAAATATTATTTCAAACACGATCACGGGTGCCGAATCCTTATTAATCCGTCTTTCTCAAACTGTGTGGGTAGTTTTAATTTTAGATACATAATTCGGTTAACGACCGGCCTATTACTTTAACAGACATCTAGATACACCTACGCAACCAAATGGTTGCTTAGCGCGGAGAAAATAAGGCTCTTGAATAATATTTTCACAGTACAGTGAATACATTTGAACTAGTTGTAAGTCCACTGAAGAGGAATGATTTTATTTTTGTTAATGGGCCCGGCAACGAGCAAACAGGTCATCTTTATGGTAAGTGATCACTGATACGCATGAACATCCCCAACGCTTTGAGCATAGATGTATTGCCAAATCAAATCGGGAGGGGAGCGGGAAGAAAAAGAATGGAAGAATATTTGGCAATAACATGTCATGAATATCTTAAGTGCGTGGTGGCCTGTTGGTAGACGGACCAGACGCGGCTGCCAACATGTTTACGGTGGTCGCGGGTTCAAATCCCAGGGCACACCTCTGACTTTTCGGAGTCATGTGTGTATTGATAGTCAATCACCAAGCACTAAAACGGTGAAGGAAAACTTCGTGAGGAAACCTGCATACTGTAGCGATTTATAACAATTTCTATGGTATGTAAGTCCGCCAACCCTCACTAGGCCAGCGTGGTGGACTATATGGCCTAACCACTCTCAATCGTACTCTCGATTGTAGAGTAGGCCCGTGCCCTGCAGTGGGACGTATATGGGCTAATACAGATACAGATACAGAATATCTTATGATTGTAAAGTACATATTGAAATAATCAATTAAAATATTGTCACTTACTATTCTTACGACGTTCCAGAGACATCCCAAAAGAATAGTCCTTCTTCCTCAATATAAAGTAACCTATTTTACAAATATTGACTAGTGCAAATATCGTTTTGTTATTTCCTCCGATGCTACATGGAAGCAGTATAAATTACCAAAATCGTTTACTTTTTCTGTCTTTCTCTCCCTCTCTGCAGCCATAGGAAGTGCGGCCATCGGTTCTACGTGCTATGTGCTCGGCCCACTCATTTTCGATTACCTAACATATATATAGACCAGCCACCTATCCTAGCCTATCTTGATTGTACGATAAGATATACCTACGTCCTGTGTCACAGTTATCTGAAATTATAAGTTTTTTTTTGGTCTACATAATATACACTTCGCACAAACAATTTCCTCGTGGCGGGAATCGAATACGCGCACTTTTCACTTCCATACGCTTAATCACCATTTTCGCCATAAGGTCTGTCGTTAATACAAATACAATAATTAATTCGAACACAGCTTGTGGTCTCAACATCTTAATTACATTTTTACGATTCATCCAAAGCGAATTAAAAATTAATATCGCGAAATAAATAAAATTCACCATTCTAATTCCGAGCAGATGAAACAAGAAAGCTTTTATTTTCCCCCTGTTTATCGTCGAGATGTAATTTAAGAAATATTTCTGAACATTCTCACTGTAAACAATTCGTTGGGAAATATTATAATTGAGGAAAACTTCTTTACGGTGTTAATGTTTGGATCCCACAGGACATTCAGCGTTGAAATCAACCGTCTCCTGGGTTCTAACCGATTTCCGGAACGAGAAATATCCAGTGTACAAGCCGTATTTTTTATGTTCCGTTAAAAAGAAAAGGTAGTAAAAATAACATGGTAGGTTTTTACATGGCCGAGTATATAAAAGGTGATATATTTTACGGCGGAATCAATTATACGGAACAACCATATTTTTTATAATAGCATGATAAAATAAATGTAGTGTAATCTTAATACGTTCGGCCCTTTATGAGATGGCTATCTGTGCCGAATGATAACATACCGACCTAGTTGTAACTTGAAACACAATATAACAGATCCTTAACAACTGTTAGCATTTACAAAAGGCATTAACCAGGCATCATGCCAAGCTAGGGCTCAATACGATGGTGTATACGATATTTACGTTTATTACATACATACATAAACTCACGCCTTTTTCCCAGAAAGGGTAGGCAGAGGTGCCAGGACACCCACATTTCGCCTTGTATATTCCGTCCCACGATGTGATAGGTGGCGAGCCTATCGCCATATCGGGCACAAATTCCTGACACTGGGCTGATAATGAATAGAAAAATCCAATATCACTTTGCTCAACCTGGGATTCGAACCCGAGACCTCAGCTTTGTAACCGTACCGTAGTACAACTACGCCACCGAGGCAGTCAGTTTACGTTTATTGTATAAACATATAATCGCTTACTGCTTAACTCAGCTACCGTCGAGAATTAGGTTAAGAAATTTTAGGCTATAGCCCAACACGCTGGTCTAGTGTGGGTTGGCGGGCCGAACCTACACTAGAAAATGTGCGTCTGATGTCTATTAATACTAATAATAAATACATACACACTTCTGACCCCATTAGTAGACCCCAAACATTAGTGTGGGTTGGGGATCGAACCCGCGAGCTCTGGTTTCACAGTCAGCGTCTAACCAACTGCTCCACGGAGCTGTCAAAATGTATATTGTATGAAGGTTTGCGCCGATGTTTTAATTAAATTGACTTTGAAAAGTAAATCATGGGTTTCGTATATTGTTCCAGATTTACACAGGCATTCCCTGTTTTAAGAACCAGCCGTACCATAAAGAAAAAATATTTTAAGGAAGATAATCTGTAAGATAAATCACATGTGGAATGACTGTATTTATTGTCCTGTCCGATATATGGAGCCTATAAATAAGAGCCTTCAATAACTCCGCTCTACATCTCGCCTGCCCAGCGTATGTATGGGAAAGTCTTTTTTATTTGCAACTAATAATGAGACAAGACGAGCATGCTGTTCGCGTGATGGTAAGCGATGCTCCCGCTCTTGGACAGTAGCAAAACCAAACAACACTATGAATTACAAAGCATTCCACTACGCGCGCCATCTTGAGACATAAGATACTCTGTACTTCTGTAGTTACTCTGACTGCAATGCCCTTTAAACCGAAATACAACTGTCCATTTACACTGTTCTTTGGCGGGAGAAATAGACATTGCGGTGGTACCTACTCAGGCAGTCTCATATCTGAGAGACCTAACACCAATTAGCAACGCTCAATTGTTTTAGAAAGGCTACGTTTTGTATGCCCTATTACGTGCTAATATGCTATGTATGCAAACTCTTATACTACCCTCGACATAGTGTAGAAAGTATAGTGCACTCCAAATAGAATTTTCAGAGAGAGATTATCTCCGCCGGTGGAGACAGTAATGCTGCCATGTAACCAGATACACCGCGGCTGAACTCAGAATTGACTCAACTCAGATCAGTTTACCACCGTTGTGTGCGGTGGCCGCCCCGGGCCAATACAAATATCTAAATTCTATGTATACAAAGTAATTTACCTTACTAATATATTATGCGAGAATTAATTGTTAGGTTTGCTCGGCTTTCAGACATACAGCAAACATCGACTTATTTTACGCATAATATTATTTGTAGGGCAGTAAGTTTTATAGGCTACTTTTAATGTCTATAAAATACATGATTCCTTTAACATTGATGTCTGCGTAAACAAATCTGTAAAATCCAGTTATTAATCAAATTCTGTCACATTTCATTTATATTGGAATATATTTTCAATGTTGTGTCAAATGATTCATCAATCAAATTGTTTTTTTTTCTAAAATTATGACGATAAAAAGTTAAGTGTGACAAAACCGTCGCGTTCATTTCATAAGCACATGATATAAGTTCGTTTCTGTAATATTTTCCATCTTACATTGTGTACAATAAACTATGCTCTTAATTATTTCTGAAAATGAATTAAGATTATGTTCGTATGGAATAGTTTCCTGAGCAAAATTGTGTTTCAATTAAATTCATATTGAGCGCAAATTGCCGTATAGATAACAGAAGGTCGTAAAGTTCCAACTACCCTCAAACTTAATTAATTAATATTATCTACATGTTTGTTTAGTAATATTGTTTTAGGAATTTCGGGTGTCATCAAGTTTCCTAGGCAGAGGTTATACTTCTAAGAGTTTTGGGTATGTAATCATTTAGTATAATATTTTCGCGGTTTTTAGTTTTTAACGTTTAGATTAAATAATGTGTTTATTTTGTTTTTCAAGTTTTAGTAACTGTAGTTGAACGATGAATTTCGTTCAACAATTATTTTATTTAAGATCTTTAAATTTGATATTTATGCTTAAAAAAATATTATATTTTGTACCTGTTAGACAAATCACCAATCAACAGAAACATACCGACAAAAAAATACACGCAAAATTGGCAAAAAATTACCTCACACCAGAAAAATCCATAAAAAAAAATACCTTAAAAACTTACGTATCAACCATCCATGATACAAGCACACACTCACAAAACACTTGCACAAGTCACGCACTAGCACAACGTGGGTGGGCAGTGAAAATCGATGTTTTCACTCCGCGCTCTCTCCGCACGTGCGCCCGTACGAAGCGCAATTCCCGACTGCGGGGGGCGAGTGGCGCTGAAGTCGCCCGGACCGCGTTGTAAAAACTATTGTATGGTATTCGGGTTATTGTTTTAGGCCGATATATCGCACCTTTAGAATTATAGAGACCTAAATAAAAAAAAACTTATTTTTTACTTATGGAAGATACATTGAGAGGACCGAAGTATGCATCTTTCTGTCTAATGTCTTCCACGCGTCAATAGGTTCTTCTTTTAAGGTTAACGGAGCTAGTCAATTTCAGCCAATTTATGATTAAAAGCCAAAATCTATTTCTTTTTTATTCCACAGGATTTCCACTGGTATACTACTAGTAAGCCGTAAAGGAATTTGCCAATAATTAAAAGATTGTTTGGATAAAATCTACAAAATTAAGTAAGTTAATAATATCATAATTTAATATTTTATTGGATAGTGAATTTTTAGGGGCAGAGATTATAAAGTTGAGTTGGGCGACCTTCTGTAGATTTTCTTACTACTACTACTTCTAAACCAGTTGACTGTAGCATAGCATCATTAATATCATAATAATATTATATTTTATTATAACTAAAACGGTGAAGGAAAACATCGTGAGGAAACCTGCATACCATAGCGGTTTATAAGAATTTCTATGGTATGTAAGTCCGCCAACCCGCACTAGGCCAGCGTGGTGGACTATATGGCCTAACCACTCTCAATCGTAATGTCGATTGTAGAGTAGGCCCGTGCCCTGCAGTGGGACGTGTATGGGCTGATACAGATACAGATTATATTTTATTATATATAAGAATCCATATAAATATCGCATACAAATGTAGTCTTCTTGTATATATCGTTTAAATTGTCGACATGACTTTCTTCTGATATATATCTTCGTTTTCTTTTTCTTAGTTTGCTATACAAATCACTTAAAATGTATTGATATATAGTGTTATTAAATTTGTGAACATAATCTTAGGTAATTAAGCATTCTACCAATCAGAACAATTGGTCACCGTTGCAAAATATGTTTCCTGATTGCCAATGGTTTGAAAATTATCTTCTGATGACCGCTGCGCCGTGCTCAGGACGTAAGCGGAAATTACTCATACTACTAGGTTTACCGACACGACTGCTCTGTGCTTCCACCACAGACATGCATTTAAATAGATTACAAGTTCCTGCAAATGTATTACAACTGGGCATATTCGTTTTTTAATATCTACTGTGGCATTACAACATTTGTATAAGTACCAGTTTCCTCAGTGCGAAATTGAGTTGAAATTGTACTATGATTGAACAAAACTGATAATAGTTGAAAAATATATTTGAATTAAAAAAATACAGAAAAGCAGAAAGCAACTACATTAATCAATATTATTTTGTCGTATATTTGTCGTTTGTCCCCTATGATATTAAAAGAAATAGTAAAACTCCCTCTGGACACGCCCAAGGACATATTGTAACGAAGTCTATTAAGATTCACGCCTGTGCTTTGATTATATAATCCACGTAGATACCAATACCTACAGAGCCTTAGTAATAAACTTGGATGAGCTAGGAATAAACTTAAGCCCAAGGATTTAAATTTACACGATTATTTTGAATAGCTATTCATGACTTATTAATAAAAACTGATGTACTTCGGCTATAACATGACAATCATGTTACAGCAACACATTGGTTTGAAAGTAAATATAGTGAAAGGTCGAGGGAAGCAGACTACGTGGCGGCAGATCAGCTCGTTGGGCTGATCAAATAAGCAAGACGCTAGCCATGACTATCCCAGAGGCACTTCATCTGGCGTAGGATCGTCAAGCCTGGCGATCAGCTGTACAAGACTTGACCAAGTGACAGGGGTCACGATCCTCAGTATTGAGGAAACGATTAAAGAGAGAGAGAGAAAGAAAGAGAGTGTGAGAGAGAGAGAGAGAGAGGATGAATAAAATAATCAAACCAATTCTAAAGCCTTGGGCTAAAGTAAATCCTTCGCCCATTAGAGTTTATTAACAAAGTCTCTAATGTAAAGAGACAATTTCTTGAATTTGAATTAATGACACTGACGAGTGCTCGGCAAATTTCTAGGATTAAAACAATAATCTATACATATAAATAAAATTTAAGTATTTGTTTGTAAAGTGACAATAAAAAAAAATGTCCAACTACATATCGTTATATACACGATACCTATAATGAAAATGACCTAAGAATTTTTTTGTTTGTCTGTCTGATTGTTCCATCTAATATCTGAAATGGCTGGACCGATTTTGACGGGACTCTTATTGTCAGGTAGCTGATATGATAAGAAGTAACTTAGGCTACATTTATTTTAGAAAAATAAAGTAATGTTGCAATGCCTAAGTACTGTCCAGCACCGCGCGCAGCTCACGCGCATGCCACCACTGGGCCGTCACGTCGGGCGCCTCTCACCACTTTTCCCACCAACGAATCGATAATAAAAATAAAAATGCAAAAACCGAAAAAAAAAAAAAAATAAACTCATTAACTTTTTTATTAAATTCCACGCGGACGAAGTCGCGGGCACAGCTAGTATTAAATAATTAAGCCAACTTCATAGGAAAAGGCGCATCCCAGCCTATCGGCCAATAACGATCAGCGATATGTCATTGAAAAGGTATTTTCTAATTCTACAACTTCTTATTTGGCAAGAAATACCAATTCACTGTATAAAAAATATACCGATATAACGATACCACGAGCACATTACGTATGGACCTCAGCCTAGTAAGCAATAACAATAAGCGATACGTCGCGTCGTTGGAAAGGTCTTTTAAAATGGTACAATTTCTACTACGGTGATAATTGTTAACTATAGGAAAAAGAATCGAAATGTAAAGATAGTGAAAAAATCAAAATAAACAAAGCAACAAATATTTCGAATTTTTGTATTTTTTCAGTTTCATCGTGTTTCAGTGGTAAATATTGTTATTGCTGAAATAATAATTTAAACCTTGCATCTTTAAAAATATGAGGATATACATATTTATACATTTTTAGAAAAATTATGTATTTACTACCCAAATACGACGATACGCAAAAAATATTTACAAGAAATTATCGCTCTTTTTTTTAACTTAGTTGTATTGTGTCTGAAGTCACTCGAATCACCACCTGGCTTCATTTTCGGCTTCGCTGGGTATTCCCGGTATACTTATACTCGATTCCTATACAAACCAAGGTGTTGAAGGAGTGTTTAGTCGGTATTGTGAGACGCCCTCTGACCTGTAAGGCTATACAACCGGGCCCAACACCTGTGTTCAAAAGCATTTTTGCATTTCACAACTCCCCTTAGAAAGGAGTTCATAAAAATAATGAATGGGCGAACAAAGTTCTCATAGTTCGCCGTATTAAAGCGAGCGTTAAAGTTGCCGACGCAATTAGAAGTGATTTAGTGGATCCTTCCACCAAGGTTGGAGATTGTGGAATCTTTGTATTATCTTTTGGATTTGTGATTCAAGAGTTTTATGACGAACGGTGTAATTACACAGGAGTTGCGATTCAAAGTATATTCTCATCTGTCAAATACTGACTTTTTTATTGCAATGAATGGCAATATGAGCGTTCCATTCGAGGGTAAGCTTTACGATCACTCATGAAAAGTAGCAAAATCAAACATCTTGAATTATAAAGCATTTCTGGGCATTCCACTGCCCTCGATATCCAGCGACACAAGTCTTATTATGTCCAGTAGTTACCCTGGCCACAATGCCCTTTAAACTGGAAAACAGCAATGCAGATGCACTGTTGTTTGGCGGGAGAAATAAACATAGACTTTATAGTTAACTGGTTAGAGGTAGAGCGACAGTAGAGATTCTTGCCCGTTCTTCTCTGGTGAAAACTGCCTTTCCACGAAGTGGTAAAGAAAAAAAATACTGAACTTAAGTAATTTAGGTATAAAGGGTTAGGGATACGTCATATTGCATTATAATTTTCATCTAATTTTTGTAGCAACAACCTGCGTGAGACAATTTCTCTTGTTAGTTTTTGATACATATTATAAAAAACTTGTATTATAAAAAAGTTATCGTGGGGTCAGGACTGTGTGTGGGGTGTGTATTTTCATGGAAAGAAGAAAGAAAGGATGACAAATGTCTGTATGTACCTAGCACTTGTTGTATAGTGAATTTCAATCGAAATAAAGTAACCATCAATAGATGGGCGGTGGTGGTTGTAGTAGGTTTTTCATGTTTTTAACTTATATTTTTGCTACACCAATGGTGCGGAATTTACTGCTATAAAAACAATAAATATTTTTGATGTTTTACAATTGTCAATCGAATATATTTTCGTGCTTTATAATAAAAATAGTTTTGTTTGCGGTATAAATGAAATATGTAACATGTGACCTCAAAAATGGAAATACCCTTTTACCCACGGTACCCAACGATTTGGCCAAACATGTTACGATGAAAAAATATATTTTTTATTTAAAAAAATACATAAAAGTGCACAGATAAATTCAAAAACTGAAAAAAAAATTTAAACTTCCCGACAAAATGTATTTAAATATAGAAAGCAATTTCTCGTAGACCATTCCTCACACCCGTTGCAATTCCCGTAAACTCAGCAACCAGTCCCACTTCCCAAGTCAATTATCTCTGTCAAAACTGTCATCAAAACAAAGGAGAGAAATGTGAATCAAAACTCACGGGTAATTACTTAAGAAGTCGCTGAAGGGACAAAGCTTTGGACTGTGCTAATTGTGCTTTGATTAAAATGGTTGGTGCAAGTCCAACTCTTTAAAAAAAATACTTTTTGCTTTGTATGCTTGTAATGAATACTCTTAAATTTTGGAATCAGTTCTTCGCGCCTGAACTGGCAACTCGAAATCTTTCAAAAAATTTACTTTATGCTTTGTATGCTTGTAATGAATACTACTAGATTTTGAATCAGTTCTCCGCGCCTGAACTGATGGCCAATGGGACCAAAAGTTCTCCAATGTAGGTCACGAAGCGGAAAGCCCACCGTAGATCGTCCACCCTCAAGGTGGGAAGAGGCCATTGAGGCTGGCCTATGTTCAGTAGTGGACTTTCCTTCGTTAATGGATGGATGATCATGAATGGATGAGATATTTTGTAAGGAATGACCTTGAGATTCTCTCATCTCTCACCTTGTATCTGGATAAATGTTATACTTCCTAGGAACGGTTTCTCAGGCTAAGAATGAAACTCCGTCTCGTTTAATAACAATATTGTAAAGCAATATTATTCTCGAATTGTAAATAAATATAATATAATAAATAAATTACATGATCAGACCATCCATACGCCAAGACATCAATCAAAAGTCTACTGTTTTACATTTTAAGATTCTTCATTCCATTTACACGCTTTAAATGTTTATATTTAACTGCAACTAAAATCTTTGTTTTTTTAATGCAATGAATGGCGAGACGACCATACCGTTCGCTCTCTGGTACGCGATACGACCGCCCATGACCAAAAAACACTTTGAATAACAAAGCAATACTTGGCTTGGCATTCATTAAGTTTGAAAGAGAAAATATTACTGTTTCAAAAATATATTAATTTACAGAAACAACGAGTAAAATGTTCAGTAGGTACTGAAATGCCTGCTTACAATATCTGGTGTTTTTATAGGTACTTGTATTATTATAAACTATTTTTACACCTGCTGTTCTTTATTTCTTCACCATCCTAACGTAGATTATCGGAAAAGCCTCAAGCATTAAGTCCGCCTTTCATTATATGAAGCTTTAAATAAAATAAAGTGATAGTGATTAAATAGCCTCCGTAGATGTGATGTGATCTCCGACCGGTTGATACAATTATGCCGGCCTAGTTGTATCCAATTTGTAGTCACGAACCACTTAACCGTCACACGTGGTACCGACGCAGTAAGATGCGAAGTTTTAGTGTCACAAGGACCCATAACGAAATAAATACATGTGCTTGCTCAACCCTCAAATATTTGCCTCGTGCGAAGGCCAATACAATGACTTTTTGTTACACTTTCAGCTTTATACTCGTATCCAACTGCGATACGAGGCCGAAACTTTTGTTCTTTATTTAATTAACATGAAAATACGTTTCGTAACGAAATCGAAACTACCACTACACTTTGCTATTAAATTAGTAATTTTAATTTGAACAAGTTAATTAATAACGTTTACCAAGATGACCTACTTTTAATTTCGCTTAAAGAAAATCCGTCTGCGAGAGCCAATTCGCCGTGTCCCTGAGGCATAAAAGTTGGAATTAAAGGAATACGAGAAAAATTAACAAAAACAAACCCGGTGTAAATCAAATAAAAAGTCCGCGTTTGCCAGTTGGCGCGAGTGGAAACTGATTTAGAATCAAGTCGCTAGATGTCACTGTATTAAGCGAAAAAGACACGGAGGTAAATTTTTTATATTGACAGTAAAATGACAACGATGTCCTAGAAGTTAAATGTATTGCAATTTACATTAATTATCTCTCTTCAATATTATGCGCGCCTAGTCGAAATTAGACTTACACAGACTGATCCCGAAACGCGACAAAGTTATTTGAGTCGCTTAAACGAGTTTTCCACCACTGTAGGATTGTGGTTCACCATTATAAGTATAGATACCCTTTAAACGGCTTAAATGTTTTTATCTGGGGGAATTAGAAGCGCTTGATTGATCTGTTTCACCAATTACCTTCTATCTAAAGAAGGTATTACTGTTAGCATTTATTAATGTATTATTTTCTTCACTCCTGAAGTTTCAAGTAAAGAATCTAATGTCCGGATCCAATCAAGCTGGCAAGTGCTGACCGAAGTGGGATCTATAGCCTCCGTGGCTAAGATGGTTGGACAAATGTTTGTGAGGCCCACGAGTATTTGTCTCGGGTCTGGGTGTTCGTGAAACCGAAAAGTCTCTCGTAGTTTCTGATACCCACGACACAAGGCTTAATTGATCTTAATGTGGGATCAGGACTATGTATGTGACTGTTGAGTGTATTTAGTAAGTGGGATAGATACACCTCGCATCCAAAGATTAACTACTCGGACTGCACCGCATTTAAACTTTTTTTTATTGCAGTGATTGGCGAGACGAACATGCCGTTCTCCTGATGGTAAGCGATACGACCGCTCATAAACAGCAGCAAAACCAAACAACACCTTGAATTACAAAGCAATGCTTGGCATTCCACTGCGCTCGCCATCCATTTCGTAATTGAAATAAAACTATTATTTACGGATTTTATCGCGGATTTGGTTAATTATTACATTTTATAACTTCCCGACGTTTCGATTACTTTACAGCTGTCGTGGTCATTGGTAATTTTATTTCAATGTGAAACATTCGCGTTGATCTAAAAAAACATTATTCATTCCGTAAACTGAATTTATGTAATCAATTAGCCAGTATGAAAGGGATCATTACTGTCTCACTAAGGCTTTGTCATCGTAATTACCGAAGTACAGTAATAAGACACGTAGGTACACCGGCACCCGAGCTAAACTTATCCCGTGAAAATCCACAGGGATTCCATTCAATCTTACACACGCGAAAAGCCTTGGAATCTGTTTAAATAATCCGCCGGTGACTCGGCAAGCCTTATTTACCGTGTTATTTTTGAGTCTGTTTTTGTAATGGGTTATTAAATCACAGCTTTTATATTCATTTTGTGGGATTTTCTGTCAGTAAAGTGGCGTAACTTCCTTTACGTGGAATTGAGTTTCAGTTTCAATGACTGTTTAAGGAATTTCGCGTATCGTCGGATCTCTGTACTTTTTTGGTATGTTTTGGATCAAAAGGATCGTGTATATCGATCTGGCAAATAAAATATTATAAATTCAGATATCTTTAATATCTGTTGAGCATATACAACATGTAAAATTAACGCTTAATCACTCAGTTACGTAATCACTCGTTCATACACCTACACGTGGGGAAACCTGTTCATTAACAGATGTTAGGTAATCTATATACGAATAATATTATAATTAAACCCTGAAGTCACTCAATATGTAACTCCCACCTTAATATTATGTAAGTCTTGTTGTCTTGTAATATACCAAACTCAGACTCGGAATAAATAGGTGTAGATCATATTTGAATCGTTGCGGGGATATGAACCGACAGCTACTCGTTTGACATCCAGCGTCTTAACCAACTTTGCCATTAACGCTGTCAAATGCTTACACATACATAAACTCACGCCTTTTTTCCCAAAAGGGGTAGGCAGAGGTGCCTGGACACCTACATTTCGCCAGTATGTTCCATCCCACGATGTGATAGGTGGCGAGCCTATCGCCATATCGGGCACAAATTCCTGACTCCGGGCTGATGATGAATAGGAAAATCCAATATCATTTTGCCCGACTCGGGATTCGAACCCGAGACCTCAGCTTTGCAAGCGTACCTTAGTACACCACCGAGGCAGTCACGCTGTCGAATATTCCAGTAAAACTACATTTTACATCTACATCAAATATTGCTGCGGAGCAATTTCTTCGCAAAGACCTTTTCATGACCTAGTTGACTAGAAAACTTTACAACATACGCGTAGGGATGTTTGCAAAGTAAAACCGCCGACGTAACTTTTTCATGGCCGTTCGGCGCCTACAAGAAACGCGCGCATACCCGCTAGTAATACGTGTTGTTTGAGCCGAAACTTGGTGGTGGGAGGAGCGGATAATTTTATGAGATTCTTATATTTTTAGAGATTTACTGGTGGTAGGTCTCTCATATGTAAAGGCCGCCTGGGTAGGTACCACCGCAATGTGTATTTCTTCCACCAACCAGTAGTGTAAATGCGCTGTTGTGTTTGGGTTTGAAGGTATTTGAATTTTGTAACCAGAGTTTGACGAATTGTAAACTTAGCATCGCTATCCTGAGACATACTCAGGATAGCGATCGCAGTGGAATGCCAAGCATTGTTTTGTAATTTAACGTGTATTTTTTTTTGATACTTATTATAATTATTAAAAATGATATTCAAAAACTTTGAAAAGTTTTGATCTCAAAAGCACGTATGATCTACGTGAATTGTAGTAGACTGAAATACTGTTTTTTTTAGTTCAATAAAAGATCTACAAATGGTAATTGAATAAAAAGTGATGGGACGAGGTCATAGAAACGAACTGATTATAATCAGTGTCCTCTATAACCTATTATTCTATCTGACTAAATACCATACTAAGATACATGAGAGGTGGATTTTTCTTTTAAACAAAACAATTACTTACCCGTAATATGATGATCAAAAAGAGTCGATAAAATATGGAAAGTGCAAGTGGAGCTATTGAAAAATCAAATTACACAATAAAAAAACAAAAATAAAATTTGGACTACACTTTACTTAGCTTTGAAATCATATTAACTACGTTGCCGAGCCAGTAAAGAATGAATCGAATATTGGGTGAATCTGCATGCTTGTGAGACCGAAAAGTCTCTCGTAGTTCCTGATACTCACGACAAAAGACTCGATATTAATATGGGGTCAGGACTGTGTATGTGTCTTTTGGGTGTTATTTATTATTATTATTTATTAGGTACACAGAAATCTAGATCAATCCACGCTGATCTTGCCACAATAAGCACACCTTTCCGAGTCGTTTTAGATTATCCTTTTTCCGCTCGCTTGCGTCAAAGCAATTCGTTTGATCCCCTTTAATTAATTAATTACGCATATGTAATTATGTGCGTGTAGTGTTTATGTTTAATTACAATTTTAGGAGTTCTGTGAAGCTCGCGAGACGAATCAGTGACGACTGTTTGCAAAATAAATATATGCTAAAGTCATTCTGTTTGCTTATTAACCGATTTTGGGACACTGTTGGGGTATATTTATTTTGAGATGTTTCCGCCTGGGTTTGTTGGGGTTTTTCCTTTTATCTGGCATTATTCAAATTAGTGTTAAAGTTCGTTCGTTTCGTTGATGTAAAGTTGTGTAAATATTGTAATTTTCTTGTAAGTTATGGCGCCTTTAGTCTAAGAAAGTCTTCTCTACTATTCAACATAGATATGTCATGCCTTAATCAAACATTTATGCGAATATGAGAATGGACTCCATAGATCATTCTTTTGCCGTTTGGTTTCTCTTATAAACTCTCAATTCTTAAAGGTCAAACAAACAAACAAAACCCGTCCCGTCAAACAGCAGTGTAAACGCACTGTTGTGTTTCGGGTTGAAGGGCATTGTAGCCAGAGTAACTACTGGACATATTGAGACTTAACATCTCATGTCTCAGGATGGCGAGCGCAGTGGAATGCCAAGCTTTGCTTTGTAATTCAAGGTGTTGTTTGGTTTTGCTACTGTTCATGAGTGGTCGTATCGCTTACCATCAGGCGAACGGCATGCTCGTCTCGCCATTCATAGCAATAAAAAAAAAAAGGTGCCAACGGCTGCTGTTTCCACATATATTTCGCCAACCCGCACTAGACTAGCGTAGTGTACTGACTGTATGGCCTAACCACGCTCAATCGTACTCTAGATTGTAGAGGTGGCCCGTGCCCTGCAGTGGGACGTGCATGGACTGATATGATTGATATATTTTGCCACTCTCAGATATAACAGCATAATTAATTCTCAAAAGTTGCTCACGTTTCTACTAGAACCACAAGAGGCCAAACATTTCTTAAAAATAAAGTAATTTGAATTCGAAAATATCGAGCTACCAAAAATTTTAACTTCAAAAGTAATTGGCAATTTGGTAGAACTTATACAAAATAGTTAAAAGCAGGGTTTACTTGCCTTTACTTGTTTATTCATTGAAAAAGGCAGAGCGGTGTAAACACATTGGTATTGACGTATAAAGGGGTTTGTACATGCGGCGAGGCGCGGCGAGCGCCCCGGGGTCCCAGTGTATACGTTGCCGAAGTGGCTCCGAGAAATTTATAAAATCCTCAATTTTATATGCTCCGATTCAATTTAAAAAAGTAGAATGGCTTTAATTGGCATTGGCTGCTATATATCAGGTGTTTAGCATGGAATTTCAGCTCATTATGGGAATTGGAATTTGAACTTTGAATTGGAATCTATAACGGTGAAGGAAAATACCGTAAGGAAACCTGATTACCATAACGATTTGTATAAAAATCAATGGTGTTTAAAGGCCCGCCTACCCGCACTAAGCCAGCGTGGTGGACTATATGGACTAACCACTCTCAATCGTACTCTCATAAAAGAGGCCTTTGCCTTGCAGTGGAACGTGTACGGGCTGATACAATGACTAAGCTTCTAAATTATAGACGCCTGTGCCTATTAGTTGGGCGTTTGTTGACTGCTTGATCTTGTTATATCCACTCTCGCTTGCAAATTGATAAGTGAACAACAAAGCTCGTTTGTATGTGTGCTAGAATTTCTGTCTAAGATGGATTCAGGCCTACTTGAGTTACCATATCTGTAACGCCTTTGGGATCCAGGTATTGAGATCTTGTCACGTTTCTTAGATATGTGAAATAATTAAAATGTATTAGATTGCAGATAAGTGATGATGGTGATTGGTCATCAAATATCATTTTATAGTAAGTTAGTAGCAAGTGTAACAAGAAGTAACTTACGAGTATGTTACAATTTTAAATGTTTCTAAACGCGCCACTATCGCCAGTAATAGAAAATTACAAAATATAACAAAGAAAAATCTAAAATATAACAATGTTATCGATTGTAACTATCTAATATGTTATGTTAAGCAACATTACTTAAAATATAATAATACCCCAACGTATAATAAAAATAATTTTTATCTGATGTTCCTGAGCAACATTAAATTGCAATTATTACGCTATGAAAATTAACTGTTGTGTTTTTTACACCTTCAGAAACTACTCTTATAAGTTATGGAATAAAATTATAAAACAAACAGAAAAACCGCTGCAACTGCAAGAGAAAATAAGTTAATATTAAACACTATACAATTACTCTGTTTTTCCCTAAAATATTTAATATTATAAGAAAGAATGAAAGAACTTTTCAGCGAATGGCTATTTATTTGCTTTTGTTTGGCTGCTGAAATTTTACAACGTTTTTAGTATAGACAGTCTAGCTAGCAGGTCACGTGGTAGGAAGCAGTGCTATTTTTGAATACTTGAAAAAATCAGCGTTAACATCTAAAAAATATAGTTTCTAAAATAAGGTTCTTTTTATTGCGATGAATGGCGAGACGAGAATACCATTGCCTGGTGATAAGCGATACGATACCACATGGACAGTAGCAAAATCCAACAGCATGAATTACAAAGCATGCTTGGCATTCCACTGCGCTCGCCATGACAGATGACAGATATCCTTAGACAACCGTTATACTGTCCTGACCTCATCAACCGGACATACCAAGTCTCGTGTTTTAGTTATCAAGAGACCATGAGACAAGTTTTGGCCATATCAGCACAATCAATTAAAATACCCAAAAGTGGCCAAACAAATGTTTGTCTTCAGACAAAATTAAACCTGAAGCTACTTCTTAACCAACTGCAGTAATAAGGCTAACAACCAGTTATGTTCAATATAACCGTTTTATTTATTTATCGATATTGAAGATTCCTCTCAGGCTAGCCCCAACAGATGTCCGGAAATGCCTCGTTATTCTCGGACAGTCCACTGTCATTCTTATATTCTGCTTCCTGCCTCCTTAGCGAGGATTTGCAAGCTTTCCGCTTTAGGGATCCTTCGCAATTCTTATACGTTTAATTTGTGGAGATCAGCGGGCTATGCTGCTATTAAGCAATTATTTATATTAAAATGAAATATTACATTTTATGGATTTTTACTATTTTTATTTATGTAGTGGTGAATGCTTCCACCATAAAATAATAATACAATCCCGCGAAGCGGCAAGACTCGAAATCTCCAAGAAATTCTACCATGTCTTTCAAATCATTTATCAGGCAAATATTATGAACTTCCCTATTAGATAGAGATTATTTGTAGGTTGAAGAAAATGCCTGGAAAAATGTACTGTTGTGGCTTTCCAACCTCCGAGGTGCAGTAGATAGCATTTAGTTATAAGCAATTACAAGACACTGGCGTTAAGACATCCCGATTGTAATTAATTAAGTTTTGTGTAATTAAGTCGACCTGAGCCGTGTCTGACCAATTTCACAGCAGTCTTCTTATCCAACTTCAAAGCCCATGTCGACTACAATAATCCCCAAAAATTTTAAATTTAAATTGATTTCATCTGTTGGTAAAATCAAACTACAAACCCCAGGTTAAGACCGCACGAGGTCATTTAATTTATGCACTAAATACGGGACCCGGCGCAGCGAAACTGTTTGCACTTGTCAAATTTTCCAAGCGTCAAGAAAATTAAAACGTGAACGCTGTAACGGGGGATTACAGTAATTAATTCCACTGAAACAGACGGCTTTTTCGTTAGGGAAATATTCTTTTTACAGTTGGAAGTTTTAATTATAATAACACAGAGCGCGCGCCGCGGCTCGGCTCGTGCAAGGCGAGATTAATTTCGGAGTGATGCCTTCTGTAGTCATTGATGCGTGAAGGTTTTGTATTAAAATGTGTGCTGTTTATTTTGCGTATAATGCGAGGTCCTGGTGGATGTTATGTGGATGTCGATGGAATTAAAATATCATAGAGCTGTAGAGTAGAAAGCTTGGATTATTGTATGAATCAGTCGACTGGGCCATTGTCTTACAGAAAATCAACTTAAATTGATGACTTTGTTGTTGTGTTATGCTCTTTTTGGTGGGTAAGATTGCTGGAGACTATATTGGGTCGCCTTTCTTTTCACTTTTTCACTTCCTTTGTCTCCCATTTTGGAAAAGCAACGTACCTACGATCTAGTTAATTACTTTCATTATAAATTAGAAAAAAAGTCCCCTAATCTCCCCCAAACTTTCTACAAGTCATAACAAACTCATACAAGAAAATAATAGTTATTACGCCCACGTAGCAGCAACAGTTTTGACGATCAAACTTGTCTGCTTATCTCGAACCGAATTAAACTTTTTTCATGTACCTACGGCTATTCGGTAGATGTATGGCCATTGCCCAGTTTTGGGTTAGTAATAAACGTCTTATTTCTACTATTGCTATAGGAGCTATAGAACTAAAAATGAATTTGTTTCTTAAGTTTTCTCATTTAGATTACTTTCATAATATCTGTATCGAGTATAACGAATACTAGAAACATAGGGAGAAAATTAATTGCAGTGCCCCATTAAAGTATTTACTAAAATAAAATATATATGTAGTTTATATAGAACTTTCACAATAATCGTTTAAGCAAGGCAATCACTTAAACAGTCAGCTTTATTATAAGTGATGACGACAATTTGCACGAGTGTAATAATTAAGCAAAATTGACGTACTTTATCGAAGTGTTGAACACTTGGTGATAACATTGGTGTTATTATTAATTTTATTATGAGCCCTTTAATTCCCACTGCTGGGCAAAGGCCTCTCTCCTTTCCTTCTATTTGTCGCGGTCAGATGCCAATTGCCGCCAGTTTAGAAGATATAGGTTAAGATAACATTGTGTTATAGTTTTTTAAAATATGTGATAATGTTATAGACTATATCCCTCTGAATTGTAATCCTGATTGTAGAGGAGGCCCGTGTGCCCTGCAGTGGGACGTGTTACATTAGTTGACACAGATACAGATACATAATGTTATAGATATGTTATGGGCCAAGTGATTAATCGAGCATTATTCATAATGCCCGGGCATTATGAATAATGCAATGTGCCTATTGGGCAGAGTGATGTAAAGCAAATTAAAATCAAAACAATGAGCCGAAGTGGTAGAATTTAGAATAGAGCAGCACGAGGGGGTGGGTTGGGAGGAGTGGAGGGGGAGAGGGAGTGTCGCGCCTCCCCTGGTAACACTCCCATGAAAAGGTAACGCACCATTCCTGAGAAATATCTATTATAGCAACCTAACCCTTGAAACACTTGTTGTCAATACAAATTAGCTTTTGCATCGTCTCCGGCGCTACGGGAAGTTCAGCCCCTTCGCCCTTGCGTAACAAAAGATAGGCACCCATGCTCACCTCAGCCGCTACGGCTCGCGCGGTTGCCTATCCTTCGTTACAGCGGGCGGGGGCTGCTCTCCCTCCGCGCCTCCGGCATTTTATATACACTCTAGGGTCGGTAACCAAAAGACTACGTGAAGTCGGGGTGTTCCGAGTCGGTTTTGGGGCACAGTCGACCTAACTGATCCATAAAGTGGGTACACCAATTTTCTTCTGAAGATAATGTTTCGGACGTTAAAAAACAACTAAACATAAGCAGATCAACCTTTCTAATTTATAGATCTATCGCAGATGCGACAATGCGGCAGCGCAACACGTAAAAAATCACCTATTAATCACATTGCCCGATCATCATGTAGCCATATTCATAATGCCCGGGCATTATGAATACTGCGCGCATTAATCACTTGGCCCATAACAGATACATAGCAATGAAGGGACTTAAAAAGTTTTACGATTTATTTCATTTTAAACTGGCACGACAAACTGACTCCAATGCACTTTTTGTATTCTGTCTTTTTCAGTTCATAATATAAAGAAGTTTGTCGCCAAGTGCAAAATTAAAAGCTTGTATAATTTTTCCACTATAATATATTTTACACTATCATTTGTTTTTCAATTTAAAAAGTGTTGAAAAATCGCTTATATAAAATCAGCCAAGGCACCCAATACAGTGGCATGGAGTTTTTACGAAAGTAAGGCTGAGTTGCACAAACTAACTTTGCCAATACCTTTGCCTTTGGAACTGTCATCGCCATACATTTGAGACGGATTTGACCTTGCTAATGTATGGGATTGACATTTTCAAGGTCAAAGGTATTGGCATAGTTAGTTTGTGCAATTGAGCCTAAGTAAATTTTATGATGCCGCTACAGAATTATTCATTGCTAAACATTTGTCCTAGCCGAGACACAATGTCCTTCACACAAAACTGCAGAGCTCATAATATCGTCTAGTGATATGGTCATTAATCTTTATATTCGCTACAAATTGCAACTGAGACGATGAAGCGTATTAGTAAATTGGTTGTTACTACAAAAATCATTTACTTAAGAATACTAAATGGATTGAAAATTTTCATTCAAATTAGATTTTTAAAATTATATAATAAACATAATTTTAAAATTATTTTAAAAAGTAAAAACATAATTTTAAAAAGTACGTGGTGGCTTGTTGGTAAACGGACTAGACGCAGCCCATATGTTCATGGTCGTCGCGGGTTCGAATCCCGGGGCACATCTCTGACTTTTCAGAGTCATGTGTACATTAATATCCAATCACCACGCACTAAACCGGGGAAGGAAAACATCGTGAGGAAACCTTCATACCATAGCGATTTATAAGAATTTCTATGGTATGTAAGTCCGCCAACCCGCACTAGGCCAGCGTGGTGGACTATAAGGCCTAACTCCTCTCAATCGTATTTTCAATTGTATATGGGCTGATACAGAATAGTTTTTTTTTACATCTAGTCAATCCTGGTTTACAGGAGTTTCAGTGGTAGATAGGAGCTATGGACTCAATAGCTGCAGCACAGAGTGTGAATGCTTTTCAAGCGGCATTTCATGTCCTTTCAAATCTTCAGCTAATGGGATACCTATGGCCACCTCAAGCGACTGTTAAAGGTTTAATATTATTTTTATTGTACTCATAAATTCAATTTCAATATGGGTCATTGCATTGTTGGAATCATTCAGATGACTATTTTGTTATTGCTTTATTTTATAGTTACAGTATTATTGACGATCGTTTGTCCTCATTTATGTCGTATTTGATATATTTTACGTTTGCCCGACCTGTGAAATAGAAAGGAAGTTATTCAGTGAATACTAAATAACTAGTAATTGGTTTTGATAGGAACTAGTCTTCGAGCTCAATATTCCTGTGATAAGATAATTCAAGCTCGTAGATCAGAGAGATATCCTCGATAACAAGCGGCGAGGTTAATGAACGACTCCCCCGGGACTGTCAGTGGATTTGAGAAAAATATTCCTGTGGAATTAGGTACGGCGTCCTATGGAACTTGGATATATTTTTCAACATAAATTCATTAGAATGCAATACAGATTTTTTGTAAGGACTACATTCTTTAAATACAAAATGCAGTATTGAGTATAGTAAGAAATCATAATAGTAAGAAAGGCAAGGCAAGGTTATAAATATGATGGCTTAATGGTGTGAACCAAAATCTTCGTAAAGATTATGATTATTTACTCGTGGTAGGTCTCTTATATGTGAGAGGTCGCCTGGGTACCACCGCAATGTCTATTTCTCCCGCCAAACAACAGTATAAATGAACTATTGTGTTCATGAGCGGTCGTATCGCTTACCATCAGGCGAACGGCATGCTCGTCTCGCCATTAATTGCAATAAAAAAAATTCAAATTCAAATGCTAGCACATTTCGATAAATATAAATTATTACAAAGGAATCAATTTAATTTCACAAAGGATCGTTGAACTCAAGATGTTGGGACATACTTAATATCGTCATAGAAGTCTGGGATTCATCTCAATATGCTCTGGGAGTGTTTTGTAATCTATGCAAGACATTCGACTGTATTGACCACCAAACTATTATGAAGCCACCTAAGTTCGCCGCTTTATCTCCTAATGACCTATCTGTCGGGTTGTGAACAAAAAGTATATTTGGGCGGGATCACTTCGGTAGGATCAAAAGTTAAAATTGGGGTTCCTCGGGGTTACGTGTTGAGCCCCTTTTTGTTCTTAGTTAACATAAACGACTTGCCTTATATGGTATCCGAGTATTCAGACATAGTTTTGTTTGCTTACATCAAGTAAGCCGAAAAGACACAAACTTACATATACCAAATAGTTCTTAATTTGATTTCGGGTTGTTATTGTATTTCGGGTGGAAGGACATTGTAACCAGAGTAACTACTGGACATATTGCGACTTAACATCTTATGTCTGATCTTATATCTATATATTACTTAATATCTCAGGATGGCGATCGCAGTGGAGTGTTACGCATTACTTTGTAATTCAAGGTGTTGTTTGGCTTTACCACTGATCATGAACGTTCGTATCACTCACCATCAAGCGAACGGCATGCTCGTCTCGCCATTCATAGCAAAAAATAAAATGCTGAAAGGGCGAAATGCATTCGTTTTGCAAACGTTTTTAAATTTAGTCGCCTCGCTCCGTCTGGAGGAGAGACTTCGAGTATAGCACATCTGATATTCGGAGTTCGTTACGCGCTGGATATTGAACAATGCGCGCCGGACTGCAGGGCTGCTGGCCAAATCTTTCCTAATACATTCGACATCACGTCCATTGTGTGGGAGTCAATAGAGACAATTGTCTCACCCGCTCTATAATTTAGTTGTTAGAAAGTTAACGTTTTTACAGCGTCCTGCTGCGAAACGAGTCGCCTTAGTCTCGATCCCTGCATCGAGTGGTGTGAATATTTCTAAGTTCACTGATTTTTCGGGTGCATGGGTTCGTGAGACCGAAAAATCTCTCGTAGTTTTTAATACCTACGACACAAAAGTTGTTTGATGTTAATGTGGTTTCTGACTTTTGAGTGTTTTTATTTTGTGTGTAATATATTATTACATCTACCTTGTTATCCACGACAGCTGTCAAGTAATCGAAATGTCAGGAAGTTATAAAATTAAACCAAACCCGCGATAGAATCCATACCAAATAGTTTTATTTGTAATATTCGCGTAAATCTAATAAATCGTTAGGTATTCTATTTCATTTATTTTTATTAAAAAAAACGTGAACGAGATTCTCACTGGTCGAACCTTTGATGTTTGTGATCCGCTTTCATAGGATCCGCTTCATCAAGGCTATCAGAAAAACAGATTATTGAGTGAAAAGTTTCTTCAGGCTACGTACATGATTAAATTCTTTTATCGATTGCGTTTTGAACAGCAGTCTTTACTCTTAAAGCATTCCCGTTTTAATTAAAAATGCTTCTGACTGCAGGCGCAGGCATTCACGACTATTGCGAAACTTTCTGATTTATTTACACCCAAAGATGAGTTGCCTGTTTTTAAATGTCGGCAGATGGACCCAATTTTACTCTCAATTTAGTGAAAGAAGTAGTCAGTCATGAAATAAGCGTTAATAGCGTAGGGACATTACTGCATTTTTATAGTATGGAATTACTGGATTTTGCTTATGCCAAGCCACAGTTCTTTTTCTAGATGACGTTTTGGTGCAGTTTCAAATTATAATTTATTTTGTGTCTTTCAATGTACATTACCCCCTGAAATTCTCAATTTATAGAAGGATACGCCATTTTTAAATGTATTTTTATTTTCATACAAAATCAGTTACATACTAATTAATTAATGAATACACCCAAGTCAAATACACAGTCTTGACCTCACGCTAAGATGTCTTGTGGTGTGGGTATCAGAAACTACGAGAGACTGTTAGGTTCTCTAGAGACTTTTTCGCCACTGAGGCTGTCAATATTCAGTAGTGTCCTGGAATTGAACCCGTGACTACCGTTCCGGTAGCTGCGGCCGATACCAACAGGCAACCATTCAAGCATTTTGTTCTAAACGTCTAAATATTAATAGAATAAACAATTTAAATTGAACGCATTCATAATCCATAGCTTAGTTGCTTCAGTTTCCCAGATAGCTGACGTCAACAATTAGTTCATTCCACAATTCCTCTTCACTCGCCAGGTAAGTGGTTACTCAAGGAATGTTTAAAAGTTTGGCAAGCTGAGTATAGTTTTGTAACAGTTTGTATGTAAGTAGCCACTTAACGACGCTTCGCCTCTTAAGTTTCACGAGATGAATCTTAACTAGCTCGCGCCAATTCCGTATATTTAGTAAATTTTTGTTCATTTTGTGATTTCTTGGTAAAGCATTGGACGCTACTAAAAAAGGGGGTGTTCTCCAAAGTGATAGAATACCGTTTTTCTCCATCACACGTGGGTCCACTTCAATAATGATGCTACAAAAGACTATTCATCTCTAGAAAAATATCTTAAAACGCCCACTCACTGTACAATACATTTAAAACTCTATTGAATTAATTTGCTTCCAAAAGTCATAGTGAAATGACGTTTCCTTGAATACCCATAAAATAAATTACACACACATTATTCCGAACCATCAAGTAATGGACACACTTTTAATAATTGTATAGTTGTGCATAGAAATTTGGAACACTTTGTACAATAGATGAAATGATTCTGAAATTCTTAATAATTTCAAAAATCTTAAAAACACCCAACGGACCCATACATAGTCCTGATCCCACAACAAGATCAATGAAGTCTTGTATCGTGGGTATCAGAATTTATCAGAGAATTTTCGGTATCACAAACAAAACAAATACTTGTGGGCCACACAAACATTTGTCTCGGTGCGGGGATCGAACCTGCCACCTCTCGTTCATAGGCGGCGTCTAACTAATTGCGCCACGGAGGCTGCCTGCTGCATTCAAAACTGAAGATGTGTAGGTAGGTTGGAATCGAGAGTATTCTTATCATTCACCCCTAATCTCGAATACTTGGTAAGTACATTCTATCATTGATATGTACTGGTAGTGATGACGGACAGTATTAAAACATGGGCTCTTTTTATGAATACTCAATTTTATTATCACACCAGTCAAGAAATACCACTCACTCGGTGTGCATGTCAAGGAGTATTCACTTAATCAAAGATTGATGCAGCGATAAGCCACTATTATTATTTTTGTTACCAATTATTTTCGAATCTCATGAAAAAGTTGGCAAACTAAAATATAAAAAAGGTAATAACTACCAATATCTTAATATTCATTAGAGAAAAATTTCCAAAAAGTTCAAAAATAAAAATTACAAAGTGGCGTCACAAAATAATTTACTTTCACGGCGCGAATTTTCGATTACAGTGTAATTCCAAATATTTTTTACAAGTTGCCAGCCGTAAATATGGTTGAACATGGGGCCATCACTCGCTCGTTCATAAAACACTCACGGGTCGATGATTTAACGATCCCCGGCCGGAGTATGGACTTACGTGGCATTACCATTTCTACTCCTGTCAAATTATTATTTTTCTCCTTTATTTGAAAAGGTTTTTTATTGCTATGAATGGCGAAGCGAGCTTGCCATTCGCCTGATGGTATGAGATCGCTCATGGGCCGTAGCTATGCTTGGTATTTCATCGCGCTCGCCATCCTTTGACATAAGATGTTAAGTCTCAAAATGTCCAGTAGTTACTCTGGCTACAATGTCCTTCAATACGAAATACAACAGTGCATGTGCATCCCGTTAGTCGTCAGTGAGAAATAGTCATTGCGGTGGTACTTACCCAGATGGCCTCTCACATATGAGAGACCTACCACCAGTAAAAAATAAGTGCGGACACAGCTGCCGGAATAGGCGTTGCGAAAAATGATAATCTTCATTAAATTTCGAATCCATTAAAAAGTGCAACTGCTCAAAAATGTGAACAAATACATTGCCATGGTTTCATTCCTAAAATTATATTCACTAAAAATAATATACATAGTAATATTTACATTTCTGTATTCTGATGGCGACATAACGGTGTTTATTTGATTATTCAATTCAAATAGAGTCACCGGTTCGGTTAATAAAATGCGAGTTTAAAACGAATTTCCACTGGAGATTACAAAGCAGAAAGTAGCTTGACGCGGGGCCAGGAAGTATGTTTTTAAACTGGCAAATCACTAACCATCAGCCATCAGGAGACTAAACTAACTACATACACAAACTTACGCTTTATTTTTTAGAAGGGGAAGACAGAAGTGCTACCAGAACACCTATGTTTCGCCTTGTGTGTACCGTACATTTTATCAAGATTTTACCTTAACTCTTTCTGTTTTCTGCACCTACCATGTTTTCTTTCTGCACCACCCAAAGGTTGACTGACGGAGAATGTCTCAGACATCAAGGCCGCTTTTATACTGTATTTGTATCAAAAGCATAATAAATGAAATAAATGCATTACAAAACATATACATATAAGTATACAAGGTGGACTTAATGTCAGTGGCATTATCTCTATCAGAGATGAGCTGAAGTAGGTGTACGAATAATTATTTAAAAGATAGGAAAAACATGTTTTCATGGTGGTTATACTTTTTCTCATTAGTATATATTTTTTTGGTCTGTTTTTAATTTTAAGTTATCGTACAATGTTGTTCATTATCACTTGCATGGTACATACTTCTATCGTGTGTGTATGTGACTAATAAATTATTATTTTCCTTCTTTAGTTAATTGAGTTATGCGTGTGGCTATTAAGTGTATAAACAATAAAACAGACTATAGACAAAATCAAGAGAACGAATACGTTATGCTTACATTCATTGAAGTGATTCGATCAATCACTGAGTGGGACACGTTTCGCAAATTGGGTCGCGTAACCGATTGCATAATGGAATTGCAAATTAATTTTCTTTCAATCTTCCTTTGTTATTCCAGTTAAATATTTATTATATGGAATTATTTTGGATGTTTTAAGTACGGTGCCGTTGGTGTTTTGTGGTTGGTAACGGACACATTTTAGGCTTCTACTTGGCCCAAGTTCAAATCCCAGGTGTGTCCTTTAACATTCTAGGTGAGACGTGTGTATTGATAGTCAATTAGTAAGTACTTCGAAGGTGAAGGAAAACGTCGTCGAGAGTAATTTGCTGTAATTCTATGTCTGCCCATATTCGTCTCACTGCAGGGCCCGGGCCACCTCTACAATCGTTAGGCCATATAGTGCACCACGCTGGCCTAGTGCGGGTGGCCGGATTTTATATGCCATAGAAATACAAAATTATTACTGCAAAATCAGTTATTTCTCGTCAATAAATCGGAAATGGATAAATCCGCACGTGTACAATAAAAATAACAGGAATAGCTTAGATTTTGATGGTTAAGATTAAAATTCACATCGAATTTGACTTTTGGGTTATATACCATAAAATGAGATCTACTACTGTTGTTTTATTTTAGTACAAAAAAAAATCATCAGGCCTTTGTTATCGACCAGTAATATTCCCAATATCGCTGTCCGCTGGTTCTATGCAATACGCCCGCCGGTTCTAAGGCCTCAAGTATACAAAGCAAGCTAGATTTTATCTAGTGTATTTATATGATCTGGCACTCGGCCCGCGGGCTGGTGGAACATTGCATCAGTTGTAGCCCAGTTTTGGGACAATAATAATACATTTTAGTGAATTATTTCCTTATCATAAATACTCGTCTGGTTGTATGTCCAAGTTGGCATTGTGTGTCGAACAAAGAGAATTTCGGCTCAAGAATTATGTTTTATTTGTAAAAGGATTTTATCTGTGTCATGCGTATATTATATTGAGAACAGACATCAAGTATATATGCGAGAATATTTTCTGATTAATTTTGTAATTTACTATGAGCTTTCGTCAAAACTTAGTTTAGAAAAATATTTATTGAAAATAGTTTGAAAAGAACAGAGACATTCAAATTCGAAGATCAGCAAAAAAAGAGGGAGCTTAGTGGAGACTCGCCATCTCTCTCACTCATATGCATGTCAAGGAAGGTGACGTCACAACTGAATATTGCATCCTTTTTCTGTAGCTTAACAAAAAACTATTCAAATCGTTCAAATACCACTTTGCTTTCTAGCTTTACTATTTCAAAGTGGATTTAGAAAATTCGTCCGATTTTAAACAGTAAATTTTTTACAAAAAATAACATTTATGTACCCCAATTTCGCTAGCACTTTTATCGATGGAGCCTTTTAAATGTGTGAAATAGCATGGTTTTTTATTCCCTATAAATTTTCCTCATGGAATCGGCACTCTTTTGTGGTATTTACTTATGAGTACAGGCCAAGGTTCTTCAAGAAAATACTTACTTATATTCATTTATTTTATTTTATTACTAATACTTACTTGGTCTGAAGCACGCATACATAATATTGAGACTTAACATCTTATGTCTCAAAATGGCGAGCTCAGGGAAATGTCAAGCATTGCTTTGTTTCGTCGAGCGGCCTTAATTACAAATGGTTGTAACAAATATCAGCAGTACACGAACCGTTAATTTTATTTATGTCTCTGTCACTCTTACGTAGTCACATAATCCTCCATCTCGTTTTAATATGCGTAATCTAGTAGTGCTTACGGGGGGTTACTCTATGAAACGATACGAACTTAGAATGTTCGGACGCCGAACGTAAAACTTCACTAATGTGCCTAGATACTCCACAAAATGTTGGAATCCTCTATCGTACGTCGTAACCATAAGCTGGTTTTAGAGTCACGCTGACCGCGCGCTGACCGTCGGCGCTGACAGTTGAAATGTATGATGAGCTTCTAAGGAGCGTTTTAGAATAACGCGTAGTTGTCAGCGCTGACCCCCGCCCCCCACCCTTAAGCTACGCGCTGAACTGTCAGCGCCGACAGTCAGCGCGCATTCAGCGTGACTCTAAAACCAGCCATAGATTAAGTTCGGATAAAATGATAATTATATCAATATTACTATATTGAGTATATAATTATCATTTTCTCCGAATCACGAGTGCGAGTATATAGTTGAAGTATATATTTGAACTTGATTTTTAGAAGTGGAAAACTTATATCTTTCTCCGGACATCGAACATCCAAAATTCGAAGTTCGTATCGTTTCATAGAGTTACCCCCCTGATTAGTTCGTGGTATGCGTTCCAGTAAAATATATATCATTGTCCTATTTTTTGGTGTAATTATAGTAAATAATAAATAAGTGTATGATGTTATTATTCGACTTTCATTACTTCATATATTACGATTATTTGAATGGAAATGATTTTTATTTATTTAATCTTTATTGTACACAAACAAAAAGAACATAACAATATAAAGAAATAACATCTATTAAAAGTACAAAAGGCTTATCGCTAATAAGCGATCTCTACCAGACAACCTTTGAATATTAAATTATAGCAGAAATAATGCTCCAAATACAAACATTAGAGACTAACAATGCGTAGCTTTTTGAATAGAATAATTGTGTTATGTGAAGTTCGGTGTATTTAAATAGTTCAAATCAAATCAAATCAAAATATTCTTTATTCAAATAGTCTTTCACAAGATCTTTTGAACCGTTCATTTCTGCTACCACCGCTTCGGAAATGTTGTAGCTGTGAAGAAGCGGCGCAAGAAACTCCCTCAGCAATACGATACTTCATGATACTTTAAGCGAAAGTCGGGTTAAAAGGACCTTAAATTTAGAAAATTGCATGGAATGGTTGAAGCTATGTCAGTATTCATCAAAATGTAGGTCATAGTCCCTGACTATTGCTACGGTACAAACTTGATATTTATGTATGACGGAGTGATAATAATAAATAAATCAAACGGTACCCAAATAGATCTTGGATCTAACCTATAAGTAAGATATGTATCTTATTCAATGATTATTAGAAAATGTGGTGGGTTTTCCGGTTACAAAGCTAGACTCCAAACCGATACTTAATTGACAAAGTTCAATCGGCAGCAAACATTATCCTTTTCAAACCAGACTTCGCAATCATTGTAGCAGCTAATTGCAACAGAGAACTGTTTACTTCAAGTTGATTGTTTCAAACAGTAGGCAAGCCGAGTTTTGTAAGTTTTGAGAGAGAGAAAATACTGGACTGTATTTGCCAGGATATTAACCCGGCATAAAAAGGACGTTTGCAATATTAAATTTTGAATATGATGTAGTCATGATTGCAAAACAAACAATATTCAAAAATCTATCAAGATTTTTACTGGTGTGTAAGAGTTTATATGTAAAAGACCGCCTGGGTAGGTAGCACCGCAATATCTATTCTCCCGCCAAAAAGCAGTGTAAAGGCACTGTTATGTTTCAAAGTCACATGACATGACACGTTTGGTTTTGCCATTGTTCATGAGCGGTCGTATCGCTTACCATCACGCGAACGGCTTGATCGTCTCACCGCTCATTGCAATAAAACACATTTGTCATAAAATTATAGAGATTTTTAATAGTTTTTGTAATGCAGTAGCTTTCTCCTCCGCACACACGCGCCTTATGGAAGTTGACGTCAAAACACGATAATTGCATCTTTTTCTATGCATCCAAGTTTGAAGTAAGTGTAGTTTGTTTCTCATTAATTTTTAGATTCTTTATTCTCAATTTTGCTCGATGTTATCTCATTTTAAAATATAACTTATAATAAAATATAATCAACATACGTATTGTGACAAATCGCGAAAGATAGCTATTTTGCGTCGGTGGATTCCTTGCCTGGATCTTGCATGGCACCTCACTGTATGGATGTAAAATACGAATATATTGTGGAGTGTACATTCGAGAACATTCTCAAAGTAAAACCTCATTGGAAAGATTAAACGTTGGAAGCGAGCAATGTAACCGTAAGGAGGTTGCGGCGGCAAAAAAGGCGACGGAAATGTCTCCCACGGGAACCTACTGAAATCACATTAGCATTCAGCGTTTCAATGTGAAATTTTAAGATAACACCGATTAGGATGACACACGAATGTAAGAACCATGTTTTTTTCAGTATCAGTACATTTGTTATCTCCCCCTGAGGTCACACAGCCTGGTAGAAGACCAGCGCTGGTTTTATTGCCAGCACATGCTCTGCACAACCCAATTTATAGCAAATACTTATATGCTCTTAAGTACCTTTAAAGTATATTTAAGTATAACTTTAAACTTATGCTGTTTTACTTTTGCAGTACAAGTATTGCTTGCTGTTTGGGTAGGTTTATTTAGGCCTTATCAAACTTAGGTTTTCAGTCAGATATATGTTGTGATTTTGTCTAGGGTTCTGTGTACATCTCTGTACTAATTAAAAAGTAAATTACGACCAAAATGTTTTACATTTTTAACTTCCCAACATTTCTATAACTTTACAACTTTCGTGGTCCATCCCGTGTTCAAATCCGCGATAAAATCCCTAAATGATAGTTTTATTTCAATGTATAGCATTCACATAAATCTAAGAAATCATTACATCTTAATACATTAGATAACCCAAAAAAAACATTAGCGACATAATAGTGTTATTGATGACTCCTTTTTTTTTTTTTTTATTCTGGCCCGGCATAATGGCCGCATTGCGCCTGATGGTGAGCGCAAATGCCGCCCAGGCAGAGTATCCATGAAACCTCATCATGAAACCTCTCAATAACACGATACCAGCATAAGCGCTCATAATTCCGCACTTAATATCAAAAACAAAAATCCCCTGAGCAATTTAAGAGATTTGCAGCGCGAGAGATTAACGCCGGAACACCACCAAAATCCCGATAATACAATTACTGGACGAAGTTTCAACTCTGTTACTTGTGTTTTAATAAGTTTGCGCAGTACTAACTACCAAGATATGCTATTTTTAAACAAACTTTGTGTTGTATCTTTTGCGAGATTCATTAGCAACGCTTTGCAGTGCTTGATAAATGACCAGAAGTATTCTTTTCGCATTAGTATAAGTAATAGAGTTAGGGCCAGTTTCAACAGTTCCTGATAAAGTCCCTGATAGCTATCTGGCACTCATCTGTCAGGTAAAATACAACATTTTATACTTTTGCTACTGAATTATGTTTTTTATCAGGGACTTTATCAGTAACTGGTGAAACTGGCTCTTAATGACCAAAAAGTTATCTAACGGAGGCCACGCACAGGCAGACGAAGGATGCTTAGTCGTAATTTAGGCTGCGAGAAATCGTTTCTTCTACAGCCTATATATCCACCCAATGTTGAGTGTAGCCTCTTCTAATGCACGCCAGGTTGTCTGTCCAGGGCAGTCCTCATCTTCTTCAGTTTCTTCCCGTTACTTGGATCTGGCCGTCGGTCCACCTCATCAAAGGTCTGCTCTAGTTTCTATAACCGGTTAAATTGCTACATACATAAACTCACGCCTTTTTCCCAGAAGGGGTAGGCAGAGGTGCCTGGACACCCATATTCGGGCACAAATTCCTGACTCCGGGCTGATAATGAATAGAAAAATCCAATATCAGGTTTGCAAGCGTACCTTAGTACAACTACGCCACCGAGGCAGTCGGTTAAATTGCTAGATGCAGATTTTATTAGATTTCTATGGAAGTCCTTGTGAAAGTACAGCTATAGGCCTCGATGTGAAGGTTGATTTTTAAACGGACTAATGAACAGCAGTGGACATCATATGGCTAAAGAAGGAGAAAATAACAACCTTTTATTCATGTATAAATACTTTATGATACACCACACAGATCAACAGAAATTACAACAGAACGCGCTTTGTTATTTATTTACTTATACAAATTCCTACCAATCGACAGGTTAAATAAGGTAACTGAAATTGCTTTGGCAACATAAAAGTCCTCTGAATTCACATTAATACATTTGCGATTGAGGCGTTCGCGACAAGAACAAAAGCCAGCCAGAATAAAGAATTACTGTTTTGCCAGCGTTTTCAAAGGAGATTAACCGGTTGGTTGGCTTTGAATTAAATTTTTTATTTTTGTTACCTAGATAGTGACGTCATGCTTTTTTAGATGGTTGATGCTAAACCTTCTTCTTCTTCGTTTTCAATATTAGAGTTGTTTTGGCTGCAGTTGATTTAAAGTTGAGGTATTTTGACAGGACTGTCTAAGTAAAGTTTTATGTTACTGTTTGGTCATCACAATAAAAGAGATCGTCGGAAGTTAGCCAATATATACTAGGACAGCTGGATGGATTTAAAAAAATCAGAAAGGTATCAGAAAGGCAATCGTCCAAAATTTGGGATTGACCCAATCTGCAGCATTATAAATAAATCGTGCACCAACCCATGTTTAGAATACTAAGTGGTGAATCAAAAATATCACTCAAATTGATAACCTTCTGCTTTTATTGTCGGTTACAAGGAAATTATTAAAACAGCTCTGCGAAAGCAAACCTGCGACAATGTTAATTAATATTTACCTAATTAAAAATGTAACCACACATGCAAGCCGCGACCATTAATTGCAACTTTATTTAAATATTACATATTTATTTGATCGTAGTTTTTGTACCGTTACGTTAGATTGTAATACAAGTGTGGAAGGTGTTTGCGGATTCGTTTTGTGATAGCTGTAAAGTTTTTGACTTCCTTATCTCTAAAGTAAATATCATGTTTTCATCATAAACAAATAAATAAATATATATGAATACACCCAACAGTCACAAACATAGTTCTGTCTAATCTTGTGTCATGGTTATCAGAAAATACGAGAGACTTTTCGGTCTCTCAAACACCCAGAACTGCGACAAATAGTAGTAGGTCTCACAAATATGTGTCTCGGCGCGGGGATCGAACCCACGGGTTTCACAGCCACCGTTTAACAGACTGCGTCACGGAGGCCATCTTGTCTAGCCACCATATCATGTCAGGCTACACGAATCTATTGCTTGGTCTTTACCGCATCATTACACTTAAGAGCCAAGATCGTACACCCTCTATATTTTCCCTTTGTGTATTTTCCCTATGCAAATATAGCGATTGAAAGAGTGACGACTGTAACATTTGATAAGATGTGGAATGTGCAGGCGGGTTTGCCAATTGGGCGAGGGTTTGTGGATCAATTTTTCGGTGCATAGCAGATATCCTGTTACTAAAATGAGATGGACAGGGAGAGGATATGAATATCAAATCATGTTTAGTCAAGCCGTTCAACCTCCAACCAAGCAATTTCGCCGGTCAATCCAAATCGCTTGTAAACCAACGCGCAACACATAATTAGTTGGAATAATCCATGCCATTAGTCCGGCCGCGCACGGAGCGTCCAGCCGTCCGGCCGAGCGTAGGCCCGCCGCACACGGTCCGCTATAATTAATCAATATATCGCGTCTGATTAATTGGCGCGACCGCGGATGAAAATCGCTCGGATACCGGCCGCGTACGTTCCGATAGAACGTCGGGTTTGGACAAAGCCAATATAATTTTGGATGCGGCTTAATTTTTTTTTCGAACGCTATGGATTGTGGGAGGCTTATATTTAGCACTAGGCTTATATTTAGTAGAGAACAGCGATATTTTCCTATTCGACAAATTGCGCAATGATATTAGAACAAATCGAGATAATCGGAATCATAAATTAGTTAGCAGTATTAGAAGATGGAATAAACAACAATGATTGACTTGGTATAGGTATCCAAGAATCATCAGCCAAATAAAATCATCACCAATTGGCTCAACATGTTTTATCAAGCAGCCGTATAACTAATAACCTTGTCCTCAACTTTTTCTATAAATTAGTTATTTCTACAAATGCATTTTGGGTGTGGTGGATGACGGTTTTTCGAAAACGAAATAAACATTTTGTCCAACCACGTTGTTCACAGTTACATCCTGATACAAAATTAATAAATAATTACAATATAATCCACACGTTTAAATGAAAACCACATCCGAATCTTCCGACATCACATACATGCCTAGTGCAGATAATAGCGGATATTCTCGTGCCAATGTGGGATCCAAAAACACCATGCTTACTCAGCAATTAGATTTTTTGTCCCTCTCTAAAGCATTGTTGTCTATACGAGACAAAAAGTGATCGATATATAAGCGGTCCTTTGTTATCGGATATGTGCAAATTAGCTTAGAAACTTAAGCTATCCGGACTTTAAATGTTAAGGATGATTAATTGGAAACATTAGGGATAGCATGGGTGTTATACATACATAAACTCACTCCTTATTCCCAGAATGGGTAGGCAGAGGTCCTACCAGGACAGCACCGTTTTGCCTTGTATGTTCCGTCCCACGATATAAATTTGTGCGAGTTTATCACCATATTGAGTACAGATTTTGACAGCCTCCGTGGCGCAGTCGGTTAAACGCCGCTTATGAAATGAGAGGCCGCGGGTTCGATCCCGGCACCGAGAGAAATGTTAGTACGGCCCACAAATACTTACTTTAATATTTTACTGGTGGCAGATCTCTCATATGTGAGAGGCTGCCTGGGTGGGTACCACCGCAATGTCTATTTCTCTCGCCAAACAGCGGTAAATACACTGTTGTGTTTTTGTTTAAAGGTCAATGTCCATAGTAACTACTGCAAATATTGAGACTTAACATCTTACGTCTCAGAATGGCGAGCGCAGTGGAATACCAAGCATTGCCTTGTAATTCGGGGTGCTGTTTGGTTTTGCTACTGTTCGGTACTGGTCGGTCGCGGTTGTATCGCTTACCATCAAGCGGACGGCATGCTCGTCCCGCCACACGTTGCAATAAAAATATAAAAAATCTTTTGGGTCTGGATGTTTGTGAGACCGAAAAGTCTCTCATAGTTCCTGATACCCACGACACAAGACTCTTAGTGTAGGGTCAGCAGAACTATGTACTTGACTGATGGGCGTATTTATGTAATTAAAAGGCGATATTAAGAAAGCGAGTAAAACTGCAGGCTATACCAAGTGAAATTGAAAATGAATGCGATCTTTATCCGCGACGGACGTTTATTAAAGCTCAGCCGACACTGGATCTAATCCGGATAAAGTCTGCGAAATACATCCATCCCCCTATCAGTCTATCCAGATTCCAGTGATCCCGTGTTATCTCGGATTTGGAGACATATCTTTGTATTGCTCAGGTTTATGTGTAATCTAGATTTTTTATTTCTATGCTCTGATCTAGCAATTTATATTTTGGTATAGAGAGATTTTTTTTAATGCGTTAGTCCGTCAAACAGTTCACCTCATGGTATGAGAGACTCATAAGGTCATGGATGTGTTGCCGGCCCATTTTTTTTTTTTTTTTTTTTTTTTTTTTTTTTTTTTTTTATTGTGGCCCGACATAGTGGCGGCATTGCACCTGCTGGTAAGCGCAAATGCCGCCCAGGCAGAGTATCCATTGGCATCGGATGGCAGTCCCATGCCAATGGAAACAATTATGCCGGCCTGCTAAGGTGCCTCTTCACACCACGGCGGAAGGACCCAGGATTGTAGGAAGGAGGGAACACGTGAGATGGCAAACAATTCCACAGCCTGACGGTGCGGCACAAAAAAGAATTAGAGAACCGTTTGGTTTGCGCCGGGATGGTTTGGACCGACAAGCTGTGGCTTCGCAAGCCAGCCCGCGTGGTTCTGGTAAGGAATGGAGAGGAGGGGATCAAGTTGAACAATTCCTCAGAGCATTCCCCGTGATACAGGCGGTAGAACACGCTTAGAGAGGCGACATCCCTCCGGAGTTGTAACGACTCTAAGTTGCTCGTAACGTCTGCATCATTCACAATGCGGATGGCCCGCCGCTGCAATCCATCCAAGGCATCGAGCAGGTACTGGGCGGATCCATCCCAGAGGTGCGAACAGTACTCCATACCCGGCCGGACCTGCGCTTTATACAAACGATAAAGCTGACCGGGCGTGAAGAACCGACGCACCCTGTTCAGAACACCAATCCTGCGTGACGTGGCAGATATTACGCCCTCGATGTGATTCCTTGGATTGAGATCACAGCGGATATCCACACCAAGGATACTCAGGTCATTCCGCATTGACAGGGGAGTACTCTGAAGAATGGGGAGGGGAGAGAACGGGGATTTTTTGCACGTGAACGCACACACCTGAGTTTTCTTGGCATTGAACTCAACCATATTCCTGGAACCCCATGTAGAAATGAGATCCAAGGTCCGGTTGAGCTCAATGACAAGATCTTCACGTCCCCTCACAGTTTCGACTCGGCAACCCGGAGGCCCGCAGTGGTATCGCCCATGAACCGTGCTGTCATCTGCATAGCAATGAATGTTGCCAAGCGACAACATGTCATTGATATGCAGAATAAACAAGGTGGGCGACAGCACCGAGCCCTGTGGAACTCCGGCATTTACCGACAAGAGCGCCGAAGCGTGTCCGTCAACGACTACACGTATTCTACGCCCATGCAGAAAGCCGGAAATCCACGAACACAGGTTGCCGGGCAGACCGTATGCCGGAAGCTTGGAAAGAAGACCACGGTGCCAGACCCTATCAAACGCCTTGGCTATGTCGAGGCTCACAGCAAGAGCCTCGCCACGCCGGTCAATCGCCTCACCCCAGCGATGCAGGACAAACGCTAGAAGATCACCCGTCGATCGATTTTGACGGAAACCGTATTGTCTGTCACTGATCAACGAGTGATCCTCCAGGTAGCGGACCAATTGAGCGTTTATGATCCGCTCCATGACCTTACACATCACTGAGGTGATAGCGATAGGGCGATAATTGGTAGGGTCCGACCGATCACCCTTTTTGGGGATCGGTTGCACATTGGCCTCCCTCCAAGATTCCGGCACAACACCTGTGCGGTAGGACGCTCGGTAGAGGCGAGTCAGTACAGGAGACAACTCCATTTAATTGGATGGAGAACGGAAAAGAAAAGATGAGACGAGGAAAGGGTGTTGGGCATCCGGCAAACTTACGTTCGCTTCACGTTGATTTCCGGTGAGACAGTGGTACCGCCCCGGATGACCCTGCCCATTCATGCTGACTCATGACTGACAACAGCGTGACTCTACCACTTCCAAAACTTATATGAGAATTAAGAATGGTATGAGAGCTCTCCCCATGTCGATATACTATTGAATTTCTATAGCTGAACACCACAATTAAAGGTAATTTATTTGCAATCATTATCATGGTCTTGGCTGTCGTGTATCAATGTCATTTTTATTTAGTCGTCTTGATGCACTTACGATGTAGTAAGCACTTGTATATGACACACAGCTGAGAAGCATGGTTAAAATAAAATTTGCGGATCAACTTAATTACGTTCAATTATTATGAGACATGGGTCTCCTTTGTGAGCTATATTCTGCAGGCCTGTTAATTTCACATTGATCTAATCTGAGTGATTACAGATTTAACTGGACATAATCCAGATACTTTAAATGATATATCGGTTCAAATTAAATGGATAAACATCACAAAAATTTAAAGAGCATTACATACTTGCAGTTGCTTTTACGCCTGTATAATATTTAAATAACCAGTTTTTTATGCATTAGTATGCATACAACATTGATGTCGGGGAAAGATTGCAATAAGTGCCAAAGAAATTAATTACAGTTAAAAGACAAGGCGAATCGATATAAGTGCAACAGCACACCTGAACACAGGTGAATGATTGTGTTCAAACGATTCACAATTATGGCCTCAAACTTGAAAGAAGGATAAATAAGTAATAAGAAGATTACGTGCAAGCTCTGCATTAAACTTCATGTATGTGTTCCCTTAGCGCTATGACCGTCCTTCTTTAAGTGAGGCTTAAAGAGAGTACTCTCCTTACGTTAAACAGCGACATAGTTGTGCTAGACCCTTGGTATTGCGAAGATCTATGAACGGCAGTGACTGCTTACCATCAGGCGGCCCCCATTGCCCATCTGCTTGCAAAGGCAATAAGAAAAATTCATCCAACATTCTCTCCGTAACATCCGTGTGTCCCGATGTAAATTTATCCCCTCGCAGTGAGACAGACAGATCTATTGTAACATCGGCTGCGATCCGTAGTACATTCCTCGAAAACTACGGCTGCACAATACAGGCTTGTTGTTTTTCCCCTGCCGGCCATCCGTCTTCCTTTATTGTCTAAGCATGAACTGCCAATGTACTGGGTATCGCTTAGATAACACTGCGATGACGAAGAATTTTGTGATATATGTGATGGAGATAAAATTCTAAGTGAGATAATATTGTCGCGGAGTGATCGACGTAGAATTTTATAATGTTAATAGCGTCTTTGACGCAGATAGTTTAAATCAACGAAACAAATACGTATGTGGTCTTATATCTTATGACATATCCCGATCTTAGAGTGGCAGGGTCAAAAGTAAAAGTGGCAATGCTCCACTATATTTACCTAGAAGTACTAAGAGTACTAAAACTACTGGAAATAAACAGGGTTAACCAGGGTGGCATCACTTCCTCACATAAACCGATGAAAGTGACGGTTTTGACAAGTTTATTTAAGGTCGGTGAAATTGTTATGTAGAAAGTCTAATACTTCTTTCCTATTATTATTTTACTGGTGGTAGGTCTCTCATATGTGAGAGGCCATCTGGGTGGGTACCACCGCAGTGTCTATTTCTCCCGTCAAACAGCAGTGTAAACGCACTGTTGTGTTTCGGGTTGAAGGGCATTGTAGCCAGAGTAACTACTGGACATATTGAGACTTAACATCTTATGTCTCAGGATGGCGAGCGCAGTGGAATGCCAAGCATTGCTTTGTAATTCAAGGTGTTGTTTGGTTTTGCTACTGTTCATGAGCGGTCGTATCGCTTACCATCAGGCGAACGGCATGCTCGTCTCGCCATTCAAAGCAATAAAAAAAAAAAAAATTCTTTTGTTTCACTTTCTTCTTTTGACCAGCGTTACATATACGATTCAAGTGTAATAGATAATATTAAATAGCAGCAATCACTTACCATCTGATAATGATTTAGTAATTATGATGCTAAGTAATAAGTAATAAGCATTATTAAGTAATATGCATCACTAGTGAAATAAATAATTATTATTTATAAGCTATACAAACAAATTCACGCCTTTTTCACAGAAGATGTAGACATAGGTGCTACCAGGACTCACACGTTTCGCCTAGTGTATTCTGTATCATGATGACGTTGGCGAGCCTATCGCCATCCTTGATGAATTCCGGACTTAAGGCTGATAATAATAAATAGAAAAATCTAATATCGCTTTACCCGAATCAGGATTCGAACCTGAAGCCAGCTTTTCAATTATACCATAGTACAACTGCGCTACCGAGCCGGTCATTATGATAAGCTGTTTGTTTTTCTTATACAATAAAATAATTGATGCATTGAGGGTAGAATCAAACTTAAGCCACCTATCACCTGAGCAAGGCGGGTGATAAGAACCGGCCAAGATTATCCGAGCCGCAGTTAAACTTGGCAGTTGGCAGAAACTATCGCATCCGGTACATCATGTTGTTTCAAACTTCAATACAACGCTGGACCGGAGGAAATTCTATAAGCGCACGGGTGCATTGTCGCACGGCATGCCAATGCGTTTAATATTTATTATTAGTAGTAGTTTTTTTGTTTGCCTTGATGGCGTAGTTGTACTACGATACGATAGAAAGCTGAGATCTCAGGGTCGGGCAAAGTGATATTGGATTTTTCTATTCATTATCAGCCTGGAGTCAGGTCTTTGTGCCCGATATGGCGATAGGCTCGCCCTCTTATCACACTGTGGGACAAAAAATATAAGGCGAAATGTGAGTGTCCTGGCACCTGGTCTACCCCTTCTGGGAACAAGGAGTGAGTTTATGAATGTATGTAGTTTTTTTACATATACTTGTGTCGGTGCGGGGCTCGAACCCGCGGTCTCTCTTTTCATAGTCGGCGTCTAACCAGCTGCGCCATAAACGCCAAAATACAATAAAATTTTGCTCCCATGGGTTGCTCCGCACTGTCCTTATGAAGTCTCAGTTATTTAAACTACAAGCAAACTGTTTTCATAGATATAATGTATTTATTGAAGAAGATATTTAACGTATAGTTTCTAGATTTAATTGTAGTTATGCTTCTAATGTGGAGTAGAGTATAAAAAAGACTATCTGAAACCGGGAAAAGATTGGCCGGGCCGCTATTCTTGGAAAACTGCAACGGCCTGATTCTTCGACAGTTTAACACCTATTTTAGCTATCAAATGCTCTGTCCCTTGCGCTTTCTTTTAATTCATTTTGAGCAAAGAAGAAAAAACACTCGGTAACTAAAATAGGTTTTAGAACTGTCTATGAATTATGCCGTAAATAAATAAAATAATGAATTTTGTCGTACAGCAACGGAAACGTTGTGCGCGTCAGCCCGGCATTGTGGCTATACGCTGATGTAGTTGTGTCGGGCTTGAGCAGTGAAACTAGTTTACGCTCCGCCGTGATACCGGATGCCGGCATAAAACTGATTACAACCGCCTTGTCGAAGCCACCACTTTTACTAGATTGATTGGCAACTCATTTGATAAACAACAATCTAATATGTGCACTGAAATTAATGTTAAGGATAAGGATTTACTAGTGGTAGACCTCTCATATGTGAGGGGCTGTTTGGGTAGGTACCACCGCAATGTCTATTTCTCCCGCAGTGTAAATGCACTGTTGTGTATCAGTGTAAGGAGATTTTGGCCAGAGTAACTACTGGACATATTGAGACTTAATCTTATGTCTCGGGATGGCGAGCGCAGTGGAATGCAATGCATTGCTGTGTAATTCAAGGTGTTGTTTGGTTTTGCTACTATTCATGAGCGGTGGTATCGCTTACCATCAGGTGAACGGCACGCTTATCACGCCATTAATAGCAATAAAAAAATACTGATAATAATTTCAAATATGTAACGCCTAAGTATTACATACATTGACAGCCTCCGTGGCGCTGTTGATTAGATGCCGGCTGGGAAACGAGAGGCCGTGGGTTCGATCCCCGCAGCGCAAAAAATGTTTGTGTGGCCTATAAGTATTCGTCTCGGGTCTAGGTGCTTGTCTCTCGTATATGATATCCACGACACAAGACTGGATATTAGTGTGGGGTCAAGTTATGTATGTGACTGTTGGACGTATTTATTGTTATTATTACATACCCAAACTCACGCCTTTTACTCAGAACCTCACGCCTTTTTCGCCTTGTATTTTCCGTCCCACGATGTGGCAGGTGGTTTGCTGTGTTGATAATGAATAAAAAAATTACATATCATTTGCCCGACCTGGGATACGAACCCGAGACTTCAACGTTGTAATCATACCGTTTTACAACTGCGCCACCGACACAGTCTTTTATTACCTTCTACTTAATTATTACTTATACTGTAACTAAAATTTAAAAGAATATTATGATACAAGCCGGAGCGATAAGTACTTAAATGAAGCTGAAGTTTTTATACGTTGAACATCGGGCATATAGACTGCGATGTGTACAGCTTTTTGTCAAGGTTTATTGTAAAAATATTTTTGATTTTAAACGAATATAATAAGCGAATATAATAATGAGAATTATGACTTACTTAAGGTCAGGTGTATTGCATTCTCCTCGTAGTAGCAGTATTGAAAAAATCATACATTTAATGTCTTAAAACGATTAGAGATAAGAAATAAGGACAAAATATTCAGTGCGTTCTGGTTTTCATAATGGTTTCTTAGATTTAAGCGAATCTTACACATCGAAATGAAACTAAAATATTTTTTAGCTTCGCGACGTTTCGGTTACATTACAGCTTTCGTGGTCAGTACGTCGTATCCAGTATCTGTTCTTTTCTTGCAAAAACTGCTTACCGAATTGGGTTAGGGCGTGGAAAAAATGAATCTACTTATACTATGTTGAATATTTTAATGGATTCAATAAATTATTTACAGTATCATTTTCAAGCTTGTGTAGCAAGTCAATTACCACAATAAAATACTTATTTAAGTAGGAAAATATCGTTGAAATAAAAGTATTATTTACGGATTTTATTAAACCAAATCCGCGATAAAATCCGTAAATAATAGTTTTATTTCAATTTGTAACATTCGCGTAAATCTAAGAAACCATTAGGAAAATATCGTGAAAACCTGCATACCATACCGCCAACTCCATACTATACCAGTGTGGTTGGCTATCCAAGACATATCAATGGCAGTCTCAACTGTAGAGCATTCCCGTTTTTGGCAGTACGTCTATACAGCTGACAGCAATTTTTGTTAGATTCTCTTTATTTTATGGACTATATGGCCTAACCACTCGCAATCGTACTCTCTATTGTAGAGTAGGTCTGTGCCCTGCAGTGGGATGTATATGGGCAGATACTGATACTGATACTCTCTTTATTTATTCAAAAAGCAATCAATAGTAAGTTTTTAACATCTTTCTCCGGTCATTGCTCTATTTTACATAGTTCTTAAGATTAAGTAGTACTACAAAATTCTGTAAGATTCATGAAATCAATTCCAAAAATAAAACGTAAAACCGCGTCGCGCCTTGGGAGCCACGCGAGGAATGTAAATTGTTCGCCCAATATATATAGATATGGTGCATTTGTCTGTCTGTCCGCTTTATTAGTGTATGCTAGATTTACGAGTGCTGCGTAAACAAGTTATTTTAGTTTGTGTTTTGTTTAAGGCGACGTGCAAGCGATCTTCGGGTTGTATAAGTGTTTAAAACAATGTTTGTGAGTGTTAATTCTTGTTATTATTCAGGTATTTTGATCTTTATGCAGTATAATAATAGGTGGGGAAAATGAAATCCTCTATTTTTTTGTGAAATTTATGAATTTATTTAACATGTTTTCGGTGCAGTATAGTCATTATGCCGTACCAGAATTTTAAAAATGCTATATAATAGATGATAAAGAGCTGGATCGTCCAAAAAATGGAATTCAACAAAAACCATTAAATATAATTCCATGTAAATCAGTCTTACAAAGGCTAAGAGAATAACAGTCACATATACCACTCAGTACTTCGTCCAGTAATTTGCCTCGAATAATAGTGATGTTTTACTGCAGGAGATATCGCAAGCAAAATATTTGCGCGTATGTCAGTCACAAGGAAAAGCAGCGAAGTGAGAGGAAAGATAACGCAACTACGTATGAGTAACAGAGACAGATACAGGAATTGAGGCATGACATTGCAATTTTGATGAAACCTTTAGTTCTCACAGTCTCTCTTGTATATTTTAATGCCGAGCACCAAATCTGGGCGAATTTCTTAGAAATACTACCCTGTCATTGACCCGCAACGCCTACAAATGTAAATATTTGAACTTTTTCCACTCGACTGTCAATATCCAGAGTTCAACGCCTTAAGTTTCATTAATTTTACGACGCATTTACCAGTTCTATCTGAGTTAATAAGATTTTTGTCTTAATCCGATTTCTAATGCTTTATCACTTTATTTTCCAAGTCGAATGCCTAAAAGGGTCAATAATAAAGTCCAGACGACTGTAGATTAATGTCTGTGGACATGATTCGATTCTTTTACGATCATTACTTTGCAAAATTTTATAGCTGAAGTTTTTATACGTTGAACATCGGGCATATAGACTGCGATGTGTACAGCTTTTTGTCACGGTTTACTGTAAAAATATTTTCGATTCTAAATGATCCATTTCAGTCGCCAGAAGTTAATTGCTGAACGCAGGCTTTCCCTAACAATTTGCTATTGAAGGCAGTCTGCATCCAGTGACTTTGAAAAATTTTGAAATACCATCGGACATTAGTTCTCCGTTCTGTGCCCACCCCGGATGAGTCTGCTCATTTATTCTGCATTTTTTTTTTATTGCTATGAATGGCGAGACGAGTGTGCCGTTCGCCTGATGCGATACGACTGCTCATAAATAGTAGCAAAACCAAACAACACCTTGAATTACAAAGCTCTCCTTGGCATTACACTGCGATCACCATCCTGAGATATAGGATTTTCAGTCGCATAACGGACAACAGCGTACCTCTATCATTTTTTAAATGACTTGCTTATTTTTGGGCTATATCGGTAATCTGATATAAAGAAAAATAAAATATGTTACTTTATATATGCCATTTTATAGAAAATATTTTGATTACATAATTTACATTTCTTGTACGCTCAGATTTTTCTAATGATTTATAAATTTCTCTTATACATCTGTATGAGGTCAATCAACTTTTTTTTGGCGTAGTAGACAGCCGGCTGTGAAATGCTAGGCCGCAGGTGCCATCCCCGTACCGAGATGTTTGGTTTGCAAATATTTGTTTTGTTGGAGGTGTAGTTGTACAACAATACAGTTGCAAAGCTGAGGTCTCGGGTTCGAATTCCACGTCGAGTAAAGTGATATTGGGTTTTTCTTTTCAATATCAACATGAAGTCAGGAATTTGCCCGATAGAGTCGCCCCTATCACACCGTGGCACGAAACATACAAGGCGAAATGTTGGTGTCCTGGCACCTCTGCCTACCCCTTCTGGGAAAAAGGCGTTTATGTTTGTATTTATTTATTTAAAATTCAATATTAATTAATTCGTATTTTAACAAGTACCTGGTTAAGAAATAATGTAGTAATATTTACGCACATTTAAATATCGCCTGCCCATCGAACCGCAAGCGACCCAAACTCGCCAAGTATTCTCATTGGAATGGTATAATTACTTCGAAATATATTGCCAAGTTGAACCTCAGTCTGGCCTCTTAAATCATTTTATCAATGGGGTGGACAGTGGCGTTTGATTTACAGTTTTCAGATTTAAAATGGTTTCTTTTTGGTGTGTCGCATTTTGCTGCAGATAAAATAGTGAATTAATTTATGATTTTAAGTTACGGTACATTAATTTAGTTGTATTTGATATTTGTAATAAAATGTTAACCCTGGGTCAGGCAAAGTGATATTGGATTTTTCAGTCAAGTTCAGAGTCAGGAATTTTTGCCTGAAATGAATATTGGCTCGCCCATTATCATGGGATGGAACACAAGGTGAAACGTGGGTGTCCTGGCACCTTCTGCCTACCCCTTTTAAGAAACTTTCACGGGAGAAAACGCAAATATGTATGCAAAAATTGTACCACAGTCTCTCAATTTTATTTATTTACTTACAGAACTAAGTTATCTGTTACAGTGTATTATGTTCGTATCTTTACCACATTATGACATGACAGCCTCCGTGGTGCAGTTGGTTAGACGCCAGCTGTGAAACAAGAGGTCGCGAGCTCGAGTCCCGCACCGATACAAATATTTGTGCGAACCACAGGTATTTTTTTCAAGTCTGGGTGTTTGTGAGATCACAAAGTCTCTCGTAGTTTCTGATATCCACGACACAAGACTCGATCTTAGTGGAGTCAGGACTATGTATGTGATTATTGGGTGTATTTATTTATTTATTAATACTGATAGATGAGGGTATACTGTGCAGTCTTATTATCGCCATAACAGTATTTTCATACTATTACTTGGTGTTAGTAATAAATAAAGGGATGATGACTAACGTATTCATACAATGAAATTTAATAAAAATAGGCAGTTTAGTTTTTATGATAGACACAACAATGCGAACCAATAAAATTCCTTTTTTGCTATGGAATACAGATAGCTATTTGAAAAGTGAGTATACATAGACGATTGATCGGGTAGAACAGTAAGGTTGTTGACGATGGGAGCGGGTGTTATTCCAGCGGCCGCCATCAATCAGTGTCCAGAGATCTTCCAACGGGTTTAGTGTAGGTTGGCAGGTACCCCGTCAAACTGACACTTTATTACTAACCTGCATACGTTTATAGACAATATGTATTTTTATATACGTGACTCTTTTTTTAATTCAGTGAATGGCGAGGCGAGCATGCCTTTCGCCTGATGGTAAGCGATACGACCGCTCATGTACTGTAGCGAAACCAAACACCTCGGATTACAATGCATTTTTTAGCATTCCACTGCGCTCGCCATCCTGAGACATAAGATGTTAAGCCTCAATATCTCCAGCAGTTACTCTAGCTACAATGTCCTTCAATCCGAAACACACGCATTTACACTGCTGTTTGGCGGGAGAAATAGACATTTCGGAATTGGTTCAATCTTTGGGAACATTTCCAAGTTAAGTAGGTAAGTATATTCGTTCCCAGTTGTTCCTCGCTCTTATTTCAAGGGTTAGATTGTAAAGAAACGGTAGTCTACAGCCCCAACTTTAGTTATTGTGTTGAGGCCTCGACGTTCCTATGCTGAAATAATGAGATTATATTCTTATTACTAAATAAATATAAGTTTTAAATCATTTCTCGTAAGTAGTTCTCTATTTTCAGTCTAAAAAGTATTTTATTTAAAAGTATAAGTTCTCATTTAAGTGACGTGTATTTTCCCGCCAACCGCACGGCCGCCATTTTGATTCCGCCATGTTTGCGCGCCATATTTATCCAGTGTAGATGATTATTGTGTTTCGATCATTGAGCGACGCGAGATCGGAATAATTAATTTTTACACACTGACGCCAACTCGTAATTGGCTATTTAAATGCGATACAGAAATGAAAATTTAAAGGCACTCTTCCCGTGTTTTACGAATCAATACCCGTGGATGTTTCGGTCAATTTGTATTGAAATTTGGTTATAAGCTTGTTTGAAATGCAATGTGTTTCGTTATTTCGTATTAAAGGGTTCACATTAATATAGATGGAATAATTACCACAGATTCGGTCATTTATCGCGAAATTATTTTGGGATCATCTGTAATTATTTTCTGCTGAAATAATGTCAATGAGCAGATTTTGGTAGAACTCTGGTTGGAAGTTTAATAAGAAGCGGTGCAGCGGCATAAAATATAATATATTTATTTAATTGCAATGAATGGCGAGACGGGCGTGCCATTCACCTGATGATAAGTGATACCGTTCATGAACAGTAGCAAAACCAAACATCACCATGAATTATAATTTATATGACATTCCACTTTTGATCCGTAACTGGTCCTTTTATTGATCCTCGTGTTCTTGTATCAATACTAATACGATGTATATACTGTGACCGCTCAAGGACAGTAAGAATGCCTGGCATTCCACTCCTGAGACATGAGATGTTAAGTCCCAATATGTTCAGTAGTTACTTTGGCTATAATGTCCTTCGAACCGGAACACAACAATGAACTTACACCACTTTTTGGCGGCAAAGTGTATAAGTAATCACTAATAGTATAATTGTTTAAACATTTGTTTTACAATTTATCGGATTTCCATATTATAACTGCAATTAAAGTAATAAACGACACTAATCCAAATAAATATTATCAATTAGTCAATAATCCAGTAATAAATGCGGACATTACTCCATGTCACAGTATAAGTAATAAATAAAAGGCATAAATTACGGCGTCTCGTCTGAATCGCGTGTCAATTAATCTATGCCAGCATGCGCGGGCGCACGTTGTCTCCATCTAATTTATACCCACCACTCACTACAAGTTTATTCGTCTTTGTCTCCGGTTCGACTTTATTGGAACTAATTTTTAATGGGGTTATTTATACCACACTCCTGGGACGCGTTAAGATTTCTCCTTTTTGTTAAAATCAAAGATTTTAAGTTACCAAGTTTGGTTTAATTGGTCTTTTATCTGTTCTGTTTCGTTTTGGAGATATCGGTCGGATACGTTGCAGTTGTTTCTTTATTTAAATAAAAATATATATTCCTTTCGAATTATACGCTTCAATAGCTATTCATAGTCTTCGACATTTTGTGCTTTTCTGTAACCAAGAGAGTTAGAGACAGAGAGGGAACCTGAGTTAGAACTTATTCTACCGCGCGGGCTTAGTGCTAGGTGGTATAATTTTGTTCATTGACGATATCTGTGAAAAAGTCGTATGACGTATGACGATATATTTTCTTTTTTTCTTTCATCTTTGAAGAACCCGAAAGTAAAATAAGAATGAACTTTAGGAAACAACGGCGTATGTTGATATTATTATCATAGCCGGACCTTTCAGTACTAATTGTAATAATTAAAAAAATATACAACAAATAAAGACATGTTGAATAAATTTGTTATTTCTGTGTTATTTAATTACCAAAACTAAGGTCGGGTTATGGTCTGAACCGAAGAAAATGCACGAAGGGGTTGGTAAACATGGATAAAGCGACGGCGATGTTATTGCTATTTTCTCTGTCTACGGTATTAACAAACTTTTATATTCGCTTCCTCCCTCTATTGAATACAGAAGTGACGTTTTAGTAATTCCATTTGTATTTTACTCATATTAAATATTCAAAAACTAATACTATTAAAAAAAACAACTAAAAAGTAAAAATAATTGACAATGAGTTTAAGATAACAGAAAATAGATTGAAATACATTTTAGTGTTTTAAACTGTTATTTAATTGTTTTGACTTAAAACGCCTATCTACGATTATTTTATCAAAGAAAGATAGCAGCGCGTAAATTACACGCTCATAATTAAAAAAAAATCTAAAGTTTCTGGATAATCACATACTTACTAACTTATTGTATTGTCATCGGTCCTCAACAAATCTACAGTTTGAATGAAATCCGAGAGTTTGAAGTAGGTCAAAATCGCGCCTAAAGGAGTCGGTTGCAAACAAACACACAACAAGTGAAGCCAATATAATATAAAGCGGGTAAAAATGAAACAAACATAAATTCATACATTAAGTCACGGATTTTTCCAGAAGAGGTAAAAAAGCCAGAAGGGGTGGTGCACACATGTGTTTTCGGGACAGCCTATCGAAATATTAGAAATATGAATAGAAAAATCAAATTTCACGTTGCCTGATCTGGAATTCGAACCTGAGACCTCAGCGTTTAATAAAACCGTAGTACAAGTGTGCCACCGAGGTAATGAAAATGAAAATACTGAACATATAACTCATACAGCGCGTTGAAGTAGTGTAGGAAGCAGATTGGATGCATTTTAATTTAGAACCAAGTCGTCATCCGCAGCGCAACACAAAAATAATATTAGTTAGTGCAAATACTGGTGGTAGGTCGCTCATATGTGAGAGGCCATCTGGGTGGGTACCACCGCAGTGTCTATTTCTCCCGTCAAACAGCAGTGTAAACGCACTGTTGTGTTTCGGGTTGAAGGGCATTGTAGCCAGAGTAACTACTGGACATATTGAGACTTAACATCTTATGTCTCAGGATGGCGAGCGCAGTGGAATGCCAAGCATTGCTTTGTAATTCAAGGTGTTGTTTGGTTTTGCTACTGTTCATGAGCGGTCGTATCGCTTACCATCAGGCGAACGGCATGCTCGTCTCGCCATTCACAGCAATAAAAAAAAAAAAAAAAAAAAAAATAAAACCTAATGAATAAACACAGTCCTTTGATTAGTATAGTACGATGGAAAAGGCGCAACGTAACGCGAAATTGATACATGGGCTATACACCATTTGAAGACACACTTCGAGGACACACAGAGAGGAAAGTTGGTAAGTCTCTCATAATATGTGAGAGTCCGCCTTGGCAGGTACCACTGCAATGTCTATTTTACCCGCCAAACAGCAGTGTAAATGCACTGATGTGTTCCGGTTTGAAGGACATTGTAGCTAGAATAACTACTGGACATAATGAGACTTAAAATTCTACGTCTCAGGATGGCGAACCCAGTGGAATGAGTGGTTTTAAATAAAGGATATTAAAAAAAACTATTTTCCTTGATAAAAGACAGTGGTTTTAGAGCCACGCTGTTGTGAGTCATGACTCAGCATGAATGGGCAGGCTCGTCCGGAGCGGTACCACAGTCTTACAGAAAACTCACGTGATGCTTTTCTGTAATTTTTCGTTCGGCGAGTAAAATTACCGGATGCCCAATACCCCTTTCGTCTTTCCATTCTTTTTTCCTCACGCTCCCCAACCAATTTGATGGTGCGGGAACTTACTCGTAAATGATCCAAGCGTTGTGGACGTTCATGGCCAGCAGTGATCAAAGAAAGAAAGAAAATACATTTATTATTGCATGGCCAACACATGCAAATAAAACAATGTAACATATAAGATGATTAATATACATTATATGCGCATGGCCAGACAAAAAATACTCCCCATTCAGCCATATGCTGCAATACAACGCAGCTGTACTGCAGCGCTGATTTTCAATGGAGGGTCAGTGTGACATCCGGACGCTATGTCCACCAGCAACACATTTGCTGAACATTCACTTACATGATCACTTAACATCAGGTGACTTGTTTGGTCATTTGCCGGAGCTATGTCATAGAAAAAATTTTGGAAGTATCCGTCATCCAGAGGCCTCCAGCAATATTAGTTAGGCTATCTGTCCTTGTTATCGGTGGACGTCAGACAACTCTCGCGTGGGAGAGGGCTTGGTGCAGCTTGGACTCTCCGCAGCCGAAGAGAGTGAACGCACATTTATTGTAATAAATAAGTAAATAAATAACACGCAACCTTTACTTACATAGTCCTGACCCCACACTAAGATCTAGTCTTGCGTCGCAGGTATCAGGAACTAAGAGAGATTTTTCTGTCTCACAAACAGACAGGCCTGAAAAAATATTTGTGGGCCATACAAACATTGCTCTCGGTACGGGGACCGAAACCGCGCGCGGCCTCTCCTTCCACAGGCGGCATGGGCGTAGCCACGATGGGGCAGAGTGGGGCACTTGCCCCACCCTGGCTCTGACCTGTAAAGTACCTAATCAAATATTAAAAAATAAATTGTCTAGGTAAAGCGCTATCTATAGGTAGATATTATAAACATTGACTGTTTACCAACTGTCATACACCCGGAGCCCAAACGGTTGAAGATAGAGACACATTTTTGAATGGATGATTTCGAGGTGTAGGTAGGTGAGCAATCAGAAAGTGTTTTGGATAATTCGAATAATACATACAGATACAGGGTGCTTTAGAGTGCAACCGTTTTGTATGAAAAAAATAACCGGTATAGTTTGCTAATTACATATTATTTTAGCCTGCTGCCCCACCCTGAGTCCATGGCTGGCTACGCCCATGACAGGCGGCGTCCTACCGAGAGCGCCACGGCTATCAAAGCACAGCAATGCTTTGATAGCGATAATGATATTCTTGCCCATACTCTTCAATGGGACGTATATGAGACTGAAAAGCTCCTTGTAGGGTCTGATAGCTAACGAAGATTTTCATATCAGTGGAAGGTTTATGTATGTGTCTTGGCATAGCATGTTCCCAATCTGTTATATTTTCAATCTGGATAAAACACGGTTTATAAATTAGTGGAAGCAGAAATAAGTACGCAAGCGCCCCGCGCGTAACGAATTCAGACTTTCCTGTCAATTATAATGACAATTTAATTTTCGTTTCGGAGACACGTCGTGCGTCAACCGTCATGCACGTCAAGTACTTGCCAAAGATTACGAAATGTGTTAAATTATGCAGATGTGGCAAAGTTTTATGTACATTTTCAACATTGATCAATTAGGTCTTGTCTCGGGGGTATTAAGAACTACGTATTAGAGGTTTTTGAGTCTCACAAACACCCAGGTGAGAAACAAATATTTGCGGGCTTTATAAACAACCCGCGCCCTTTCGTTTAACATCCGGCGTCTAACCAACTGCACCACAGAGGCTGACATATATGTCATTGGTGATATTTAAGCGACCAACTGTTGGCCGAATTTATTTCCATCCGGAATATGATGAATAATTAATTATTAGAGACCCCAACACAGACATGTTCAAATCCGAAAAAAACGTGCATCGCTCTACTTGAAAGTCAAACCCAGTACTTCTATGCTAGACCAATGGGGTGGATGAATTTAATGTTTTGGCATCGACAACATTATAATATGTTTCGATATATTATATTATAAGGATTTATAGTTTATATGAATTTCATCGTTTAATGAGTTTTAGTACTCTTTTGTACCGAAACTTATTTCACATAACTGATGGCTTTAATTACGGCCAACCCGCACTAGGCCAGCGTGGTGGACTATATGGCCTAACCACTCTGAATCGTACTGTTGATTGTAGAGTAGGCCCGTGCCCTGCAGTGGGACGTATATGGGCTGATACAGATACAGATGGCTTTAATTGAAGAAAAAAGAGGCAAACAATATACACACTTGTTTAGGACTACTTAAGCTCATTTACGTGCATAATATCATTGATAATAGCAAGTTTGTTAATAATACCAGGAGCAATATCATAGGCACTCGTTCCCACGATCTCTGCTCCTTCGAGTCGATGATTTGTTGTCATTCGGCTCACGTTTTTGATCATATATCGTACATTGAATCAAGTCACTTTGCCAAGCCAGAAAAAATCTGACAACGCAATATTTTGCCCAAATATCATTAACGCGGTCTTCGATCAAATATACACTAGATACACAGTTCCCTGTAAAAGTTCTGTTAAAAAGTGGCACCGATGCATGACATTAAAAAAAGTAAACCAAAAGATCACATATTCCAAATATATTAACACAAATTCCACCTTAGATCCTTATTCCTGGAGCTTAAAGTAGCTTTTCAAATAATATTGTCTAAAGATTTACGACGTTTTAGATGCAACGGTCGGTGCGTGACTGAAGGCAAAAGAGTGCTTAAGCACTCTTTTTTGGTGCCATTTTCTAAGCGCTCATGTTGTATCTAGTGTATATTTGATCGAAGAACGCGGTTGAAAAACTGCTACAAAGATATCCAAGACACGATGCACATTATACAGGTTTTATTAAGACTGCAACCGAAAACGAAGCCAGCTGGTAGTTTTAGTGACTTCAACGCAACTAAAATTTTCTAAAAAAATACGATCCTGGTGGTAATAAGTGATAAATACATCGTTTTTCCTAAAATAGTGATGTACACTATTTTATTTTTAAAGACGCTATGGTACCCTGTAATTTAAATTATTATTTTAGCAAAATTTATGGATTTGGCACCCCAATACTTAAAATGTTATTTAAACCATCACAACATTTTTAGTTGCATTTTGTTTGACGTTACTAAAATTACCACCCGACTTCGTTTTCGGTCACAGTCTTGATACATCCTGTAATTTGGATATATGTATATTACAATGGGCATCTTGTTACCTAATTGCTGGCGTAAATCCAGTTTCCAGCTGCCCGCTATAATTGTATCAATCAGTGGGATAATCATCTTACTATCATCTTTCAACAATAGATACGCTATCCGGATACAATACGATGTTATCCATATATATCTAAACCTACAATAATACGCATAGTAATCCCTTCATCTTCTCCACATAAAAAGATAAATCTACAATCAGCTTAATTTAAATGTCGGTTCTGCATATTTATTCTACCATCACCAATACGTGTGTGAGACATTTGTAGGAGTACTTTCATTTGCTGCCAACCCTTAATCACTTCCATTCAAATTTCAACTCTACCTCTTAAAGTTAAGGTCAGATTTTGGATGTTCAGGCAAGCACAGGCTTTAATACATTGTGGCGTTTAGTATGAGGCGTTAATTAAGAAACAAGATTTACTAGGGCCGCCTCTGAGGTTTTCAGTATGTTTTACACCAATGAATTTGAAACGGTGATGTTCATTTAAAGTGGATAATGAATTAGAGCTAAAAATATTTTGGAAATAGTAGTTGAATTTCATCGAACTCTAAATTGTAGAGAAGGCCGTTGCCTTGTCGCGAGACATATGTGGACTCAATTACTTATTTTAGCGGCCTCATTCATAGACAGTTTTAAAACCAACTTTAGACTATCAAATGTTTTGTATTCTCCGCTCAAACTGAACTCAGCAGTCGTTCGAAAAGGACAAAAAATTCGTTTCTTAAAATATTTTTCAAACTGTCAATGAATAAAGTTGTAGATGTTTATTAATTTTTAATGTGACGCTATGTAAAGAATGCGTTCCGGTGGAAACGTTTCTTCAAACGTTTCTTCTTCAATTCCATTTTTCGTACCCCTCATGGCATTGATGAATCTCACCGCCGCCCAATATCCTAACGCTATCTCTGGTGTTAAATTGGCGTTCTGCAGGTCAGTTGGGGGCCTAAACTTGGGTACCGCTGAAATTAAGCTCCCTCCATAGGAACTTCCCTCCAACCGACAAAAATCTCGTTGAACCTCAAAGAAGCTTGCTTGTACTCATATCACTCATATCATCCCACTCTCTTTATGTAATGAGATGAGAGCCTGTTCCAAATTACGAACAAACATTCCTCGGCTGACACTATCCATTATTTTGGTGGACTTTTATAAAATTAGGGGTTTACATAGCAAATTCGACGCCATCCACTATCATCTAGTAAGGCGTGGTGTACCCCTGCTCTTTTTGACAGAGACACACGTATCCACACCTAGCAACGTATCGTACTTATTTTACCCCGGCTATATTTTGTAGCACTTGTTCCTACGTAAAGCCAGGTTGTGCTTCTTCGTAGGAGTGACATACTGGGTGTACCAAGACTACAATCGAAAATGAAGCCAGGTGACAGTTTTAGTGACTACAAATACAATGGTTCTAAAAATTTCGTAAGCCAAACACATTTTAAGTAAATTCGTTTTTTGGTACTTTTAAATTTTTAATAGCATAGGTCTAGCGAACGAGCAACCAGGTCAGCTGGTGAGTTATCACTGCCGCCCATGAACAACCTAGCGACAAACATACTGAAGTAAATGCTTTTCTGATAAATAATAATATATATAAAGCTTATTTCTTCATATAAGTGTACCATACAGAGCGCTTGCGATCCATCAAGCAGCAGACTTGCCCCGACATTGATGTATCAACTTAATCATACTAACTTGATCCACACTTATTAACATCCAATTATATTCGGGAGCTTCATATGTTGTTTATTACTTTTCGCATATAGATATACTTTATTATTTTCTACTAACTGATGCCTGCGGAATCGTCTGCGTTTTTCTATACTGGTTCTTTCACTGGTGAATGATTATCAGCCTCCAAGAAAATATATAAAATCTTAGACTCAACGACTTTATTATTTTGTTTCGTTGGTAAGCCAATGTTCCTCACCTCTTCAAATTTTTTGGCTTATTTTATCTACTGTAAAAAGCCCAGCAACGAAATTTTAAGCAAGTATTGTAAATATTAACGGGCACATTCATAGTCAGTTGTTTATAAAACTATTTTATGTATCGAATGATTTGCTCCTGTCGTGCATCTTTTAAATTGAGATTGAGCGATGGAGACGAAACATTTGGTTACTAAAATGAGTTTATACACTACTAGCGGCCCGGCCCAGCTTCGCCCGGGTACAAATAGATTTCTGTACAATAATATGTACATATTATACATATAAACCTTCCTCTTCAATCACTCTATCTATTAAAAAAAACACATCAAAATCCATTGCGTAGTTTTAAAAATTTAAGCATACTAAAGGACATAGGGACAGAGAAAGCGACTTTGTTTTATACTATGTAGTGATATATAAATAAGATGTTTATACTTCAGGGCTCGTCTGAACTATAACATGTTTACATGCGTGATAAAATAAAATGAAAACCTGCTAAAACATGATTCAATATTTGGAAGCTTTTTAAAGCCCACCTGTAATGGTCACTATTTATGGTTAATATGTGTAATATTATATTAGAACACAATTATTAATACTTATCGGCTCGTTTGCTATACACCCCTGGTTCGCGTAGTGTATAGTTCGAGACATGGGGGTGCGACTTCGTACATGATAAATATTGAAAACAATTATTTCGATCCTAGCGCTACGCTGTGGCGAGAACGAGAAATTATCGTGTAAGTAGTTAAAATGGAATTGTTAAATGTCGGTTATGTGCCACTAAATTAAGAAATATATTTAGTAAGTTATATTTTAACCAATGTCTACTTGATATTGGTTAAATTACAGGAGATTATAAAAGATAAAAAATTTGTAATATTGATATAACAAATTGGAAATTTCGCGCGTTTGCCTAGCGCGCCCTCTGATGGCGAAATCACGTCGAAAAATAAAAAAAAAGTAGAGTTGCGCATCTATCTCTGTATATTATACTAATCTATGGTTCGAGACGACAGATGCAGAGTATGAATATATCAATACACCACCCTAAACCAAACTACCGTAAATCTTCTTATAGTAAACTATTAAATCTAATACGAAATATAATCCTCCAAGAAAGTTCCTGGAGAAATTCTTGGAAATGCAATACAAACTCAACATAATATAATATGCAAATATTAAATTAATTTCAATTCGTAGATTGGAGACGTTCATTATCACTGGAATACGCTAATGGGCTCACTTAAGGTGCGTTCTCGTCTTATTTATACATCACTCTGATGGAAACATAGTAAATGACAAATTAGCGGGCTTTGGTGCAAGTGACGAACGAAAATAACGTATTTCGAATCTTTTAGGCTCAGTTGCACAAACTAACTTTGCCAATACCCTTGCCTTTGAAAATATCATCACCATACATTTGAGACATATGACCTTCCTAATGTATGTAATTGACATTTTCAAGGTCACAGGTATTGGCAAAGTTTGTTTGTGCAACTGAGCCTTAATCTTGTAATCGACACCAAAACAATGCAATCTATTACTAAGTTTAAAAAAAAACGTTACGATGTTTCAAAGTTTTTTTTATTGCAATGAATGTCGAGACTAGCTTTCACCTAAAGGTAAGTGATACAAACGCTTATGAACAGTAACAAAATCAAACACCATGAATTACAAAGCAATGCTTGGCATTCTACCGCTACTTTAACCGTGTTAAATGTGTTGCACAATTTAGTAAATACCCAAAATGTATATGGAATATATATTGTATGTATGATTGTATATACAGTAATCTAAAATACGTTGAAACTATACTAAAATATGATTTTGTATCGTGATTCTCAAAACCTCACACTAAGAAGAGCTTAAACTTGATGTTAAGTCTCAATATGTCCAGTAATTACTCTGGCTACAATGTCCTTGAAACCGAAACACAACATTGCATTTAAACTGCTGTTTGGCAGAAGAAATAGACTGCAGTGGTAACTACCCAGTCGGCAGGCGGCTTCTCACATATGAAGGATCTACCACCAGTACAAATAAATAAAAATAAGCCGCTGTTCTCATAGCTTGAGCCATTTCTCTCACCGAGTACAAATCCGTGTCTGATAAAACAATTTATGAATTGTAACCCCCTTGCAAGTAGATGTCACCACCATTAGACAACTACATAGGATTGTAATTTAAACTGTTACATGTATCCATACGTCTGAATAAGGAATTTGAGTGCTACATTGATTTGTTATTAGTCTTGTGCTTACGTGATTTGGGGACCGTGAGGTCTAGATTTCGTTTCCCAGGTTGGACATTTTGTATGATTTTGAAGTCGGTCAACACAGCGACTGGATTTATGTTTTGGCTTAAAAATATACTTGCACTCTATATTCAGTGTAATGTAGTTGATATTAGTGGCATCTTTGCCTACCTTCACGAGACATAACCGTGAGCTTATTCATGAATCTGAATTTAGTTTGTTTCTTTAGTATGTTATTGTTATTGCGAAAAGTAATAATACAAACAATACAATAAATGTAACTATTTTATTCTTCTATTCTTTTCATTAATTTTGCAACAAATATAAAAATCATGTAGTTTATTACGCATATTTGAAATAAATAAAGTAATTTATTTAAACTATTTACCAAAGACACACATTCAATCCAAAAAGAAACCATTCAAAATTGAAGCAAACCGAAAAAGAACAACTAGTTCATGGAACTGACTATTAAACATTCTGAAAGGTTTTCATAGAATAGTACAAAAATTGAATAATGAATAGTTACATCGTGCATCGGACAGAGTGAATGGCCTTGACAGAGGTGACGAGGGTAGCCGTCAGCCGGGCCACGGGAAATGCATGAACAAATCTCGTGAATAACACTTGTTAGAAAGATTTGTGTAACATTTAGACCTCTGCCTTGTATAATGTGGCAATATTACTGTAAATTGAATGTATTAGAAAATGAACCTAGAAAAAGTATTGAAATAAAAGTATTATTTACGGATTTTATCGCGGAATTGATTTAATTTTTACATTTTTATCTTCCCGACGTTTCGATCACTTTACAGTTTTCATGGTCACGGGGCGGACTGAAAAACTGATCTGGACTGAACTGAACTGGCGGACTGAACTGGGCCATGAAAACTGTAAAGTGATCGAAACGTCGGTAAGATAAAAATGTAAAAATTAAATCAATTCCGCGATAAAATCCGTAAATAATACTTTTATTTCAATGTGTAACATTCGCGTAAATCTAAGAAACCATTATGCAAGCTAGTATGGCAAAAGTAGTTTTTTGTTTGATTTATCGTAGGAAATGTTTAATTTTTGAATGTGCTTTATAAGAGAAGTGGAAGCTAAAACATTTTTATTGATTGTTTTTCTGAGCATCATGTAAAAAGTACACGAAACTGGATCCAGTGTATGGTTATAGTTGTACCTAACAAAACATCTACTACACGTTTTTCACATTCGTTTCCTAGAAACTGAATCATTTATATCGAATTTCTATAAAACGGGGTATGTATTAGGTACAGGGATATTAAAATATATAAGTGCCTTTTTGTGAAACTAATTTTGAAATCATGAAATGGTTATTATAAAAGGAAACCAGAGAGAAAAGCATCCTATGTTTTTTGTCATCGTAACCAGCTATCTAGGCCATCGTTCATTTGTTTTTATCTCAACAGAACACAATAGGATAATTAGCAGCAATCAATTGAAGAACCGACGCAAAAATAAAATTGATAGCGCAACTTAATCCCTAGGTAATGTTGTTAGGATAATTGGACATTTTATAGAACGCATTTGTTGCTTCATATTAATTCTTTGTCTATTTTATATTGTGAGATACGTGTGGCATTTTAATAAAGGATCGGACACGACTATCAACATATTCAAGGCGATTGCGAGTTCAAACCTCAGGCTATACATCTGACTTTTCAGTTTATCAAAATTTTCAAAGTTATGTGAGCATTGATAGTCAATAATAACACACCGTAGCGTTAAATGAAACTATCGTGAGGAAACCTTACCATATACCATAGCGATTTCTAAGAATTCCTATGGTATGTAGATTCCGCCAATCCGCACTAGCCCAGCGCGGTGGACAATAATTATAGCGTTAACTCTCTCAATCATACCCGCTTGTTAAGGAGGCATGTGCACTGCAGTGAGGCGCATAATATGGGCTGATACAGATAAAAATATTGTAAAGCCCTATTTAGGTATTTGGAGAAAAAATATAACATTTTATTTTATTTATTTACAAATTTACAACTTTTACTGGATTAGCCGCTAAACAGTAGTGTATCTAATATACGAGTATACATTCTATTTAATCCTATTACATTATACTATAACAAATTATATTTTGTGATATCTTAGTGAAACTACTCAGAGAACATAAAAATATATTATTTTTCCGGCGACATCGGTAAGAGTGCGCAAGGCTTGTGTAATAGGGGCCTTGTATAGTAATTGTCAGGCACGGCATACTTCAACGCTTGCAGCAAACCTGGGTTGTCAAACTTGCCCCGTAATACCTTAAAGAAGTATGTTACAGGTGATAGCTCTCTTCTAGTTACTGTTTACTGGTGGTAGGTCTCCCATATGTGAGAGGCCGCCTCGGTAGATACCACCGCAATGTCTATTTCCGCCGTCAAACAGCAGTATAAATGCACTGTTGTGTTTCAGTTTGAAGGATATTGTAGCCAGAGTAACTACTGGACTTATTGAGACTTAACATCCTATGTCTCAGGATGGCGAGCGCAGTGGAATGCCAAGAATTGCTTTGTAATTCAAGGTGTTGTTTGGTTTTGCTACTGTTCATGAGCGGTCGTATCGCTTACCATCAGGCGAACGGCATGCTGGTCTCGCCATTCGTTGCAAAAAAAAAATAGTTGCCAACTCCTCGTATTATAGAATGTATAGTAATAGAGCAAATTGCATGAGGTCATATGACTTTCTAACATCATCTATGGTGATTGCTGCCCGGGCGGATCCAAATATCATTTATACATACAATTTTCCGGAATATCTAGACCATTTGAAATGTTAGTTTGGATCGAATGGTTACGTTGATATTGCAAGTAGTGTAAATAATAACACGATAAGCACTGAATAGACTGTTCGCACGGAATCCATTCCGATTGGTCTGTTATAATTTCGCATTCACAATGAAGTGTAATTCGTGTTGGTTATACAGGGTGGTATTGATAAATAGTATTTTATTTATTTATTTATATAAGCTTTATTGTACACCAAAATGAAAGACGCATACAAAATACTTAAAAACTAAAGGCATGGTTACAATAGGCGGCCTTATCGCTAGCTGCGATCTCTTCCAGGCAACCTTTGGATGGACTGGATTATTGTGAAATTGAATTATTTTACCCACACGTTTCTCATTTCCCCAAGTAACATTGAATAAAAAGCGCGGAGAACTGATGGCCGATGCGGTCAAAAAGTTCTCGAATAGAGGCCAAATAGTGGAAGCTGCGCTGTCCGCTACGTAGATGTGTCCACCCTCAAGGTGGTCAGACGACCAGGTAAAGGTCGCGTGACGTCGCTGGATGCAGGCTGCCTCCAATAGGTCACAGTGGAAATAATTGGGAGAGGACTATGTTCAGCAGTGCACTTCCTTTGGCCCATGGACGGATGGATGCAGTGTAATTAAGCACGAAAGTCAATCTGTACTTACTTCGGACTACAAGAGGAATTGGCCGGTCGTCTATCAGAAAAACAAAAACCGTGGCTGTAGTATTTCGTTATTATATATGTATTCTATACTTCCTCTTTTCTTCTTCCTTCCTCTTTTCTTCTTCCTTCCCCTTTTCTCCCATTATAAGAGGCTTATAACGCACTAAGACCCAAATGCGATCTTGACCTATAAATCTTTTTTCAACAAGTGTTGCTTTGTTGGCGGACTTATGTGGAATAAAACCGAATTCAGGCCGCCCATAGATTTACCAAACAATTTAACAATATATTGTCCAATAAGATTAAAAGGCAATAGAATCTAAATGATTAATCATTTTGGAATCCTCAATATTAACTCTACTCGGTCAAATTATATTGTAAAACGTGTGATATTGTGCAATATCATTGTTTGTCTAGACCTGCCTAACATACATACATACATCAACCTTCAATTTTAAATTCTTTTATTTTGGCTGTCGTGTAAAAAACAATGTACATAGTACAGTGTTCGTTTCGGTGTGTAGTGCGGCGGGACGGTGCCAGAACTTTCGCATTCAAAGAGTTTGAACGAGTGAGCGGCTGATTCCTGGAAGTGTTTTAAAATTGCTTTCCACAACTTGAACGTTTTGTAGCTATTTTCCATTCGGCGCTTTTATAAGTTTATCTGAGCGGTTGGATAATGACTATTCAAATTGCTCAGACTATTAAATTGTTTGCTATTTTTGGTTGGAAAAAGGACTCATTTGTGCTGAATTCTATTTAAAGTTTTAAATTTTCGAATGACGTATGAAACGTAATTGTGTTTTAAGGGTTTCTCGTCTGGTTAATATTTATTATCTTGTACTCGTAATGTAGTCTAAAGTAATGTTATAAATTGCGAATGTAAGTTTAGCAGTTTTGTTACGTGGAACCCATTATTATGAAATTATGCAGTCAGAGATAGAAAGAGAACATAATCTCATGTACAAAAACAGATAATGTTACATGTACAAACAATTCAAAACAACTATAACATTTTAACATTCCTTTTGTCTAAAACCGGAGAGGTCGGCGTAAGCATTACACTCACAGTTTTATTTTCATTGCGTTCGCAAACTTTGTTTTCACAAATCGCGAAACTTGTTTAGCGAAACTCTTATGTTTTTATTGTGTAGGAAAAAAATGTGGAATAACACAGTACGGGAGCACTTTCCAGCTTGGGACGGTCGCAGTTCCCACATCAACTAAATGTCTGTTTGTCTTTGAAATTGTGCATTTAATTTCATTGTAGAGTTTTCACGTAGTTTTTGGTTAAACTGACTGAGTATGCAAATGTAATGTGTAGCGCGATGTATGACGAAAATATGTTTTAAATAATAATGTATTTTTTGACATATGTTAGTGCCACAATTTAGCGAGTTTACTAGTGGTAGGTCTCTCATATGTGAGAGGTCATATGGGTAGGTACCACCGTAATGTCTATTTCTTTCGTCAAACAGCAGTGTAAATGCACTGTTGTGTATCGGTTTGAAGTACATTTTAGCCAGAATAACTACTGGATATATTGAGACTTAACAACTTATTTTTCAGTATGGCGAGCGCAGTTGAACGCCAAGCATTGCTTTGTAATTCAAGATATTGTTTACGATACTACCCATGAGCGGTCGTATCGCTTACCATCAGTGAACGACATGCTAACTCGCCATTCATTGTGATAACAAAATGTAAATTGTAAAGTATCTTTAAAGCTCCATTTGCACAGGAGAGTTTGTCACCTCAAATCGTACGGATATTAAAATCTTGTATCATTTAAAAAATTGCCAGAACACGAAATTCGTAACGCTTATATCATGTAATAATGGCATACAATTCTCGGCAGTTGAAATTATCTCCGTGTAATTGCGGCTTTAAATAAATACACCCACCCAACAGTCACATATACAGTCCTGACACATTAAGAACGAGTCTTGTGTCGTGGGTTTCAGGAACTACGAACGACTTTTCGGTCTCACAAACACCCCAACCCGAAACAAATACCTGTGGTTCACACAAATATTTGTTTTCGGTGCGGGGATCGAACCCGTAGGCTCTCGTTTCACAGCCGGCGTCTAACCAACTGCGCCACAGAGGCTGTCAACTGAGGCTCTAAAGCCAGTCAGTTGAATACTAATATTTAAAGTTATGATAGATCACTGGCCACTGGGGAAATAAGTTGGAAAACCTGAATTCAGCTGCGGTCTTCCTACAGCTGAAGTGAAGAGATATGACAGTAATCATGACCGCGTGAATAAGAAATAACAATAATAACCAAGAATAATAACACTACGTAGTCTTAACATGCCATTCCGCTAACTATACTATCCCTCAGTTGAATTATGAATTGTTATTAATGTGCGGTCGTAACTACACCCTCTCTGCCCACCCACAAGATGCAATATTGCGCACTGATGTGTTCTGCAACGATTAATACGCTATGACGCTGTATATGATTGTTGGATTGTCTGGTTCGTTTGTTTACATTTCATCAAGCGATGAGCTTCTGTCTTGGTTGGTGAATCTCGTATTTGACTCAAGTGATTTATTTTAATCGTACTGTTATATGACTTTGTTTTACAAATGCAAAGCTGTCTTTTTGAATTCGGTGTTTTTAGGTAATACATTAGTGCGTAAAATACTTTAATCCTCTTCTGAACATAGAATTCTCCCAAATTAAAATTTACCCAAAATACCTGTTACAAGAATTAAAACCTGAATGTTACAGATCGAATCCAATTGACATTAGTCTGCTAGATATTAATCCTGTGGTTACTGTCCCGTAGCAATCTGGTTCTGATTATTATAAGTTCATAGAATCATTTATAAAATCGAGCAGATTAATGCAATCGTTATTGTGTCAGTGGAGCTATAAATTATTTAATTTAAAAAAAATAATTCACTTCGCTAAAGTTCTGGCAAAATTTCGTACTGGTAACACCGCAAAGGTCGTAATAGAAAAAATAAATTAGCTTGTAATATCAATAGAAACCCAAGCTTCAATACTTGAAAAGGTCTGCTTCAAAACGATGCTTCAAAGTAAGCCACAATTTCTTGGAATAAATCTAAATCTGTGCAAAGATCGTACAACTTGAATCCATTGAACTACCAAGTAATCTAATCTTGAAAATCTCTTGAAGCAATTGGAATGAAGTTACCGTTGCCAAGTGTTTCTTTACTGGAGAATAAAGTCTGCTTTCAGCGGGGTTGGTGCATGCGGTCGATGCCGGGCTTAGATGTTAGTTAACAATAATAGCCTTAATGTTCCTCATTGAATTAACACAGTGCAGGCCAGAGTAAGCTCGGTGTTGCTGTATCTACGTTTCAGAATTCTGGGAATATTAGGACCTTTGTAATCAATTTTTCAAATACATGTTTTTTCAATTTCAATTCAAATTGTTCAATTTTTCATGTTCATGTTATTACTGAATCTGTTGCTGTGCTGACCAAATGAAAAGTATTAATGGTAAAGAGATATGTTTTTTTACCATAAATAAAATTAAGATTACCTTAAAGAGATCATTAATTAATTATCAAATAAATTACGATGTTCTGCTCAAAATTGGTGCATATTGAAAAATAAAGTAAATGTAAATGGAAGTAATAAATACATTCTTATAAGTTACACAAATGATCATGACACTGCACTAAGATAAAATTCTTTTTTGTAAGTAACAAAAGACATACAAGAAAGCACAAGTTACTTTACTCATAGCCAGACCCGACAGAAATATTATATCTTCCAAAAATATATATTAATTCAGGTAAAAGATAACTGCAACTCTTGGGAGCCAGATAAACGGGAGCCAGATCAACAGTGGCATGCATTGTAATGACACCGAGCATCGAATCTCGGCGTATCTCCGGGAATGTCTAACTTGTCTGTAACCCCCAAAGAAATCAATCAGAAAGTTAAATTAATAGAAGTTGGAAATAAATTATTGTCGACTTCTTGCCGTGATAATGCGGGTGACAAAACAGTTAACTATAGAGGTAAAGAACCTCGCGAAAAAGAGCCAGGGATCAACTCATTATTAAATTAATGCAGGTATAACTTGAATCCATTTGTCATTTTTGTGATTGGTTTTACTGGTTGTGCCGTCTGGGTAGGAACCATCGCAATGCTTATTTCTCTCGCCTCTTCCTTGTGTTTTGATGTAAAGGATATTGTAGCCAGAGTAACTATTGGATATATTAAGACTTAACATATTATGTCTTAGAATTCCAAGCTTTACTTTTTAATTCAAGATGTCATTTAGTTTTCCCACTGTACATGAACGGTCGTATCGCTTACCATCAGGTGAACGGCATGATCGTCTCGACTTTCGCATTCAGATGATATTCAACAGGGATGTGAAATTCTGATAAATTCCATGCTTTTTCACCTCTAGCAACCCAGCGCCCCAGTGGCCCTGAGTTATAGCCGGGAGTCCGGTGGAGCCGCGCTACAGCACGTTTATTTACGTCCACCCGTACTAATTCAATACTAATGGCTTAGCATTGACGATGTACTCTGTTTGAGAGGTATTAGCACCAAGAGTTATGGTTTGGTTCTGATTGGATTACGCAATTTAAAATTGCTTTGGTTTTTGCTGGTGGTATTATCCGCCCTGGTAGCTACTCTGATCTGACTGTTTTTCATTGCCCAGGTCCAGTAAACCAACTGGTCACCTGATGGTAGATGATCACTGCCGCCCATGAACTTCCACAGCGCTTGAATCATGGATGTGTTGTCGGCCCAAAAAATCAGCAAAATATGAAACCGGCCGGCAAGAGGAAAGCGGTATTAGCTATATCGACATCGTATATCGACTTCACTGCCCGTCGTTTTACTCAGGACTTCTTAACCGACTGCATACACAGGTTTTCAAGACAGTAAATGATGAGATATTAGATTAATGGTAGTAGTTTTCAAACTGCATATAAAATAGTTAAAGACAACTGCCATATGTAATAACTGCATTAGTTGGCGTAATGTCCTTCTATCTGAATACGGAATTAAGATTTAGATATTAAACGTGAAAGCTTTCCATAAGGTTATGAGCAAATCAGTAATAACTAAGTAGTGGTAGGTCTCTCATATATGAGAGGTTACCTGAGTAGCTACTACCGCAATCTCTATTTCTTCCGCCTACCAGCAGTGTAAATGCACTGTTTTGATGTGTATTATAGGTTTATAAGCCAATTAAGCAAAAGGCTCATATGATGACAAGTCAAAAGCATTTGAATATCAGTGATTACCTTAAAATAATACGATAAAATCATGAAAGGCGATAAAGCCTTATAGGTCTCTAGCATTGTCGGTTTTCTTCGAGATACTTACCACAAAACTGTTACAGCAGTCCATAATAATAATTGTTATAGAAATAGAACAAATTTTAACGGCATTTTGTTGTTATATCGCGAATATAATCCGAGGACATTTTTCGCTGTTTGCCTCCGCGTTGAACCAACAAAGAGTTTCCTGGACGCTTCGTACGTGACGTGTGCTCTACCGACAATTTTTACCTTTTTTAGTTTAGATAGGACAATCTGCTAGTCGTGTCCGATGTGAAAATATAGCTAGAACGATTTTATACCGGGTAGATCCAGGCAGCGGCCGAAACCGAAGACAGATGGTAGTTTTAGTGACTTCGGACACAGTGGAACTACAAATTTCGCCAAAGTAAAGTTGCTTGTTGGTGTGGTAAATACTTTACTTTTACCGACGCTATGATGATTTTTTTTATTTTAGAATAATCTTTTCCACCCAACCACGATAATATTTTTAAAAATAATATACTAGCCGTTTTATTGGCGAAATTTTTAGTTACATTGTATATGTAGTCTCTAAAACTACCACCTGGCTTCATTTCACCTAATGGTAAATGCAGTGCAGCTTAGAAGTATCCATCGATAAAAGATGGATTTTTTTCATAGTTGTGGCTGGAGACTGTACCGCCCTCCCACCCACCACTGCAACTCCTGTAAGCCAGGATCAACAGTGGCACGCAATGTAATGACACCGAGCATTGAAGCTCGGCGAGTCTCCGGGAATGTCTAACTTGTCTTTAACCCGCAACGAAATTAATCAGAAAGTTAAATTAATAGGAGGAGTTGTAAATAAATTCATAGTTGTGGCTATAAGACCTATGGCGAACCCACTATTAAAGAAAAGAAACAGCAAATCCGGTTCACATCGGTTTTTTAGACAGTGATACTTCGCCCACGGCCATGAAAGAAAATCAAAGGATTACATCGCCAATGTGTGCCTGAGCCTCAATATTCCCGGACCTCAACCTAGGGGTAGACCAAAAAATCGCTTGCGTGAGATCGTCAAGAAAGATATGAGAGTCAGTGGCCTTTCTATCGAGAATATCGAAGACCAGGAATGGAGGAGATTCAGCCGGAGCAGAAGAAGAGGAACAAGAAATGATACTAACCCCATTAAACCAACTCATGGGTACTTTAGCTTCAACGAGTAAGGATCTATCGCTTCGAAAATCCATTAATATGAATATAGAAGTCGCAACGATATCCATAACTTAACTAAACATGCTTATTGCATAGATAAGAGAATAATTAGTGAAGCGATTGTACTAGAATGGCACGCCAAGGTCTGTCGCCTAAAATGCTATAATTTGGAAGCTAATCTCCTTTGTAGCTATTCGTGAGCGCTGGGAACATTAACAGTCGAACATAAACCTCGCCTAGTATGCAACACACGGACATCGTGTTCATACAATTATAAAATCAGTATATTTAATAGTAAGGAGCCAAACATAATAATGGGTGATTTTTATGAGCAATGAGTATTGCTACCTACTCTAGTATGATAATGTTGCTGGCAGTTAAATTAAGAAGAATAGAATAATGATTTGAATACAGAATGGAGTTGTCGACGGCTGATGTGAAGGATGGCCGGTCGGGAGTTGCGTTGTGATTGTTCAAAAAAAGGCATTTAAATAAGCGAGTTGTACGTTGTAGAGAGCTGTGTGATAATTAATTTACATAATGTTAGAAAAGAACAGATCAAATATGACTACACAACCGGCGTATTGTTTAAAGATTTATAATGAAATATAATGATAGGGTTTTAGACTCTTTTTTTTTTAACTGTATCCGTATCCAAAACCTATAAAACAAAAAATTTGTAAATTCTTTCATAATAAAACAAAAACAAATGTTTTTAAACTTGTAGTGGGAGTAAAAAGAAAGGGATGCAAAATAAACCAGTGACGTCACTAGTCTTTTTATGAATTGCAATGTGAAAGTGACGGTAAGATATCCCCACTGGACTTTCACTTTTTTGTAAAATAATATTAGGCTCATGTTACAAGCTATTTTAATACCGTATGAATATTATATGAATAGTTTATGAATGGTATAAAGACTTGTAGCTTAATGTTATATGTATAGAAAAGTATGCTTAATATATATTCAACAAGCCGGCCGTTCTCTATACCCGTGTGTCCCACAGGTTCCGCCCCTGTTTATATTTGTAAACACGTTGCCGCCAATTTAACTTCACGAAATGTAGTGGCTATAAATTAATTAAAGGCTCTCGCAGCTCAGATGGTTATACTACTTCAACTGGCTTCAAAGGAATAAGTTCCAATCAGGTGCGCCATGCGTTTGAGATTATGAGGCATAAATACCTCATTTAGTTACTGGTATACTGGTGGTAGGTCTCTCATATGTAAGAGGCCATCTGGGTGGGTACCACCGCAGTGTCTATTTCTCCCGTCAAACAGCAGTATAAACGCACTGTTGTGTTTCTTATTGAAGGGCATTGTAGCCAGAGTAACTACAGGACATATTGAGACTTAATATCTTATGTCTCAAATGATGAGCGCAGTGGAATGCCAAGCATTGCTTTGTGATTCAAGGTATTTGGTTTTGCTACTGTTCATGAGCAGTCGTATCGCTTACCATCAGGCGAACGGCATGCTTGTCTCGACATTCGTAGCAATAAAAAAAAAATTACCCTCTATACATGAAGGTTGGCTAATCAATTAGATGTCGGTGTTAAGGATGTGAGATCTTGATCCGTATTTAGATTAAACATCCACTTTTGGTAGGGTTATTCAAATCCGACTGGTAGCGACTACCATAAATAATAATCGCTAATTGAGTATTTGAATGTTTGATTTGATTGCTCATCAGCAAAAAATAATTGTTTTGTAATTTTAATTACTTTGGTTTGATGAATAGTATACAATTTAAACTACGACTATTTATTGTTTTTATTTCAGTGTATATTTTATTAATTGTTATTGTATTTATTCATGTTGTTTAGTTATGTCTACATACTAATATATACTATATAGAAATACTATTAAACTTCTAATAAAGTTAATTGGCTTGCTTCGTATCAATTAATTATAAAATAAGTAAACATTTTTCGATTCGAACTAATGATAAATCCAAAGAATCATTCGTGCTAAAGTATTTTTATGTAGTGTAAATGTAATTAATTAGCTAGTGTGAAGAAGCAATTGAGCGGGCTGACATCATTATAGCAACGGCCGAGAGTCACTTGTTAGTTGGTTCCCTTACACTACGCCACTTCGCTTCCCGGCAAGAGCACTTTACCATTAAAAAAATGGAATGTCTTGTTGCTGAACTCATTTTTTATCTAAGTCGTGACCTACTAGCTTAATTCTAATTAATTTATTTCTCTACTTATAAAGCTAATGTGCATGAACTAATAAATAATTTATTTAATACATATTTTTTTATAAGTAATACAAGTTGACATCTACATTAATGTAATAAATTCAAAAGCTAATTTATATGTAAGTGATAATCTCTGGAGATAAACGGTTTAAGATTAACGATAGTTTTCGAACTATCTGTTTCAATCTAAAATATATTTTACTTGCAATAAATTTTAATCAATTTTATTGCGAAAAGAGCAGGCCATTCGCCTGATGGTAAGCGATACGACCGTTCATGGACAGAAGCAAAACCAAACATCACCATGAATTAAAAAGCAATGATTGAAACTCCAATGCGTTCCCCTCCTGAGACGTAAGATGTTAAGTCTTAATATGGGAATATAATTATTTATATGAGGGTATGAAATGCAATAGTTTCTTTAGTTTAGAGTGTAAGCTATTTTACACCACACTTTGATCGTTAAGAGTCCAGCAAATGGATCAATAAGTTATCATGCAAATTAACTATTTGTAATTTTTTTTTATTCTTGCGACTATGGGCTCTGCAAAGGAGAATGCCCATTCTACTACGAAACAAAAGGTTTCATTGAGGCATAAAAATCATCGCACTGATACTAAATCAGATAAAACCTTTTTTTTTTGTGTAGGGAAAAATATATATTTTCAATAAATTTAAACATAACTGCGACCCAGGTCCGGAGTTCTTAGAGGAATACTTTTTTTTGTCTTCTGCTCTGTGTAAAATGTGATGATAAATATTTTATAAAAACCTGTCGCCCGGAATAGAACAGGAAGACATTTAAGGAAAAATCATAAGAAATTCGGGAAACAAAAAGGATGGGAAATGAGATGGGGTATTGCACATCCGGCAACCTCACTGACCGACAGAAACGCGACAGCTTGGCTGGTCGCATCAGATCGATCTCCTGTGAGACAGTGGTACCACCCCGGACGAGCCTGCCTGTTCATACTGAGTCATGACAGACAACAGCGTGGCTCTACCACTAAGTAAATAGCACATACTGCTACAGTATTGTACAGTATCAGCCCATATACGTCACAATGCAAGGCACGGGCCTCCTCTATAATTAAAAGTACGATTGAGAATGGTTAGGCCATATAGTCTTCCACGCTAGCCTAGTGCAGATCCGCGGAATTTACATACCAAAGAAAATCTTATAAATTTGCAATGGTATGCAGGTTTCCTCATAATGTTTTCCTTCACCGTTACAGTGTTACTTATAGTTGAGTATTTATTTTAAATTTTATGAGTTCAATACCTTCACAAATAATAATAATAAAATAATAATAAATAACACCCAACAGTCACATACATAGTCCTGACCCCACACTAAGATCGAGTCTTGTGTCGTGGGTATCAGGAACTACGAGAGACTTTTCGGTCTCACAAACACCCAGACCCGGAAGAAATATTTGTGGGCCGCACAAACATTTCTCTCGGTGCGGGGATCGAACCCGCGGCCTCTCGTTTCACAGGCGGCGTCTAACCAACTGCGCTACGGAGGCTGTCAAATATGGTCAACAGGTTATTGATCTAAGGTTTGTTTCTTTTAATTATATAACAAAATTCATAATTATATTCTTCCTTATGGTGAGTGCAGCGGAATCTAATCCTCAATTCTGTATTCACTGGTACGATAATTCTACAAGTAAAATATTTCTTCGGTCCATACGTTGTGCTTTAAAAAAGTATATATACGAGTGTTAAAATCACACTTTCGCTTAGTTTCACTCTATTTGTATCGTTTATGTAATTAATTTAAGTTTTTATCTCGCTCAAGTGCCTCGGGGAAGCGCTGAGAGCCGTATTCCGCGTTAAAACTGCAGTTAAAAAGAAAAACTGACCAAGCACGAATAAACTTTGCTGTAAAGTAAATATTTGATTTAATTCAATTTGTAAATTGAAAGGATCGAGGAAGCTGGAACTTGTAAAGTAATATTTTGCAACTAAATGGAAATATAAGGATTTTTATTTATAATTTTATGTTTATTGGACGTACTACTACGCTAGCATGATAATTTTACGTTTGATTGTAAATTAATATCTTCAACTTAATTCTGTCTGTAACAGCCCATATATGTTCCACTGCAGGGCACGAGCTTCGTCTATATGTTAATGTTCACCTAATGTTCATGGTGGTCGCGGGTTCGTATCCCAGGGGAAACCTCTGACTTTTCGCAGCCATGTGTATATCGATAGTCAATTACCACGCACTAAAACGGTGAATGAAAACATCTTGAGGAAACCTGCATACCATAGCGATTTATAACAATGACTATGGTATCTAAGTCCATCAACCCGCATTAGGCAAACGTGGTGAACTATACGGCCTAACCTCTCTCAATCGAACTCTTGATGGTAGAGGAGATCCGTGCCCTGCAGCGGGACGTTTATAGGCTAATACAAATACATAAAGAAAAATATCAATTTTTCTTTATGTATATGTATATCTTTAATTATTGAATGGCCAATATAGCCAATTGACTAGATAGTTTCTTTTGAAATATCTTAAAAATATTTAATTGTCATGTGACCTTAGTGTGATGCCCAATATAATAAACATTGAGTGACTCCTAGAAATCATGTTTCAATTTAATGACTCCACATTTCCACGGATGCTTTCTATCTAACAGAAGCTGGAAACACTACTACAAATAGTGCAACTCGTAAAGAAATACCGGCAGCAACGGACAACAAAAGTCTGAACCATTCATAGTGTAGTGAAAGGCAGTATTGACTGCGCCATTAGTAAATTGTTGGTGAATCGATACCGTCTCGACACCCACTAATAAAAGTATAGGACCGTTTACCCAAGCGACACCATTCTTACTCTCAGAGCTGGATATCTTGGTTTATATTTTATATTTTTTCACAATAGGGGCGTACACCTTGTTATTGCGATATGATGGTGCAATATTACTTAATTGTTGTGAATAATAATTGTAGCTATTGTTTTTATTTTTTAAATTCTTTTATTTTGTGTGTTCACCTAATGTGACAATATTTTTTTTCTTTTTTTATACAACAGATGTCTGGGAAAGCGTAGATAGTTAACAGGTTTTTGAGTAGGGGAATTTATGATAGTTTGAAGAATGATTGAAACTATTTTACGAAAAGGTAAGGACGGCGTAACCCCCCTTAATCGTACACTCTAGTGTAGAGGAGGCCCGTGTCCTGTTGTGGAACTTACATGATACAGATGCTGCAGTGGACACCGTAAACTAATTCACTACGCTCTGCGTATGTACAGACACAAGAGAAACTAGCGGAACGAGGGCAAAATTAAAAATGATTTTCATATTCATTAGTGTATCATCTGGCCTGTTTGATTAATACGCACTGATTGTATTGCATGATATCTGGTACTTATATTTATCTAACGGTCCAGCCCGGCTCCGCCTGAGTTCCACCATTTTGAAAAGTGTATCTGCACTTTACAAAATGGCGGTCAAAATTTTCAACTCCAACAATCAATTTATCGACCAATCGGACTACGAAAAACATTTTGTGGTCCGATTGATCGATTAAATTTTAATTCAAACCAGTAATTCCTGAGATTAAAGGTAACAAACAAACTCTTCTACTGAATATATTAGTATTAAAATGAGTTTTATTGGTGATCTTGGAGGATGTGCAGTGCAGTGCGCATTCATATCATAAAAATATTCCTATTGTATATCCCAAAACCATCAGCTCCTAAAGCCAGCGGCGAATCCATCGTCTGACGTTCGATAAATCAACGTCCAAAGAACTTTGTTCTTGTTATCCAACGCGTTGAGTGCGTACTGCGTGAAATATCCCCCCTCCCCTCCCCAAGGCTCCGATTATTTAACGCCAACTATCCGCTGAGTTCATTGCTGATAAAACTTTTTGATTGAACATTTTTCAGTCATTTCGGGTCCATGGTCGGTGGTTTCCTAATACGGGTCTTGTTATGGGGGGTCGGGACGAGAGTAGGATGTATTGTTATATCAATATAATATAATATATTGAAGTTTAAATCCGAAGAATACAATAGCATTGAAATCTGTCAAGAAAATTGAAATATTCTAAATTAAATATGACTTTACAAATTAAACAGTAAGAACAAGAAGTAAAGAACAGTAATTTACAAAAGCCTTTAACCAAAGTATAAATACTTCTAAATCTCTTACAAAACAACAAAGATAAAACATGATATCAAAGTAAATTGAAAACTAAAGCTGCTATCCGATCTCTCGCAACTTTATAACAAATTAAGTTTTAATACAATGTACATAATAGTAAGTAACTTTAGTAGTGTTAGTCTTTTGTTTGTTCTGTGTCAGATAAGTCACTGCACTGCACTTGATGGTAATTATAATGCCAGGAGAACATGATTTAATGGATTTTTTAGATATTATTTCAATTTCAGTTCTTTATTTCCATGAGAAGATTATTTAAAAGTTCTTGTTTTTAGGATGCCTCTTCAGGTTGAAGGTTGGCCGTGAGTTTCTCTTATGGCTTTTTTTCACTAGCCAGATGGAAGAGTTATTCAACGGTGCTGATACTGGTCCACTCCTGGATGTTTCGCAGCCTTGATCTTTTCCTTCTTCCAACGTTTCTTCCCTTCCACCTTGTCCATTATCAATTGAAGCAGCTTATAAATTGCATTCCTAAGCGCGTGACCGTAATATTCATACTATTCTACACAACCGAGCGAATGCGACAGTCAAACCACCAGCTTTTGGGCAGAGAATACTTAATATCTACTAAAACCAGTTACTATTTTTGTTAACTTTTTCATAAATCTTCACAAAAAAGAAGAAATACCCAGTTTCAATTATATTTATAGAATTTGTCGAGATATACAAGCTAGAAACAGCGAAAGGCCACTAATTGATATTAAGATAGAAAGCTTCGTTAACCGAGCGGGTATCAGATTGATGGCGGCTCGTAAACAGGCGGGAAATGGCGAATTATTACGTCTTGAGTTTCATCATCACTTTTATAGGTGACAAATTGTATTTGCTTTTGAAGAAATGTTTTGGGAATGGACAAAAGGAAGTGTTGCGGAATTGTGTGCTTCAGGTCAAAGCTACATCATAAGCAGGCGTACCATAAATAATAGTAATAATAGTTTGTTTAATTTATTTCCGTCCCATAATATTCTGGTAGGGCTAATCAATGGTTACGCTGTACAAAATTTCCAGTTCCGGGTAACTTGTATGACTTTACAATCGGAATAATTCAAAAGTAGATTGCCCAACTTTGGAACTGAAACCAACACCTTACGATCCGGTGCCACAAAACCGATTACGCTCATCTTTAACCAAAACAATATTTCAGATCCAATTGTTACTTTACAATACACAAAGAATAACTTCAAGACAAAATTAAACTGATATTTTCTCCGTAGATTTAATATCCTCTTGATAAAAATGGCAAACGTTGAGAGAAATGATAAAGCGGTGCATTTGCGTCCGTGGGGGTAACAACCCGCGAAAATTAACCCCTCCCCAGTGATAAGCCGGCTCGTTAGCGCGCTCCGACGATTTACCGCCGTACCATTGAAGAATACTGGAATTTGATCATTTAAAATTTAGACTCTTTAACCCTTTTGGTGAATCTAGCTTAAGGTTGGTGGTAACAAGGGTGGATTCCATGAAAATTGAGATAATTTTATTGTTGGTAAATATACTGACCTTGATTGTCTTGGTGGCGCAATTTTCCTGCGGTACGATTGCAAAGCTGCAGGCTCGGGTTCTAATCCTGGGTCAGAGTGATTTTAGATTTTTCTATTCAGCACCTGACCTGAGTCAGGAATTTGACCCCGATATTATCACATTACGTGGAAAGGAGCATACCAGGCAAAAGTGGGTGTCCTGGCAGCATCTCTGCTTACCGCTTCTGGGAAAAAGGCGTGAGTTTATATACGTATGTATGTAAATACTTTTAATTAAGTGTAGAAAGTTAATAGTTATACACACAAGATAAGTAATACGACGGTATATATGAGATGGTTATAGTTGACCCGTCAATACAATTATAAGCTTCATTGTATCCACGCAGAATGAATCCAAAAAGCCTTTTATTTCATAGATCCGGCAAACGAGCATACAATTCACTCGAAGGGTTACTCTATGATCTGAATCGAAGTTCGAATGTTCGACGTCCAATTTTCACAACAGTGCATTTACACTGCTGTTTGGCGCGAAAGTGCGGGTTGTTGGGCATCCGACAAACAATCTACAATGGAGGACCATTGGCCATTTGAGCAAGGGCTTATCACTACATAGTATAAATCAAAGTCGCTTTCTCTGTCCCTATATCCCCTTGTATGCTTAAATCTTTAAAACTACGCAACGGATCTTGCTGCGGTTTTTTGTAATAGATAGAGTGATTCAAGAGGAAGGTTTATATGTATAATACATACATATTATTGTACAAAAATCTATTTGTATCGGGGCGAAGCTGGGCCGGGCCGCTAATTTAGATATATAGTACATAGGAATGTATATTCAAATAAGCCCTTTACAATTACTGAAAATTATGCTAATACCACCAGCAAACGGTGGTAATTGTCCGACTTCACTTCACCTACCAAAGGCTTTAATATTCGAGACTGGTTCATAAAAGCATCCAACTAAAGAAACTTAATACCCGTACGCAGATACGTTTCATATTGCATTTCTGAGAATATATTTCAGTAAATAACATGGTATCCCCGACATGCTATCTCCGTATGAATTTAAAGATTTTATTTATAACTTGTTTTATTTACAGGTGGTAGGTCTCTCATATGTAAGAGGCCATCTGGATGGGTACCACCGCACTGTCTATTTCTCCCGTCAAACAGCAGTGTAAATTCACTGTTGTGTTTCGGATTGAAGGGCATTGTAGCCAGAGTTACTACTGGACATATCGAGAACTAACATCTTATGTCTCAGGATGGCGAGCGGAGTGGAATGCCAAGCATTGCTTTGTAATTCTAGGTGTTGTTTGTTATTGCTACTAATCATGAGCGGTCGTAACGCTTACCATCAGGCGAACGGCATGCTCGTCTCGCTATACACAGCAATAAAAAATAAAAAAATTACAGGTGGTACATCTCTCATAAGTGGGTCGCCGCATGGGTAGGTAAGCAAGTAGCAGTGTAAATGCACAGTTGTTTTCCGGTTTGAAGGACTACTGGACATAATAAGACTCAACATATTATATAATAGCGAGCGCAGCGGAATGCCAAGCATTTCTTTGTAATTCATCGTGCTGTTTGGTTTTGCTACTGTCCATGACCGGTCGTGTAGCTTACCATCAGATGACTGGCATATTTTTTTTTTTATATTATAGGGGGCTAACGAGCACGCGGTTCACCTGATGGTAAGTGAACACCGCTGCCCATGGACATCTACAACACCAAAGGGCATGGAGATGCGTTGCCGGCCTTTGAGGTGGGAATACGCTCATTTTTTGAAGGTCGCCAGGTCGTATCTGTCCGGGAATGATGCCGCTGGCAACTGGTTCCACAGATTTGTAGTACGTGGGAGAAAGTGCCGGGAAAAACGTACTGTGGTGGATTTCCAACCTCCAAGGTGATGTGGGTGGTATTTGGAGGTTTGACGTGTTGTACGGTGGCAGAACTCAGTAGCAGGGATAAGTCCGAACAATTCTCGAGAACACTCCCCGTGGTAAATGCGATAGAGAATGCCGAGTGAAGCTACATCTCTACGCAAAGCCAAAGGATCATAATCGTATCGCCATTCATCGCAATACAAAATAAAGTAATATGTTTTTTGACAAAATATTAAATAATAAAACGAATACCAATAAAAGCTGCCACCGCTGTGCTGAAGACACAATGAACATAATGTACTATTTTTTGCTTTGCGGGTTCGATTACAAATCACTCTTGGGGCTTTACATTTGCTGAAAATGTGAAAATAATCTATAAAATATATTTACGATGAATCGGATTTCATTTCAAATTCGTAGAAGTATTTAACACAGACATAAGTTGGTGAGCTCTTGACCAAACAGGTTTATATTTTACTGTTCTGAAAGAGGTAGGCTAAATTATCTTTATTATTTACGGAATGATGTGTCAAGCAAACCAATATGTTCGACATGAATATCAATCTCGAGCAGCTAAAATGTTGACACTTTCAGCCTTTTAGCACAGTTGGAGAAGACGCCGATTGTGAAACAAGTCACCCTGGGTTCAATATCTGTGTGAAGGAATTAACTTTTGTGTTTTATGAATATTTGTTTCCAGTCTAGGTGTAAAGAGAGCAGTCTCTTATCGATACCCAAAGTTCAAGACTTGGGTCTTAATGTGGTGTCAGAACTGGTGTATTAAAATCAAATGAAAATTTCCAATCTCAAATCTTACTGAATCGAACCTAATACCACACGGTTCACAATATAAATAAATCAATGACAGATCAAACATTTCACTTCCAGTCAATATCCAATTTCGCAGCATTTCCGTAAACGCAAATAAAAGTCGTAAAAATAATTCACACACGCTCCCGCGTTATCGTGAACCGGGTTTAAATACTACATTAAAACAACAATACCATTGTTACTGAGCAAATAATGAGCTCACAATAGAAAGAGCCAAATAATTTATGTACACTGCGCACGCCGCCATTGAATTACGAACGAAAATTATAAACCTTGGAATGCGTAGGTGATGTATATCTACCACACATTAGGTGACGCTACAAAATTATCCGGTGTCCTTTCTGTGTGTTCAGTCTATTGTATTTTTGAGGGTTAAATTGACAAGTGCCGCTATATTATAAAATATAAAAATATATTTATTAAAAACGGAGTTACAAACATTTATATAAACTAAGCTATGCTTGTATCTTGCGGTATCAATATAAACTTTAAACATGCAGAAAGCGTCGCTTTTATAAAAATAAAAAAATAAAATAAAAATTAAACAAGGTGAGAAAAACACGAAACACTTATTACTACTACAATTATGTATTATGCAAAAAGTAAACAATATTCCCAAAACTATGCCCTTCCATTTTTTGTATTTCTTTTTGTGAATTTTTATTGCATTTCTTGTTGGGAAAGAGATTAATAAATAATGTTTTAATTAAATTCTTTTTCTTACTTTTGTTTTTTATTAAATTGACTACTATCCAACTAAACTAACAGGTAGGTCAATTTTAAACATATTTAGACAAGCGTAACTCGCACAATTTTAATTTCGCTTGCCGTAAAGCCACAATTCCATGGTTTTAGGCGAAATGTTATTGAAATTGTGTAAGTTACGCCTGTACATAGTTGAAAAGTATGAAACGTCAAACGGTACCTGTTAGTTTAGTTGGATAGTACATTAATTTAATTTAGTTTAAACCCATATCCATTCATTTTCAAACGCCCAAAACAACTTGTATCAAACATCTGCAGTATTTTTATATTTTTTACCAACAAACACATGTCTACTTTAGCAGTTTTAGTAGGAAATAACTTGTTTAAGACAAGCATTGTAAAAGATTTTGTTGTTCCGCACAAGTTTGCTATTATTTTCGCTGAACATACGAGCGTCTTCTCAATGCTTGTAAAGTTTTGTAAAGTCCATTGTTATTCGCTAAGTTGATGTTGAAATGTAAACACTGGTAGAACAACTTCACGCCAACTGTCTGCGTGCTCATAGTTTTCACAATGGCCTGTCCTGTTTGGAGAGAAGCTTCGCCTTCTTTCTTAGATCAGAATCAGTTTCAATCAGCCATAGCTTGTCGGTCCAAACCATCCCGGCGCGAACGAAACGGTTCTACAATTCTTTTTTGTGCCGCACCGTCAGGCTGTGGAATTGTTTGCCATCTCACGTGATCCCTCCTTCCTACAATCCTGGGTCCTTCCGCCGTAGTGTGAAGAGGCACCTTAGCAGGTCGGCATAATTGTTTCCATTGGCATGGGTCTGCCGTCCGATGCCAATGGATACTCTGCCTGGGCGGCATCTGCGCTTACCATCAGGTGCAATGCCGCCATTATGCCGGGCCATTATAGAAAAAAAAAAAGTTCAGAAAGAGACCTAGGAAATCCAATACATACTGTCTCTTTCACAGTCTCAATGGCTATGAAACGAGATACCTCGGGTGCGATTCCCGCGCTGAGACAAATATTTGGGTGCTCCAGGAATATATTTTGTTCCTTCATAGTTTCGGTTTTCATGGGTACAAACCATTTTAATTAATATACTGAAATTTGTGGCACCGAAAATGTTTATGTAGTTTCGTATATTTGTTAGCCCAGCTAAAAAAATATTCACCTCGGAATGAGAGATAATAAGCTGTAAACTTGTATAAAACGTTGTTTTGGTATCCTTAACAGTGTCCCAAATGGTTCAACGCCGCTTTGAGAGAAATGAAAGTCCAAAGGCCCTGAAAGTCAGTTTTTTGCAAATATCTTGCTGGCTTTGTTTTCCATAGTATTTGCATCTATCACAAAATCGAAAGACATAGGAAGCGAGATATATATATCGAGATATCTGACTAAGTGGCGCAAGTTTATACAAGTTTAGAGCTTATTATCTCTCATGTCGATGTGTAACCCCTATTTTTAGCCTTATTTAACTGGGCTACATATCTTTACGAAGGATCAGAGACCCTTGAGATTATAGTGTGCATGTAATAATGTTTATACCAGCAGCGTGACCGAGTATCGTGAGCTAGCGTACGAACAATGTGTCTCCGTCTTTGCTTTGTAAATTTATATGGAACTCTTGAGGCGGAAAATGTGTAAAGGCAAAGTAGATTTTGCCTTTGATGTCACATATATTGTGGGAACTCACAATTTTGGTGTTTGACATAATAGCACCAAGGATTTGAGTGTACGGTGAATTCTTGACACGTTTAATGTTTGTTAATAGACACTTGGGCCTTAGACGCTTTGTACACTCTCGGGAAGTGGTGGCATGACGATCATGAACCGAGGCTGATACTTGATAGAACGCAGAGTAAAGATGTGTGTACCTAAGCATTACATCGAGAGATCGACCTGAAACGACAGCTTACCTATCACCTTTGTTCAGTGAGTGAGAGTGCCAGATGCCCAATACGCCTTTCCTCTTTCCTTCCCGCTCCCCTCCCGATTTGAGAGGTCGGCATCACATCCATTGTCCAACTGTTGTGAATGTCCATTGTCGGCAGTGTTCACTTGCCATCAGATGACCTGGTAGCTCGTGAGCTTGACCTATGGAAATAAAATGTTTTTACTTCTGAAAAGCGTAAAGACTTTACTAACTTCAAAGAAAAATTAACTTCAAAGACTTTATTAATCAGTAAATTTTAGATGATGCTGAAATAATTATATTTAATGTAAAACCAACAAATTATAACCTTCACAAAACTACTTAGCGTTATCTTATCGTACTCAATACTTCAAAGTTCAAAGCTAAGTTTTCCTGTCCCCAGACCAAAGAGTTCCATTCACCTGACCCACTTTCCTAACCTAATTAAATAAACGAATACCTCTTTAACATTAAACAGAACGAAAAACAGGCTAAGCAAGAATACACTGCTTAAAATTTTCGGTAACAAGTGACCCGCAGAGGGTTAAATACAAATTATAGGGGTGATAAAACAAAATAAAATTAAAATGTCCTTTTTAATCTTGGGATGAGCCGAGAACAAGGAAAGGATGGCATGTGAACAATACACGCTTAGATCTATTGTGGGATAAAATAATTGTAACCGTGTTTAATGTTTTGCACAATTTAGTAAATACTCAAAATGTATATGGAATGTGTACTGTACGAGTATATAATTACAGTCATCTAAAAAACGTTGAAACTATACTAAAATATGAGTTTTGTATCGTGATTCTCAAAACCTCACACTACGAAGAGCTTAAACTTGATGTTAAGTCTCAATATTTTCAGTAATTACTCTGGCTTAAATATACTTCAAACCAAAATACAACAGTGCATTTACAAAGGCAGGAGAAATAGATATTGCGGTGCTACCTACCCAGGCGGTCTCTCACATAAGAGAGACCTACCAGTATTGGTGATTTTTAGATTTCAGTACCTCTTGCTATTGGGATCTAAAGAGTAACATAGAGCAAGGACTTATAAAAGACGTATAAGTTAGGATCCAACTTATGACTTGCATCTTGTCCTTTGTCACACTAGGTTCAAAATTTTAGATAAATAGTCCAAAAATTATATATTTTGTACCAACTATATCAAGTGCTGGCAGAGAATTGTTATTTGCTTAATTATGCCGGCGTCTTTAATTGTATTGTATTGTATCAGCCCATATACGTCCCACTGCAGGGCACGGGCCTACTCTATAATCGAAAGTACGATTGAGAGTGGTTAGGCCATATAGTCCACCACGCTGGCCTAGTGCGGGTTGGCGGACTTACATACCATAGAAATTCTTATGAACCGCTATGGTATGCAGGTTTCCTCACGATGTTTTCCTTCACCGTTTTAGTGCGTGGTGATTGACTATCAATACACACATGACTCCGAAAAGTCAGAGGTGTGCCCTGGGATTCGAACCCGCGACCACCGTGAACATTTTGGCAGCCGCGTCTGGTCCGTTTACCAACAGGCCACCACGCACTTAATAATGAATGAATGGCGTCTTTAATGAGCCAGCGTAATCATGACAACCATCGGAAAAAAGCCATCTTGTTTCTGTGGATACCATTTCTGGACTGTAACGTACTTTCCATCAATTGTATTTAAGTTTGCCTAGGTGGCGCAGTTGTACTACAATAAGATTACAACGCTGATGTCTCGGTTTCGTATCTCGGGTAGGGCCAAGTGATTATGGATTTTTCAATTCATTATTAGCAGGAATTTGGCCCGATGTGATGATAGGGTCGCTCCCTGTCACATAGATCGGAACCCACAAGACGAGATGTGGGTGTCGTCTTAGCACTTGTGCCTACCCCTTCTTGGAAAAGGCGTGAGTTTATGTATTAAAGTCAATTTATTTAAGTATAAATACCAGTACTTTACGATTGAAAACCATAGTTTTCGCTAAGGTAAATATACTACGTAGACATGTCAAAAAACCATTAATACTGCTGGCCAGCAAAATGTTTATGTTTGCCAACAAAAATAACATCACACGTTTATTCGGCAAACATCCCTACATGGCGGCCGCAAACAGTCGCCACGCATATTATAATTACCTTTACAAAGTAAAAACGTGTTGTAAAGCCGCCATTGACCATGGGATGCTCGTTTTCGGGACAGTGTGAAATGTCGACTTTATTTTCGTGGGCATCAGCTGTAAAAGCCATGGAGACAGTAATTAATATTCTTTTAATTCATAGATAGTTTATAAACCAATTCCTGACTCTGGGCTGATAATGAATAGAAAAATCCAATATCACTGTACCCGACTCGGGATATGAAACCGAGACATCAGCTTTGTAATAGTATTGTAGTACAGCTGCGCCACCGAGACAGACTTTAATACAAGTTATGGAAAGTATGTTACAGTCCAGTCATAATTACGCTGGCCCATTAAAGACGCCGGCATAATTAAGCAAATAACAATTCTCTGCCAGCACTTGATACAGTTGCTACAAAATATATAATTCTCGGAAATGTGTTAATGCACTATTTATCTAAAATTTTGAACCTCAGTGTGACAAAGGACACGAAGGAAGTCATAAGTTCGATCCTTACTTATGCGTCTTTTATATGTCGTTGGCCTATGTTTACCCTATATTACTTACATAAAAGTTACCCGGTTTTATTTAATTTCATGCTCGTTTTAACAATCAAAATTGCATTAGGAGTAGAATTTAGTGCTTGAAGGTAAAGTTAGAAAACAGGATAAGAAGTTTCGTATGCTGCTTTAAACCATTGTATTGGACTAAACAGCTTAAGTCATGATAGCATTATGGTAACAGACCGTGAAATTCTAAGCTAGATCATGCTAGAACTAAATTAAATATAATCATGTTGCTGAAATATCATATATGTGTGAAAAAAGACAGATAGAAGAAGATATGACGCATCTACAGAAAAATAGTTTTTTTAGACTATTATATTTATAACAATAATACTAAATGTAATTAAACTCATAAAAGCAGAGGAGGTTTAAAAAAGTGCCTTCTTTACACAGTACAAAAGACCAACCGCACACATTAGAATTGTCCCGAAATTTAATTGCGGCGAGACTCAAGTTCGGCGATTCCTGCTCTTTTGCCATGATACTCGTTGAAATTAAATTTGCTCCCGAGCGAGTTCAAGAGAAAACAGTTACAGTCGACGAGGCAAGAAATGGTGCATTTCGATGTCTTCCTCTACCTACTACTGGTCGGAATGTCGCTTCAAAGTCATATTGAATATATTTTTGTTCGTTCGTTTCAACCACAGTAAGTCCACTGCTGACAATAGGCCACTCCACATTGACTTATTGGAAGCGGCTTACATTCCTGACTTCCTACAACTTTTACTAGGTCGTCTGTCCACCTTTAAGGTGGTCGTCCGACACTGCCCTTGCCTATACGTGGCCTCCACCCAAGAATCTTTTGGTCCCAGTGGCCATCAGTTCTATATAAGTTTAATATACCTTAGTTTAACATATTTTCGAATGTTTTACTTTTGATGCAAATAAAGGAAATGTTGTGTTTTTTTTTTTATTTTTATTATAAAGGGCAAACGAGCATACGGTTTACCTGATGGAAAGTCATCACCGCCACCTAGAAACATCTAAACCAATGTACGAGTAGGACATAGATACGAGTATATGTTACCGACCTTCAATACGCTCCTTTTTTAAGGTTACTAGGTCGTATTTACCCGGAAATATTGCTCTTGGCCATTGGTTCCAGAGATTTGTAATACGTGGAAGAAAATTTCGGGAGATACGTCTTTTTTTATTGCAATGAATGGCGAGATAAACATGCCGTTTGCCTGATGGTAAGCGATTCGAACGCTCATAAACAGTAGCAAAACCAACCAACACCTTGAATAACAAAGCAATGCTTGGCATTGCACTGTGCTCGCCATCCTGAGACATAAGATGTTAAGGCTCAATATGTCCAGTAGTTACTCTGGCTACAATGCTCTCCAATGCGAAGAACAACAGTGTATTTACACTGCTTTTTGACAGAAGAAAGTTTGCAAAACGTTTGCAGTCTTTGTTTGTCCCTCCGTAACCGTGTAACAACTTTTACAGATATGTAGGTTTTAATGCACGATTTTCTATGGGTAGTGAGATTACCTTGTTTTGTAAATTGATTGCTACTTTTAAATGATGCCATGAAAATGCAATTCGTAACACAAATTGTTAAAGCACAAACATACATGAGCTATTAGTTGCAAATTCTTCTAGTACCCATAGTAGTTTCCTGATACAGTTGATTTCAATGAAACTGAAGCCACTTGGAAGCCACACCGTTCAACTCTTCCAGTTGTTCCAGAACTTTCCTTTTCTTGAATTACCGCCCTCTAGTGACGAACTCATATCATGATGGATAACTTTCTCATTCTGTGACTTCGTAAGGTTGCTACCTTGTGTGAACTGTCTTTATTTACGTAGTTTTCTTTCGTATTGCAAAATTGTATTATATGTCCTAAGTCAAAATCTCTCAAAGCGATTTTGTTGGAAAAGAATCGTTGGATTTTATGGAGAGACAAAATCTTCGTTACTTTTTTTACCTTTCTCTTAGTAAAACTAATCGATTGAATTATTTGATCTCATATCATCATTCGATTATCCTTACGAAACATATTTGAGATACCAAGAAAGTAAAAATTATTGATGATGGTATGATATACCAATCATTTTTACTTTCTTGGTGGTGATACCAGTAGCATACCAGCACCAAATACTAGATTTTGCATTATCACTGACATAATTTTCTCAAAACTCAGCCATATCATTTGATTGCACAGTCATAATAATCTCCAAAGAAAACCATGCAAAGTCCAACCCCTCGTTTTCCATGCGAATATCGTATTTAATTACATCCGTAGTCAGGTATGGACATTAGCATAAAAAGCACCGAATAAACAGCTCAAATAATGCGATCGCCGCATTCGCTTTGCATATGCAACGCAAACCGCCGAGGTATTTTCTAAAGTGCCCAGAACCGCATTTCAGTTGTTTAGCACCTGTATTGCGGTGTGTTTAACGCTTTTGTTGTGCTTGCATCGGGTGTTTTGCGAAATGTCCAGTTGGGAATATAATTCGTTTTGTGTTTGTTAATTTAGCTTGGTTGTGTAGAGGTGATGCTTTGAAAGTGTTATTGGGTCCTGAAGTCAGTCGCTAAAGTATGAAGTTGAGTTGTATTTTATATATAAACGATTAGAATATTAGTATTAATCTCGTGATAAAACTGGTCTACTATTAAACTCCTCTTCCATGCGATTCGTTTTTAGTCATCAATCTTTTACACCTCCCTGAAGGGAAGCGCAAGAGTGCTCCTCTCGTCAATAAAAACTAAGATCTTAGTCCACCATACCGGGATAGTGAGTAGGGAGACTTTACACTCTTTTAAATATTTTTAGCTATTTTACTGTAGTCTTCACTCGAGCTACAATCACCAATTCATGTATACGTTACATAGAAACACAATACACATGTGACGTGACATCGAAACCCAAGAAATTACTTCGTTCTGTTCAGATAACCAACGCAACGCATTTATACTGAGCAGAGACAATACATCACAGTAAAACAACAATATTTATTTCCATGAACTCCACACTTCGGATCAATTTAAGCGAACATTGCACGTATCGATAAAAGGCGAGGAACAAAAAGGCTGAATATTCGAGCACAAGTTCTTTTATCAGCAGTTATGAGGTCCGCGAAACTTGCGACTTGTTTTATAATATTACCCTTCCTTTTGTGTTTTTTTATTGCAATGAATGGCGATGACTGACTACAATGTCCTTTAATCCAAAAACAATAGTGCATTTACACTGCTGTACCTACCCAGGCTCCCTCTCACATATGAGAGACCGGTTCACCTGATGGTGAGTGATCACCGCCGTCCATGAACATCTGCAACACCGTAGGACATGGAGATGCGTTACCGGCCTTTAAGGTGGGAATACGCTCGTTTTTTTAAGGTCGCTAGGGTAGTATTTGTTCGGAAACGCTGACGCTGGCAACTGGTTCGACAGATTTGTAGTATATTTGGTTCTCCATCTCAAAAGTTATTTTCCAGTATTTCTTAGAATCTCTCTGATAACATTCTCAGAGTCAGGGTGTTCATAACGTTAATTACTTGCCATGAAGTGTGCCGCAAGTTCACATATTCTAAGTCATAATTTAATTACGGTCATATTTTGCATTAGAAAGGCTGAACATAGGCATAGAGATTTGTTTGAAGCGATTATCATCCATCGATTTACGGCACCTAATAGATTGTTCAGTAAAATTAGGTCAGGCATAACTAGAATATTTAATTCTTCAGACGAAACTCATATAAGGAAATAATAGTCTATTCAAAATATACACGAAGACGTTGTAAAGGAATATGAATTGAAAATACTTTTTGAATAAGGACTACCTACTTCGCCATAAAGTCATATTATAAGAAGTACTTATACGTAAGTTAAAAATGCAATACACGCGAGTTACCGAGCCAGCGAAATCCATTTAAGAGCACGTCACTCAAGATACGAAATAATTTTAAAACTCCGTAATATTCTTCATATTAAGCGCCACGACTAGTGACAGTTGGACAGGCAGATAGGCAGACAGGCGGACATGCAGACAGGGAGATAGGGTGGACAGTCACCTGCATTTTTGCTTAACCAGCGACTTTAAGCGAATTCCCTCGCAGTCTCATTTCGACAATTACCGAGCATGTAAAATATAAAAAGGGTAAATACATGATATTCAAATACTCTACAATCGAGAGTATGATTGAGAAGGGTTAGGTCATATAGTCCACCACGCTGGCTTAATGCGGGTTGGCGGACTTACATACCATGGAAATTCTTATAAATCGCTATGGCATACAAAGTTTCCTCACAATGTTTTCCTTCACCGTTTTAGTGCATGGTGAATGGCTATTAATACACACATGACTCAGCAAAGTCAGATGTTTGCCTTGGGATTGGGACCCGCGACCACCGTGAACATGTTGGCAGCCGCGTCTAGTCCGTTTACCAACAGGCCACTACGCACTTTACACATCTAAAGGTTGTCTGGAAGAAATTAGCGATAAGACTACTGATTATCACGTTTGTTAAAACCTGTCTTCTTTTTTTGTGTGTATTATTTATTGGTGTTCAATAAAAACGGCATCGACTGCCTCGGTAGTGTAGTTTTACTAAGGTACGCTTGCAAAGCTGAGGTCTCGGGTTCGAATCCCGAGAAGGGCAAAGTGATATTGGATTTTTCTATTCAGTATCAGTCCGGAGTCAGGAATTTGTGCCCGATATGACGATAGGCTCGTCACCTATCACATCGTGGGACGGAACATACAAGGCGAAATGTGGGTGTCCAGGCACCTCTGCCTACCCCTTCTGGGAAAAAGGCGTGAGTTTATGTATATATGTATGTTCAGTAAAAAAATATATATTTCACATACTCATTGCACCAATTATTAACTATGCAACATTATGATAGCGAAAATTCAAATAAACAATATCCATACTATTATTATAATTAACTAAAATACAGAATACAAATTCACAAAGCAAACAGTGTTTGAATTTTAAATGTATTAAATCAATTATCGTGTAATGGAAAATACCTCATAGCATGAAGATGATAATATAAAACGATTAATAAATTCTATATTGGGTTTGAAAATGTATAGAAAAAGCATTTATTTGTTTATAATTCATTTACAGCCGTTCTCAATAACCTATCTATCTTTAAAAAGAGATTTCATTAGATATTTCGATGCAATTTATGTTTCTGTTAACAAAGATAGATAGGTATAGATATGGTGCATACATTTATACATAGCTAGATTAGATAAATAAATATATATGTCTTTTTCTGTTTAATGAAACGTAGAATTGTCCCGACATAGTCATGATAGCTATTTTAGTCCCTTGTTAAAGACAGATAGAAAACGGCCGTTAATGAAGTCTTTCAGAATAATGACAATGTTAGATAAACAAAATTAAATAGAACAACTATTGCTATGAAAGCTCGTCCATATTTAAAGAAAACAAAGCATGTATCCATGTAAATATAACACTAAACAAATTTACTAATGGTAGCCCTCCCATATGTGAGAGCCCGCCTAGGTGGGTACCACCGCAGTGTCTATTCTTCCCGCCAAACAGCAGTTTAAATGCACTGTTGTGTTTCGGATTGATTTTGAGACTTTACATCTTATGTCTCATGATGGCGAGCGCAGTGAAATTCAATGCATTGCTAGGTAAATCAAGGTGTTGTTTGGTTTTACTACTGTTCATGAGCGGTCGTACCACTTACCATCAGGCGAACGGCATGCTCGACTCGTCGTTCATTGCAATAAAATATATATAGGTACCTATATATAGATATAGGAAAAGGAATAATCCACATTGCTGGCACTAAGACTTGAGCTTAGAAGCCCGAGGTCACGTCATAGTCAAATGTAATTCCCTTCGAACACGCTTTGTGCTATAAAAATGTGCAACGATGGAAAATACTATTTCAACATGAAATTCGACTTAGAAGAAACATAGTTTAGGTATGTGTTATATATACCTAAGCTCACGCCTTTCCTCAGAACGGGTAGACAGAGGTGCCCAGGCACCCACATTTCGACTTGTATGTTCGGGCCCACGATGTCATAGGGAGCGTACCTAACGCTACATCGGGCACATATTTCCGACTGAAAAAGGAAAATCCAATATCACCTTGCCCGGCCCGAGATTCGAACCTGAGAGCTCGACATTATTTTTTTAAGCAATTACGATCTTTAATATTACTTAAAGAATTTAATTTGCTTAGCTATGATTGTAATATCAATTTGATTAACCGAGGTGTGTAGGTAGACGAAGTTCCTTTGTATATACGTAGATGAAAGATTTTAAGATTCTCCACGTTTTGTACCCAGTTATAGGTAGATGATAGTAATCGCCCTATTTATCTGTTTCGATAGTATTTTATGATAACTTTCCCTGTAAATTTTCATACTACGATGATAACATGTTTATAAGTAACATCGTTTACTTCGACCTCAATTTAGTAATAAAAATAATTTGTATTGAGAAGCAGTCTTTCTTGATTCTGGAACCAACATTATCTATATATCATATAAATAAAATTGAAGTGTCTGTTTTAAAAGTGAAAATAAAAAAAATGTCTAACTACATATCGTTATATACACGATACCTGTGCCGAAAATGATCTTTAAAAAATTTTTGTCTGTCTGTCTGTCTGTTTGTTCCGGCTAATCTCTGAAATAGCTGGACCGATTTTGACGGGACTTTCACTGAAAGATAGCTATTTTTTGCGGGAGTAACATAGGCTACTTTAATTTTGAAAAACAAATTAGCGTTCCGCAGAAAAAAATAAATCCTTAAATTTTGAGGTTGTTTTTTTGAATATGGTATTATGACACGCGGGTGGATGAACTCATTATGTTTCTTTGATTTATTTGGTCTAAAAATATTCTAAAAATGTCAGGTAGCTGATATAATAAGGAGTAACTTAGAATACATTTATTTTAGAAAAAATATTTTATTTTATAAATATAAAGTTTTTGTTAAATTCCACGCGGACGAAGTTGCGGGCACAGCTAGTAACAAATAATTTGCCTATTCTTCTTGAATTATAAGATCTTCATCTTTTGCTCTTCGTTCTACATATTATTCCCGTTAATAATTTATCTAATCTTCCTGAATAATAAAATATTTTGCTCTTCATTCTGCATCTTCACTACATAGTATAAAACAAAGTCGCTTTCTCTGTCCCTATGTCCCTATGTCCCTTTGTATGCTTAAATCTTTAAAACTACGCAACGGATTTCGATGCGGTTTTTTAATAGATAGAGTGATTCAAGAGGAAGGTTTATATGTATAATACCTACATATTATTGTACAAAAATCTATTTGTACCTGGGCGATGCTGGGCTGGGCTGCTAGTATGTAAATAAAAGATAATAAAGCACGTTGCAGTAAAGCTGTTTCTTTGAAAAGATTCACTCCGGAGTGTTAGTGAAATGAACGTTATATTGCTGCCTCCGATGTAGCATCTGCTACTGAATAATATATTGCCACAGTCTCAGAGGATGCCGAAAAACCTGTGCATAATGTTAGTCAAAGTGCACCTGCTGTAGTTTACATTTAATTAAACTTCTTTAGATATTTAAACGTTCATTTGTTTACGGGCTGCTTTGAAGAGGTCGCTGTGGAAGTCCTCGGGGAAGGCTTGCGTTCAGTTGACTTCATATGGCTGAAGTTCTCATATAATTATATATTTGACAGCCTCCGTGGCGCAGTTGATTAGACGCCGGCTGAGGAACGAGAGGCCGCGGATTTGATCCCCACACTGGACCAATAATTTGTGTGAACCTCAGGTATTTGTTTCGGGTCTGGGTGTTTGTGCGACTGAAAAGTCTCGTAGTTCCTGATACCTACGACACAAGACTTGATCTTAATGTAGGATCGGAACTACGTATGTGACTGTTGGGTTTATTTATTTATTCAAGCTTCTCATTGGTACTGTGACAGGATGGGCTAGTGACAATAAATTCTTGAATGCCATACCTAGGTCACCTTGAAAGATTTTCGCTTTGAATACCTCATATTAATTGTGGCGATAGGCATTTTCCCTATCATCATTTTCGGTTTACTTGAATTTAAAGCCTAACCAGAAACTTATTCTATCGGTAATATAGGCAAAATAGAAGAATTTACTTGTAAGTAAAATTTTGATTGAATATTTGCACTTGGAATAGGTTCGTTGTTATATTTGTCCGTTGCAGTCGAAAAGTATGGGAATACCACGTTTTCTAAGTACAGAGTGGGTCGATAGTAAGTGATAAAAGAATTTAAGGGACAATGCTGGTAAGAAGTATTTTTAAAATTCTGCAAGCATTGTAACACTACATTGGATAGTAAGCGCAATAGTATCCACATTCCGCATCGTTTGGAAGCAGAAAGTCTGTTATTCTACCCAATTCACCTCCAAAAGACTTTCGAGGTTCGTTAATAATAAACTAGTCTTGACTAAGCCTTTGTTCTCCACAATTCATGAATTTTGTAAAATAAAAACAATGTTTTTGCTATTTTCGAAGCTAGTTTTAAATTGTTTTATTTGAAAAGGTTCAACTAGAATTATTTGATTTATAGCAAATTAACCAACAATTGTCTTGCGTGAATGACATAAAACTTTTCAGTGAGCAATAATTAAAACTTAACTTCAATTTGAAATACGAAGTAATTTAAAGTTGCATGGCCACAAAGTGTTACTATTACAAGCAAAGTACTTCGAATTTGATGTAAGGAGAGCTAGAAGGCAATTTAAATTTAATACGCAAAGCCATCTGGTGTCTAAAATGATATTATAAAAGAGTTGGTTAACTTCTGAACCGATCATGATGAATTTTTGCATTAATTTCGTCAGAGCTGAATAAAACGACATAAGTTACTACTTGGACATAAGTGCGTGGTGGCCTGTTGGTAAACGGACCAGACGCGGCTGCCAACATGTTCACGGTGGTCGCGGGTTCAAATCCCAGGGCACACCTCTGACTTTTCGGAGTCATATGTGTAGTCAATCACCACGCACTAAAACGGTGAAGGAAAACATCTTGAGGAAACCTGCATACCGTAGCGATTTATAAGAATTTCTATGGTATGTAAGTCCACCAACCCGCACTAGGCCAGCGTGGCGGACTATATGGCCTAACCACTCACAATTGTACTCTCGATTGTAGAGTAGGCCCGTGGCCTGCAGTGGGACGTATATGGGCTGATACAGTTACTGATACAGTTACAAGTTACTACTTATACATAAAATACGGATTATCCTTAAGGAAAAGTAAAATAAACATGAGACGGTCGTTTGAAAAGAATACAGTAGATCGACATAAACAATCGGCCTGCTGAAATGAATTGCAAATTAATGGCTGACTGACAAAACAGGAATCCTTTGTACGAAGACGAAACACTGATATTTAGAAAAAATATACTTGTCCCTAGTTATCGTAAATATGCGATCAAAGCCGCGAGCAAAGTCTGATAAATAAATAACAAATAAATACACCCAACAGTCACATACATAGTCCTGAGCCCACACTAAGATCGAGTCTTGTGTCGTGAAAATCAAAAACTACGAGAGACTTTTCGGTCTCACAAACACCCAAACGCGAAACATAATACCTGTGGATCACACAATTTTTTGTCTTGGTGCGGTTCGTTTGTTTCTTACCTCCAATCTCAGGAACTACTGGTTCGAATTGGATTTTCTTTTTTGTATTGGATAGGTTATTTATTGAGGAATGCTATAGGCTATATATCATCACACTATGATCTGTAGAAGGGAAGCAGTAGCGAAAATTCTGAAAAATAAATCTACCACTCGATGGGGAAAACGGTTTTCACAATATAAGAACGGATAAGAACCTCCAGTGTTGCTCTTTTCAAAACCAGTTTATAATATAGCGATTATTACAAAAGTTTGACAGCCTCCGTGGCGCAGTTGGTTAGACGCCGCCTGTGAAACGAGAGGCCGCGGGTTCGATCCCCGCACCGAGAGAAATGTTTGTGTGGCCCACAAATATTTCTTCCGGGTCTGGGTGTTTGTGAGACCGAAAAGTCTCTCGTAGTTCTTGATACCCACGACACAAGACTCGATCTTAGTGTGGGGTCAGGACTATGTATGTGACTGTTGGGTGTTATTTTATTTATTTAGTTACAATTGGTTTAAATTAAAGTATAAATACTCGTATACTCAGTTTCGCCAACGCAACTTGGTTATCAGAAAATATGAGAGACTTCAACCACACAACACCATAATATATATGGTGTATATTATTCTACCACCTTGGTACACATTTACAAATAATTTAAAATTTTCCAAATCAAGAATTAACTTCTCCCAACTGAGTGAGACATATAAAAAAGCAATTATCCAAATGCGAACATTACATAGAAACATTTGCAAAATGAAAAACTTAATTTATTTTTAAATGAATAACACACAAATATAAATGAATTCTCGCCGTACTGCGTTTCGTAATGTCCATAAAAAAACTTATAATTTGAGTAATAAATTTTTCCAAACTACATCTTTTGAATTTATGAAAGCCCATAATTTTTACTTTTTATATTAACGTAGCATTCTGTTTATTAAAATTTTAAAGTTAAGGATTTTTTTGTTATGTTTAGAATAGTATTACAACTTCTTTGATTTCGTTTAAATTAGGCTGCCTGGGTATAGAAATAGACCACATTTTAGCTCAAGGGTGATAGTAGGATAAGCAATTGAAAAGATGCAAGTCGTTGTATAAAATATGATAGGGCCCTAATTTGAGGCCTGTAATTCAGAAAGAACTAGTATTGTCATGGTAACGTTACGGATGTACTACTTTTACAACGGTGTACATTGCTGCTTTAAACGACATGCGTGGTATGACACAACGTAGCAACAAAACAACATACAAGCATTTCATAACTATACATATGAATGCGACCCTAAATTAAATATATCTACCATGCCACAATAAAAAATATATAAAGCCCGAATGTATTCATATATACGAGTAAAAATGTAGTAAAATAATTTTCGCGTATTTAAGTTACTGCATCTTATAAACAGAATAACATTTTATATACAAAACATAAACTGTACATAATAGATATAAAATACACAACGAAGATCTTTGCTACGTGACTGGGGTAAGTATACATCGTTTTAACAAATCTCGCTTGGGTGTTTTCGGGCTGTTTTCAGTACATTGATGGTTATTTATACATAGCCCAAGTGAGGCAGTAGAAGAATATCTTATAAAATAACAAGCTGCGAATTCCATCGATTGTTTTGTTTCAAGATTTCGTGTCATGCTATCGAAAAGTAACATGCAATTTCTAAGCTATCTCTAATCATGCATCTTTATTAACTATAGGTTATGTTATAAATCAATTTAATCAACAAAGAATCACTATTCACCACTAATTTAACCAACTGCATACTAACCTAAAAAATATTCTCCGCCACTGAGCCGTCAATGTACACCAATTACCGTCAAGATTCCGACCAATATTTCAGGCCGGCGTAATAATGTAGACATTGGGCCGAAGAACTAAAAGTGTCGAGTGTTGATCCACGTGCTGTGAATACTAAGGCGAGTGGTTTTATTGCAAAAATAAAATCTAACTAAATTACTCGAGACTGTCGTTGAGGGGAAGCGTAATTGGAACGATGTTTCGGTTTGACTCGATTGCCAATTAATTATCTGTAACAATTACACATTTTTTTTCGATTAATGAAAACGATTTTGTTAGAGCTAATTTGGTTTAGAATATACTTGATTTACAATAGTAGTATAAATATGTGTAGAAATGATGGGAAGGCATATAATCGGATTAGAAATAAATAAATATACACTGTCCTAACTCCACACTAAGATACAAGTCGTGGGATTCAAAGATTACCAGAGACTTTTCAGTCTCACAAATACTCAGACCCAAAATAAATTATTGGGACTCACACATATATTTGTCTCTGTGCGGGGATCAAAACTGTGCTTCTCGTTTTATCGACGGCTTTTAGCAAACTGCGCCACGTAGGCTTACAAAACCACATAAATTCATACAGTCATAGCTTTGATGTAAAAAAATCACAATCACTAATATGCCTCAAAACATTAATAGAAGTCTTAAATATTACGCTCGAATAAAAAACCTGTTTAAAGAAACTCATAAGATTTGGTGAAACCCGAAGATTGCGGGGTCATGCGGGGTCAGGTTTAGAGTATAACTAATGAAGAAGTAACACGTGGCTCGGTAAATTTCCACGGCTCGTTCCCCGGGGGTTTAATAGTCAGTTTTACGAACACTAGGCTCGATTTAATTTAAGGATAGTACTTGTAATAAAACCATCTTGTTGGTCTAATAGAAGCGTCAACATTCTAAAATTCTACCACCGACTTATAGGTCAAAAAATCGTTTATGATAATGATTTGACTCTTAACTGACTTTTTTTGTCACTAAATCGGATAACGCTATAAAATTAGATAGGGACACTACCAGATTGCAGTATTCGCAAGCGTGTCGGCCCTTAAGGCCAGTGACTCTGGCATATCCTTTTTGGCCATCCTGGGGTACCAAAAGGGGCTCCAAATAACTTGGGACCTTAGTGGATAGCACAATAGTCAATGCCAGTTACAAAAACAGATATGGACGCCATCTTGCTCGCGACTGTCAAAGCTTCATCTCACACATAACTTCTTTAAAATCTCAATATTTATATTTTAATCAATGAAATTATTGAATATTATATTGAAAGTTATTTTACACTAGCGGCCCGGACCCGTCTCTTCAGGGAGCAGATATTTTTGACTCCACACCAAGGGGTTTACTCTACAAAAACTATACGAACTTTGAATGTTCGGACGCCGTACGTAAAACTTCACTTATGTACCTAGATACTCCACAAAATGATGGAATCCTCAATCTTACGTCGTAACCATACACTAAGTTCATAAAAATGATAAGTATAATAGAGAACAGTATATTACATTTATAAAAAATATGACATATTTTCATCTCTTATGTTTCATCCCTTATTTCACCCCCTAATACCGTCTTTCCAGAAATTGGTACGCCATTATTTTTTGTTTGCTATAGGAAGCTGAAATATAAAAAGAAATATCTTCAGTGGTTATTATTTTTCATTTTATTCCTATGAATAGCGAGACGAGAATGCCTTTCACCTGATGGTAAGCAGTAAGACTGCTAAGTAACAGTGGCAAAACCAAACAATCCCTCGAATTACATAGAAATGCTTGGCATTCTTCTGCGCTCACCATCCTGAGACATAAGATGCTAAGTCTCAATATGTGCAGTAGTTACTATGGCTTCAATATCCTTCACACCGAAACACAAGAGTTTCTTTACGCTGCTGTTTGCCAGGAGAAATACAAATTGCGGTGGTACCTACCCAGGTGGCCTCTCACATAATTATGAAATACCTACCACCAAACAATGTACTGAAAGGCCTTTCCTTAGTTTTTAAATCAATGTTCCTATCATTTAGTATTAAGTTATGTCGTAAACGCAGCATTTAAGTTTTATTTTCACGCATCGTTTTATTAATTTGAAACACCCTCTTTTATCCAAGCGTCTCGTTTGCATCTATATAAGCTACATGTTATTCCCTTGGCCCGACACAAGGCCTGTGAGGAATTTATCATGGCGCAGTTTCTATAATTGTACGTTATATTGGTAGGACGGGTGCATTCCTGGGAGGGGACGGCGTGAAATGAGGACGTGGCATTTTATCGTGTGGTCATTACTTAGCGCAAGATATATTGTGGTTGGAATTTTTATAATTGTTTATTTTCTCCTATGTTCATTAATTTTGGACATTACAATACATTTAAAAGGGGGATGCCCAATTTACTATGAAACTTAGCACCGATGTGAAGATTTTTATCCTTCGATGAAACCTACTTTTTTGTGTATGAAAATATATTTTTTCAATAAATATAAACATAATTGCGACCCAGGACCGGAGTTCTTGGAGAAATAACTTGAAATCCATAAAAATATTTTTTGCCTTCGGCTCTGTGAACAAAATGTGAAATGTGATAGTAATTACTTTATTTTATAAAAATCTGTGGCCCGGGATAAACCAAGAATACGTTCAAGGACAAACCATGAAAATGCTATAATATATTTTAAGCAGTATCGGTATCGGGATCTACGATATTTTTTACCGATTCTAATGGCATTATCCTTTATTATCAGCATCAGCTTCAAAAAATTTGCTGCTGCACACAAATTCCTCAATGTTAAAGTATTGTTTGGTTTGATACAAGATTTTTTTTAAATGTTGTTTATTAATCTGTAAATATATCATACTAACTTCATCTCTTGTGCCCTATGAACCTTTCTAAATGCTAGAACATGTCATTGCAGATAGAACTTTCCAGCGTATTTTATCCAACGAGACATGAAGCAGTCGTGGCCGAGCGGTTAAGGCGTCTGACTAGAAATCAGATTCCCTCTGGGAGCGTAGGTTCGAATCCTACCGACTGCGAGCAACTTTTTTTTATTGGGTTCGAGCCCATAGCTTTTGCGGCCTAAACTAACTAACACCTATTTGTTTTGCACCCCCAGAAGGGGTATGCAGAAATGCAATCATGACACCCACGTTTCGCCATATATTTCCCGTACCATGATGCGAGTCTATCGCCATATCGGGCACAAATTCCTGACTCCGAGTTGATAATGAATAGGAAAATCCGATATTACTTTGCCCGACCCGGGATTGGAACCCAGGACTATGCCTTTGCAATCATACTGTAGTACAACTGCGCCACCAAGGCAGTCAAAATATAAATTAAATACATTTTGCGAAACACAATACAAAAGAACGCATCGACGGTTCCGTTCAAGAAATACCAAAAGAGAAGTAATTTAAAAATCGTATTAAAACTGCCGAGAGCTGAAATTACAAAATGCTGACCTAAACAACTTGGCCTGTACATCATCGAACAGCTGTTGTGTAACACAATATACCACCAAATAAAATTTGTTCCGCGCAACCTGTTTTATAAAGAGTAGCGCGCTGGCAAAGAACGCCCAAAGCCATGAATTTCAAATTTCAAATGTAGCTTAATATAAAATTTATTTGGATCAAAATTATTACAGGGAAATGTTGGGTTGCGAACGCCAGATGCTGTAGTTTGTAATCTGCGTTTGAAATGGTGGAATTCTCAAGGCTGAGCAACTTGTTTCAATTATTTTTTGTGGTATTTTGGTGCATTGTGTTGCTTCAATGTCTTGGATGAGTTCTTTGTCTAACTAATTACGTTTGTCGTACAGCTGTATTGTCGTCGAGGTTATTATGGTATGATACGATTACAATAAGGGGAGATTGTAGAGGAGGCTTGTGTCCTGCAGTGGGACGTATATAGGCTGATACAGTTACAGTAAGGGGTTCTACAGTTCAGTTAGGGAAAAGATGTCTTCGCTTTATATTGGTCCTGCTGATAAACAAATCAGACTTGTAAACACCAGGTGGTCAAGTGACCATTTCGAAAATGAAGTAGTTATATGGCAAGTTCTTGCAGAGAAACACCGTCATCAGTTCGAGAACCCACGCCTTGCTTACGCGTTTGCTACTCAGCCAGAATTATTATTTTTAAATTGTTTTTAATTTGTTATGCAGTATTTTGGTTTTATTTCTATTATTTATATTTTCTTTTGCACTGATTTTGATTTATTCTGGATTATTTTAATTGATCTTGTGTTATTTTTGCCAATAATGTGTCATAATTTCATGGAATTTTGTTACTATTTTTTTTTTTCAATTAAGATAATTTTTAATTCACTTTAAATGCTGTACGCACCTGAAGAGATGGTAACGTTTTTTCCAACTTTCGTATTTCAAATTTGTGTGTACTTTTAGGTTGTTGACAATGGTGTGTCCAAAATAAATAAATAAGAATGGTGAATATAAAAAAATGATTAAGATTTATGCGCAGCATGTACTTCTTGTGACTGAAGATGTCATGACTGTGTCGATGATATTAATTACAATACTGTATAAGCCCATAAACATCGTTAGAAAACCTGCATACCATAGCGGTTTATAAGAATTTCTATGGTATGTACGTCCGCCAACCCGCACTAGGCCAGCCTGGTGGACTATATGGCCTAACCACTCTCAATCGTACTGTCGATTGTAGAGTAGGCCTGTGCCCTGCAGTGGGACGTATATGGGCTGATACAGATAAGCCCATATACGTCCCACTGCAGGCCACGGGCCTCCTCTAAAATCGAGTGTGCAATTGAAGTGGTTAGGCAATATAATTCACCACGTTGGCCCCTTACTTTATATTACACTTTAGTTTGTGCTACCTTTATCAATAAATAAAAGTTTGATAACTAAAATAAAACGTTTTAGTAAAAGACCCAACTTAAAATTAAAAATAGGTATAAATGATGCTTTAGTTCGGAAATTGCAGTGACAGTGCAGTCATTAATTTATTGTTATAATCATTGGGTTGCTTACAACAATTACTTATCATCAAGCACCTTTGCAAGTCTTGTAAAGTAATATTTATTGTTTATCTTTCGTAGTAAGGGCTATTATTACCCACATTTTTATTTTATTATATTACGAACGTTTTTAATCACTGTATGAGCTACGTCCTTGATAAGTTTGCAAATTTCAAATCAATCCGACGTTCGAAGTGTTCGAGTATCAACTTAAATCATTCATATTAAATTACATTCATACATACAGGAGCATCTAATAAAAGCACGTTAAAAAAAAAACGAACAAGAATTTGAATTACCGGGTTAGTGTGTTCTGCGTCGCCCGCCCGGTGTTGCTCTCAATGGCTCCTGCACACAAAGTTTGGTAAAGCAGGAAAATTAGCTTCAACCTCATAATAATAGGGATATTGCTTCATAAATCACTTTGATGTCAGCCGAGTGCTGATTAAATAATACGACGTGTGGGAAAACTGTGTGCGTGGGATTTTGTATCAGTGTTTTAAAAGTTAATTCCACATAAAATACATTGTATTGTATCAGCCCATGTACGTCCCACTGCAGGGTACGAGCCTCCTCTATAGTCTAGAGTACGGTTGAGAGAGGTTATGCCATATAGTCTACCAAGCTGGCTAAGTGCATGTTGGCGGACTTTACATATCATAGAAATTTATACAAACCGTTTTTTTTTGCTCTACGCAAATACTGTTCAGGAAGAATATCGAATGGCATCTGCTTACTAAGATGTGTGCAGATTTCCCATTCTATGGTATTTTTGATGCTTTATAAAATGCATTATGTGACCATAATTGAAAGAATATTTTATGCATGTTGAAAATTAAAGTAATTTAATCGTTTCAAAATCGACTGTCATATACGAGTAACATTTTTTATCACAGAAAACTTGTTTTACTCATCGAAATAACTGCATCGCGGCTTATTACCAAGTTAAGATAGATTTTTACTTCACCGTTTAAAACGGGCTAACGGCGGTTCTCTATAATCTATCTATCTTTAACAAGGGGTTAAAATAGCTAACATAGCTATGTCAGTACAATTCTACGCTTCACTAAACAAAAATAAACATACATATTTATCTAATCTAGCTATCTATAAATATATGCACCATGTCTATCTTTGTTAACTGAAACATAAATTGCGTTGAAATATCTAATGAAATCTCTTGTTAAAGATAGATAGGTTATTGAGAACGGCTGTAAAAGATCATTAGCTTATAAGAAGGCAAATGAAACTATGTACATTTATAATGGGTTCTTAAATTTACGCGAATGTTACACATTGAAATAAAACGATGAAAGCTGTAAAGTGATCGAAACGTCGGGAAATTAAAAAATGTAAAAATTAAACCAAATCCGCGAAATAATCCGTAAATAATCGTTTTATTTTAATATGTACATTTATTTATTTATTCTTTAATGTACACGATGTGACATAGTATACAGAAATAAATAATAATACAAAGTTCAGATGGCGGTCTTATCACTCTTGGCAATGTTTTACAGACAACCATGGGATGGATTTAAAAAAAGGAAAAAGAGAATGTATTGTAGAAAATAATGAATACAATCTATACAAAATAAATGAAACATAATATAAATACACAAACATAATATACATACGTGATATATATTACATAAATAAATAAATATACAATTACATATATAAATACTGCATTGTTGGATGACAAAGTCCATCTCGTTTGTCGTCTCTTTTCTGAATTCTAGAACATGTCATTACAGATAGAACTTTCCCGCGTATTTTATCTAACCAGACGTGAAGCAGTCGTGGCCGAGCGGTTAAGGCGTCTGACTAGAAATCAGATTCCCTCTGGGAGCGTAGGTTCGAATCCTACCGACTGCGAGCGACTTTCTTTTTATTGGGTTCGAGCCCATAGCTTTTTTTTATTATTATTTTCGGGTCAGTAGCTAATTGTGGCTAAAACTAACTTCAGCTGTTCTTTGTCTGCCCCGTAAACCAACGTATGAGCCTCTCGTCACTAACAGATGGCAATATGATGTTGAAATTTAGACCAAAAAATTCCTTCCCAGCGATGTGCGTATAAGCAAATTTTTCTTCATTAAAAATACAATTTCACCCATTTTTCATCCACATGCTAATTATGCGGGTGATTCTTTCATTTTCAACTTATACACATTATTAAGCAACTTGTCTGCCACATCAACCAGTCTTTAAATCACTATTACCGACAACATTTCCTGCTATAACCAGAGCATCACATCATGTGATGGCCGATGCACCGCTCTCATAGTTAATTCGCTAAGTGTCGCGGTCAGCCGCAACGTCTCTAATAGCTCTTTACTTGCCCTTAAAAGCCGTCCAATTGCTTTTTGACTTGTTAATTTGTCAAAGGAAATATTCCTCTGCGTTGCACTCGCTGCGGTCTCGAGAATTTAAAATTATTTGTAGGTCTACATGTATACAAAATAAGTGTATTTTATTTAGATATCATGTAGTTGATGAAAAAGTTATTGAAAAAAATTTAGAGCGTGCGACAGAAGTACCCTGAACTAACGAGAATGCATAAAGAGATTGATGAAAGTGGATGAAACGAAAGTAATATATCAGGATCGAACATAGTGGAGACATATACTTACACATTTAGAATTCAAGCAAGAAGGCTATGATATATTATTAATGTATTTTGTACACAAATATAGAGCTACACTATAACATGCGTTGGGTATAGCATGAATGCTCTGGTTAAAAGAAGCGATACCAATGCCCCACAAATACAAACAGTGGGATTTCCATAGGTTAAACATACCTTACAACTCCTCTCGTGTCTCCAAACTTCTCCATGTTTTATTATATTGGGTTGGCTGGGTTGCATCACATAGAACCTCATGGTTTACAGTTCATGCTAGAACAATGAGCTTAATCTAGACGAGAGTTTAACTCAGGCAGTTTGTACTTTTAACAATATGTATCGTATGATTTGTCCCTTCCAACTGTTTTTAAATTCAGCTTGAGAATAGAACACAAAACATTAGACGAACAACCAAAATAGGTATATAAACTGTCTTTGAATAACGTCGTAATTATATAAACAAAATACTACCTCTTTGTCCAAAGTCCCTTAACTGTATACTCGTACTTTAGTAACAGAAATAAGCCTAACACCACCAGAAGAACCAATACCGATGACGAAGGGCGATGCTAAGTACGTAAGAACATCTCAACTGTTCATATTGGTTGTTCGGATTTTGGGCTGTCGCTACCAATTGTTCATTTCAACGTTACTGTATTGTCGAGTTGTCGATGAGTTTCATAATGGCATTTTGTATGCGCAGTTTTATATTAGAAAAGCGAATTAAAAGGAAATAATAACTGTGTTATCATAATATAGTAGAGAAAACTAAAGACCGGAGGAAATGACGAAAGGAGAGCAGAAAAGCAGTCAACCTGACACCAATCAGAATAACGCTAGGAAGATAAAAAATAGCCTAGTTATAATTTTATTTTATTTTATTTTTTACATTTAGAAAACTAACAGCTAATACAAGAAGTAAATTAAAAAAATATATGTAACAGAAGGCCAATTACAAGTTTTCACTTATAAATACGTTAGTATAATATTCAAATGTATCTTACAATATATAAATATATGGAAAAGGAAAGAAATAATGAATAAATACACCTTTTTTGTGTCAGGAGGAAAGCTCTCCTTTCTCCTTTTTCCCTATTTTTGGGATTGTTACCGCGATGGTTTCCCTTTCTCCCCTATCTCCGGGAGGGTTCCCGGAAGAGGCCGAAAGGGTTATGTTAGTGTCACTAGCCTACCACCATGGCACGTTATGGATATTGCAGCCGAGTCGGGTCTTTTATAAAAACCTGCATCAGAATACCGACTACAAGCCCTCAGTCGCTTTGCCACGCCAGTTACAACAAACAACAAAAACTTTCGTTGTTTTAAACAACACATTTATTACTCTCAAATACTAAAAGCGAGGATTCAAAAAATATCTGTTGACAGTGGTAATAGCCGTGAGGAGAGGCAGCTGCTAGCGTCGCGGCGAGCAAACTCACTCGGTTTACTCTACCGCTTACAGTTTTTGCCTCTGACTCGTGTTTCATAATGTTATTATGGGCCACAAATATTTGCACGTAAATAAAGTATTTGTGAGCGAAAATCTCATACGAATTACCGGAAACTGGAAATTAAAACAATCACTTTACAAGAAAATCATTCATCAGGTATCATTATTAATGATGACATATAATTTGAATTACCCGAATCTGGAAGCGATAAATGAGGAAATAAATGGTAATTTTTAAAATACATTTTAAATTAGCAAAGTATGATCATTTGTAATTAGCACCCAGGATTCGCTGAAAAGTTGTCATCTCCAAATAATCGATGGGTTAAAATGAACGGTTCAATATAAAAAAATTAAAACAATACTGAAACCATAGGTATAATCATTCGCCTGATGGTACGCTATACAACCGCTTATGGTCCATGGACAGTAGCAAAACCAAACAATACCATGAATTACAAAACAATGCTTGCATTCCACTGCGTTCGCCATCCTGAAACACACGATGTTAAGTCTTATTATATCCAGTAGTTACTCTGGCTACAATTTCCTTCAAACCAGAACATGACAGTGCATTTATACAGCTGTTTGGCTGGAGAAATAGACATTATACCTAACCAGGCGGGCTCTCACATATGAGAGACCTACCACCAGTAAATGAATACTATCAGTTAAATGATATCCAAACTGCAATTATACTGACAGTTGGAACAACGATTAAAGCTTGCAGGAATTCTCTAGATGCACGACATTTCAGGAGGCTATTTTAGACATCCTTGGCTAAAGTATATGTACAGTCACGAGCATAAATATATTACTATGGGGAGATTGGCAAAAATATCTGTCCCAAGAACGAGTTCAATAATATCTGTATGCACGTACGCAGCAAAAATATCTGATATCATCCGGCAGCATAATAAAGTGGCATCAATATTATGTGATAAAACATGTACATCAAATAATTGTGATAACCTTTCGAAGCAAAAATATGTGACGTTACAGGTGGCAAAATGATATGATCACTCGTGGAGAGCAAATATATGTATTGTTTTCTATTTCTGTAATTTGCATTGATTCCTCATGAAAAGCATAAATATGTGACATCAACTAGGTGGCAATAATATCTGACATCCCTACAATTTCTTCTTCTTCTACCTGGCATTATCCCGGCCGGTGCCAGGGTCCACCTTCCTGCAAATTCTACTCCATTTCGCCCGATCTTCGGCATCCTCAATAGTAAGGCCATTGTGCCAAGTGGCCAAGCGCGTGGTGGCCTGTTGGTAAACGGACTAGGCGTGGCTGCCAATATATTCACGGTGGTCGCGGGTTCAAATCCCAGGGCACAGCTCTGACTTTTTGGAGTTATGTGTGTATTGATAGTCAATCAACACGCACTAAAATAGTGAAGAAATAACATCGTGAGGAAACCTGCATACCATAGCGATTTTTAAGAATTTCTATGGTATATAAGTCCACCAACCCGCACTAGGCCAGCGTGGTGGACTATATGGCCTAAACACTCTCAATCGAACTCTCGATTGTAGAGGAGGCTCGTGCCCTGCAGTGGTTGTATATGGGCTGATACCGAAGAAGGCCATTGACCCTTATATCTTGATGACATCTAGTAATACCTGCGCCAGCATACTGACTAAAAACCTCTCTAAGACCGTCACATGCATTGTGGCGGCATCGGACGAAAAGCGCCCCGATTTACGTACGCGTTACCGCCCCGCGCAAAACCATTGCTGGTCCATCCATTATAGGGGTCCCGGACGACCCCCACTTACAATTATTTTTTGGACGCCCGTTTAAGGTGTTACGAGCGTCCATAACAGAGACGAAGCTCTATCGTACATCTCGGAGTCGTTACACGTGAGGGTGTACCGCCCCCGCAGTTTGCCCAGCAACACTGCAGACCCTCTTTGGTCACCTCTAACGACGTGGCGGAATTCTGGCGCTACTATAGGGTAAAGACGCCGGTTCAGCCGTTTATTACCCGGCGCCTTCTTTTTTGCAGACGGCGAGCGAGATCGTTCTGTTCACGATCCCACTGCCTGATCACTCCCGGATGTTTTGCAGCTACGATTTTTTCTTCGTCCAGCGCGTCTCTTCTAACTTCTAACTTCCACTTAATACAAATTACAAATAATTAGCAATCGGGCACGGCTTCGCCCGGATGCAGATAGGTTTTGAGTCCAGCCCACATCAACAACACATTATTTTGGGTACTAACTATATTTCCCGGGCGCCGTCTACTATAATCCCCGTCCTGTTTTATAAGGTTTATGCCCCGGTTCATTCAATAACTTGACGAAAAGCGTGCAATCCTGTACTCTCCTATCTCGTGCCACCCATTCGAATTTGAAAGAGTACCAAATATTTATATTTGAGTCCCTGACTCATCCCAAGGTAACGCTAGGATTTTTCGGAATGAAATATAGCCTATATTTTAGGACCGGACAGATATAGATTGATGTAGGTGTGCACCAAGGCTCGGCGCTGAGTCCATCCCTCTTCAGTGTTGTGCTTGACGCCATTACGTCTCACATCCAGGTCCCTGCGCTCTGGTTGTTGATGTACGCCGATAACATCGCGTCTGTCAATCGCGACTGGCGATTTTTGGAGCAAAGTCAATTGGTGGAAGGAGACGTTTGAGAGCAGTGGTCTGGAGTTAAATGTGGCGAAGACCGAGTACATGGCTTTCAGGAGTACGGACCCCAAAGCATAGAGATAGGGAACGAACTTGCCGTGAAGTCGGATAAGTAAAGTATCTTAGGTCCATACTGCATGAGTCCGGTGACATAGACCATGACGTCAAAGCCCGTATAGGCGCTGCTTGGTCTAAGTGGAGGGAGGTCTTGAGCATACTCTACGCCCGCAGGATGCCGATGAGGCTCCAGGGCCTCATCTATAAAAGCATCGTGCGGCCGATGCACCTATATGGTTCTGAGACGTAGCCTGCCCTCAAGCGGCACGTCGAGGAGGTCCACGTCGCAGAGATGAAGATGCTGAGGTGGATATGCATCGTTACGCGTTTAGACAGAATCCGTAACGAGCACATCCGTGGCAGTCTTGGTGTCCGCGATGTGGCAGATAAACCCCAGGAATCCCGCTTGAGATGGTATGGTCACGTCCTAAGGAAACCACAGGATTGCATCGGTAATGCGTGCCTGAGCCTCAATATTCTCGGACCTCGACCGAAGGGCAGACCAAAGACAAGCTGGCTAAGGGCCTTTTTCTGTATCAGCCCATATACGACCCACTGCAGGGCACGAGCCTCCTCTACAATCGAGAGTTCGATTGAGAGTGTTTAGGCCATATAGTCCACCATGCTTGCCTAGTGCGGGTTGGTGGACTTACATACCATAGAAATTCTTAAAAATCGCTATGATATGCAGGTTTCCTCACGATGTTTTCCTTCACTATTTTAGTGCGTGGTGATTGACTATCAATACACACATAACTCCAAACAGTCAGAGCTGTGCCCTGGGATTTGAACCCGCGACCACCGTGAATATATTGGCAGCCGCGCCTAGTTTTTTTTATCAAAAGGCCACCACGCGCTTGGCCACTTGGCACAATGGCCTTACTATTGAGGATGCCGAAGATCGGGCGAAATGGAGTAGAATTTGCAGGAAGGTGGACCCTGGCACCGGCCGGGATAATGCCAGGTAGAAGAAGAAGAAATTGTAGGGATGTCAGATATTATTGCCACCTAGTTGATGTCACATATTTATGCTTTTCATGAGGAATCAATGCAAATTACAGAAATAGAAAACAATACATATATTTGCTCTCCACGAGTGATCATATCATTTTGCCACCTGTAACGTCACATATTTTTGCTTCGAAAGGTTATCACAATTATTTGATGTACATGTTTCATCACATAATATTGATGCCACTTTATTATGCTGCCGGATGATATCAGATATTTTTGCTGCGTACGTGCATACAGATATTATTGAACTCGTTCTTGGGACAGATATTTTTGCCAATCTCCCCATAGTAATATATTTATGCTCGTGACTGTACGGCAGTGATCTTCTTGGAGCTGAGAATAATAATTATATAATTACATTTTTTATTTCATCCTGTACATAAATTAATACCACAAGTATTACCAAGCAATTAATTACAAATAGTACGAGTACAGAGCATTAAAACAATCCAAATGTTAGAAAGGCGACGGAGCAAATATCCGAGACTAATGGCTCTGTCATAACAACGCGTCTCGCATCGTTTGTCTTTCGCAGCAGCTGTCAATTAATAAAAATCGCAATTATATCTTTTTTTTCTTCGCAATCTCTTATCGTGGCACGCCGGCGCTCGTCCCCAACTGAAGGTCAAATATTTCCACAAACGAATTTTCTTTAAATTATTTTAATTTAGAAATCAACCATTCATCATAGTCTGTCTTATCTTAGTTTATTGTAGTATTTTACCGATTTGTGGTTACAATATTCAATGTAAAGGTACTTGGATGGCAGTATATTATTACAATAAATTTTATTAGGAACAGTAACCTCGACACATTTTTTTTTAGAATCATTTTAATTTTAAGACTAAAGAATCTCTAAGAAAAGATCGTAGACATTCTTAAAGCTCCCCAAAGCACAATAATTTTCTTAGACTAGATTCAAAACTGACATTACCTAATTCCAGTGCCTTAAGTGCTAGTTAAAGGTGATTTCAAGGTTGATTCCATTATGATTATAGATTTTTTTAAAGTATCAAGTTTTACGATAAAATCAATGATGATAATTAAAAAACAACGCATTCACGCTAACTAATAGAAATAGCAATATCAACATTCATTACACTTAATAATCGCATCAAGCAGCCGAATTCAAAATGCAATCAACTCGACAAAACAATTCGGAAAGCATTTAACAGTTGAGCATTGGACATACCAGGGCTTATATAGTTAATACATCAGATGCGTGGAATAGGAACGGCGCTCCAATTCCGATTGAACTACGCCAAAGTTAATGAAACTTGTCTAATTAAGTGTGTGAAATGCATTTAATTACGAAACTACGGGCAGAGGCGGGAAGCCAGTGTTATTACTTAATAGTTAGAACATTGAATTTCTTAGCTCTAATTCGGGTTTAAGGCTTCTCTATCGATTAGTAGTGGTTTTCTTTCATTGTTGGTAGACAAGCTGCATCACTTAGTTTCATTTGGTTTTTAACTTTGAAAATTTCATAAGAATGAGTAATAAAAATGCATAGGTACGTACATATGTAGTGTTTCATCTGTATCTGTATCAGCCCATATACATCCCACCGCAGGGCACTTACCTACTCTACAATCAACAGTACGATTGAGAGTGGTAGATGATGAGGTGATGTAGTATTTTATACTCTAGTTAATATACGTCTTGGCTGGCTAATGGTAGTGATTGCGATGGCCCTTGAGCTTCCCACGACATTCTCCTTTCGGACCTTAAGAGAGGGTATCTGCTGTATTCTTTCATTTCATACCAACTTGTTTTAAGTAACCTGTACAGCATATGCTATCGACGAGGTCTTAAAACTCTAGAAAATATTTTGGCATCTAAATGTGATTCTTGTGAAGATAGTACTAGGTGAAAAGATTTTTTTTTTAAATTTCTATGACTGGCGAGGCGAGCATGCCGTTCGCCTGATGGTAAGCGATACGACCGCTCATGAACAGTAGCAAAACCAAACAACACCTTGAATTACAAAGCAATGCTTGGCATTCCACTGCGCTCGCCATCTTGAGACATAAGATATTAAGTCTCAATATGTCCAGTAGTTACTCTGGCTACAATGCCCTTCAACCCGAAACACAACAGTGCGTTTACACTGCTGTTTGACGGGAGAAATAGACACTGCGGTGGTACCCACCCAGATGGCCTCTCACATATGAGAGACCTACCACCAGTGTAAAATAAACTAAATACAAGTTGCAATGTCATAAATAGTGTTTGAAGAATGAGAAAGTTTAGAAGAACGAACGCGTGAGGGACGTGCTAACACAAAACACACAAACAGAACTTATCTAAGGTTTTGTTCGATGTTCGTATGCGACCACCGTCGGATACATTAATTCGAGGCCGCGAGATTAGCGGATAATCCGACATCTTCAACTTTAATGAGATCATCAAATTGAAATTATGACATACACGCACTGTTGTGTTTCGGACTGACGGATATTGTAGCCAGAGTAACTACTGGACATATTGAGACTTAACATCTTATGTCTCAGGATGGCGAGCGCAGTAGAATCCCAAGCATTGCTTTGTAATTCAAGGTGTTGTTTGATTTTACTACTTTTCATGAGCTGTCAAATCGCTTACCATCAGGCGAACGGCATGCTTGTCTCGCAATTCATTGCGATAAAACAAAATAAAGAATCTGCAATCAACTAAAGCCTCAATGACTTTATATTTTACCTAAAAATACCTGACAGCCTCCGTCGCGCAGTTGGTTCGACGCCGGTTGTAGAACGAGAGGCTGCGAATCCGATCCCCACACTGAAATAAATATTTAGGTAAACCAGTGAAAAGTTTCTCGTAGTTCCTGATACCCACGACACAAGACTCGATCTTAGTGTGGAGTCAGGAGTATATATGTGACTGGATGTATTTATTTTTATATTATTATTTCATAAATCATTACTTATCTCATCACATATTTGAAGGCTGTCACCCACACCAACAATAATCTGAGGTGATGATTTTCTGTTCTCAAAGAATCCCATGTACTTGATCAATGTTGTCAGTTAAGGTTTGCATGATATCTTTATTTGTGTAAAGTCAGCATGTATGAGTTATCAAATGCGACTAACGGCCATTCTCTATATCCTATCTATCTTTAACAAAAGGTTAAAATAGATACCATTACTATGTCGGTACAATTCTACACTTCAATAAACAAAGATAGACATATATGTTTATATTACCTAGCTATCTATAAACATATGCACCATATCTATAGATCTGTAGCTTTGTTAACAGAAACGTAAAATGCATCGAAATAACTAATGAAATCTCTAGTTAAAGATAGATAGATTTTAGAGAACGGGTGTTAATGGGCTATCGCCCTAGGTTGGGCAATCAACTAAATGTGAGTTTTCCGGTTTTAAAATATCATACGAGTTGTTGTTAAATCTTTGATTTCGTTAATGGATTCTTTGTTCATGTATTCAGATACGTAATGGGTATATCGAGAGTGCTACCGAAAACGAAGCCGGGTGGTAGTAATAATGACTACAAACACAATGCATATAAAAATTTCGCAAAGAAACACGACAATTGTTTTTGCGATTTTTTAAATATCGTCGAATTTTGGGTGGTAAATCGATAGTTTTTGCTAAAATAATAGTGTATACCCTTTTATTTATAAAGACTCTAAGGTATAAAAGAGTTTGAATCATTATTTTCGCAAAAACTTTGGATTTACACACCAAAAATGATGATATTTGAGATACCCTTGAGATACCCTGTATAATACCGGGTATATCAAGACTGCTACCGAAAACGAAGCCAGGTGGTAGTTTTAGTGACTGCAAACACAATCCAACTAAAAATTTCGGAAAAACGCGACAATTTTTTTTTATGATTTTTTAAATATCATCATTTTTGGTGTGTAAATCCAAAGTTTTTGCGAAAATAATGATTCTAACTCTTTTATACCTTAGAGTCTTTATAAATAAAAGGGTATACACTATTATTTTAGCAAAAATTATGGATTTACCCCTCAAAAATGACGATATTTAAAAAAACATAAAAAAATGACGCGTTTTTTTTTCCGAAATATTTAGTTGGATTGTGTTTGTAGTCACTAAAACTACCACCTGGCTTCGTTTTCGGTAGCAGTCTTAATATACCCTGTATAAAATCATCGTACTAAAAGCGTCAACAGCTATTTTTGATTTGAAGTGGTAGATCCGGGGTGATATCACTGCTACATAGGAAATCGACATGTAAAGACAGCTATGCTGTCGTATTTCGTCCGATGAGTGATATTGCTCCTTTCCTCTTCCCATCATTTTGATGGGTCGGCGACACATCCATCATACAATGTCCTTCAAAACCGAAACACAACAGTGCATTTACATTTGTTACCATGTTAATCCTCATTAAAAATAAATTGTACATCACTAGCGGATTCCATGGCCCGTATTCTCTCACCTTTCCCTGCGCTGAGGATAATCGTTGATTTATGGCTAATATCGTACATGATTTACCAGTTTTCTTATTCATTTTTTTCTTTCACTCCCATTGCCGCTTTGCGAGCGCGTGTATTGAATTTTATCGCCTTTCGTATTATTGCTTTTGTTCTTGGAAAATGTCTGTGTTTCTTTTGCTTTATGATGTTTTATTGATTTGTTGTTCGTTTGGTAAAGTGGTTGGGGCCAGGCAAATTTGTAATTAGAGAAAGTAGTTGTGTTTGTGATGTTATGTTAACGTGCGTCGCTCATCTTATTTTATTTATTTTATTTTTATTCTTTACTGCACACACAAAAACATAAGACATACAATATTTTACAAATAAAATTGAAGAGTACAGTTGGCGGTCTTATCGCCCCTTCTTATTAAAAGAACTTTGCTTGTTTTGCTTGTGATGATGATGTAGCCTCATTCGATCGGGAAACCTCAAGTTGTATATATATCTATGTCAGCCCATATACGTCCCCGGCTGACTACGGGAATCTTTCTTCTCTAGAATATATCATAAAATGTATACAGTTTTCCTATTTATTTTACTGGTGGTAGGTCTCTCATATGAGAGAAACACGCAAGTTGCTAAATAGTGAAATAAATTGTGTACAAAAATTTTAAGGAACCGTTTGAATTACGATAAGACTTCTCACACTAAGCAAGGCCTGTCGTGTAAGATGTCTTTGAAAATTTCGTTAGTTGTCGCCAGTAGTACAATTAAGAAAATCACATTATCTACTAACAATAGACAAATTGCTAAGAATCAAGACATCAATATAATACAATCAGATATTCGTGGGACATCAAGATTTTTGCTACCCGGATTTGCTCAAATGGCTAAGTCAGGAAGAGGGGGCGATGGCACTTGTTATGTGAATTAATCATTTATTAAATAATTATAATTAATATTAATTAAGGTTTTATATATTTATTACATATGCCGTTGTAGTTATTGTTTATCACATGAGGAATTTAAACTTTAATTTATGGTTGGAATATGTGTAAAATGACAGTTAAACTACTTTATCTTCTTAAAAACAAACAAACAAATGAAAAATATTCTAAAAACATAAAACTTATAAAATAAGATTATTCTTCTCGAGGTTTAGATTATCGCGTTGGACATTGCGATTTTTTTTTTGTGTGCCATAATTATTTCACATTCAGCTGCGAGGTCATATTATGTTTTTCTTGGTAGTTCGTTAGAGGATTCATCATGGTTATCGTGGATTTTGAAACCCATAATCATCCAGTATGTTATTAGAGACAGAGCAGAGGACAGAGCGAGGTTTAACCTCGATGATCGACAGGGCCCCCGTTATTCCATAATACGCAGCTACTCAGACGTACAGAATGTGCCAACGTACCATTTTTATATCAACGGATTTGCTATGATACAGGTGTTTTTGACCCAACCTTACGCTCGCCGGGTTAAAGGGGTTGTTGTGGCACAAACTAAGCAGTAAGAAGTAAGGACTATCTTTTATCAATAAATGAGCAAAACAGTACTGTGTCAGCGGGCAGTTGAGCAAATGTGACGATAAGCGGACATAGTGCACTGTATTAAATGTTTAAGTGATACGGAATCTTAAGTAATGACATCATAACAGAGGTATTTCTAGACAAGCTATACGATTAAAAAAGACTTAACTTGGCTTTGGATTTGGCGGACCTATAAACGATACGAACAGACAAATATAATAAAATAACAAAGTAAATGCAATATTATATTTGAAACAAAATGACAAACGAAAATAAAAACAGACGACAACAGTAAAAACTTAATAAGAACAAGTAACTATTTTATGATCATTTGTTATTATGATTCTCATACTGGAACAATATTATTCGTGGTAGATTTTAATTCATGTATGCGCACTAGACGCGGCCCTTTCATTTTTGTTACATACTTAGTGTTAAAAGCATCGTTACTACTGCTGTCTAGATCTGAATCTATCACTTGCAGTATCCTGTTCGGCAGCTTATGCACTTGTGTCGTCGGCGGTAGTGGCAGAAGTTGTGTCCGCGTCGGTAGCGTCAGCATTTGTGGTGTCAGTATCAGAGTCGGCGGTAGCGTCAGCGTCGGAGGCAGTGTCAGTAGCTGTGCCGGCATCTGTGTCGGCGGTACCGGCAGCAGTAGTTTCATCTTCGGAGGTAGCGTCAGCATTTGTGGTGTCAGTATCAGAGTCAGCGGTAGCGTCAGCGTCGGAGGCAGTGTCAGTAGCTGTGCCGGCATCTATGTCGGCGGTACCGGCAGTAGTAGTTTCATCTACGGAGGTAGCGTCAGTACTTGTGGTGTCAGCATCAGAGTCGGCGGCAGCGACAGCGTCGGAGGCAGTGTCAGTAGCTGTGCCAGCATCTGTGTCGGCGGTCCCGGCAGTAGTAGTTTCATCTACGGAGGTAGCGTCAGTAGTTGTGCTGTCAGCATCAGAGTCGGCGGCAGCGTCAGCGTCGGAGGCAGTGTCAGTAGCTGTGCCGGCATCTGTGTCGGCGGTACCGGCAGTAGTAGTTTCATCTACGGAGGTAGCGTCAGTAGTTGTGCTGTCAGAATCAGAGTCGGCGGTAACGACAGCAGCAGTATCGTCGTCGGAGGTAGTCTCAGTATCAGTAGTAATAGATACGCCGGTTTCCACATCAGTCTTGATACCACTATCTGAAAATAATATCACACGTTATCGAAGTTTACACTTGTGGTAAAGTGATGGCACCTGTGGTGTGTTATAAGTTAATATTCGAGTAAATTTAGAAAGCAAACTTTTCTATAAATAAATACATACAGTCACATACATAGTCTTTTTAAGTTTATCGCCGAAAGTAGCAATATCCATATGTTTATATTACAGGTTAATTGAGATAGACGAGGAAGAGCAGATTGGTTGGATATGGATATGAGTTTCGAGGTATTCTGCTTGGTGCTTTAATTGAGGATTTATTCAATATGAAGCAAGTAGGTATCAGAAGTATTACATTCATTGTTTTGTAGAGTAAGTTCAAGTTCAGGGAATTTCTTTGCACAAATACCTTTTTCTGTAACATGGTAGCTTAGATCTATGTGAGAATTTCATGGGATATATTTTTTTTAATTCTCTCAATTCTGCTTATATGTATTGTATAGAGAGGTAGCAAACTGTACGACAATATTCTAATATATTCCTTACACTTAAGTATAGTAATGTAATAGATATATTTTTTAATTCTTTTGCATATCCTAGTACAAAAACTAAAGATTTATTTTCATTCTTTTTGAAGGGTAATGATTACTTAGAGATTTCCAGAGATACGCTGAACTGATTCTGTCTTAGCCTATATGCGTCCCACTGCAGGACACGGGCCTCCTCTACAATCAGGAATACGGTGGAGAGGGGTTAAGCTATATTGTCCACCACCCTGACCTAGTGCGGATTGGAGAACTTATACACAACATAGAAATTCTTCCGAATCGCTATGGTGAGCAGGTTCCCTCACAAAGTTTTTCTTCGTCGTTAGATCGCGTAGCGATTGACTATGAATATACACATGACTCCGAAAAGTCAGAGGTGTGCCCTGAAATTTGAATCAGCACCCACAGCAAACATGTTGATATCGATTGCCCAATGTAAATCAAATCAAGTCCCTGTGGATTCTGGCTTAATGGAGTGGCAGCAGCCGGTGTAAGGGGAGAAGCTGTCCCGCCCTCACACCCACCACTGGAACTCTTGTGAGCCAGGATCAACAGTGGCACACAATGTAATGACACCGAGCATTGAAGCTCGGCGTGTCTCCGGGAATGTCTAACTTGTCTTTAACCCGCAACGAATTTAATCAGAAAGTGAAATTAATAGGAAGAGTTGGAAATAAATTATTGTCCACTTCCCTCCGTGCAAAGCGGGTGACAAAACAATGAACTAAACAGGTAAAAAACCTCGTAAAAAGACTTTTACTCACCAAACAAATCTTTGATGATATTTCCTACTTTCTCCTCCACGTGCGAGACACCAATTCCTACATCCTGTATTATCTCACCCAAGTTTAGAGGAACGGGAGTCGATTGGGTGATGGTAGCGATCTGAAACATTGAAATAACTGTATTACCACGAGCTACGGAATGCGCTATAGCTTTATTAAAATGATTATTAGTCATAGCGCCATCCCTGAATGTCACACAGGCTGAAAAAGATGAAGGAGATTGCCCATTCATAGTGTTGCTAAAAATATCGTTGTTCCCGATACCGATACTGCTTAATATTTATTCATTATATATATTTTTTTATGGTTTGTCCTTAAACGTTTTTCTGTGCTAACTCGGGCCACAGATTTTTATAAATTAAAGTCATTTTCATGACATTTTATATTTTATTCACACATGCAAGATATTTTTTTTAAATCAATTCAATTATTTTTAATGGACTTCAAGTTCATATCTCCAAAAACTCCAGGATTTATAATCTTTTATAACATTTGAGTAAATATTATGTGTGCGAACGTGTATGAGCCAAGTGTGATGTGATTAATTAACAGCAAAAGTAACAAATATTCATCAACTGTTGTGTTTCGGGTTGAAGGGCATTGTAGCCAGAGTAACTACTGGACATATAGAGACTTAACATCTTATGTCTCAGGATGGCGAGCGCAGTGGAATGCCAAGCATTGCCTTGTAATTCAAGGTGTTGTTTGGTTTTGCTACTGTTCATGAGCGGTCGTATCGCTTACCATCAGGCGAACGGCATGCTCGTCTCGCCATTCATTGCAATAAAAAAAAAAAAAAAAATCCGTTCGAATTGAACAAGATGAAAATAATAGTTTCCTAGATATACGCGTATGTTACTCATAGAAATAAAACTAATATTTCTGGATTTTATCTCGGTTTTGGTTTAATATTTCAAGATAAAACCCAGCGAATTCTCTGCATAGATCGTATCGCGAAACAAAACATAATGTTATTTTTTCAAGTTAATAATTTAAAATAAAGGTTTTAATATGACAATCACAGAGCGGAAGACTAATACCTCAATCCGCTCCGTGACCACGAAATCTGTAGAGTAACCGAAACGTCTTGCCGGGAAGTTAAAAAATGTAAAAAACAAAGAAACCCTTAATTTTTTATTCTATTTTAAAGAGTAGAAATTATTTTAAAAGATAACTTACCACCACGACGAGTGAGAGTATCAGTTGCGTGCGTTGCATTTTGGATGAGTTCTTGTCGAAGCTATGACTTGAATGAATTTTCAGCAATTAGCCCGGCTTTTATACCAATTTCTTGTTTGAATCTCATCAATCATATTGCAGTTGTTTCAATATATAATGCGGATGTAATTCACGCTGTATACAATTTTCTTTTGATGTACAGTTTGCGAATAAGGCGATTATTTGTTCAAGTGATATCAAAAATAACTTTTGTAAGGACCCGCGGACACGTAAACAGTTGAAAACAAAAAGTTAAAAAAAATCAATATAATGTAATCACTTTTAGTATTAATGTTTCAAGGCTAGCTTCTATCCAGCGACTTCCTGCAAGTTTCACTGAGTTGTTTGTCTTGTGGGTAGACGTAGCACACTGCGCTTACAATCTACTGACCATACAAAAACTCTTCGGCTTCATCATCATGAGTTTAAGCGTGGAATTCCTTGGAGATGGTCTATGTATCAGCAGTGGTCTTCTCGTGGAGATGTATATCATTATTAAAACATTCCAGATATATTAAAATCTAAGTGGATACGAAATGGGTAGAGTGACCAATTGCAATCATTTACAAAGTATTCAGCACTGAAGTGTTGCAGTTATGGGACTGGACAGACAACCTTCAAAAGTCTGTGCTGGTTCCGACACATTTCCTCGAGTTTTCTTGGCATAACTTGGGACACTATACGCGAAATTCCTTCGGACACTCGTATGTAGCCATGTCTATCATCGATGAATGTGATTAAAATGGAATGTGGAAATCTTCTATGGATTAAAATCAACCGGCCGGGATAACGCCAGGTAGAAGAAGGAGACATCTTCCAATCTGCATAATTATACAGAATAAGGTTGCTACCGAAAACGAAGCCGGGTGGTAGTTTCAGTGACTTCAGACACAATGCAACTAAAAATGTTCGTCAAAGAGCACATTATTATCTATGTCACTCATTAAAATACAATTTGAGAAATGAAATTCGATTATTATTTGCTTTGAATCAATATCCGAAAACCATCTTGACTCAATCACCAGCCTCTCCTGCCTTCTGACGGCGTATTTCCGATTCCCTTTCCGTTTTACCCCACATATCATCACCACTTATTCTTACTTTGGCACTGACAACGTGCCTGATTGATGCCGACATAAAAAAAGAGGAGGTTCTCAATTCGACTATATGTTCTTTTTTTATGTTTTTTACCTCATATCTCTGTGTTAGGTGAACCGATTTCGATCATTATTTCTTTAAATGAAAGCTGGTACTTGTCATTTGGTCCTATAAAAACAAAGTGAAGAACAAAATGCAAATCAACAAAAAAAAAGTAAAAATAACTAACATTTTTGACTTCAAAACAAAAAACCACTAAAAAGTAAAAAAAATCGTGTCGCCCGGATCGTGATCGAGGGTGGACGTGTGTCGCGATAGCTCCCGTTTTATTATTTTTTTATTAATTTTAAATCCAAATCTAAATTCCTACTGGCCCGATTAACTATTTCAAATTATCGTTTCTTCCTGAACTGATTTAATGACTAGGCCTCGCCCCGCGAAAGAGATAGACTTGTGTCACAGTGTTTCGTGTGCGAAGACAATTCAATTGTGCGTCAAGTATTTCTGCATTTTTTAAATTGTGAGGAGGACTCGAACTCCGGTATCGCGATGACAGCGAACGCTGCGCGGCGCGGACCTCTAGACCAAGATTACATGCGCGCCTGCGCCTAATTTAAAGTCCATTACCGTGTCTATCGTCGTGACTGCAAATATGCTCGTACAACATGTCTTCTGCGGCCAAATGCTTTGCATGTAAAACAGTAATGAAGAATAGCGTTTACGGACATAAATATAACCTTCAATGCGCCAATATAATCTCCTGCCAGTCTTAGCGATACTCTTATTTCGATTCTTTGGATGCGGCGGACTTTTGCAACGTGACAATTAGGGCCAAACATCAATCAAACACACCAACATTCTCTCGCCACCTATCACTATCGCTAGTTTCCGTGAGGCTATGTTATATATTTTATTTAAAATCAACATGACTGCCGTTCTCTAAACTTCTTATCCAATCCCGTCTTAATACCTATTCTTCTGTCCCATTTTATCCAGCTTATATTCTATTCCATTCCATCTCTCCAGATTTAAATCATTATTTTGGTACGGAGATATTATAACACTGTTAATACTCCGACGACATTCATTGAAATCAATTAATGTAATACTATATGATAGCTGACCCAGCGAACTTCGTATCGCCACGTTTTTTGCCATCAATACTGTCTGAAGTCTAAGATTTTAATACCTAATTATTTTATTGCATTGTAATGAACAACATTTTCGTTTTTCCTTCCGGAGAGAAAACAAATGGTGCTGTTATTATATTAGTTACAATACAATACAAGAACTTTTTATTGTAACCAAAACAAGGAAGTACAATAAATAAGAAATAATAAAAAAAGCACTTGTGTTACAATGGGCGGTCTTATCGCTTAAAGCGATATCATCCAGACAACCGTGAGATAGACAATATTGGGAATAGTGGTAGACGGCGGTCCACAATAAACAGAACAGAAATGAAGTTGGTAGCTTATAAAATACGAATACTTATAAACTTATAATACAAATAGACTAATACATATTACATTGTGTCATCTAAACATACAGTACAAATGTAAGTGGGCTTACTAGTAATTTAGATAGTGGTTCTGTACTTGAACTTTAAAAGTTTCTGTAGTATTAGCACGTTTGATTTTCAACGGCAATGTATTACAGAGGCGAACAGCTTTTATATTAAAAGAATTATGAAAGTGCTGTCAAGTATAGGAAGGTGTTTTAAGTAGCAAAGTTTCAGAAGAACGCAGGAGTCGGGAATGGGTATGATGAAAGAATTAAAAGCAATTCTTAAGGTATTGAGGAGTGCTAGGATTGGAAAGGATATGATACAAGAGCGAAAGGATATGAGCATTCCGGCGAAGTCGGATAGGTAACCAATTCAGCTTCTTACGATATTCGGATACGTGATCCAACTTACGTAGTCCATAAATGAATGTGATATAAAAAATGTGTAACCGTTCGAGTCTATTGAGCTGTTCTTCAGTTAAATCTGGATATGATGCATCAGCATAATCTAAAATGGGAAATAAAAGAGCTTGTTCAAGCGCAACCTTGGTGGCGGTAGACAAAAAGTTCCGCAATCTTTTTAAACTAAAAGCAGATGCATAAAGCTTACGGCTAAACTCTGCAAGGTGCGGCGTCCATGACATATTGCGGTCGAGAATAATCCCAAGATTTTTGACCGTTTTGCTGATCTCAATGCGTGTTCCGTCAAACATTACCTGCGGGAGATGAATCGATTCTTGAGATCATTCTCGAGCCACCGATAACCATGGTTTGCGTTTTCACCGGGTTCACCCGCAGACCAAAAGAGTTGCTCCAGTTGGTAATTTTCCGCAAATCACTATTAGTGGCGTGTATGGCCGCAGATAAATGTCCTAAAGGAGCCTAGGTGTAGATTTGTGAATCATCCGCATAAAGGTGGTAAGAAGTCAGATTTTGAGAAATAAAATTAATAAAAATAGGAAATAACAAAGGAGATTAGTTCATATAGTCCACCCTGCTGGCTTAGTGCGGGTTGGTGGATTTTATTTAACGTAGAAACTACTTCGAAATTCAGAGGTGTGCCCTGGGATTTGAACCCGTGACCATCGTAAACATGTTGGCAGTCGCGTCTGGTACGTTACCAACGGGCAACAACACGCTTCTGTGAATTACTTTTATTTATTTGAGAAGAGTATCTATACAGATACTAATAAATGAAGCCTTCATAATTTTCCTTTCCAGGTGACGTAAGTAATAGAACAACATTCAAAATAAAAATCTGCATATCGTTTCACTATAATGTCTAGATACGGAATCATCGTACCATTTTTTTTTTTCATTCTGGTGTCTTAAATCGATACTGATGCGGAATTTAAATTTGTCCCCCAGCGCACCTAAATCTATTAATTCAAAAAAAAATGTCCTTTATAAAAATTATAATTAGATATATTTTGGTGTACTCCGGCAAAACGCTTCGATAGAGTTACCTTGTTTAAAATTGTTGCAATAATCTCAAAAAAACTATGAGCTATTTAGTAGATATGGACATCGTTTTATTTAGCATTTAATAAAGTAATGTCAAAGACGCCGTATCTAGATATTATATATACACAATGTACACATTTTTCCAATTTTGTTCTATTTTGTCAGCCGTCAATGAAAGACAATGGAAAGATAGATCATTTTACGTTGGTTAATAGATGAAGCTTGACCGTCTTTTACGTCTCCCGTCAACTAAACAAAGACCATCCTATATAGGCTGGATGTTTCAGGCTTCAACAATAAAAAAAATTGCGTTTTTAGCATTTTCCTCGCTATTTCTCTATTTTTTCTCACCGTTTAGACCTTTCTTGGACTTCCACAAATATTAGAAGAGCAAAATTTGGAAAATCGGTTTCGCCGTTCTCGACTTTAAGGGGGACTTACGAACAGCAATTCATGTATGTATATAGATTCATATACTTAACTGATTTGGCGGACCCATGAACATTGTCCGTTATGAACAGATAAATATAATAAAATAACGAAGTAAATGCAATATTATATTTTAAACAAAAATGACAAAGGAAATTATAAAAAGACGACAACGGTAAAAACTTAATAAGAACAAGTAACCATGTTATGATCATTTGTTTTTATGATATCTTCTACTGTAACAATATTATTCGTGGTAAATTTTAATTCATTTGTAAGCTTTAGACGCGGCACTTCCATTTTTTGTTACATACTTAGTATTAGAACTATCTTTACCACTGCCGTCTAGTTCTTAATCTGTCGCTGGCAGTATCGTATTCAGTAGCTTATGCACTTGCGTCGACGGCGACAGTGGTTGTAGATGTGGTGGTAGCAGTGTCAACACTCGCGTCGTCGGAGGCTGCTTCATCATCTGTTTCTTCGGTGGCAGTGTCAGCACTGTCGTCGTCGGAGGCTGCTTCATCATCTGTTTCTTCGGTGGCAGTGTCAGCACTGTCGTCGTCGGAGTTTGCTTCATCACCTTTTTCTTCGGTGGTAGTGACAGAACTCGCGTCGTCGGAGTTTGCTTCATCACCTTTTTCTTCGGTGGCACTGACAGAACTCGTGTCGTCGGAGGTTGCTACATCACCTTTTTCTTCGGTGGTAGGTTCAGCACTGGCGTTGTCGGAGGTATCTGCAGCACCTGTTTCATCGGTGGTAGTGTCATCATTTGAGCCGATGGAAATGCCTACTTTTATGCCACCTGCAAATAATATTAAACGTTATTAGAGTTACGTTTGTGGTAATATGGTGGTACTTGTGGTATGTTTAAATGAATATTTGAGTAAATGTAGAAAGAAAACTGTTCTATGATCAAATCCATCCAACAGTCTCAAACATAGTTTTTTTAAGTTTAACATCGAATATATCAATAGCCATATTATGTTTTTCTTACAGCTTGATTGTATAATTGAGACAGACGAGGAACACGAGATCGGTTGCATGTGTTGGCTCTATAGAATCGAATATGAAACAATGGATGTGGTTTTCCAGGCATTCTGCTTGGAACTTGTAATTGAAAATTTATTTAATATGAAGCGCGTATCAGTAGTAGCATTCATTATTTTGTGGAGCAAGTTGAAGTTGAGAAAATCTCTTTGCACAAAGACGTCGATTTGAAGTGTTTAAGTCTGCCACCATACCTTTTTCTTTAACATGGTAGCTTATATCTATATGACAACTAGCGGCCCGACCCAGCTTCGCCTGCGTGCATATATTTTTTGATTCCACTCCACGCCAAATATATGTTATTTTTCGTATAAACTCTTGTATACCTAAACTTGACGTAACTATCCTATTGTCCGGCTCAATCCCGTCTCATCCGTCGGTTCAGTCTCTTCCCGATTCGTCCCGTCCTTTCTTTTTAGTATCCATCACGTCATATAACGTGCATTTACGTTTCGTCCTATCAAATCTGTTAGCTATTCTAGCCCTCTCCCGTACCTTCCACTCTATTATTTGACAGCCTCGCAGTTGCTTAGACGCCGCCTGTGAAACGAGAGGCCGCGGGTTCGATCCCCGCACCGAGAGGAATGTTTGTGTGGCCCACAAATATTTCTTCCGGGTCTGGGTGTTTGTGAGACCGAAAAGTCTCTCGTAGTTCCTGATACCCACGACACAAGACTTGATCTTAGTGTGGGGTCAGGACTATGTATGTGACTGTTGGGTGTTATTTATTTATTTATTTATTATTATATCCCGTCTCTCCATATACATCCATATACATATACATATAAAGATTGCCATATGAATTATAGATATTAAAAACTTGCTTAGCGTTTTTTATTTATATTAACATCATACAAAAGAGAAAAGAAAGAAGGTTATTTGCATACTATAGATAAGGGAGAGAAGCCACTTGATACTTACCATATTGATCACCTAGGTCCTCTGGCAGATGCCAGAGGTAGTTTAGTAGATACTAATAAGAACTACAGATACATTTTAACAATTGTGGATAGATTTACCAAGTTTACCTGGAAATATCCGTTGAAGACTACATCAACTAAAGAAGTTTTGGACAAATTCAGAATACAACAAGAAACTTTCGGATCTCCAAATCGGATAGTTTCTGACCGAAATGCTTCCTTTACATCTAAAGATTATTGCGAATCAGAAAACATTATCCATCACACGATAACCACTGGACAATCAAGAAGGAATGGTCAGGTGGAAAGAATTCATCAGATAATCATCAATGTTTTATCAAAATTAAGCGCTGATGATCCTACGAAATGGTACAAGCGAGTATATGCTATTCAACGAGTTATTCACAACACATGCCAACAAAGCATTGGAATGACACCTTTAGAATTGATGATTAGAAATAAAATGAGAGATAATGATGATGAAATTTTCAAACTAATTGAAGAGGAGAATTTTCAAAGCTATAATGCAAAGAGAAAGAACTCCGATAGAAAGCAAAGGAAAATCTACAGAAAATTTAAAAAGAAAATAGTAAGAACTACAATAAGGAAAGAAAGAAGGCTACACGGTATGACATAGGGTACTTAGTGTTCATTAAAATAATACAATTTGTTCAGGGCTACAAACTATATCCTAAATACCTTGGAGCATATCAGATTGTGAAAAGATAACGACCAATATGACTTGAAGAAAGTTGGCCGTGGAGAAGGTCCAAACAACAGTTCTGCCGACTTTATGGAGCCCTGGTCTGCTGCTGATGGTACCAACGATTTGTCCGAAGCGGACGAAGAGCAGGACGGCCGTGTGGGATAAAATTTATTTAGTTTCGTTAGCTGTAGGTTTTATTTTTCATACATATATCTATCAACCCAGTAGTGAGTGAGATTATCTTTCAGTGTGTGTCAAAGAAGTTTTAAGACATGTTTAAAGATTTGTAAGATTTATTGTTTAAAAATACACAATTCAGTAAAATCCGCATTAAATTATTTAATAATCCCACATATATGTATATAAAGATTGCCTTATGAATTTTTTACATTAAAAACTTAAGCGTTTTTTATTGTCCATCCAATATTCCTTATTTCAGCACCAAAATGCTGTTTTTCCAAAAATATTGCACGCCATTACTTTTTGTTAGTAATAAAGAGTTTATAGACAACATTTCATAGAAATAACTTCAGTTGTTTCGATTTTCTTTGACATAACATTTCAACCCTTTTTTCAGTCCCTTTAGGTATCAACCTATCTCACCCCGATATCTATGCCCCGGTACGATATACATTTCTATCAGTGAATTATAGCGAAGGAAAAGTAACTGTAAAAATTCGTGATAAAAATGACATTCGATCTTGAAAAGGAGAAAGTATTACTTCTTACGTGTGAACATGTTTATTTCATTGTCCTATATTAATGTAGCTAGATATATTCTCCTTAGTTTATACAAAATAAATATCTGAACGCATGCATAAAAAATTACAATAAATTAAAACGTCAATCCATTTTCACCACTGTCATTATTTTACATCTTTCAAATCTAAACTAAAATACGTCATTATTCGAATATTGTGGATATAATATGTGGTCGATTCGAAACTTTTATTTAAATACGTTCTTTAAAGTGAGGGAAGAGTTTACTATATCGACAGGGTGAACATTAAATGACAATTACAAATCCATGAACATTTTGTATGGCAAAATGTTTTTTCTTTTATTTTATAATTTCGTCAATTAAATCGAGATAAAAACTATCCAATTTTTTAAGTTGGAACAAATAACACATATCTACAAAGTTCCATTATAATCAGTTGAGTGGTTTAGGAGCCCATCGCGGACAAACAACGTGACACGTGATTTATATATGTTATGGGCCAAGTGATTAATCGGGCATTATTCATCATGCCCGGGCAATATGAATAATGCCCAATAAGAGCGGGCAATGTGATTATAACCAATCAAATAATCACATTGCCCGGGCATTATGAATAATGCCAAGTGCCTAATGGGCAGAGTGATGTAAAGCGAATCAAAATCAAAACAATGAGCCGAAGTAGTAGAATTTAAAATAGGACAGCACGAGGGGGTGGGTTGGGAGGAGTGGAGGGAGTTTCGCACCTCCCCTGGTACCACTCCCATGAAAAGGTAACGCACCATTCCTGAGAAATATCTATTATAGCAACCTAACCCTTAAAACACTTGTTGTCAATACAAATTAGCTTCTGCATCGTCTCCGGCGCTACGGGAAGTTCAACCCATTCGCCCTTGCGTAACAAAAGATAGGCAACCGTGCGAGCCGTAGCGGCTGAGGCTGGTCGCTGGAGGCGACCAGCAAGCCGAAGATGCGGAGGTGAGCATACAGCGGGCGGGTGCTGCTCTCCCTCCGCGCCTTCGGCTTTTTATATACACTCTAGGGTCGGTAGTCAAAAGACTACGTGAAGTCGGGGTGTTTCGAGTCGGTTTTGGGGCACAGTCGACCTAACTGATCCATAATGTTGATACACTAATTTTCTTCTGAAGATAATGTTTCGGACGTTAAAAAGCAACTAAACATAAGCAGATCAATTCAACCTTTCTAACTCATGGGTCCATCGCAAATGCGACAATGCGGCAGCGCACCACGTAAAAAATCACCTATCAACCACACTGCCCGATCATCATGTAGCCATATTCATAATGCCCGGGAAATGTGATAAATAGGTGAGTTTAGATTGTAATAAATTACTTGGCCCGATATGGCTCGGCAATATTCATACTGCCCGGGCATTATGAATACTGCTCGCATTAATCACTTGGCCCATAACATATACATATATTAAGATACTAAGAAGATAAGATATAATCGAGTTGTTTTTCTTTTAACTTTCTCAATTCTGTTAATTTGTATTTTATAGAGAGGTGGCAAACTGCATGACAATAGTCTAAGTCTGCTGAACTTTAGTAATGTAATACATATATTTTTTAATTATTTTGCATATCTCAGTACAAAACAAATGTTGAATGGTAATGGTAACTTAGAGATAACCAGAGATGCGCTGAACTGATTCTGTATTAGCCTACATACGTCCCACTGCAGGACACGGACCTCTTCTACAATCAAGAGCACGATTTACAGGGGCTAGGCCATATTGTCCACGCTGGCCTAGTGCGGATTGGCGGACTTTTACGCAACATAGGAATCCTTCCAAATCGCTATGTTGTGCAGGTTTTCCTCATAATTATTTCCTTCACCGTTATAGTGGGTAGTGATTGTCTATAAACACATACATGACTCCGAAAAGTCAGAGGTGTGCCCCGGAATTTAAACCAGCGCCCACGGTAACCATGTTGAGCTCGATTGCTCGGTGTAAATAAAATCGCGCCCCTGTCGACCCTGGCTTAATGGAGTTGCAGCAGCAGGTGTAAGGACGAGAAAATGTCTAAAGGGTTCTCTAAATGCAGACATGTAATGCGCAGACGGAAATGTTAACGTTATAAAAACATAATAGATACTCACCTAATATTTTTTTGGCGGCATCTCCCACTTTCTCCTCAAAATCTTCTACAGCAACTCCTACACCCTGTATTAGAGTACCCAAATTCAACTTAGAAACAGGAGTCGATTGGGTGAAGGCAGCGAGCTGAAACAAAGTATGTAAGTATCCGTATTAAAGCTATTACTAGTCATAGCGCCATCCCTGAAAGTGGTAAAGGAGAATCCCCATTCATAGTAATGGTAAAAAATATCGTTGTTCCCGATACCGATACTGCTTAATATTCATTATAGATTTTTTATGGTTTGTCCTAAAACGTTTTCCTGTGCTAACTCGGGTCACAGATTTTTATAAAAGTAATTATCATCACATTTTATATTTTATTCACACACCCAAGACATTTTTTTTTTAATTCAAATAATTTATTTTTAACGGACTTCAAGTTATTATCTCCAAAAACTCCGGGCCTGGGTCAGAATCATGTTTATATTACACCCTACACAAAAAAGTAGATTAAATCGAAACTCAAAAATCTTTAGTCTTTTATAACATTTAAGTAAATATGTGTGCGAACGTGTATGAGCCAAGTGTGATGTGATTAATTAACAGCAAAAGTAACAAATATTCATCAGTGCGAATTGAACAAGATGAAAATAATAGTTTCCTAGATATACGCGTATGTTACTCATAGAAATAAAACTAATATTTCTGGATTTTATCTCGGTTTTGGTTTAATATTTCAAGATAAAACCCAGCGAATTCTCTGCATAGATCGTATCGCGAAACAAAACATTATATTATTTTTTCAAGTTAATAATTTAAAATAAAGGTTTTAATATAACAATCGCAGAGCGGAAGACTAATACCTCAATCCGCTCCGTGACCACGAAATCTGTAGAGTAACCGAAACGTCTTGCCGGGAAGTTAAAAAATGTAAATAATAAAGAAACCCTTAATTTTTAATTCTATTTTAAAGAGTAGAAATTATTTTAAAAGATAACTTACCACCACGACGAGTGCGAGAATCAGTTGAGTGCGTTGCATTTTGGATGAGTTCTTGTCGAAGCTATGACTTGAATGAATTTTCAGCAATTAGCCCGGCTTTTATACCAATTTCTTGTTTGCATCCCATCAAAATATTGCAGCTGTTTCTATATATAATGCGGATGTATTTTACGCTGTATAAAATTTTCTTCTCATCTCCAATTTGCGAATAAGGCGATTATTTGCTCAAGTGATATTGAACACTACTTTTGTAAGGACCCGAGAACACGTAAACCGTTCAAAAACAAAAGGCTTAAAAGTCAATATACCTGATGTAATTTCACTTTTGGTATAAATATTTCAAAGCTAGTCTATCCAGCGACTTCCTGCAAATTTTCCTGTGTTGTTTGTCTTGTGGAGCTAGCACACTGCGCTTATGGCCTACTGTCAACACGAAAACTCTTCGGTCTCATCATCACGAGTTTAGGCCTGGAACTCCTTGGAGAAGGTCTATTATCAACAGTGGTCTTCCTATGGATCTCCATAGGAGATCACTGTACCATGATAAAATCATTTCAGATTGATTTAAATCCAAGTGGATATGAAATGAATACACTGTCCAATTGCAAAATATTGTTGAATTCAAGTGGTACTGCTATTATTCGTATCACTGAAATGCGTTAAACTGTCTCAGTGACCCACACAAGCGCCCTAATATTGATATTTATCACCATCATCAACTCAATCACAGAAGTCCACCACTGAACATAGACCCTACCTAAGAGTCTCCACATCGACCTGTTGGAATCGGCCTGCATCCAGCGACTTCCTGAAACTTTAGCCAAGTCGTCCGTCCACCTTATAGGAGGGCGTCCGACATTTTGCTTGCTTGTATGTGGACTCCACTCTAGAACCTTTCGGCCCTACCGTCCATAAGTTCTACGCGCTATGTGCCCGATCCACTGCCACTTCAACTTTCTAATCCTAATATTAATGTTATATAGACACTCGATTTGGTTGGGCTGCATGAGTGTCTGTAGCCATTTGTCCTCGATTCTCTTCTATGGATTATAATAATAATAATAATGAGAAGAAGTTTTATCGTGACCTAGGGTCTATAACAAATAACCACATAGTAAGACCACATACAGAAATTTTATTTATTTATTTATTTATTTTATTTATTTAATTCTTTTTTGCACTGTACAGAAATACTATGAAGATATTATACAATAAGAATAATAGTACAAGTGGCGGCCTTATCACACTAGGTAATCTCTTACAGGCAACCATGGGATGTCTTGTGCGCCGGGAACTTCAACAACAGATTCTCTGACGACCTAAGGGAATGATAATTTGCAGTATAGAGGAAACTAACACGTTCCTGAAGATAGCGCGGAGCTGAGGGATTAAACAGAATACTGTAGAGAAGAGAAATATGAACATTCCGGCGATGTCGTATAGGAAGCCACTTGGGCTTAGTAAGGAATTCAGAAACATGGTCATATTTACGAAGTCCAAATTGAAGGCGCTCAAGTTTGTCTAGGTGGGCCTCGGTAAGATCGAGATAGCTGATGTCGGCATAGTCGAGAATAGGAAGCAATAGAGACTGTGCAAGCGCAATTTTAGTGGCAGTCGGAAGAAAGTTGCGCAACCTACGCAAAGACCCCGCAGTCGCAAATATTTTGCGACTGACAGCCATCATCTGAGGCCCCCAAGACATACTGCGGCCGATAATTACGCGAAGGTTTTTTACGATGTCACTGAATGGTATAGTAACCTCATCAAGCAACACGCGAGGCAAAAGTGTCCAGTCGACCTTACAGATGGTTCTTGGGCTCCCCACAATAATGGCTTGGGTTTTGCTAGGGTTTAATTTGAGGCCGTAAGCTTTACTCCATCTGTTGATTTTCTCAAGATTACTATTAATGAGATGAATAGCATCATCCAGATGAGTGGAGGGAATTTGACAATAGAGTTGAAGATCGTCTGCATAAAGATGGTAGGATGAAGAAAGATTACGAGATATGGATTTGATAAAAACTGAAAATAAAAGAGGAGATAAGACGCCACCCTGAGGTACACCGGCAGAAGTGCTACACCACGAGGAAGTCATTTCCCCTAGGCGGACACAGTGACGGCGGCCATACAGGTAACTTTGAAACCAGTCAATGACGCTTGGAGATATGTTGAAGGAGCGCAGTACAGCAAGGAGAATATCGAAGTCAACTGTGTTAAAAGCTTTACTGAAGTCAAGTAGCGTAAGCACTGTCAACTGCCCGTTTTCCATCCCGAGACGCTTATTTGCTTCGTTTGAGAAGACCTTAGAAGATCTTTTGCCCTCTTACAGTCACACCATTATTATGGGTGATTTTAATACGTGCCTTCTCAAACAAGATCATCGTTCCACTTCTCTTGAACGCATTGTAAAGTCGAGCAACATGCATATTCTTCTCCTTACTGCGACCCATCATTTTCCAAACTCGAATCCTTCTCTACTTGATCTAATCCTTGTTTCATCACTAGTGCATGTCGCCAAGCACGGTCAATGCCTAGCTGATTGTTTTTCCTATCACCATCTTATCTTTGTCTCTTACAAACTTCGGCCTCCTAAATTGAAACCCACGGTCATTCTGTATTTCATGTGCAACCTTTTTAAAGTATACCGATGGTGCTGGCAGTAATCTACACTAATATTATAAAGAGGAAAACTTTGTTTGTTTGTTTGGTTGTAATGAATAGGCTCAAAAACTACTGGACCGATTTTAAAAATTCTTTCACCATTTGAAAGCTACATTATCCACGAGTAACATAGACTATATTTTATTTTGGAAAAAAATAGGGTTCCGTAAGATATTTGGAGTTTTCGGACACAAACTGAAAAAAATCAACCAAAGAAGTTACTTATTTTGCGTACGCTGCCTAAACTACAAAAGATAGAACCATAAAATGTTATAATTAATTGTAGATCTTATAAATATCTACAAAAAAGTCCGCGACACACTATACCTATCTATGTCGAGTGAGGCACAACAACCACATTTTTATTTAAAAATCTTGAATTTTTTTGGACTACATTTAAACGCGTTTATTTTACTCATGCTATTAATCCTTATCAAAATAAATTATTTCATTAATAAGTACAGTTTATGTTGATAATATTTGGTCTTTGAATGATTAAAATTGGACGTTTGGTTTTGAAGTTGTGGTGAAATTAAAATATTACGATTTCTGCTGCACGGTCCGTTGTATAAGATATATATGGATGTTTGTGGAGAGAAGGGACATAAAGTAAAATAGAATCGAAGGTACGGGAGAGGGCTGGGATAGATCACAGATTTGTTAGGACGAAATTTAAATGCACGTTATAAAACGGGATGGATAATAAAGAGAAGGGACGGGACGGATTGGGAAGAGACTGAACAGGCGGATGAGACGGGATTGAGCCGGACAGTAGGATAGCTACGTCAAGTTTAGGCATACAAGAGTTTATACGAAAAACAACATGTATTTGGTGTGGAGTGGAATCAAAAAATATATGCACCCAGGCGAAGCTGGGTCGGGCCGCTAGTTAATAATAAGAATAAAACATAATTGTCAAATGTCAAAGCTGATGACAAGAGTGACTGAGTCAAAATACAAATACAATTTTATGGTGCATTTACACGTTGGCTGAGGCTGGGCCAAGGTCTACCAATTCCAAGCTATCAACAATGAAAATATTAAGGCCAGCGAGGCCAAACACCCTGTTTACACGCTGGCGTTGGTGGAGGCTGGCCGAAGTTGGCCAAGCGTGTAAATGCAGCATAAAACTATGTTTGTTTCAGTAATTAGAAGATGGCGTGATGACAGGCCGCTATGAAAATCTACTAAATACTCAATGAATTTTTAATTTAATTTTCCCATTGTAAAACATCTTATTATGTTTCGATGAAAAACAAAAAAAAGAAAAGCAAAGAATATTAGTGAATCTTTCATAGGTGTACAGTCAGGCATGGGTCAAGCCCAATTTCGCCCGTCTCCTTTCTATGCTTCAGTTTTCTAAACGGAATGCAATCTCCATTTGTGCATAAGCCAAGCATAAGCCCATGGTATAAGCTTCTTGGTTTGTGTTGACGTTGAAACGACAAACATCGACGTTTAAATATTTATAAGTTCAGCCATAAGAGGGAGCCACCAGTGAGGAGAATATAAAAAAGTGCTGTTTAATCATTTCTTTAAAACTCACTTATGTTTGTGATTTTTTTTAAATTTAAATTTTAGAAGTGCAGAAGACGATTCAAATTTGAATTAGTAGTTAGTAGACATTTAACTGTCGATTATCTGTATTATTGTAGTATTTCATTAGTAGATATTTACAAGTGCGTGGTGGCCTGTTGGTAAACGGACCGGACGCGGCTGCCAACATATTCACGGTGGTTGCGGGTTCAAATCCCAGGGCACACCTCTGACTTTTCGGAGTCATGTGTGTATTGATAGTCAATCACCACGCACTGAAACGGTAAAGGAAAACATCGTGAGGAAACCTGCATACCATAGCGATTTTTAAGAATTTCTATGGTATGTAAGTCCGCCAATTCGCACTAGGCCAGCGTGGTGGACTATATGGCCTAACCACTCTCAATCATACTGTCGATTGTAGAGTAGGCCCGTGCCCTGCAGTGGGACGTATATGGGCTGATACAGATACAGATACAGGTATTTATTAGGAGAAACTTATCTGTACTTATTTAATAAGTAATGCCCTGTTTTAGATGAATTAAATTGTGCTTTGCTTCAAGAAACATACTTTCTGGTAATAGTTCATCTCATGGTAAGCGATCACTGCCGCCCGTGAACATCCACAACGCTAGGATAAGGGATGTTTAGCCGGTCCATCAAATCAGGAGGAGAGCGGGAAAGCAACAGGGTGTGACGAGTAAAGGGTTATTGGGCATCTGGAAATGTCACTCAAAGCACGAACCCCGACAGCCAAGCTGTCGCGTGTTGGTTACCAGTGAGGCAGTGGTACAGCCTCGGACGAACAAGTCCATTCAGGCTGAGTCATTACTGATACCAACATGACTGTCTAACTGTTTCGTTGTTCCTTTTTTTTTTAAATATGTGTACAAGAAAGTATATAACAAAATAAATAAATTAAAAAGTAGATGTAAAACTTAACAACCGTTGAGGAACAGAAAGACATAATATTTGCGATCACTAACCTTGGTGCCAATTAAATTCATACACAAATTTTGTGTAACTACATACGGAATTGAAAGCGTTAATTAATTTTATTATTTTACATTAAAATAAATATTGGAAAATACTGGTCGATAATTTACGTGCAACATCTGTTTAAGCAAAGTATTCTTCGAGAAATTTCTGTTAAATTATTTGTAAGCCTTCTTTATGCATCGATGTACGAATGTATTACGCTTATTTGCTTATTTGCACTGCGAAGATGTGAGAACTAACCTTGGGTTTACAACAAGTAGTATTTAAATTTTTAATTGTTCATACTTACATGATATACTGCATATAATATAATTGATAATTAAAATAAATTAACTATTAACAGAACAAAACATAAACACATCAAACACGAAAACAAAATAAATAATAAATGGACGCGCTTAAGTAGAGTTATCTATTCACAAATATCATCGATCAAATATACACTAGATACAACATGAGCGCTTAGAAAATGGCACCAAAAAAGAGTGCTTTAAGCACTCTTTCGCCTTCAGTCACGCACCGACCGTTGCTTCCAAAACGTCGCAGAACTTTAGACAATATTATGTGAAAAGCTACTTTAGGCTCCAGGAATAAGGTGGAATTTGCGTTAATATATTTGGAATATGTGATCTTTTTGTTTACTCTTTTTAATGTCATGCATAGGTGCCACTTTTTAACAGAACTTTTACAGGGAACTGTGTATCTAGTGTATATTTGATCGAAGACAAATATAATTAAAACCATATAAAATTAATTATGGTCAATGTGGTTACTTTGCCAATGGTGGTAGGTCTCTTAAATGACAGATACTGCCTGGTACCACTGCAATGTCTATTTCTCCCGCCAAACAGCAGTGTAAATGCACTATTGTGTTCCGGTTGGAAGGACATTGTAGAGAGTAAACTACAAGACATATTGAGACATCATCTAATGTCTCAGGATGTGAGCGCAATGAAATGCCAGGCATTGCTTTGTAATTCAAGGTTTTGTTTGGTTTTGCTACTGTTCATGAGCAGTATGTTCGCTTACTATCAGGCGAACGGCATGCTCGCCTCGCCTTTCAGTGCAATAAAAAAAACTGATATCTCGGTTCCTAAATACAGGGCAAGTATAAAGGTATAAAGGTTACGGAAGAAATAATATTATTTTGGTAAAAATGACTTATTTTAGTTTGCTGTATACGTTTATTTTCCAGAAATTAATCCTTATCAGCAACATTATGCTAATCCTCCAATAATGAACACAACAAACTTATTCTGCAATTTATACATATAAATAAAATTGAAGTGTCTGTTTGTAAAGTGAAAATAAAAAAAACAACTACATATCGTTATATACACGATACCTATAACAAAATAACCTTAGATTTTTTTTTGTCTGTCTGTCTGTTTGTTCCGACTAATCTCTGAAATGGCTGGACCAATTTTGACGGGACTTTTATTGTCAGGTAGCTGATATAATAAGGAGTAACTTAGGCTACATTTGTTTTAGAATATTTTTTTATATTTGAAAAAGAAAGTTTTTGTTAAATTCCACGCGAACGAAGTCGCGGGCACAGCTAGTTGATTTATAATATTTTTATGTTTTGCTAGCGATTTAAATAAAAACTTAACATTTATAAGTTTTTATTTAAATCTTCTGTTAATGTTTCTGTTGGATTTTAAGGTAAAGATTATGTTTAGTTTTAATTTAGTTGTAATTTACTAGATTCATTTATAAAGTATTTTTAGAGAACAGAAGTGGGAAAAGAACAAAATCACAAATACTCTTCGTATATTTAGCTTAAACTTACACAAATCACAGATTAAGGAAATCTACCTAATTTATAAACGAATTCAAAAGGAAACAATCAATTACCAAATATCTGCCATTTGTAACGCACTAACAAAACGTTACCTAGGTAATATCAATATCCACTCTATTCTTAAAAGAACAACCGACAAAGGAGGTTGCCAACCAAATAAATTTAATCTGATAAATCCTAACAGTATGTTTTATTTCATAAATCTGTTAGATGTCAGAAACGCATATATTGATTTCATTTTGTCACTACTCACATTATCACTACATAGTATAAATAAAACAAAGTCGCTTTCTCTGTCCCTATGTCCCTTTGTGTGCTTAAATATTTAAAACTACGCAACGGATTTTGATGCGGTTTTTTTTAATAGATAGAGTGATTCAAGAGGAAAGTTTATATGTATAATACCTACATATTATTGTACAGAAATCTATTTGTACCCGGGCGAATCTGGGCCGGGCCGCTAGTACATAGATAAATATAGATATAGAGAACGGCTGTAAATGGTTTTATGATTATGCAAGTTGGTCTCCAAAATTTCCAATAGAGCATTAGGATTATTAGTACACGCTTCTATTATCTGTTATTATAAATATTTCATTCACTTCACGATTGGTACTTAATTATATTGTTCGTGGTCTATCAAATAGATTAATATATAAAATTGTGAAGGTAAATTTAGAACACCAATGCAGTGCTCATATGCATTAAGTTCAAGAAGTAGTAGATAATGTCGGAGCAGACTGTGTGCGATATCAGTTTTTATTTTTACATAAAATTACTCTTTGGTATCTATCACGAGTTCACAACCCAGCGCGCAAGATGGATCGCGAAAATCTACTGCCTTTTTGTTTTCGTGTCTTTATCAGCTTCGTACATTTTAGTATCATCCGTTGGTATTATACCCCATTATGTATACCTTGAAGCTGTGAAATATTTAACTTTCTTTTTACTATCTGCGGTAAAGAGGAATGACTACTTGGTGCGGTATTACAGGAAGATTCCGCTCGTGGACAAATCCAACGCGACTATGTACAACATTCTGCGGACTTGTATCATCACTGTCATTTGTTTTGTCTCTATTCTTAGGCTTAATTTATTTATTTTCAATCTTTGGCTCTTATTTAACTCAATATCCACGTTAGTTTACATTTTGGACTTATTCATGTGGTATTTTGATACCTATCAATGGTTTGATTTGTTATTTGTGTTCGGTCTGTTGTACTGTCGCGTGAGGAATATGCGGCAGATGCTGGAGAGTAACAGCTTCGACTGCAGGTCTCAGGGACAGCGCCATCCGCGCACCTACATACACATGTACCAGATCATAATGAAGAGCTTGGAAGACACTGACGACCCTATGAAGCTTCTGGTAAAAAACATATTTGAGAGTCAACTTATAGGCGTTTCGTATTCAATTTTTTTTTATTGAAATGAATGGCGAGACGAACATACCGTTCGCCTGATGGTAATCGATACGGCCGCTCATAAGCAATAGAAAAACCAAACAACACCTTGAATAGCAAAGCAATGCTTGGCATTCCACAGCGCTCGCCATCCTGAGACATAAGATGTTAAGTTTCAATATATCCAGTAGTTACTCTGGCTACAATGCCCTTCAATCCAAAAAAGAACAGTGCATTTACACTGCTGTTTGACGGGAGAAATAGACATTGCGGTGGTACCCACCCAGATGGCCTCTCACATTAGTACTACCACCTTCCTACCACCAGTAAACATATCGACCATATAACTTCTGTAACGACAAATCTCGTATTAATGTTCTTTTTTATGTTTCAGACGTCTGTCCATTTAATTTTGAAGGTACCAGAGTCGTTGTGGAGATGCATGGAATATTTAATGTATATAAAGAATCAGGTAAGGCACAGAGAGATTTAGCGAGAATAGTAAATTGTCATCATTTTAATAAATTATTAGTAACTCGAGTTCATTTTATCACGACCACCCAGAAATGTTTTCTTTTTGGGGTTCATGTATTTATGTGAAATTGTTCATTCCACTTTAATTCTTAAATTCTTAAATATACATAATCGTCACGCCTGTATCTCATCGGGGTAGGCACAGACCATAAACCGACACTTTGCTCGATCCTGACATATTACTTTCGGTTCATCCACTTTCATCAACCTCTCACCTCATGCATTCTCGTCGGTTGAGGGTACCGACCCTACTGACTCTTCCATCTACACTCGCATTGTATATTTGCTTTGTTATTCTCCTTTCATCCATCCTCTCTACATGACCAAACCATCGTAATATTCCTTGGTCAATTCTCGTCACTATATCCTCTTTCACTCCACAAGTTTTCATCACTACGCTATTTCGCACTCTTACATCACACATTCCCCTTAAAGATCTCATATCTACTTTCCTAATTTTACTTTCATACTTCTTCTGCCATACCCAACTTTCACTACCATACATAAAGCGTTGGCATTAACACTCCTGCATGGACAGCCAGTCGTGCCTATTTAGAGACCTTCTGACTACCCATAAAGGAGTGTAGCGCATCATTCGCAGTGAACAGATGTAAATTATTGTTTCCCCTTTAATTTTTAAAACTAAATGAATATTACGGCAACGTGGTCCTATTATCTACGTGTTGTATATATATTTTTAATTAAAATATGACGAATTTTTTGTTGTGGCAAAATAATCGTATTTTATTTATCGAATTATTGTGTTTGTGAGACCTGACATCTATTACAGGTGGTGCAACCATTACTTTATGTGTCAATAATGTCGACTGTAATAATCTCGTACTCACCGCTGATTTTGTCGGCCATCCTGGCAGACCTGACTGCTGAAGAGATTCAAGATATGTCTGCGATCGTTTTAGAGAGACGCATAAACTGTTACAGTGAGCATACCGACCATATCGTTCTTTAACAGTCTTAGCTACTCTCTTTTTTCTTTCTGTGCTGTTCTATTATATTAATTCATGCTTTTCGCCCGTTTGTAAGTAGCAGTTTCGTATATCATACTTGATGGTCCAAACCATCTCAGCAAAAAACCACAAGGTTCGCAAATTCTTCTATGTGCCGCCCCGTCAAGCTGTGGAATTGTTTGCCGTCACGCATGTTCCCTCTTTCCTATGATCCCGGGTCCTTCCGCCGTAGTGTGAAGAAGCATCTTGGCAGGCCGGCATAGTAGTATCGAATGTCTTGAGACTGTCGTCTGATGCCATTCGATACTCTGCCTGGACGGCATTTGCGCTTACCATCAGGCGAAGTGTGGTCATTATGCCAGACCAGTGCAAAAAAAAACCTTTATTAAAATTATAGCACTTCAAGAAGTAGAAACACTTCAAGAAACGTTCAAAAGAACATTTTGAGACTTAACACCTTATGTCTCAGGATGGCGATCGCAGTGGAATGCCAAATATTGCTTTGTAATTCAAGGTGTTGTTTGGTTTTGCTACTGTTTATGTGCAGTCGTATCGCTTACCATCAGGCGAATGGCATGTTTTTCTCGCTATTAATAGCAATAAAAAAAGAGAGAAACAAAACATAAGTTTTCCCATTTTTTATTTATGTCCTTTGAATTTGAATCGATTTCCTATGAATATATCTAAGCTAGAATATGTCCATCAGGTTAACATCTACTTACTACTAGGCATAAGTCTCTGCCCACATTATATCAAGTAATTGTGCCTTAAATCTCTGGGACGTAACACCATCAGTGAAATGAAATAAAAATATTTATTGAATCTATAAAATGTCATACATTATGCGGGAGAAAAGACATCGCGATTGTACCTACCCAGGGTAAAGGTGCATAGTAAAATAATGTAATATTTGCTGTTTTGCTATCAGATGAACGCGACCGCGCTGAGATTCAGAAGCTGGTGGAGTGCATGCGAAGTCAGCCGTTCAGCTACAAGGTATGGCGCGTGGTGCCGCTCAACCTGCGATCTCTACTCACTTCATTCTCCTTCGCTATCACAACTGTCATTGCAGTATTACAAGTTAAGGGATATTCAACGTAAATTAAGCTTTATCACAGCTACTTAAGACCCATATTGATAGATGTGTAGAAGATATCCAGAAGTGGTATAGTCACGATGTTCTTAGCAATAACTCGCAAGTTCGTCCGAGGGGGTTTCACTGACTCACAGGAAATCGACGTGAAGTGAGTTCGTGGTCGTGTATCTTTCGGCGAGTGAGATAGGCGGTTGGCCATTACCCCTTTCCTATTTTTTTTTATTACATAATGGCGCGACGAGCATGCTGTTCGCCTGATAGTAAGCGATACGACCGCTCATAAACAGTAGCAAAACCAAACAACACCTTTTATTACAAAACAATACTTGACATTCCACTGCGCTCACCATCCTGAGACATGATGTTAAGTCTCAATATGTCCAGTAGTTACTCTGGCTACAATTTCCTTCAATCCGAAACACAACAGTGCATTTACACTGCTGTTTGGCGCAATAAATAGACATTGCGGTGGTACCTACGCAAATGGCCTCCCACATATGAGGGACCTACCTAAATGTAACCTAAATGTATAAGATTCAATAATAAATTCCCATTTAATTTCAATGAATTCTTGGTTTTTCAATTCGTGGGAGCATCTCGCTACAGTACAGCGGCAACGACATGCTATTTCAGTCGCCGCAGCGCGAGCACTGAAAATACTACGTCGAGATAAGTTGGCATTACTAATTTAATACTATTGTTTTTCAAAATAATTGTATGTATCAAATTAACAAATAAAATGTATATAATTGTAGGATGAAATGTTTCAATTGACCCTCCCTTAAATATATCTTTTGCACCAATAGAAAATCTTGACGAACTATGGATGGCATTAGTCACATCAACGAAGTAAGGAAGGTAAGAAATTGTAAAATCCCACTAGTTCCTTTAAGGGAACTACTGCGACTTTTCATTCTCAGTAGTTCCATTAATTATTCCAGTGGAACTACTGAGAATGAAAAGTCGCAGTAGCTCCATTAATTATTCCAGTGGAACTACTGGGAATTAAAAGTCTCAGTAGTTCCATGATGGAACTGTGAGTGGAACTACTGGGAATAAACCGTCACACCAACGAAGTAAGTAGGTAGTAAGTAAGTAAGAAGGTAAGAAATACTAAAATCCCACTAGTTCCTTTAAGGGAACTACTGCGACTTTTCATTCTCAGTAGTTCCATTAATTATTCCAGTGGAACTACTGAGAATGAAAAGTCTCAGTAGTTCTATGATGGAACTGTGAGTGGAACTACTGGGAACAAACCATACGCAATGGCCCCAATAAAAGTTTAAACGCAGAGATTCTACTCGCGCTAAAACGCACGTCTGCACAAGGTATAACCTCAGAATTGTCTATTTGAGATGTTTCGGCCAGTCTCAGCGTCCTGTGATCAGCAAATGAATTAACACGTCTCCACACGCCTCGTCCGTTAATTTTATTGAAAATTGAATTGTGGACAATCCAGAGCAAACGGATCTGCCATGATGTCAGACGATAATGGGTATTCTGTTTCTATTCTCACTGTAACTTGCCGATATCTGCCGACAAACACCGAAAAACCACGAATACAATGTTTCACATTTTTACCAGAGCTGTCATTTGAGAAAATACCCCAATTGCGGTAAATCAATTTCACCCGGAACTTCTGTAGAATCCCCCTGTATCTGTATCTGTATCTGTATCAGCCCGTCCCACTGAAGGTCACAAACCTACTCTACAATCGACAGTACGATTGAGAGTGGTTAGGCCATATAGTCCACCAGGCCTAGTGCGGGTTGGTGGACTTACATACCATAGAAATTCTTATAAACTGCTATGGTATGCAGGTTTCCTCACGATGTTTTCCTTCACCGTTTTAGTGCGTGGTGATTGACTATCAATACACACATGACTCCGAAAAAGTCAGACTCCCCCTATGAAATAAAAATAACATATTACTATATTTTACAATAAAAACAAACTTTTTCCAACGGTTGAAAATATAACAATACCTAAAGTATATTAGGAATTACGAGCTCACTTTGTGGTGCATTTAATTTAACATATTTTTATTAACCTCATAACCATTATAGCATATGATTGCTGATATTCGGGAATAATACTGGTCACGCCAAAATGTGGAATTAAAATGACTTTAGTAACACTTTACAACCTGTTGTGACGCCACCAAACATCGGCGAAGATAAACAATCAGCCGCCATCGCCTTTAGTGGCCGAGACTGGGCCATTGTGTAGACGAGGCATTACACTAGGCAAGGCCTGTAGCCTGAGATTTCTTTGAAAAGAAGAATGTACATTCATGGTATCGGTTAAAAAATATCGTTGATCCCGATACCGATATTATTAAATTTATTATTTATTAATCATTATCACATTTTACATTTTGTTCACAGAACCAAAGGCAAAAAAAATATGTTTTATTGGACTTCAAGTTTATTTCTCCTAAAACTCCGCGCCTGGGTAGCAATTATGTTCATATTTACTAAAAAAATATTTTTTTTCCCTCGACTAAAAGTATTAGTTATCGTCAGTAATACAATAAACCTTAGACAATAAACAAAAGCATTACCTTATCTACTAAGAATAGACAAAAGTACCAAGAATCAACAAATCAAAAACCTGAGCGGATAACTGATATTAATAAAAATCAAAATTCTGAATACGAAGAATGATCTTTAATATTTTTTTTTTCTTTAACAACTTACAGGGTTACAAAACTGCTACCGACTTCAGACACAATGCGACTAAGAATGTTGCAGAAGAAAGAGAGGAATTTTTGTTATTATTTCCAACGTCATAATTGGATGGTCAAATAGTTTTGTCTAAAATAACTGTGTAAACCCTTTTATTTTTAAAGACGCTATGGTACGCAAGGATTTAAATAATAATTTAAGCAAACACTATGGATTTACCCAACCAAAAACGATGATATTTAAAAAATCACAAGAAAAATTGACACTTCTGTGCGAAATTTTTAGTTGCATTGTGTTTGTTGTCACTAAAACTACCAACCGACTTCGTTTTCGGTTGTAGTCTTGATATAATCTGTAGAACAAATACAAACCTTTCAAAAGTTATAACATTTTGAGAAGATATTCGTATAAATAAAATTACGATACACAATTGAGAATACCTATAACATACATTTTTCTGAATCAATTAAAAAGTACAAAATGATGGAATGTTATAACAATAATATTAATACATTTTGAAGACTAAAAACAAATATAAAGTTATAGAAATTCAATATATATTACTATTAGGTAGGATAATGCTTCAAGTTTAATTTTGATACAATACATAATTGAAGCTTTGTCAACAATAATGGTTTTTGTATCCTTAACTCTTTACTAATCCATTTGCTTTGAACCTTATTTTTTATAAATTTGCGTTTTATTCTTAGCCTTACCATTAGTTTTACCCATTAAAATTATTTATATTTATCTCTTATCTATTGCTATAAATATTTCACTTCGCCATTGGTTCTTTAAAGTTTTATTGGTACATACCAAGGGCAAACCAGGTCCATAGGCCACGTCGGTTTGTTTTTAGATTTAGAAGGTATCGTATTGTAGCAGCAGATTATGTCGGAGCAGACTGTTTGCGACATCAGATTCTATTTGTACATCCGATTACTTTTCGGTTTCTACAATGAGTTCGCAAGCAAGCGAGCAAGATGGATCGCCAAATTCTATTGCCTCTTCATATTTACATCTCTAACAGTTTTTTTTATTATCGCAATAACGCTTGATATGATACCATATTTCACATACATTGAATTTATCACATATTTCATTTGCGTGATAACGTCAGCAATGAAGAAGAACGGCTACTTGGTGCGGTATTATAGGAAAATGCCGCTCGTCGACGACACATCCAACGCGAGCACATACAACTTCTTGCGGACTTGCATCATCACTGTCATATGTTTAATCTTTATTCTTAGGTTTTGTTTCTTTTATTACACTCTTATGATTAATACACAGACATACGCAATAGTGTTTGGTTATGACCTAGTGATGTGGTATTGCGATACCTATCAAGGCTTTAATCTGCTGTTTATATTGGGTCTGCTGTATTGTCGCGTGAGGGGCATGCGGCAGATGCTGGAGAGAAACAGCTTCGACTGCAGGTCTCAGGGACAGCGCCATCCGCGCACCTACATACACATGTACCAGATCATAATTAAGAGCTTCGAGGAAACTGCTGACTCCATAAACTTACTGGTAAAATATTATTACTTGAATGCGAATCAATAGATGTCCGAAATTTCACAATATAAACAATTATTGTTATTTTTCAGACGTTCATTCATTTAATTCTGAAGATACTAGCTACGTTGTGTAGAACAACGTTATATTTCATGTCCACAAAGGCTCAGGTATGAAAAAAATATATTTAATATGAATAGGCGTCGTAGAAAACCATCGTTCATTATATCATACATTTATTTATAATTTTTTATTGCAATGAATGCCGCTCGCGTGATGGCAAGATACGACCGTTCATGAACAGTAGCAAATAATTATCATTTTTTATATTTTGTAATGCAATATAATAATTTATCAGTACTTGTCCATCATTAGCAATGGATAATAATATAACATTAGTTTTTCCGTCGGTTTACAATGACCAAAATTTTCTTTCTGTAACATAATATATTATGATCGTGTTACCGCGGTATCAATTAGTTTTCTCTACGAATCAATTTGTGCATAACTCATATGAAAATGTATATGCAATATTATTATTTTGCAGCTAATGGACATAACACTATTTTCTTTACTAATGATGAGCTTGATGATCTCATACACACCGCTCGTTCTGTCAGCCATCTTGGCAGATCTGACTTCTGAAGACATTCAGGAAATTATAGTGATCGTCGTAGAAAGGCGGGTCGACTCTAAGAGTGAGTAAACCTTATTTTGTTTATTTTTTATTGTACACAGAACAGCCAACTCGCATAAGACCAGCGTGGTGGACTATATGGAGTAACCACTCTTAATCGCATTCATTCATCTTTCGATTGTAGAGGAGGTTGGTGCCCTGCAGTGGGACGTAAATGGATTGACACAGTACGCAGTAAAAAGAATAACAGTTTATAGAGACAATACAAAATAATAAATATATGAACAGGAAAAAGAAAGGGCAGTGTCAAATAAAAGCAATACCTTCGCCTGTTTCTAGAGGCAATGTCTATATTATTCTGCAATATCTGGTCAATTAGTATTAAGGTTACCTCTCACTGAACCCACCCGGCACTGCCTCGCCTCGCGCGGTTAATATTCTTTATATGAAATTGTATGGACATACGCTCACTACATTAACTCGCCCCCGTCCACGCGTGGACCGGTCGGTGACAACTCGTTGCTCGCATGCTTGACTTCCGTTGTTGCGCATTGAAAATTCACACGCCCCGAATGAACCGCGCGTTGCCACCAAGTGGACCACGCGCGGCCCACCCGTGTTCCACCTGCGACATTGAATGGGCCGCGAGCGACGATGCAAGTGCCGTATGGGTAATGCTAATGAGCAGTAACCCTAAGTTTATATTGTTATTTTATGTCTCGTGAATTTACATTGTAAACTGTGATGCTATCAGATGAACGCGACCGCGCTGAGATTCAGAAGCTGGTGGAGTGCATGCGAAGTCAGCCGTTCAGCTACACGGTATGGCGCGTGGTGCCGCTCAACCTGCGATCTCTATTCACTTTCACATCTTTCTCCATCACAACCATCATAGCAGTATTACAAATTACAGGATATTACTCAATTTAATCAGCACAGACAGCCTCCGTGGCGTATAAACTAAAATCCAAAAGTGAGACCAGTATTATTCCCGAGTATCAACAATCATAATGTGTTATAGTTGTTGTGAGGTTAAGAATATGTTGAATTCAATGCACCACAAAGTGAACTCGTAATTCGTAACACAGTTTAGGTATTGTTATACTGACAGCCTCCGTGGCAAAGTGGGTTAGACGCCGCCGAGAATGTTAAAATTGACGAACCAAATTCGCGATAAAATCCGTAAATAATAGTTTTATTTCAAAATTTCATTATTTTTTTTTAAACTGATCTAACATCAATTTGGCACATCCTACCCGCTTTTTATACTGTTACTTGTAATAGTAGCTATTCTTTAATGTGCTCCCGATTTAGGCACCTTGTTTCTTTTGATTCTCTACTTAATATTCCTTCTTCTGTTTTAACTCTAATGTTAAGCGTGTGGTAGTGTCTTTCTTATGACAATTGTTTAATCATGTAAAAACAGCAATAACATTTTAAAACTTCTTTTGTTTTTCTCTTCTTTTCCTTAACATTCAAGCTTAAAAACAATTTATAGATAACTGGCGAGCTAATCGAGCCTATCACGCCACTATTCCATAATATAATAACAAAATTTCAAATCTACGCAAAGGATAATGGGCATTTTGGTCCCCATGTCCAATCAAAATGAATTTTCCCTCGTTGGATAGCTTTTTTCAAGAGAAGAAAATAATATTATGGCGACAAACCTGTATGTATTGTCCGTTTTGAAATATAGTCGTCAGAAGATATAGGATATACACATGTAATAACCGACCGATTCGGTAACTGTGTAATGTGTTGAAGAGGGCTATACCGAGGCTGATATAAAGTGCGCATTTTATCAGAAAACCTACCAAGAATGCGTGCATAGATATACGCGTAATTGAATTAATTCGAGAAAATGCTACATTAGAGGTAAATTGTCATTTAACTTTTTAACTTTCGTTTCCTTTTTTGTATAGATGCAAACATAGTGCATACAAACTGACCCCATTTTCGCAAAAGAGGTAGGCAGTTGTAATACCAGATCACCCACGTTTCCAGGTTTTGATTCCGGGCTAAGAATGAATAGAAAATCCATAAAATGAAATGAAATGAAAATAATATATTAAATTCATTTAGATGATCTACGTCATTTAGAATCAGTCATTTTTTTATCTGCCACCTGGTTTAGAAAGCGGTTTTCACGAGAGAGTTTAAAATATTCTGCAAATTGAAATTATTCTGCAGTGTTGTTCTTTTCAAAACCAGTTTACAATTTAGTGATTATAACAAATGTTCCATTTGTTTTAAATCACAGCAGTTCATTAATAATTGGTTATAACATTTTAAATCCAAACATGTTTGCATTATATTTAATATGGCTGAGTGAAGCAAAGTCAAACGAACGAAGAATCAGTCATTAAATGCATTGTTGGTATTTTCGGACTAAACGTACTGCAGAACAGTTTAATACAATTTTAGACTAAAATACTTTACTACGAAATGCAAGTCCAGATCGCAGAACCACTTTGGGTATTTTTTTGACAAGAGTACTCACTGGAGTATGCAATGTAAGACTTGGAATATTGTTTAATATGTCAGGAATAAAAGTCTAACGCCAGTTGGCTCTTGAACGAGAGTGTCCTAGAACTAACTATTTTATGCTTCACAAGGGTTTCGATCACGTACACAGAGAATATGTCCTTCATAGAAACCTCAGGATTCCTATAGTACTATTCGGATTTGAGGAAAGACGGATAAATCATAGAAGTAAAAGGACCATACGGTGCCACTAAGACTGATGCCTGATTTTATAAACGATGAGAAAAACCCCTTGCACATGTTACTTAATCACAGTGATGTATTTACGAGTATTATAGACTGTGAGATAAGTGACAGTTTGGGCAATATAAAAAATATGGATACGAATACCACGTTAATGCCACGATTCTCCGAAAAAAAAACCCGGGGCATGCACAGCTTAACACTCTTCATGAGAATAATTCCCAACTGGTTACAATATGCCGATGGGTAGTGGAAGTGGTTAACTGCCGAATAGAAAGATATTTTAAGCTATTGCGGCTGAATATTTTAATGAATACAATTCATAATATGTTTGTGGACTTTTGACTGATTGCAGCAGAAATAATAAAACACTTCCACGTGCCAATTGGAGATGGCCAATACGCAGAAGGTTTTTTACAAAAATAATAACTGAAAAAATGTAAATCCCACATTGTACAAATATGTAGAAGAAAAAAGATCAAATAACAGAAGAGCCACTTTTCAGAGATTGGAAGCCACTAGCACCTAAATAACAGTTTATATCTTATCGAAACTTATAGAGAAGCTGCTATGGAGGATAACTGACGACGGAATTGAAGAAGATGTGTGACTTTTGCGTGCACGCATACAGTAGATATCAAAATGTGAGAGTAAAACTATACTTTAACAATACCAGCCGATATACGTCCCACAGCAAGGCACGCCTCAGCAATCAAAATATCGATCAAGACGTATCAGGCTATTGTCCACGCTAGCCAAGTGCGGATTGGCGAACTTCACATAGACAGAAATTCTAAAATATATCTATGATATTCAGGTTTCCTTTATGATGTTTTCCTTCACCGTAAAAATGCATGGTAATTGACTATCACTCTACACATGACTACGAAAATGCAGGAATGTGCCCTGGAATTATAATAATACCATGCCAAATAAAGAAAAAAATCAATAAAAGTATCATATGTACTTAATATGATGAAACAAAAATGTTAAACTATAAAGTACGATTTCTTCGATTGGACAGTGAATCAGGTCTAGCGCCCTACATATCTTTAATCTACACAAAAATATCTTTCCAACGGTGTATCACTCATTCCGATTGGAGCTGGTACCAGGTTCCATACATTTGTGCCCATTGTCCTTTAAGAACTTAGAATAAATCAAACCATAGGTACTATAAAATATATGCTCAAATATACAATTTATATACTGAGTGCGTTTATTAGGACCACAATCACGACTTCTTTTTTATAGCAATGAATGGCGAGACGTGTATGCCATTCGCCTGATGGTAGCCGATCCGACCGCTCATTGACAGTAGCACATCTAAACAACACTCTAAATTACAGAACAATGTTTGGCATTCCACTGCGCTCGCCATCCTGAGATATACGATGTTAAGTTTCAATATTTCCAGTAGTTCTCTGGCTACAATATCCTTCAAACCGGAACATAACAGTACATTTAAACTGTTGTTTGAAGGGAAAATAGACATCACGACGGTACCTACCCAGGCGGCCTCTCACATGAGGAACTTACCACCAATAAGTTTACATGTATCATCATCATCATCATATCAGCCACAGGAAGTTTACTGCTGAACATAGGCCTCCCCCAAGGATCTCCACAATGAATATATGTATATTGAAATCAATTTAAATAAAACTCGGTTTCATTATTTTATAAAATGCTTGTTGTGGTTTCATCGCCACGTTTTGTGACAACCACGGGATTTATTATGATTTAATTGTAACATTTAATGGCGCTTAATGAATGGATGTACCTATGGATGGCTAGTATATTATTATTCAATTTAACAGACTTGTTTGTATCACAGGATTGCAAACCCATGTACATAATTAGGATAATCTGACTTTATACTAAAAGTGGTAGAGCCACACTTTTTACAGTCATAACTTGGCATGAAGGACAGGCTCGTCAGGGGCGGTACCCCTCACAGGCGATAGACGAGAAGTGACAGTTTTCTTGCCGCGTTTCGTTCGGTGAGTGAGATTAACAGATGCCCCCTCCCCCTCCCCTCCCTCTTCCTGATGGACCGGCTGCACATCCATGATACCAGCATCATGGATCATGGATCTTGGTTCATGGGCGGCAGTGTTCACATACCATGAGGTGACCTGTTTGCTCATTTGCCGAAAAATTAAAAAGCCGTACACCCGGAAACCGATCTAATTGTTGATCCAGCCTGCTATGCCATTATGCAATTATTATTAGATCGACATGTAATTAAGTTTGTCATTGGTTCTTTACTATATTGCACTTGGACCATTGTAATAGTTTGATGTGTAAATATAACTCCCAAGGTGAACGAGGACGCAGCTGTATTTGATGAGCAAACTGCTATGTTTCATAATGTGAATAAAGTTTCTAGAGGCTTCGTATTCGATCTGCAGTAGATGATGTCGGAATAGACAGTGTGCAACATAACATCTACTTTTACAAAGAAAGGAAGAAAAATGAAAAATTAAACCAAATCCGCGATAAAATCCGTAAATAATAATTTTATTTCAAAGGAAGAAAGATTTATTTAATGTTGTTAGTTCGCCTTTAAGCTGTCACAACGTCGGTTAAGTCTTGTAATATCTACTGAAGGTCCGCACGTCAAAGGTCTCTCATCGAAAATCAATTATCATCACTTTTTTAATTTTGTTCACAGAGCCGAAGACAAAAAAAAATATTTGACTTTAAATTCATTTTTCGAAGCACTCCGGGCCTGGGTCGCAATTATGTTTATATTTATTGAAAATATTTATTTTTCCCTGCACAAAAAAGTAGGTTTCATCGAGGGACAAAAACCTTCGCATCGATACTAAGTTTCATAGTAAAATGGGCATCGTGGGGAAAATACAAGGCGAAACGAAGGTATCCTGGTTGCAATTCTGCTTACCCTATTATTACTGATAACGCATAACAAGCATAACCCTGCATGAAATAGTGTCAAAAAGCATGCATCGCGCATGCTTATTTCCGTTATTAAAGTAAGAAATGCAATGAATACGTGGAATTATTAAAACGGCGTGGATAATGTTTCATTTCGATATCGGCAAATGATAAAGTTTACTGAATGTTAAACAACTCGAATGAATGCGAGCTTGTAATTAACAGGCTTATGTTCACCCCGGCATCCCGCGGAGGTATTCAGAGATGTCATTTCGCGTAGAGCTTTTTCACATACATACATTGCGTAGAGCTTGGAGCTGTTCTCCAAGATATATTATGTATCCACACAGCAATTCATTACGATAACAATCTGTAAGTTTTTTTAGTATCAAGAAATTAATGGAGTTACAAAAAGGAGTTATATAATAAAGTACTTACATAAAATTAGAGCTAATAATAGGTTTCAAATTATGGATAAATAATATACAATATGTTGGTTGGCGCAGGCGATTTAATACACAAGAGATTGCGGCTTAAAGACAATTTATCCCGCAACATTAATCTTTGTATAGCAGAATGCCGACATACCTAAATTAGATTTTGGTATAAAAGATAGCATAGCGGAAAGCGCAGCGAATGAATTCCACCCACAAGGTGGCCAGACGACCTGGTAAAGGTCGCGGAACGTCGCTGGATGCAGGCTGCCTCCAACAGGTCACTGTGGAAATCATTGGGGGAGGCCTATATTCAGCAGTGGACTTCCTTTGACTAATGGATGGATGTATAAAAGATCAGATAAAAATATGAAAAAATATTACTAATTAAAACTCACACAGCGACGGGCTAACACAAAAACCTTCTCTCTTGAATGATATTCTTCTTCTTCTCTTGAATGATACGTGGGAATCTACTCTGCTTCATGACAGCGACGGGTGTTCTTGCAATAGCCTGCTGTAGTAGGTATCAGAGAGTGAGCGACACGCGCCAGATTTTTATAAATCAACAATGTAACTTCACGAAATTTTATCTTTTCGATATAAAATAACTATATGTAAAAAAATGTGCTATAGATTGTGCAACTGACTCTCCACAAACTGCTTTCGGCTTTGTAGTATACCAAAATAAAGCTGTATAATAATAAGCCTTAACTTTTTTTTTATTGCAATGAATAGCGAGACGAGCATGCCGTTCGCCTGATGGTAAACGATACGACCGCGCATAAACAGTAGCAAAACCAAACAACACCTTGAATTACAAAGCAATGCTTGGCATTCCACTGCGCTCGCCATCCTGAGACATAAGATGTTAAGTCTCAATATGTCCAGTTACTCTGGCTACAATGCCCCTCAATCCGAAACACAACAGTGCATTTACACTGCTGTTTGACGGGAGAAATAGACACTGCGGTGGTACCCACCCAGATGGCCTCTCACATATAAGAGACCTACCACCAGTGAAACTATAACTATTAAGCATTAGCCAAAGAGTAATTTTAATTAAGTCATAATGAAAGAGACTACCGCGTAATATCGCGAACCACAAACGGGAACAGCTAATGTCTCCTAATCGCGCTTGATTTATCACAAGTTATTATTAGCCTTTGTAATAATCGTTGGTGATGCTACCACGCTTGTTTCTGATTATGAATTTATAGAATATCGATATTATTTTTATATTCTTCACGGTCATTTTTAATGAACTCCTACACAGGTTAGACGACGACTGTGAAACGAGAGGCCGCGGGTCCGAGCTCGGCACTGAGACAAATGTTTGAGGCCCACAAATATAAATGTCTCCGGTCTGGATGTTTCTGAGACCGAAAACTCTCGTAATTTCTTTTACATATGACATAAGACTCGATGTAGGTGTGCATTTACATGTCATTTACTGCTCTTTGGCGGGAGAAATAGATATTGCAGTGTTAGGTACCTACGTAGGCGGCCTCTCACATATGAGAGACCCACCATCAAATTAGCTTAATATCTATTCCGATTGGACTACAAAAACGCACATCACTAAAACTCGATGTAATTACAAGGGAATACGAATAGACTCTTAATAAACGGTTGATTCATCTCGAAAATGTTTACACAAAATTACCTCCCGCTACGATCCATTTGGATTCGTCATTTGCCGTTACAACCGCTCCGTTTGCTGCCGTTTTTATTGGGCTTAACAAAAGTATTTTGTGAACGATGGATATAATGTTAATGTTATTTTACACCTTCATTTGACTGAAATTAACTTATTTTTTTATGATAAACTTTATATTTTTTACGATGTACTACTTAATTTTTATTTTAAGTCACTCGTGGTGACTGGAGGGCGTTCTAAGAAATGCTTGGTATTTCAAAGGGTAGGTACTATTTACATCCTACCAATCCTATTTCACCAAATGTAATTCGACAGCCTCCGTAGCGCAGTAGGTTAGACGCCGGCTGTGAAACGAGAGGCAGCAGGTTCGATCGCCGCACCAAAAGAAATGTTTGTGTGAACCTTTTTTGTTTTGGGTCTGGGTGTTGGTGAGATCGAAAAGTCTCTCGTAGTTCCTGCTACTACCGACAAAAGAATCGATCGTAATGTGGGGTCAGGACTATGAATGTGACTCTCGGATGTTTTAATTATTTATTTTATTATATTCAGCAACAATGCTGTAAACTTTGTGGCAGTTTTCTATATTACAATGTACCACCCCGGGCGGGACGGCATTTGTATGTTAACCTTAACGAACTACAAGAAAGCATATGAGTAGGCAGGTATATAATTAAATTATTAACATGGAAAAAGGTAAAATTACAATTCTTTCATATGCTCTGAGGCATATAATTACATGGCAGATGTACATGATAATATAACAAAATTAACACAAAAAATCTAAAACAAACATAGCCCTAAGTGGAACACGGCGTCGCACAAAACGAAACTAATTAGCAGCGATTCGCTCCCCGCACCGATCCATTGCGGAACAAATCTCCAAATGTAATTATTCACGAAATCCACTCGGCAATTATTTCGAGCCACGAACGCAATGCTGGAAATGTTGATAAGGACTTCTTACGCCAGCCTGTACACCTGGCGATCTACAGCGAATTATTTTTAGGCCCCTATGAGCTATAGAGAGATTACAGTATTTGGGTAACTTAATCTGTATATGAGGTTTACTCATTATTTCTATTTCTGTTTTCATGGAAGAGCTATAATTTCTATAATTCAAAATGCCTCAAACGTGTATTCCGATTTTACATTACCATCTATTAATCGGAATAATACCAAGTAAGGTTCTATACGTTTTGCCAAATCCAAAAGCGACTACGGTAAAGGTAGCTATTATTAACACTATTAGACCACCATCTTATTGCGGTTGGTTAGGCCGTATTTTTATATTCTGGCACGGCATAATTACTGTACTGCACCGGATGATAAGCGCAAATGCCGTAAATTCAGAATATCGAACAGTATCTGAGTGCAGTCCCATGCCATTCCATACAATTATGCCAATACAAAGATGCTTTTTCACACTACTGCGGTAACACCCAGAATAATAGGCAGGAAAAAACACGCGTGATTGCAAACAATTTCACAGCTGACGGTGAGGCACAAAAAAGATTTTACGAACCTTCTGCTCCGTGCCGATATGGTTTGATCCATCAAGCTATGGCTTCGCAATCCAGCAAGCAAGCCATTTCTTTCGGCTCAGGATACTTGAGACTGAAAGGTCTTACTTTTTGAGACAAGGCTTGTATCTTAGTGACTGTTGTATTTTACCTACCTCAATTTCATAAATTAGTAAGACATCCGTGTAAATGTTCCCTAAAGGGCGAACCCGCAAGGAATGTGGCAAATACTCGTTAAGGATGGAGGCGCGATGGCGCGTGAACTGCTGATTGCGCGCTTTTTAACCATTAAACAAGTGGAGGGAGGGGGGGGTCCCTCCACTTGTTGTTTCTTCCCGGATATCCACTTGATCTCACCGGCGTTTTGATTGCCTACCTCCTTATTAACCTAATGAAGCAGTACTAATCTATATTGCTATTATAAATCAGAAAGTCACTGCCTTACATTGCAAAGCTGAGGTCCCGGGTTCAAATCTCGTTTCGGGCAAAGTGATACTGAATTTGTTTTTTAATATTAACCTGGAGTCAGGAATGTATGCCCGATATGGCGATAGGTTCGCCACTGATCACATTGTGGGACGTAACACTCAAGGCGTAACTTGGGTGTTCTGGTAGCACCTCAGCACCTCTCGGAAAAAGGCGTGGGTTTATGTATTGAAATGAAATGAAATGAAATGAAATGTATTTATGAAATGAAATGAAATGTATTTATTGGTCACGTAGGCAATTTAAAAGCTCTTATGACAAGTCAATACACATAGAACTTAATCTCTATAAACAATATATTTCCTATACTTAGTTATACTTATTTTAATTTCTTGGTTTAATTAATTTATTTATTTTTTTGATTATTTTATTTGTTAACTTTTTATTCTTATTTTATTTAGAGTATTAGTTATGTCTTTATGGTAATTTTTTTTTCAAAGAAATACAATATGTATGTTAGTCAAATTAAATTAATTAGTGGACCATGAATATCATTACAACGGTGCGTAGCGGTTTATTGTTACCACCGGATCCAACGCGGCCCTTCCTGAGAGGACCCGGCGAAACAAACTCAGTGGGCTTACACTACCACTGGAACTACGCGACGCGACCCAGTCCTGAGCATATCCAGCGAATAAGACTCAGTGGGCTTGTTTTGGGTCCAATTTAAGACAACGACCATAAGTATTTCCGAAACGTCCCGTATGTTTAGGCTTACTGCCGGATCCAACGCGGCCCTGACTGAGAAGACCCGGCGAACAAACTCAGCGGGCTTTACTTTACCACTGGATACTACGCGGCGCGACCCAATTTCTGAGTAGATCCAGCGAGTCAAACTCAGTGGCCTTGGTTTTGGTCAATTTACTAAAATAAATATTTGTGACTTGTCTTACAAAGATTTGCCATATTATTATTTTTATTTGTTTTCTCGATCGGTCGTCATATGATTTTAATTGGCATTAATTAATCATTATATATATAGTTATAATTTAATTGATTAATTTAATTGTATATTGATTTATTTTTAAATTTAATTTTTTTAATTATTTAAATTAGAGTATGTAATGAGTGAATAGTGCAGGGCGCCAGGAGGTCGCGAAGTGCAAGAGAACACCTAATCCCAGGCTTTTTTATCCTCAATATATTCCTTAATATTATAATAACCCTTAGTCATAAGTTTGTTTTTAATATGGGCCCTAAATAGTTTGTCCGGTAGCTGCGTTATCCTATTGGGAAGTTTATTATAAAATTTAATACAACTACCCAAGAAAGATTTTTTTGACTTTTCTAGTCTAAACGACGGTATTACTAGTTTATTTTTATTCCGCGTATTAATAGTGTGGGTGTCACTGACCTTATAAAACTTATTAATATTTTTACGAACGTGCATTATATTCTGAAAGATGTATTCAGATGACACGGTTAGTATATTGCTTTCTTTGAAAACAGATCGCAAAGAATCGCGGCTCCCTAGATTATAAATAGCGCGGACTGCTCTTTTTTGTAATATGAATATGGACTCAATATCAGCCGCTGATCCCCACAAAATAATGCCGTACGACATTATACTATGAAAATAAGCAAAATATACCAATCTAGCCGTTGCAACGTCAGTTAGTTGTCTTATTTTTCGGACCGCGAACGCTGCGCTGCTAAGTTTAGGTGATAATCTCTCAATTTGTGGACCCCATTGTAATTTTTTATCTAGAGTGATCCCTAAAAAAATTGTGGAATTAGCTAAATTTAGAATTTCTGAATTTAATTAGATACGCGTGTTTACGTTTGCCACGTTCGGTAAAGCAAAACGGACGCATTTAGTCTTACTAGCATTTAATAGTAGATTATTAGCAGAAAACCAACCCGAAATTAAGTTAAGAATATTGTTAGGTGTAGCTAGATTATCGTCTTTCCGATTAACTTTAAATATTATAGAGGTGTCGTCAGCGAATAAAACTATGTCTGACCACTTCTGAACCATGCAAGGAAGATCATTTATGTAGACTAGGAATAAAAAGGGTCCCAGAATGGAGCCCTGCGGAACTCCAATTTTAACTTTTGATCCTACCGAAGTGAGCCCGTCCAAAGAAACCTTTTGTTCACGACCCGACAAGTAAGACATTACGAGATCAAGTGACGTATCACTGATTCCGTAGTACCTTAGCTTCATAATAAGTGTTTGGTGGTCAACACAGTCGAAGGCCTTGGAAAGATCACAAAAAACTCCTAGAGCATCCTGAGATGCCTCCCAGGCTTCTAAAACCGACGTGATCAGTGATGTCCCGGCATCTTGAGTTGAGCGACCCTTTGTGAAACCAAATTGATTCTTATGTATTAACTTATTTTCATCAAAATGTGCTAGCATTTGATTAAGCAAAAGCTTTTCGAAGATTTTGCTAAGAGCCGGTAATATAGAAATGGGTCTATAATTCGACGGATTGTTCGAACATCCTGACTTAAAAATGGGTACAACTTTACTTATTTTCATTAAGTCGGGAAAGATACCGTCACTTAGGCAGGAATTAAAAATATTAGCTAATAACGGTGCAATGTTAACAATAATAGCTTCTATAGCTTTAACAGACAGTCCCCATATATCTTCTGTGGTTTTTATTTTAATTTGCTTGAAAGCCTTTATTATTTGACAATTGGTTACCTTTTGAAAGTTAAACTTAGGCATATTTCCAGGAACATTTTCCTTTAAAAAAGATTCCGCTAAATCTACTGATGAATCTAAATGTTTAGTTAAGTCTAATGGTATGTTAGTGAAAAAATCATCAAGATAATTGGCAATAGTAGATTTATCTGAAATAAGGTCGTCATTTATGCGGAGAGCAATTTTGTTGTCATTTTTTTTATTTTTCCCAGTTTCAGTATTAATAATTTGCCAGGTTGTTTTTATTTTATTATCTGACAATCTAAGCTTTTCACTTATATAATTAGATTTAGCCTGCATACATACTTTTTTAAATAATTTTGAATATATACTTTTTTAAATAATTTTGAATACATCAGAATGTGAGTTTGTCTGTTACCTGTTCACGGCTTAACTATTTTTCTTACACATCATCAGGACTACACCAAAAGATAGCAAATACTCTAAAATAAGTAGGTACAGCAAAAGCAAAGTAACTATCAAATGATCGTGTGAAAAATTAGTCGCAGTCTGGACTGAACAGCAACAACTGGAGCACCAACCGTGAAATTTACTCATTTGTTTTTATTTTATTTAAATAATATAAGCCATTACCTAAATGTCCTTAGTTAAAAAAAAAAAAATTTAGTCACTTTATCGTGCAAGGATTAATAAAAAAAGATAATCAATTAATTATACAATTAAATAACAAAAATATTAAATTTATATAGTGAATTACTATGCATTTTATGTTTTTGTGAACAAAGATACAGAGATACACATATGATACATATATTTATTGATCACTAGGCAACATAAATGTATACGTCTTTGTTTATTGAAACATAGAATAGGGTATTTGACTATAATAGATTTTTGACCATTAAAATAAATCATTTATGAAAAAACAGTATTAAAGTAGATTGTAACATGAGGCAAATATTAGTATTTTAAATTAAACAGTAGGAGTGTAGTGGAGACATCTTACCGTCTCTTTCACACGCGCACATTGTAATGCATGTTAAGACTAATGACATCACTAGTATTGTTTTGCATCCCTTTTCTTTTACTCCCACTACAAGATTTAGACTGTTTCTAACTTTTATAATTCTGACCGGATTTACCAAATTCTAAAAAAATGGAGTCAAATACCCTATTGCATCGATATAGTAATGGTAGCTATTCCATCCGCTAGCTTAAGATAGACAGGATATAAAGACCGCCCGCTAATCGTTCTATTATGAAGTAATTGAAACGCTAAGATGTTTATAAAGCATAGATGCGTTGTCCGAGCTTTATAATGGCAAGACGTTTGGAAGGTAATTGCCTCACGTTCAATCAGTCACGCTTCAACATGGCCCAGTAACCGCCCTTATAACATTTGCGATATTTTTAATCTATGCTCTATTTTACGACATGACATTACCACCCCTCGCGCAAACCCTACATACCCCGCGGTTGCCTATCGCTCTGGCTATTGGAGCGGGGCGTATGCGCCGCGGGCCGCCATGTTGTTTACAACAACTTCGGATAACAAGTATTGTGAAATGCGTCGATAGATTTAATTATATTTTCTTGTAGTGAAGTTGCTACTGTAATGACCAGAAAGGATTGCTTTGTGCAGTGATTAATGTGCAGTGACTACGTGTATAAATCGTGCAGTTTAAGTGCCGTCAAGGAAACAATCGAATATTTGGAAAATAATGCTCGTAACATACAAGAAATCATTACTCATCAATCTAATAATCAAATGTAAATGTTCTCTCCAAATATTTGTTTGATTTCTATGAATGCAATGAACATAAACATTAGATACTTCGTAATTTTATAAATACATATTGCATTGTTGTTTCATCGTAATTAATCTAACAGATTTTTTATTATTAATGTTTGTTTCGTTTCGTTTCTTGTGTTTAATTACTTTCCCTTCGTGTAAGTTTCATAAATTAAGAATATATAAAGTTTCTCTACCAAATGTCGGAATATTAATTCTATCGAATTTAACTTGTGTTGAATGATTTCTATTATTATATAATATTTATTCTTGCGTAAATATAGTACGTACCGGGGAACCGTGGTAAAATTGTTTGTAAAATTGTAGCTAAGTACGGCAAAAATGTAATTTAATTCAACTTATGTGTATAATGTCTCATATTTGTAATACTTACTTAAATGAAATAAAAAATAAATAGTCAATCATTTGAAGGGTTTTATTTCCAATCGACATATATACTATCTACAAATTTACATTAATTATATTATTTTGCTATTTTTTTATGTATCACACTAATGTGTTACATAGAAACTTAGCAAAATAATAAAATCAATGTAAACTTAGAATATTCATGGCTATGCGCGGCGCTCCAAACAAGGCTGAATACAACGACCTTTGCCTGCCGCACGTACAATGTTTAAAAAAGAACAAGCAGTAATGTGAGGTTGTAATGAATGATGGGCTAAAGACTATATAGGCGAGTCGGCCGTCTGTAGTACTACTTGGTCTGTGCGCTTCAACCAGTGGCGCGGATACACGTTTCTCTGACTATTTGTATTCTCAAAACCAATTGCGGAAAAATAGATTAGACTGATTTAAAATAACGTACAAATTATTCTGAAACTGTGAAACAAAATAAATATTTTATTTAGTGCGCAAGTACACACAAATTTATTTTTTTATGAAATAAAATTATTAAATTCGCTCTCATGGCGACGTTTGACAACTCTCGGCACGTCATCCCGTACTTGATGCTTGGTGCTACGTCACACGCGCTTTAGCCAATAACAGTGCGGCACTTATTGTTACGTAACTAGCGATGTCTATTCATTGCGTTTCATCGCATCGCGCCATTATTTTGTGCCATTATGTTAGTGTATGACGCGTCTATTTGTAAAACGTCATTGTTGAAACGTCCTATCGACTTAAGCCCAGTGATGTACCACTATCTCCAATACAGCAAGGGGCGTGGGATACGCGCGATCATACCACCAAAACCCCCTAGGAAACATTTGTGGCCTATGAAATCTGATGCCAAAGATTTCAATATTTGTGCGAGCATTGTTTTACGATAAAAAATCTGTTACTTGTTGATGCAATCGATAACTAATTGCTAGGCTGTTCACTTAGTACTTTTAATTAGGAACAGATGTCGCTGTTCATCGTTATTATAATTATTTTAAATACACTCATTACTCGAAATTGCCTGTAAAGTCGGTTTTACGGGCGAAGATTTTACGTGACAACGTCTTTTTCTTGGTAGAATATTTATTGATATGAATATAATTAAATTAATCACTCAACTATAATTAGATCATAGTTGAGTGGGAGAGAGACGCAAGGCATTCGGCGGGCCTCTCTCTCGTTCGGTGACTCATCGTAACGTTACCGGGCGTTACACTTTTTCATAAGTGACTCCCAGCCGCAACCTAATTTAAGACGTTGTCACGTCAAAAAATCTAATATTCCAATATTGTACGCCATAGTTGACTAAATCTGATGCACGATAGATAATACGTTTACTCTCATTATACAGTATGTTTATTAAAATAAGTTCAAAACAAAAACAAAAAGTTGAATGGACGTTTATCAATCAAAATTCCAATTATGTCTTGTAAGCGCACTAGACTACACAGTTTCGCTACAAATTGTTTCTTAGAAAAAGTTTAAAAAAACTATACAAGTAAAACGGTCTAGACACGCTGTCATGTCTACATTAAATGCTATAGTGTTGCTGCAATTTCATTCCGACGGCGCCGGGAATAAGGGCTGTATTCGCGTAAACGACGACTGATTTGGTGCTATACTTTTAATTTGCAAACTGAGAAGTTTATTCAGACTTCTGCGTAGATCAGTGAAATTAGCAAAGAATTATAATTAAGGAAAATTATTAGATTTTTGAAGGCCCGATATTTTATTTACGGAATCTTAATGTGATTACTATCAGATATCTTTCACTAGAAACGAAATATGCATACTTTAACAAGTAACGTATTGTCTGATGACTACTGATATTATATATTTTTAATGAATTTTATTTTTTCCGGTCGCTGAGTCGTATCCAACACATGCAACCAAATCAGCCATTTAATTTTCTATTCCCCTTTATCATCGTAACCGACTTCAAACAAAGGAGGAAGTTCTTAATTCGGTTGTATTTTTATAATAATAAAATAATTACAAACAAGTCGAGGTCTCACAGGTTTTTTCATGAATTACTTTCAAAATATAATATGTATAAAAACACTAATATTCACATGGGTAGAAAATATTACTATTCACAAAATAAAGTATTCAAGTGTAATCTAGCCCATTTAATTTGCGACCGCGAATTTTTTAAATCTTGTTTTTATAAGTGATTTTCGACTTGTATCACTGATCACATAAGCAACAGATTATTTTCTAGTATCAACACAAAAGGTGGTTTAAAACGGTAAATAAATATCAATGTTCGCTATTTATCGTTTGCGTGGCTAAGAAACACTCAACAGAATTTCCTTAAGGAGTGATTAATTGCCTTGTCGAAGTACATAATACAGCTGTTTGCTGGCCTAAAGAGCTTAGGTTTTTAATTAAGATCTTCGTTCATAGCTTCCAAGACTTAAATTAAAATTAAGATCGGATATTTCATTCAAGATGTGTGCATATTTAAGATCCAAAGAATTTATAGGATTTTTAACTAACGGGAAATTATTAACCGCATTTACGTCTTTTCATGTTAGCTAGGAGTTATTCATAAACAGTGTATAAACCTGTTTTAGCTATCGAATTCTTCTTCTTCTTCGCTCGAACTGAATTCACAAGTCTTTCTATATGGACAAAACATTCGATAATTAAAATACTGGCTGTAGGTCTCTCATATGTGAGAGGCCATCTGGGTGGGTACAACCGCAATGTCTATTTCTCCCGTCAAACAGCTGTGTGAATACACTGTTGGTTTTCGGATTGAAGGTCATTGTAGCCAGAGTAACTACTGGACATATTGAGACTTAACATCTTATGTCTCGGGATGACAAGCGCAGTGGAATGCTAAGCATTGCTTTGTAATTCAAGGTGTTGTTTGGTTTTGCTACTGTTCATGAGCGGTCGTATCGCTTACCATCAGGCGAACGACATGTTCGTCTCGCCATTTATTGCAATAAAAAAAAAGTTTTAATTTAAAAGGTAGACACAGGGGTCAGTTATGCGTAATGTTAAGTATAAACACTTCTCCTTAACTACTACTCAATGTTTATCAAATTGAAAAACCCACACAAAATAGACTGCCCAATTAAGACCTAAGAGTTTTCAGCCTACCCGTCGCTAGACTAATTAGGATTGAAGTGTGCTCTTATTTAATTATATCTTTACATACATACATTTACACAACAGAAGAAAATAAAAGCAATTGGTTCTATATTTAAAATAAGTACAATCGGCAGCCTTATTGCATTAGGCAATCTCTCACAGGCAACATATCATTGGTGTATAGTGACAAAAATATATAAGTAAAAAACTTTTCTTTATGTTAATAGAATTGAATCGATTCAGCGCAGGTTTTTAAAGTTTATTCAAATTAAGAGTTATTGTTATCACATTGATTATGAGAGGTGTCGCAGGTTTCATTTTCTCCCACTTTTTGAAAGGAGAATAGCAGACATAGTGTTAATGATAAAATATTGCTTAAAGTTTGTTAGATTCCCCGTACCTTCTTTCCAACATTAATTTGAAGGTTCCAATAGGACACTTAGATATCTTATGTCCTTGGCAACACCACCAAGGGCATCAAATTACAGGCAAAATGCATTTTTTATCAGAACTTCTAAGTCTAAACACAGCTTGAGGACACCCGGACCATAACTTAGATTTATTTAATTCTAAGCCACACATATTCAAAAAGGCTTTGTCTAAATATTGGTTCTCTAATTGTTAAGTCACAATATAATTTATAATTATTTCGTGCATTCAGTTTAATTTAATTTACATAAACATATATTTATAGCAACTTATGTAATATTAATAATTATATACCATTGCTTTTTCTTTATTCTTTTTTGTCACTTATCTGTGAAAACTTGTAATTAGTGTATATTTTCTTTACTCTGTTTTATTAATATAAATTATTAGTAATATATATATACTAATAATACATATATACATACAAACATAAATATTAAAAAAACATTAATGTGCTCTTATTTAGTTAGAGAATGTATCTGTGTATGCGCATCATAGGAATGTACTCGTAGAAAACTCATGATGTCAACTCAGTATAAATATTATAGAAGTGTATGTATATGCAATATCCATCATGCATAGGCTATATTTACGCTATTTTCTGTTACTTGATGAAGTTTCTATCTATAAAGAGTATATCAAGACTGCTACCGAAAACGTAGCCGGGTGGTAGTTTTAGTGACTTCAGACATAATTTAAAAAAAAAATTTGAAAAAGAAAGCAATGTTTTTTTTTCCTAACGTCGTATTTGGGTGGTAAATACATAGTTTTTTTTTCTAAATACATGGTACGCGAGGATTGAAATTATTATTTTAGCAAAAACTATGGCAATGCCACTAAAACGACGATATTTAAAAAACCACAAAAACAAAATTATCGCATTTCTATGCGGATTTTTTAATTAGAAGTCTTAACACTGTTTTTTTTATTATTTCATAACCACTATCATACTTTTTAGGGCAACAAAGTTTTTTTTTATCATTTGGAGCTAACACACCGTCAGTAACGTGAACGTCATAAAGACAGTATCTTAAGTCCACAATAAAAACAGAATTCCACAACGGGCTTGCTCGCTGAATGCAAATCGGCGATTTAACGTCACCGGTACCGAAAAATATACGCTACAGAAGACTTACTTAATCTATCTTTAACTAGAAGTTGAAATAGCTACCATTACTATGTCAATACAATTATATGCTTCAATAAACAAAGATAAACTTAAACATTTATCTCACCTTCTTCTTCTTATAGTGCCTCTCCAACTAGTGAAGGTTGGCAGTCACCTTAGCATACTGTTCCTTGTCTCGTGCGACGCGAAATAGTTCTGCGGCGCTCGCAATCCTTGTCCACTCTCGGATGTTTCGTAGCCATGACTTTTTCCTCCGACCGACTTTCCTTTTACCAGGTACTTTTCCCATCATTATCATTATATCTCACCTAGCTATCTATAAATGTATGCACCATATCTATATACCACTATCTGCTAACTGAAACATAAAATGAATCGAAATATACTCCGTAACATGTATCAGCCTATATACGTCCCACTGCAGGGCACAGGCCTCCTCTATAAACGAGAATACGATTGAGAGTGGTTAGGCCATATAGTCCACCACGCTGGCCTAATGCGGGTTGGCGGACTTTACATACCATAGAAATCGCTATGGTATGCAGGTTTCCTCATGATGTTTTCCTTCACCGTTATAGTGCATGGTGATTGATTCAATACACACATGACTCCGAAAAGTCAAAGTCAAAATTTACTGGTGGTAGGTCTCTCATATGTGAGACGCCGCCTGGGTCACCACCTGGGACACCACCGAAATGTTTTTTTCTCCCGCCAAACAGCAGTGTAAATGCACTGCTGTGTTCTGGTTTGAAGAAAATTGCAGCTAGAGTAACTACTGGATATATTAAGACTTAACATCTTATGTCTCACGAAGGCGAGCGCTGTTGAATGCCAAGTGGTGCTTTGTAATTCATAGTGTTGTTTGGTTTTGCTTCTGTCCATGAACGGTCGTATCGTTTACCATCAGACGAGTGGCACAATCGTCTCGCCAATCATCACAGTAAAAATAATACGCAATCTGTTGTAATAGTACTTCACATTTCAAATACTGCTCCTTGACCCATGAAGCCCCATAGATTCATAAAGACTCAAAACAAGTTGAGTCTGCTCTACTCCCACGTGTTGCGTCAAAGTGCTTTTACACAGGTTCATTGCATATTTTTACCTACACATTTTCGGCAATATTAAATTTTCCAAGGGATTAGGAGCTGCGAGCCGGCTTTCGCAGAATACTCGCGTAAATATAGCATAAAGTGGAAATATGAACGTGTGAGGGGGTTCAACCTTGATTGGTTGACTTTGATCATTTTTTTCTGTATTATTATCCTTGCGGATATATAATTACATAATTTAAAAAAAAAACTCTTTATTATAACACACATCCTACATGTAAAACGTGGCAAAACGTAATAAGTTATTAACATTTAATTAATGTCGCGTGAATTTGAAGACTTAGGATTTCCTAGATGTCGTATTTGTACCGCAGTTCGATTACAACGCAACGATTACAATTCTAAGATTCAATAAACTGAGATAGACGTATATCTATTATATATTTAATATTTATCTTCTATCCATCCATCCATCAGCCAAAGGAAGTCCACTGCTGAACATTGGCCTCCCCCAATAATTTCCACAGAGACCTGTTGGAGGCAGCTTGCATCTAGCGAGGTCCCACGACCTTTACTAGGTCGTCTGACCATCTTTTGGGTGGTCCACGCTGCGCTTTCCGCTACGCAGGTATACTGTGGTCAGGGATGCTCCTATCTAGTGGTCATGGCCTGTCCTAGTATAGGTGCTACAAGTACGCGACCTCGGCCCCCGAGCTACTGCAGTCACCTTAACTTCCCTTAAGTGACTGCAGTATCCACTCCCTCAGGCCATACTCTTCTTTTCCTATAACATCCTCTACCCACAAATCCTATTTCCTTTCCCCAGTTGATGACGGGCAGCAGCGTCATTAACGCCAGTCCCCTATTGCGCTCGCCAACCCGCCTGCCAAGCGTGGCGAGTATCGGCACATACCCCCACAATGGCGACATAAATTTATCATCTAATGTCTATAAATATACCGAGTATCTCAAGACTGCTACCGAAAACGAAGCCGGGTGGTAGTTTTAGTAACTACCAACACAATGCAACTAAAAATTTTGCTAAGAAAAGCGTCAATTTTTTCTATCATTTTTTTAAGATCGACATTTTTGGGTGGTAAATCCATAGTTTTTGCTAAAATAATAATTTAAGCTCTTTTATACATTAGAGTCTTTATAAATAAAAGGGTATATACAATTATTTTAAATTAATTAAATAAAAAGAAATATATTTACACCCAAATACAATATAAAAAAATAACAAAAAACAATTTTCGCTTTTTTTTCCAACATTTTCTGTTGCATTGTGTCTGAAGTCGCTTAAACTACCACCCCGCTTAATTTTCGGTAGCAGTCTTGTCATTTGCGGTAGCATATACCCTGTATGCACCATATCTACACATATATCTCTCTATCTTTGTTAACACAAACCATAAAATGCATTCAAATATTAATTAAAATCTCTAGTTAACGATAGATAGATTATAGAGAATGGTTGTGAGTCATTAGGCCTGCCCATTTTATGCCACTAGTAGGGGTGAGCCTGTCATCATATCAAGCACAAATTCCTGACTCCGGGCTGATAATGTTTTCATTATGTTTTAATGTAATAAGACATTATTTTCTTATTATAGTAGTGCAATATTAATAAAAACGAAAAGTCCGACCGGCTTCCCCGGATGCAATTACTCCAGTTTACTCGAAGTATATTAACACTAAATTAACAATATAGAAAAATAATTTTCATGATCTTATCAAGCCCTAGTTTTCTTCCCTTAGGAGTTTAAATGAAGTAGCCTAAGAGCATTTTCCGATATTGCTTTCCTGATGAAAAAGATACCTTCATTGTATCGTTAAAAAATTCAACGTAGTTCATATTTTGTTCGTTCATTTCTGCCACATGAAGTCCACAGCTGAACATAGGCCTCCCCTCCACATCTACCTTTTGGAAGCGGCCTGCCTCCAGCGACTTCCTGCAATCTTAAACATTTGTCCGTCCATCTTGCAGGCGGACGTCCGACACTACGCTTGCTTATTGGTGGCCTCCACTCCAGAACCTGAAATAAAATGAAATGTATTTGAAATAAAATGAAATGAAAGTTCGAATCAAAGTAGTAAGCCGTCATAATTGTATCAAAGGTCAAAACATATTGATAGTTACATAATCTAGACAGCATTGCATTCACAATTGCAATGTTATTTCCTTTTCCGTAAAAAATCTATTTCCTCAATCCATTCTGCGCGACATTGGTATGTAATATTCAAAACATTTCCCACCGGGTGACGGAATAGAAAAAAACGGGGAGTACGCCAATAACAATGTGCCATGACAATACCCAATGGAACGAATACGGCGTGAATATTCAGGAATGTTCGATATTCATTGCGCGTTTTTATTTTAAACTCTATAACCAAACACTGGTATGCATGACTTGTACTCGTATGTGAAATATTTAGCACTATTGAACGGTCTTCAATTAATCTTCTTGTTAGGTGTCCTTTTCATTGTTTTCATTCTTTTTTAACATGTTTTGAAAACAGGTATTGCACAAAATATTGACTACCGCATACTTGATAAAAGTACTGTGCAATCTATACAGGGTATTTACCAGCGTAGTGTCGCTGGTTCGAATCCCAAGGCAATGGTTATTCAATTATCGAGATATTTTACTTGACTTCCTCGGTGGCGTAGTTGTACTAAGGTACCCTTACAAACTTGAGGTCTCGTGTTCGAATCCCGAGTCGGGCAAAGTGATATTGGATTTTTCTATTCATTATCAGCCCGGAGTAAGGAATTTGTGCCCGATATGGCGATAGGCTCGCCACCTATCACATCGTGGGACGGAACATACAAGGCGAAATGTGGGTGTCCAGGCACCTCTGCCTACCCCTTCGGCGAAAAAGGGGTGAGTTTATGTATGTATGTATGAGATATTTTAAATAATAAAGACAATGAGAGGAAGCCTACATGCCATAGAGATGTTTACAAAAAAATAGTATGAAAAGTTTGCTAGCTAATGCGCCAGTTTGTTTATCTATTGCCCAAGTCTTCTCAATCGAACTCTTCAGTAGAGAGTCCTTTACTTTAAAATGGACATAATAATTAATATACAAACGACTACATTATTACATTTAATGAAAGTCATTCCAACTGAGTAAGCCGGGTTGCACGGCTAATGTAAAAATAAAATATCCACTTTTACACACATGAATTTTACTCCCACTTTTTTCTCCAAGTAATTAAAAACGCCAACTTCAAAAACATATCGATAATTACGAGTGGCCATAAAAGGAATGTCATTGCTGCCATGTATCGCTGGTCCGATAATTAATTTTACTTGCAGTGTAAAATTAATACGATTTCTGCTACTTAGCACTTATAAAAATAAATAAATCCAATAGCCTCAGTCGTGACCATACATTAAATAAGTATTCTATCGTGCGCTTTCAAAACTACGAGAGACTTTTTGAACAGAGTTTTACTACACAAACTACTGGTGGTAGGTCTCTCATATGTAAGAGGCCGCCTGGGTATGTACCACTGCAATGTCTATTACTCCCGCCAAACAGCAGTGTAAATGCACTGTTGTGTTTAAATAGAAAAATAGTTTTTTACAATTTCGTATGTATTGTACGTAGTGTTTGGGTGGTAAACAAGTAGTTTTAATTCAATAATAATTTAAACCCGTGCGTACAATTATGTCTTTAATAATAAATGGGGAAAAGTTATTAATTTAGGAAAAACAAAGTATTTACAACCCAAACACGACGATAGTTAAAAATGGCATGCTCGTCTCGCTATAAATTGCAAAAATAAATTGTCGCTTTTTTGAAAATATTTTTTGCCTTGATTTTGAAGTTACTAAAACTACCGCCTAGCTTCATTATCGGTCGCAGTCCGGATAAACCATAATATACCCTGAATAATTTTATTGTTATATATAATTAGGGGGCGTCCATAAATTACGTGAGGTGTTTAAGGGGGGGAGGGGGTCGAGTCAAATCTCATCTAATCTTACGTTGGAGAGAGGGGGGGTCTCGGCAAATATCACGCAATTTTTTTTCTGATTGAAACAAAAAAAAAAAAATACTATTTTGGTCCATTTAATCCAGATTGTACATGCATAAGATTTAATCTTAAGCGTAATCGTAATACGATAAAGATCATTCACTAATTCGTTCAATAGAAAATAATTTCATTCATACTTCGACTAATTAAACTCTCAGCAACATTGATTACTAGTCATAACTAGTCGTAAATAAAAGCACGAAGCAATTTTTTTTTTTCTTTTTACAATAACAATCCAACACGTTTACGTAAGAAACTCACATTTTGAAAAATCTCACGTGAGATTGGGAGATGGGGGAGGGGGTTGAATAAAATCTCACGACATCTCACCAGGGGGGGAGGGAGGGGCAGAAAATTAAAAAAAACACCTCACGTAATTTATGGACGCCCCCTTACTAGCTTTTGCCCGCAACTTCGTCTGCATTATTAACTTTATCTTAAATATGTTTTATATGCTCGAAAATCGATACTTCACTAAATTAGATATTACGAACTCATTATCCCTAAAACTGAGAAAATTCTAAATCTTAGAATTACGTCACTATTAATTTGTAAGCATTCCGTTGGCCAAATTTTGCGGCCTATTACTTACTTTATCAACAGCAATTACCCGCTTTATCTCCACTTAAAACATAAAAATCCAAAACCTTACAATTGGTCATTATTTACATTATCTAGTGCTAAGTTTGACAATTGTAGCTTTAACGGTTTCGATTTTCTATACAACAGATTTTTGCCCTTTTCACCCCCTTAGGGGTTGAATTTCCAAAAATCTCTTCTTAGTGCTCACCTACGTCATAATAGGAACCCCTGTGGAAAATATCACGTTCCTAGCTCCAGTAGTTTCGGCTGTGCGTTGATACGTCAGTCAGTCAGTCAGGTTCCTCTTTTATATATATAGATTACATTATCTATAATAAGTAGATACTATTAAACATAATAAATTTCTCCATCAAAAATTTATAATCCCGGAACTATGCACAATTTTACTTATGAGTACACAACTTTTCGTCCTTTTCCATCTTTTCCCTGACCCCTACAGTAAATTTGAAGTTCTTAAACTCATGAACAACTTACAAAATAAGTAAAAATTAAAATATTGCTTTCCCTGTCCATTTCTTGAATTATACCATCAAGCTCAATTTTAAGGGACTTTTTGTACCTACGGAACCATCAATACTTTTTATAAAATTTCATGCCCTTCGTGCCATTTTTCCAAAATGAATGCACGCCAATTTCTAGTGTTTATAATAGGTAGCTAGAATACAAATTTTCGTACCAATAACAGCGGTTTTGATTTTGCATACAAAATTACAACCCTTATTTTAAGCCCTTTGGGGCAAATTTAAGGCAAAAAACTACTACCTACTACCTAAAGTATCATACTAAGTTTGAGCTCCGCAACTTTCACGGTTTCGTTGTTCCATACAACAAAATTTCACCCTTTTCAGCTCTTTAGGGGTTGAATTTCCAAAAATCCTTTCTTAGTGCTGCTCTACATTATGATAGGAAGCCCCGTGTAAAATTTCAAGTTCCTAACTTCAGTAGTTTCGGTTGTACGTTGATGCGACAGTTCGGTTCTACAAAAATCAACCCTTACCACTTTAGGGTTAATTTTAGAAAAATAGTATGCATCTATGTTTTTTTTTTTTTGATAGATTTACAAAAGTGCAAAATTTGCTAACTGTGGCTTTAACGGTTTCGATTTTCCATACAACAGTTTTTAACCCTTTTCATCCTCTTAGGGGTTGAATTTCGTAAAATCCTTCCTTAGTGCTACCCTACGTCTTAATAGGATCCCCTATGTAAAATTTCACGTTTCTAGCTTCATTCGTTTCGGCTGTGCGTTGATCCGAGAGTTCGGTTCTACAAAATTTCAACCCTTATTTTAACCCCTTTAGGGTGATCTTTAGAAAAATAAAGTATGCAGTTATTTTTGTCTTTGATTGACTAAGTAAAGTGCAAAGTTTGACAACTGTGGCTTTAACGGTTTCGATTTTCCATACAACCGTTTTTTACCCTTTTCACCCCCTCAGAGGTCGAATTTCCAAAAATCCCTTCTTAGTACTATCATACGTCACAATAGGAATCCCTGTGTAAAATTTCACGTTTCTAGCTCCAGTAATTTCGGCTGTGCGTGGATTAGATAGTCATTAAATCACCCTAGACTCGCAACACTTCAACCCTTATTTTAACCCCTTTATGACTAATTTAAGACAAACAAAGTATGCAGTTAGTTTCCTTTTTAAATTACTAACCAAAATGCCAAGTTTGACAATTGTAGCTTTAACGTTTTCGATTTTCCATACAACAGTTTTTTGCCCTTTTCACTCCCTTAGGAGTTGAATTTCCAAAAATCCCTTCTTAGTGCTCACCTACGTCACAATAGGAACCGCTATGAAAAATTTCACGTTCTTAGCTCCAGTAGTTTCGGCTGTGCGTTGATACGTCAGTCAGTCAGTCACCTTCCTCTTTTATATATATAGATAATTTTATTCAATTAATTAATTGATGTACAAGTATTTAAAACATGAGTTGTAACTATGCAGATAAATGTCGAATAAGTTTAGTTGAACAACTTAAAACCTTAAATATTTCCAGATATTAATAATTATCTTATTTAAAGACAGATTTATGAAAAACATAAGATACTTAATCAACGCCATTTCTTAGTATACTATTAAATTTTTTCCTGTAATTCAATCTGAACTTTTCAATAATTCTTAGAATATATATCGTGATCAATCAAGCACATAGCACTGCTTTAAATTAATATTCATTTATTACTAGATAAATTATTTTCCAACTATTCAGTTTTATTGCAATGACTTTCTAGTAACTAGCTTTTGCCCGCAACTTCGTCTGCGTGATTAACTGTACTTCACAGTATGTTTTATACAGGGTATATCATTGTTTGGGTTCTATTACGTTAATATAGTCTCCTCAACAAATCATCATCATCAAGTGCGTGGTGGCCTGTTGGTAAATGAACCAGCCGCGGCTCACTGTGGTCGCAGGTTCGAATGCCAGGGCACACCTCTGACTTTTCGGAGTTATGTGTGTATTAATATTCAATCACCTGGCACTATAACGGTGAAGTAAAACATAGTGAGGAAACCTGCATACCATAGCGATTTGTAAGAATTTCTATGGTATGTAAGTCCGCCAACCCGCACTAGGCCAGCGTGGTGGACTATATGGCCCAACCACTCTCGATTGTAGAGGAGACCCATGCCCTGCAGTGGAATGTATGTGTTGATACAGACAGTCCCTCCATATTAGTTACTCTCATTTATATTCGATCATCCTTGTACAGATTTTATTATATTATGTGTAGATGAAGTAGCTGTCTTCCTTACACAAAAATATACTCAGTGAGGAATGATAAAATTAAGATAACAAAGTGACTTGCTTCCACAATTCGTTACTCTACTGAAAATGTATTACTGTTTGTTTTATCGTTTGAATGCAATGCGTTAAAAATGCGAAATCACTACATAGTATAAAACAAAGTCGCTTTAACTGTCCCTATGTCCCTTTGTATGCTTAAATCTATAAAATACGCAAAGGATTTTGATGCGGTTTTTTTTAATAGAGAGAGTGATTCAAGAGGAAGGTTTATGTGTATAATACGTGCATATTATTGTAGAGAAATCTATGTGCACCCGGGCGAAGCTGGGCCGAGCCGCTAGTCATAAATATATTCTAAAGTTATTGCTTACCTCGCCTTCATAAATACCCGCTTTGCTATCGATGGAAGTGGTAAAAACCAAATCCTTACTCCTATTCATTTTACTATTCTATTAATTTAATTGCGGGTTTAAGACAAGTTAGACATTTATAGAATGTCCCTTTAGTGCACGATGTCATTAAAATACGTGCCATTGGCGATCCATACTTAAAAAAAAAATGGTATTTGACTGGTGTGGTCTGGAGTGGCCGCCTGGGTAGGTACCACCGCAATGTCTATTTCCCCCGCTAAACAGTAGTGTAAATGAACTTTCGTGTTTTGGTTTGAAGGATATTGTAGTCAGAATAACTAATAGACATATTGAGACTTAACGTCTTATGTCCCATGATGGCGAGCGCAGTAGAATACCAAGCTTTACTTTGTAATTCACTTCAATGATGTTGTTTGGTACCACTATTCATGACTGCTCATCAGGCGAACGGCATGCTTGTCTCCAGTCATAGCAGTAAAAAAAATTAAAAAAAAACATTACATTGCCAAAAATAAAACCAGCGACATAAAAGCACATTAACGGTCTACAAAACGTATCAGCATTTCTTTAGCCCTAATCTTTATGTGTTTATGATACACACGTGTACGGCGGGAGGCAACGCCCTGTCATTTGCAGCCTTATCAACGCTTTCCACTACACTGCGTCCTTGCAATTAGAGCTAATTACACAGAACTGCGAAAATGTTTTAGTGGGCGAAAAATGTTTAATGAAAGACTTAAAAGAATTTTGAGACATGTTTTTATGTCGTTTACTTATCTAAAACGTTAATGGGTGAATCCATTTCGCATTTTGGGATGTAGGTGACACGCAATTTAGAAAAAACTGGCTGTAAAAAATATATAATAATGATATACGAGTATAAGTTACTTAGAATGTTAATGTTTTAACAGGCACTACAACTTGACTATTGTATCTGTATCGGTACACGTCCCACTGCTGGGCACGGGCCTCCTCTACAATCGAAAGTACGATTGAGAGTAGTTACTCCATATAGTCCACCATGCTGGAAAATTGACTACTACATGTAGTTATAGTATAGTCCATTGATAGAGTATCAAATTCGACAAAATTATACCAGGCGGGTCGAAACTGGATTTTGTACATAATCTGTACCCGAAAGTCTGGACGTTATATAGTTACATATTTTATTAAGATATCATTTTACACCTTTTTGTATCTATATACACTGTTCTGATCCTCTGATCTGATAACCAATCAGTAATGACTACCTATATCCTTGGAAATATAGACAGCATTGCGCTTACCATAATCGCTTACAGTCAATTTGCTGAGCCAAAATGAAACTAAAACCCGGATATTTTCAAAACTTCATTGCAGACATTCACTTTGTTTTATTGTTCTGTATAAATGTAAGTATAGAACTAAAACTGGTGGCATTTCGTCAAGTGTCCCAGTGAGCGTCATAAAACCGATTTTATCATCAACTTTGTAAAGCAAGCCATGTCAGTTCGCTTTTAAGTATACACCGGACAAGTATAGTTGAAGCAAATACACTCTTAAGGACCCACAGTATGAGCTGTAGCGGTTTGTTTTGTACAGCAGTGCAATAAATAATATAAAACATCATCATCAACCATTGAGATATTATGGAAGTACTAGAGGATACTCCAACCATTATGGTTTGTCACAAAAATGAACGGTACCGTACCACTCCTTCTGTCTTTGTCTCTGTCACGCCTAAGCAATAACATCTTAGCTCTCAGTACACTCGTTTCTCGTGTACACACCCAAGGGAACCTGTACCAGCACAATGCGCAGATATTTTGTTTCCGATGTCCGATCTAGTATAATATATACAGCTAGGCTTAGACCTCTGTAATTGCAAGCTATTAAACCGATCCTCGGCTTAGTGCGTCCAGAAAAATCTAGTACAAAATATAATCAGATCTGAGATGTGTCCGGGGATGAATCCGTTCGTGGATGACTAGTTATTATTTGTCGAAGGTCACTCGATGCAAACTTTTATAAAAGAAGCGCCCGTGGTCGCCAGTGTCAATGGAATATATCATCTTATTTATATACGGTGGTAAGTATTTTATTGAAGACGAATATATATGTTCATGTATAATTTATATTTGTATGTATGTTTCTTTTTATGTATCTGTATTTATATGTTTAAATATTTTGTATCTGTATTTATCTGAATTTATATGTTTAATTAAGCATTTATTCTTTATTTTTTACACTGCCTGCTCTCTTCTTCTTTTTAATCCATCTCTTGATTCCTGTAAGACAATGCTGTTAAGCGACGAGACTGAGATAATAGATTAATTATTCTTTCTATTTATATTTGTGTACAATAAAGATTTAAATGAATAAATAACCTGCTATCAGTTGGTAATTTGCATGTATTCAATAACAGAATATTTTAAATTCTAACCGCTATCTCTCATGGCTTACGCCGCGCACACACGCAAAGGCAGATTTCGCTCACGCGAACGCCTCCTCACAATCCATTAGACGCGACACTGTCGAACGGCGAACTAAAACCTGCACTGGAACACTTTGGAAAAACAACGGATTTTCACAGCTTTGTGCCACTATTAACTGCACCTAAGCCGGAGCGGTTTTACCACTGCCTTTGTCTTCAATACATTGTTTTGTTTAACAACTTTAGTTTACGACGCTTTTAGTATTTGTGAACTTAATGGACCTAAGATTTCTTCATTAAGATTGGACAATTCTTTTTTTACTTGTATTTTTTAGGATTTTATTGCCAGTGAAGGTCGTGCCTATTTGACTGAGTAGATGCCTACTGATTATCTGACTCTCATGGCGTACTCATAACGCCGTTATTTTTTGCAATATGTTATAGACAAGTTTAAAGTCATATCGGGCACAAATTCCACTATCGGGCAACTCTTACCGTAGTAATTCTTCGCATGATACCCTGCATCTTTTGTCCGTCCATCATTACATTACATTACATCAAAATATAATTAAGCAATCTCCGATATTCGAACCTATGCTCCAATAATAAATCTATGTCAAGATAAGTTTTATACAAAAATACCAAAAATAAAACACCCTGTGCCCATCAATCTAAAGAAACAACCAAGTGAAAAGATCTGCGTCAGAAAGTTCACTTAATCTCGAATTAAATGAGAGTGTTCCAGCCTACACTCAGCGTAAAGAAGTTTAAATTCGCTGTTATAATTCTATTCCGTCGGTAGACATTGTTAAGTCCGCGGAATTAAACCGAAGGCCGTATTCCGCGAGCCGAGACTCAGTCTCTGGACAATCGTCTCGGATCTTACTTTTTACTGCGTAACATTTCATTTTTATTCGGCGCGCCCTTCGTCGCCTTTTTGGTGTATGTTGGAAACTTTCAGCGATATAATGACGAGAGTAAAATGTGTTTTTTTTTAAATGACATCCATTAGTTATTACATTGGTTCTTATATCTAAAACATTTACAATTTGGTAACATGCTTAATGCAGTACCTGCAGGCGTCACAACATGCATTGAATAAGAAATAACTGCTAAGCAATACTTGAATTTTGGTAAACACGGTACTGTGACACTCATCAGCACTTCATGAGACTGAAGAGGCAGAGAGAGAGCATATACATTGCATGTATTGTATCGTGATGTCAATATGACTAAGAATTACCAACAACGATGAATTTTAATAACGATAGACAATTAACTACAAACATAAATCGCTATAAAACTGTCGCCATTACATTCTGTATATTATGGAAATGCAGTTTAGTCATAAGCCACGCTCTCCGCTATCGTTCGTGATTTGTGCCAAGCAATAATTTCTAGATCTCGGAATGCGCGTAATGCGAGCCATTCCTTAAATTGGATTGATGTAATTCTTCTATGTAAGTCGGCTTTCTCGTCCCTCGTATAGGGGTCATCCAATATTATAGATGTTACATAGGCCGTCTTATTCCGCTTCTGTTCTTATATTGCGTAGATTTTATTGCGAAAGCGGATCACTTTTAATTTATTGTCTTTAAAAAATAACATATTTTTTTTTATTGCTATGAATGGCGAGACGAGCATGCCGTTCGCCTGATGGTAAGCGATACGACCGCTCATGAACAGTAGCAAAACCAAACAACACCTTGAATTACAAAGCAATGCTTGGCATTCCACTGCGCTCGCCACCCTGAGACATAAGATGTTAAGTCTCAATATGTCCAGTAGTTACTTTGGCTACAATGCCCTTCAACCCGAAACACAACAGTGCGTTTAGACTGCTGTTTGACGGGATATGATATAAACACACGTATTTATAGATAGCTAAGTAAGAGAAGTATTATATATGTCTATCTTACTTTAGTGAATCGTAGAATTGTACCGACATATTAATGGTAACTATTTTAATCTCTGGTTAAAGATAGATAGCATACCGGGTATCTCAAGACTGCTACCGAAAACGAAGCCGGGTGGTAGTTTTAGTGACTACAAACACAATGCAACAAAAAAATTTGCATAGAAATGCAACAATTTTTATTTATCATTTTTTAAATATCGTCATATTTGGGTGGCAAAACCATAGTTTTTGCTAAAATAATAATTTAAACTCTTCTAGACCTTAAAGTCCTTATAAATAAAAGGGTATACAATATTATTTTAGGAAAAAATATATTTACCACCCAAATACGACCATATAAAAAAAATAACAAAAAAAAATTGTCGCGTTTTTTTTCCACAATTTTCTATTGCATTGTGTCTGAAATCACTAAAACTACCACCCGGCTTCGCTTTCGGTAGCAGTCTTGAGATACCCTGTATAAAGAACGGTCGAAAATCTATAAACGGAAGAATAAAATATGTCAGTTACGATTACGAAGTATTGCATCTGTTTATATACCTGGACGAACTACATACATAAACTCACGCCTTTTTCCCAGAAGGAATAGGCAGAGGTGCAGCCAAGACACCCACGTTTCATCAAGTATTTTCCGTCCTATTATGTGATAGTGAGGGAGCTTATTGCCATATCGGGTACAAATTCTTGTTTTCGGGCTGAAAATGAATAGAAAAATCCAAAATCACTTTGCCCGATCCGGGATTCGAACCCGAGACCACGGCTTTGCAACCATACCGTAGTACAACTGCGCCACCGAAGCAGTCGCAAATGTTAAAGTTGTGGTCATTGTAATAGTGAAGTTTGGGGGATATCTTTTGGTCGAGTAATTATTTGGGTGGCTTAGAATTGTAGGGACTACCACAATGTTATTACTGTTAATTTAATGTAATCGGAAACTTATAAAAAAACAAGTACTTTATTATGTGCCATAACAAAAGATTTGAATAGACTACCATAAATTGCATCATAATTTTTTTATTATGAAGAATATAAATTATTTATTTTTAAAACTGGTTATTTTTTCATCGCACAATGACTACAGAGAATCAAAAATACACGTGGTTTTGCTTCTCTTGAATATTTTTTTATTGACAGTAGTTTATATTTCTCAGTGCTTCGGCTTGAAATATTGAACACCGATAGTTGCAATAACAAAAACGATGTCAAAACATTTGTTCCATACAATACTTTGGAAAAATACCTGTATTGAACTCCGTAACCACACTACTACAAATCGGAAGGCTTTTAAATATCCCAAGTAGGGGAAGGTCTCTCATATATGAGAGTCCGCCTGGTTAGGTACCACCGCAATAGATTGTAGAGGAGGCCCGGGCCCTACAGTGGGACCTATATGGGCTGATACAGTACATAAATGGGTACGACTGGTAAATGGTACGGGAAACTACTTCCATTCACTCCACTCCATCCAAAGGTTGTCTGGAAGATATCGCCGATTGCGATAAGACCGCCAATTGTACTGTAAATATAGGCTAAGTTATTTTTGTTGTTATTTTATTTTCATTTTTTGAGTTGTACAATAAAGTGTAATAAAATAAATAAATAAAGAATTGAAGTGTATAGGCTGCTACAGATACCAGATATTAACATAGACATAATTCCCAAGAAACTTACATCAAAAAGAGGTATTTAATAAAATGATGAGTTGGTTTTTTATTTGTTATTCAGTATTTGTGCACAGTTGGTTAATAATTTGCAGTCTGGACACAGCCGCGAGAAAATGAAGTCCGTTTTTAAGTTATTCATTTCTTTCCTCCTTATTGTGGTAAGATTTTTAATAATAATAAACTATTTATTATTGCACCACAAAACGTAAAATAAAAATATGAAACAGAAGAATATTTGGTGAAACAATTGGCGGCCTTATCACTAAAAGCGATCTTTTTCAGATTTTTACTTATTCCAGATTTTTACTTTATTTTTATGGCGGAATTTTCTAAGCCATTGAGCGACAGAAAATATGATGCTAAAGAGATTTTACTAGAATTTTTCGGGTATGTAAATTGCGCCAACCCGCACTAGGCCAGCGTGGTGGACTATATGGCCTAACCCCTCTCAATCGTTCTCTACATTTTGAGGAGGCCTGTGCCCTTCAGTGGGGTGTGTATGGATGAGATTTTTTTTATTTCACTTATGTTGGTAGCGGGTTGTCAAATTTTGCGTTGTAAAGTGTATGTGATAAAAGAAATTGGAGGAAACTTAACTACATACCTGCGAGTTATATTTTATGTTAATCACAGGCCGCATTTAATTAATTGTAACAAATAACTTTAATTTAATTCTATATACTTTTTTTTTCGTTTAATTAAAAACTAAGTATGAAATATACTACAAAGTGGATGTTTTTGTCGAAAGCGTTTTCCCTTGTATTATAATTGACACCGGTTGGTTGCAGGCTCTGCTACAGCAGTCACTAGCTTCCAACTGCACGAATACTTCTTCCACAGGTAAAAATTATGGAAAGTTTTGTGTGTGTGTGTCTTTGATTGATTATCTACAAATAACTTAACCCTTTTTGTGGTATAAATGGTTTCGGTTTTATGAAATAAATTTAAAGAAATTCAAATATCTGAATTTTACTTATATTATAACATAAATATAATTAGAAGCAATGTAATTTAATTGCTGAGCTGTCTCTGTTCAAATAGAGAAAGAATTTAAAATATTGAGATGTCCAAATCTTTATTAAAGATTTCTTAAAGCTTGACTTTTGTGTTTAAAATGAATTAATTTAATTTTCATTGTAAACTAAATAATTTTACAAAAGAATTTAATTGTAAATAAAATGGAGACTGGAGTGTAATAATTATTTTTCATAATTAATTTATTTAATTCACGCCTGAAACAACAATTTCTTACACTGAGTGAGAGTATATTTTTATATTTTTAATAAATCAATTAAAAAACTAATTTACTTTTGCAGATACCACAACCACATCTAACAGTACCAATAGTGTTGGTTAGTATAAAATGGTAGCTATATTAATGTATAGTTTTGTTATATCTCAAAATAAAACTATTTTTCAGGGCTTTTATCGCGAATTCAGTTATTTCTTTACATTTTTTTAACTTCCCAACTTTAATTTATAGTTTTCGTTGCCACGGGGAGAACTGAAACGTAAATCTAAAGTAAATCCGTGATAAAATGCGTTAAAAATAGTTTTATTTTATTGTGTTTATTGGCGTCAATCTAAGAAATCATTTGTTGCATCTGTTTATATTGATTATAATCGACGAAAATCCTCGGGCGAAAGATGGTTACATCTCACTTGTAGGCATAGTAAAGCTTATCTGATCAAATACATACACTGAATTCGGTGACACTGTGATATGAGTGAGTATTATGGTTTTTCACGATTCTAGGGCCCTACTATATTCGTCCGAAACGAAGTTCGAAACTTCGGACGATCGAATTTTTTTATTCGATACGGTATCTACTCTGTAAAAGTTCGAATTTGTATAACGTACGTCGTAACCATAAGTCTATGGTTACGACCATAAGTCAATAACGATAAGTATATGTAGGTACATTCGTATCGTATATAAACTTCGATCATGCGAAGTTTCAAACTTCGTTTCGGATGAATATAGTAGGGCTCCTGTATTATAGTCAGTGTCACGTCAAATGCGATCTTATTACCAGCTGGTAAGTCTTCATGCAGAACATAATCATATTCCTTAGTATGTATACTGCTTTCATTTGTACCACATAAGGAGTTTAACTGGTTCTGTGATTCCGTTGCGGAAGGACTTGAGGAGAAATGAAGCAATGATTAGTCTTTTCTTTGATGGTTTATTTACAACGGCCAATGGCATATGCTAAGATCTGTTGAATGAACTTCAGCGTGCAATATTCGGCTTTATGTGAAAAACTTCAATCGGGGTGTTTTGTTCTGTCGCAGCATTTAGTAAGAGGCATTTATTCTATTGTTTGGGCACTGAGTACCGCAGCGCTATGCGGTACGATAGAAAGACAAAACATATAACAGCGTGGTCGAATCAAAGGATTTTTTGAAACCAAACATTTACACATGAATTCCTGTAATTCATTTTCAGGAAGCCATTGGAGCGACTGCTATTAAAAAATTAATGACATGTAATTTCTCTTCTTCAGTGGTCTTCTCAGAGGCAGAGGGAGACGTCATAACAGGTTCGATGGTGGTGAACGACACTTCAGTAGATTACAACCTGGTCTACTCCGGGAAATAGTCAAGATTTCTCTCACTCGCCAAATTTTTGATATGCTGTGGATAACGGTGCTGGTGGCGCATTTATATGTTTCTTAAAATTATTATTATTTTCATTGAATATTGTAATGTGTTACTGTTTTTTTTGTACTAAATAAAAAAGACATGTCCATTAATCTTGACAGATAAAGTTCCTGCTTTTCACATGTTTCAATCACCCTAATAAATATCATAATCAGTGCGTTATGTTCTTTTGATTTTCAATCTCGTGTTCTGTAATAATTTTCTTTGTGTCGAGAGGAATTTGTTAATTTTCACGACAACATTTAGGCATTTAGCATAGACCTCAAGTAAGAGCGGGATTTTTTTTATTTATTTTTATGAATGGCTAGACGAGTATGCCATTCACCTGATGGTAAACGATATAATCTCTCTTGGGCAGTAGTAAAATCAAACAACACCATGAATTACTTAGTAATGCTTGGCATTCCACTGCGCTCGCCATTCTGAGACATAAAATGTTAAGTCTCTATATGTCCAGTAGTTACTCTGGCTACAATGTCCTTCAATCCGAAACACAACATTGCATTTACACTGCTATCTGGCGAGAGGCGCGATGGTACCTACCCAGGCAGCCTCTCACATATGAGAGACATACCACCAGTAATAAAAGCCTTAAGGTTATGCAATAGAGTAGTGCGGTCCAATTCCTGTTCTCCCCGGGCTGTTCTGCACATGCCATCAGACACGATGTATTAGTACATTATACAGCATCCATACATAGTATCCCAATGTCTGAGTATGCGGTATACTAGAGCAGACATAACGAAAAATTTTGCGAGTATTATTCATAATAAATAAACTACACAGTATATTAAAAAAACTAAAAAACACGCTTTATATAGAAAACCCAACTAAAAAATAGAAAATAAATTTTAATGATACTGAATTAAGGATAGTGTAAAAAATTAATAAGAAAAAAATATTTTTTATTGTAAAAAAAGCATGGGGTGCTTTTTAAGATATTATCAAAATGATGATGAATAATAATTATATCTATTGAAAACATGCACCCCACGCTTTTTTTACAATAAAAAATATTTTTTTCTTATTAATTTTTTACACTATCCTTAATTCAGTATCATTAAAATTTATTTTCTATTTTTTAGTTGGGTTTTCTATATAAAGCGTGTTTTTTAGTTTTTTTAAACTATTATTTATTTTCTACTTTTTAGTTTAGTTTATTTATTTATAATTTATAAAAACATAACGCCATCTGTTCGTCAGTAGTAACATTTGACACTTGAAGAATACAATGTTAACGCCATCTAGCGATGAATAGTGCAAACATTCATTATTGACGTTATCACGCCATCTGTTAGTCAATAGCAAATTATGTTCATCTATACGCCATCTAGTGGTCAGTAGCAATGGTCATCAATTATAAAAATAATTAATCCTGGCGAATCTAATCAGGATAATCATATATTTTAATCGAATTATTGTATTGTCATCGGTCTTTGACAGGTGTGCAAAATTTGAATGAAATCTGTCCGTTTAAAGTGGGTCAAAATCGCGTCTTAAGGAGTCGGTTACAAACATACAAACAAATATACAAACAAACATACAAGTGAAGCTAATATAAAGCGTGTAAAAACAAAGTCGCTTTCTCTGTTCCTATGTCCCTTTGTATGCTTAAATCTTTAAAACTACGCAACGGATTTTGATGCGGTTTTTTTTAATAGATAGTGATTCAAGAGGAAGGTTTATGTGTATAATACGTGCATATTATTGTAGAGAAATCTATATGCACCCGGGCGAAGCGGGGCTGGGCCGCTAGTAATAAGTAAATAAATAGCAACCAACAGTGACATACATACTGACCCCACACTAAGATCGAGTCTTGTGTCGTAGGTATCAAGAACTACGAGAGTCTTTTCGGTCTCACAAACACCCAGACCCGTGCGGGGATCGAACCCGTGGCTTCTCATTTCAGAGGCAGCTTCTAACCGACTGCGCCACAGAGGCTGTCGATTCATGTGTCTACCAGGACCCTGAAAACCCAGTAGAGTGAGAGAGAAGATAGTCACTGCGTAAAAGTGATTCTTTCAATTTTATTATCTCCGTTATCGGATGAAACTACCTATATAATGCTTTATAAAATATTGCGGGTTTAAGGCTGAGGGGTGGGTAACTATGATATTTTTTTGTTTTGATTGTATTCCTTTAATATATATATTTTTTAATTTAATGTATGTATAAGCCCGTATACGTCTTACTGCAGATCATGCGCTTCGTGTACAATCGAGAATATGTTTGAGACGGGGTTAAGCCATATAGTCCACGTGGCACCTCTAGTACAATAAAATCATCAGTGACGTAATGCTCAACTTATACGGGGCTAAGTGCAGAGAGAAATCAGATTTCCGTATGTTCGGCACGGTAAACACCGGGGCGCAAATATTTTTAGTTATTTGATCCGGGCTCATCCGGATCAGGGTAACCGGATTTGCCGACACAGCGTCGCTCTTTATTCCTCCACTCGGATGGCTAAAATAGTTGTTTTGTTCACTCACATTATCGATCTATTTGACGCACACTGGGTTACTGTTTTGTCGAAAATAACGATATTTATAATATTCCGAGAGCTGAGAGACATTTTGGAGAATGTGTTTGAGGCATTTTAATATATATTTTTTGTATTATTTAACTAACTTGAAACTCATCAACGAAGGGCTGATCTGGAGTGTAGCAGTCATTTATCAAAGCTTTTTTTTTTTTTTGTTAAAAATATTTTTGAGACAAATTGATACTTTAACATTGTAGGTATTAAAAAGAGAAATTTAAAAAATCGCTAAGTCTGTTATTCAGCATCTTGCAAGCCATATTAGGTCATTTGTCCACTTATTATTAAGTATTTAGTCATTTAAACCGATCACCCAATGTGGCGATATGAAATAAAAATGTAAATATGTATTTAAACAGGTGGAAGTAAAGTGTAAAAATCAATATGAAATGAAAATTAAAAGATGGTGGCACATTTGCATTGAAACTGTAATTGGATATAACAAATTAATTGTACAAACTTAAGCAATTCTGACGTACCAGTTAATATCCAAATATTTAATGTGGTGTCTAGTGGTGTGTGCACAGATGTTTTATATGCTGTAGAATTCAAAAGCAGGCAAAACGTCTGCCTGCTTGGGACAAGAGAAACATTTGTAAATAGACATCTCAATATTTCAGGTGATCAGTTTCGATCGGAACAATAGAATAATAATATTTCACAACTTACTTTTGACAAACGAGAAAGCAACATCTGGCAAGTAATACCATCGTCATAAACACTTATATTTTTTTAAACCTCTTTGCTGGTCCTTGGAAATTAGATATCAAACGATCAATAATTCTAAAACCTTTTTAAAGTAAGTTTAATTCTTTAATTTTCACATATATTGCTTGGTAACTTAAAAATAAGAAGTAAAACACATTACCTTTATTAAGCCAATCTAATAAACATAATATTCTAAACTACATTATTAAATCCTCGATAATTGTAATTGTAATTGGATTAATTCTAAATCAATTAGTGTAATAAGTGATTGACACAAATCGCGCAAATGAAAACTTCGATTTTCTATTTATAGCTACAATATTCCACGTGCAGAATACATTCGAGAATATTTATGTTTTAATGTGCAAATATCTCTATATGATCGAATTTCTTTTTATTAATCTGTTTCAAGTGTAGAACCGACATTTTTATTTCAATTTACGAACTCCATATTGCGTTCCCTTTTCTTCTTCTTCTCATACTTAATCACGAATGAAAATACGATCTCCAAAATCAGCACCAAGAAGGCTATCCAGTATCCTAAAGCCAGGATGATCAGGGGCGTAGAAAACTCCAGAATAGACACAGAGTAGATGCTGCTGTCAGGAGTTCTGACGCAGGGAGGTCGAGGCTCGTCCCAGCTCCACTTGATCCTGTTCATCAGACCCGTCTCTAGCATCTTCCGCACCCTGGAAAGAAGAGGTAGATGTGTGACCAGGATGTGGTCAAGTATCTGTACATTAAGAGGTTATGGCAAACATTCACTTACAATACATCATAGATGATAGAAAGATCATTTTACGCAAATGACTAAACTAAGCTAGAATTGTGAGCACAGCATTAAGTCAATCGTAGTTACTGTCGTAAAAACACAATGCAGATAACTAAAAATACCTATCTCTGACGAGCTAATTACAATTTGTGAGAAAATACAATAACAAACATTCATCTCATAACAAACATATCTCTCATATGTAAGAGGCCATCTGGGTGGGTACCATCGCAGTGTCTATTTCTCCTGTCAAACAGCAGTGTAAATACACTGTTGTATTTCGGATTGAAGGGCATTGTAGCCAGAGTAACTACTGAACATATTGAGACTTAACATCTTATGTCTCAGGATGGCGAGCGCGGTGGAATGCCAAGTATTGCTTTGTAATTCAAGGTGTTGTTTAGTTTTGCTACTATTTATGAGCAGTCGTATCGCTTACTCTCCGGTAAACGGCATGCTCGTCTCGCTATTCAGAAGGAGAAAGCAGAAAGAAGGAGTAAGCTGAGGTACTACCAGGACACCCAGTTTTCGCCTGGAATGTTTTGTCCTCCGATAGTCATAGAAGCAGAGCCTATCATCATATCAGTCAGAAATTTCCATTTTGCCATGCTCTCTCTCTGCACCACCTAAAGGTTGACTGGCAGAAAATGCCTCAGGCATTAAGTCCGCCTTTATAAAGTTTATCTATATAAAGTATAAAATAAAATAAAAATAAAATTCTAACACAACTATTAACACAGAGTAAAAAATACCCATAGGCCAGATGATCTCTATGCGGCGAATGCTTCTTCATGATCGCTCCAAGTCTGTGAGGTTCATACATCGGCACATCCTGTGTCTCACAGATCTCCCGTTCACTAAAAGTATTCTTCATCACGCCATAGGATATGATAGTGTCCACGTGGAACGCAAAGCCACCCTTCTTCACCATCGCCATGCCTTTCTCTGGCGCGAAGAAATTCTCCGAGTTGCCTTGCTTAATCTTCCTGCTGTACATTTCCAGGGCCACTGGGTCTGTGGTGCGCTATGAATTTGGACAAGATTATATTGGTAAGTTCTGGATGTTATATTACGCTTTTTGTAAGCAACATTTGGTAAGACTTCAAACAATATTTTCAATGATAATATAAACCGAGTATGACATGAGAATGCCTTCTGATTGAAGAGTGAAGGTTTCGTTGAACCATTACTCCCAGTTGTTACCAATTGTGTTGGGAATATTTAAGGTACGCAATGATTAGTCTTTCGTATTACTGAATTTATTGCATAAATGCTTATATCACAATATACCTTAAAATAATCCCGATCATATAATGCCTCCTCGACTCCAGCTCTCAAATTACTTTCTAGCAGATCCTTTAGAGTTTTTATGTTCTTTGGTGCTTCCATCAACAAAGTGGACACTACAGATGCTGTGTAGTACTGATATAAGAGTGCTGAGTACACAAACGTGGAAAATATCAGTATCTTTATCGAAGTCGATTGCTGCATCAGTGATATTCCTGTCAAAAAAACATACAATGTTTCTACCATTTGTGTAATTTCTTAGTGACTGGGTTCACAGACTTAACTGATAATAAAACTGTAGTTGATCATTGTTACTAACATATCTATATTTTATATTTATGGTGGTATCATGCATCATACTCGTGAACGGGTGCTGCTTGCGTGGACTGGCCTGTCCGATTAGCTTACATTGTAACTGATTGATAAATTAGTAAAGGGTTTCATAATTATACCTCGCGTTGGCGAAACAGAGTATGCTGATTCTTCGTTCCGTGCGACTTCGCTTCACTACACCATGTTATATATAACTTTTAAATTGTAACTAATTATTATTGAACTACATTGATTAAAACCAACTTGTAACTTTTGTAAAATTCACTATATTGAAAAAAGGGTTGGTTTTGAAAAGAGCAACACTAGAGTTTCTTGTCCGTTCTTCTCTAGTAAAAACCGCTTTCTGAATCGGGTGTTAGAACAAAAAAATACTGAATCTAAATGATGTTGAATATTTTAATGGATTCAATAAATTATTTTCATTTCACTATCGAAACCAAATGAAAACAAGATTGCTGAAATCTTACAAATCTATAGCTCTACCACTTCCTACATCTTCAACTTTTCCTTTTGTCTTTTTCCATTTAAACTTTCCAAAGCCTAGAAAGCTATCCAATTCTAATATGATTATGAAGGTCAGCGTTTTTATATTATACTTTCTTTTGAGATCATAACAGTAAGTAGCAATGATCATAACTTCAGATATGCCAAATTTGTCGTCACGCATTTTATATATAAAGAAAAATCAATAAACACTCACCTTGCTGACAAAGAGCTCCCCAAAGACAAAGCAATGCAAGACTCAATGAAGAATCCGCAGACGATTCTCTCAAATAGAACTTGAACATTACACACAACACAACAGCAGTAAACAGGAGTAGGGCTACAACGCAGAACCACACCACAGCACTGAGCGGTCTCGTGTAGATGGTGTAAAATCCACTGGGATGCTTCGGATGACGAAAGATGAAGCTGTGCCTAAAATAACGGAAACATTTAGATTTTACAGGCTTGATGGATTTTTGGAGGAATTTTAATATAAATATCCTGTCAAATAATAAAAATAGAGAAATCTTTCAGTGAGAATTTAGAAAATATCTAACTTTTACATACCCTAGCTAACGTCTCATTATAGTTAAATCCTCGGCTTAAAAATTCCATGGACAAAGACGGTATCCTCTCTAATTATTATTGTGTTGCTTAATTATTATAAACTGAATGTTATGGATGAAAATTAAATTAAAATATGATACCTTGAATGCCATACTTCCGCTGTGTAGTCTATAAGCTCATTTCTGTCACTTCTGAAGTAGACTGGCGATCCGCCAATATCTGTCTCTTTTCTCTGAAGAGTGCCAACCATGCCGTCGAAACTACCATTTCTAATGTAGCCCCATGAATTAGTCCTTATAAGATGATATCTACAATGAAACAGTATAGTTTCAAAATCAATATGATTTTAGTAGATAAGTTATTAGTATTGTTTTCGACTTTAATTTTGTATTTTATATTTCAGGGCGATAAAAACAGATAACGTCGCCTTTGTTTGTTTGGAAAAATAAGGTACAGAAACTTACGTCATATTGTACATATCTTGCAGATACTTAAGTAGTGTTATATACTTCAATTTATGCAGCGAATCGTAGTCCATATGATTGTTATGCATCAAGTAATGCTCAAATGTCTCGTGCTTTAAATCCTTCAAAACAACAACTGCACTTTTTAATACCACCCCACTCAGATCATGCCTTCTACGCTTTCTTCCCATTTTTAAGGTTGAATTCCATATTCCTATAAAATTTATTTTAAATACACCGTTTTTGTTAAATCCCGTATTAAAAACTTCGTAAAGGTCATATCCAGTCTGTGTTTTATAAGCAACAGTAGCATCGGCATCAATTTCGATGGGATGTTTGGATAGTTCTTGCACAGTAGAATTTAGCTCTTGAGTAACGAAAATCCAGATAAATGGAAACTGGAAATGTATTCCAGATTCTGTACAATCAAGAATTCGATTCCAATTCTCACAGGAACAATTCACAATAATACCAATTCGTGAACGACTTTTAGGAATATTCAATAGCATCTGTCCATCTAAAATAAAGTTGCTCGATTTTATGTTATGTTCGAAGAGCATTTTTTGAGAAGCAACCGCCACGTCTTTGCTGCATTGAAACATAATACTGTCGTGAAGATGTTTATGCTTGAAGAAGTCGGATAGAAAATGTATTTCAGTAGCCAAGGAGGCAAGGAACAAGAAGTTTAGTGACGTCATCCTTAACTTCTGGCGCCGGAGTGAATGTAGACCTATTAAAGAAACATATGTAAGTAATATAAACACTGAGAAATATTAACAAAAAAAAATGTGTTATATTTTCAATCTTATTTTTATGGTTTACTATAGACGTTCTTATTTATTTATTTTTGGTCCAGACAAACGATGGTTCAGCTTGGTTTATGGTCAGTCGTCCATTCATTATAAAACATTACCTGTTTTAAAAAATAAGTGGAGAAAATGAAAAGAAAGCTAGGGATATTGTAGGGCTTGTTATACGTGTGAATACTTATAACACGTTTAAATCACTCCATAAAAAGAGGATAAAAGCATTTAAATAATGGCATTAAAACATCTCTGTTTGCAGTTGACAAACAGTCGTCCGACACTGTCCCTCGCGATATAACCAATAGCAAATAACTTAACACCCTTTTGAACCGAGAAAGCACGTACAATGCCCTGATGAAATAGCAATAATAACCAAATAAAATTATCAGCTATTTATAAATCATTTGCATTGGCAACACAACAGTTACATAAACGATACATTTTTTTAAATATTTGTGACGCAAAAGATCTCAAATAATAGTAATTTTTTCAGAACGGCAGTACCACGGTAACATATTTTTAGTATTAATTTAAACTCACGCCTTTTTCCCAGAGGGGTTCGGTACAGGTGTTACCAGGGCCTAACTTTTCGCCTTGTGTGTTCTGTTCCACGACGTGATAGGGGGCGAGCCTATCGCCATATCAGACAAAAATTCTTAGTTAATAGTTATGATATTGAATAGAAAAATCCAATATCGGGATTGAGGTACCGGGGTTAGAACCCGGGACCTTAGCTTTGCAATCATACCATGATTGTATGTAAATATAATTCCGCGGAGGGTAGTTTGTCATCATTGATTTGTTTTTGAGTTTCGTGCGCGCTTTGCAAAGCATGGCGCTTGCTTCGCCGTCAAGCCGAAATATTCGTTTAATTCGTGCTTATCTAATATCTCGTAGACTATTTGGTAGTTGGTGTTTATTGGTTCTACAGTCACCGTCGTCGGCGCTGACCGTCCAGCTTTGGGAACGGGACTTCGGTGAGTCATTTTATTTTTATTTATTTACTACAAACATTTACAAAATAAAAACAGTTCAACAAATACATTTCCCCACAAAACTGCTGCTCTAATTGGCCTGTGGGTATCCCGTGAATCTTTAAACTAACATCAAAAATAAGTGTAAAAAAACAATATCAAAGATTTTTTATTATAACGTTACAATAATATTTATATATTTAAAGGGTATGATCACAAAGCTAGTCAACTCCAGACATGCAAGGGCGTAGCATAACACAGTTTACCTTTCGGCAGGATAATCATTTTATTCGGTTTCATATTGCCCGTCATCGCATGATTCAATTTCCAAAGAGTGTATTGCCTAATTTAGGATGGCATGAAGTGAACAGTTGATAGCATTAGTGTCGCCCCTCCCTCCGACATCAGAATTGTAGCTGTTAGATTAATACTTTGAAATTTTTAGGTTAATTTCTCGTTTAAAAATTAAAGAATTTCCTGTATAGCTACTATACCAGAAAAATATGTACATAGTCCTGATCTCATTTTAATTTACAAGTTTTGTCTTAAATATCGAAAACCATAAGAAGACTTTTCGGTCTCAGGAACACCGATACCTCATGCAAATACTTGTAAAAAAAAACATTATAACCCTACAACAGATATATTAGGCATTCTCCGAAGATTTCCATAACAATGTATTATAAAAACTCACCATAATATAATAAAAAAGTACTTGTTATACAGTCGGAGGTCTGCTGAAATACTTGATAGTCTGTACAATTCAGCTTGACGATAAAATGTGTCGCCAAGTCCTCGAAATTCTTGCTATATTGCATGCTCCTAACTAAGGGTCTTTGCCCACTACAACTTAGCATATTATGGGATATGATTCTATAAAAAATATATTTGGCGATAGGCTCGCCACCTATCACATCGTGGGACAGAGCATATAAGGCGAAATGTGGGCACCTGTTCCTGGCACCTCTGCCTACCCCTTCTGGGAAAAAGGCGTGAGTTTATGTATGTATGTAAAAATATATTTGGAAGATGTATACTGGTGCATGATATTCATATCATCCAATGATGACATTTGTACACAGGGTTGAAATCCCGTCATGGTGACCCGCGTAAAAGTGTAATGTTTCGGAACTATCTGTGTATATCGATAGTCACTGTGTTGCTGTTGGTTAGACGCCGACTGTGAAACGAGAAGCCACGGGTTCGATCCCCGCACCCAGGCAAATGTTTGCGTAGCCCACGAGTATTTGTCTGGTCTGGGTTTTTGAGTGACCGAACAGTCTCTCGTAGTGTCTAATACCAGACTTAATTAATCTTAGTGTAGGGCCAAAAATATGAATTTGACTGTTGAGTGTATATACCATTTATTTATATCCTGAATACAATCAGGATCTGGACTTCACTGAACTAACAAAAAGGGTCATTGCAGTTTTTTTATGCCAATTTAAGAAAATAAGCCATGTTTTTTATTTTATAAGCTATCTAGCCTACTAAACTATTTCCTCACAGTCTGATGATGTTCCATAAAAATGCACCATCAATATTCTTTTGTATAATGTTTAGTCACATAGCACTATTTTTCATACGCTTTTATTAGCTTCAGACGTATGTATGTTAGCATGTAACGGAATTTTTGAACATGATTTCGACCCCAAATTTGGCATAATTATTAAGGACCGATGACAATTCAATATTTTAAACATTTTGACCCGTTAACCTTACTAGGATAATCAGGAAAAAATACGCTTTTATAGAAAATCCAACAAAAAAATACGTTTTTATAGAAAATTCGACTAAAAAATGAAAAATAAATAATAGTTTAAAAAAACTAAAAAAAATACGCTTTTATAGAAAATCAAAAAATAGAAAATAAATTTTAATAAATATAGTGTAAGAAAAAATGATTTTATTGTAAAAAAAGCATGGGGTGCTTTTCAGGATATTATCAAAATAACCCTTCTAGTCATATATGTTCATAAAATATTTAGAAGTATTGATACCACGCACCCAACGCTTTTTTTACCATAAAATCATTTATTATACTATTTTTAATTCAAATTTAATTTCAATTTTTTAGTTGGATTTTCTATAAAAGCGTATTTTTTTAGTTTTTTTAAACTATTATTTATTTAAATGCTAAGTTGTAGAGGTTGAAGATCCTAAGCCGATTTGCATATTAAAACAATTGACAGCAGGGACACGACATTGAAGGGAAAATTTCACCCATCAGCGATTCCGTTCATTATTATCATAATAAATCGAAACATGTCAACTGTGTAATGGCTCCTGTCAAATCTATTCACAAGTTTAAATCAGTTGATGTAATTTATATTTCACTTTTAAATTTGTTCCACAAATATGTTTGAATAATAATGATTGCTGTTTCATTTTTCTTCTCCTGTCTTTTTGCCTTCTCATTATCTTATTAATCTTTTTATTTTATGTGTATAGTAGCTAATTACTTCTCGTCTTCATAATTAACTTGCATACTTAAAAGATCTCTAGAAGAATATTCAACGTATGTAATAAAAAAAGGGTATACACTATTATTTTAGGAAAAAAATGTATTTACCATCCAAATACGAACATAGGAAAAAAAATCACGACAAAAAATCGTCGCCTTTTTTTTGCAACATTATCTAAACTACCACCCGGCTTCGTTTTCGGTAGCAGTCTTGACATACCCTGTATGTATGTAAAGTTCACCTACCCAAATTGAACGCGCATCATCGTGTGTTGGACTAAGCCTAAATATCTCCATCGTAAAAACCTGCTGTATTACCGAAAACATCTGGAACTCATTACTCATAATGAAACGAATACATCGCAATTGCTATAACACAAAGGGAACGGCGACAATATCTTCCTGTACATAGTGCCCAGTATTCAGGCCGCTCCGTAGAATTTTATAATGAAATCAACAAAGTTTACACAGCACTTCTCAACTGTATAAACTGCCGTTCGTCCGGTGTTTAATTTATTATTTCGTCCATCGCGGTTTATCTGACTATCCATTGCTTGCGAAATTAATGGGAGTAGTTGTAATGCAAGAAAGAAAGAGATGGAGAAATGGAGCTATAATGGGAAAATTGTATGTGTGGGTTCACATACAGCTTTAATTTGATTATAGGGGTTTGGGACTACTGTATCAGCCCATATACGTCCCACTGCAAGGCACGGGCCCGTCCACAATCGAGAGTACGATTGAGAGTGGTTAGACCATATAGTCCACCACGCTGGCTTATTGCGGGTTGACAGACTTTACATACCATAGAAATTCTTACAAACCGCTAGGGTATGCAGGTTTCCATACGATGTTTTCCTTCACGGTAGTTGAATGTTTTCCTTAGAGGAGGCCCGACCCCTGCATTGGGACGTATGTGGGCTACTAGTATATTGCAATTATTATTCAACTAATACCTCAGTCCGGCCCGTGACCATGAAAGCTGTATAGTAATGTAAACATCGGAAAGTTAAAAAATGAAAAAACATAACCATATCTTCTATACATATAAATAAAATTGAAGTGTCTGTTTGTAAAGTGAAAATAAAGAAAAATGTCCAACTACATATCGTTATATACACGATACCTATAACGAAAATGAACTTAGATTTTTTTCTGTCTGTCTGTCTGTCTGTTTGTTCCGGCTAATCTCTGAAACGGCTTGACCGATTTTGACGGGACTTTCACTGAAAGATAGCTATTTTTTGCGGGTGTAACATAGGCTACTTTAATTTTGAAAAACAAATAAGGGTTCCGCAGAAAAAAAAATAAACGCTTAAATTTTGAGGTTGTTTTTTTAAATATGGTATTATGACACGCGGGTGGATGAGCTCATTATGTTTCTTTGATTTATTTGGTCTAAAAATATTCTAAAAATGTCATACTTTTATTTCAATGTGTAGCATTTGTGTAAATCTAAAAAAAACATTATGCAACTCCTTACCTTTATAACAAGTGAATATATTATGTGCTGATAAAGAAAAAATAAAAGATTCTACAAAAATTACGTCCAAATATTTTAAACGTTAATTATTATAAAAAAGGCGTCTGTAACAGCAGGGCTTCTCGTTAATTGCTTTCAGCTGCACTTTCCATTATTAAAAAAAATAATTAATTTAACAATAATCGATTACATCTGTGAGACGATAATCTTGTGCAGCTCAGTGGACCGGTGAACTTATTTATTTAACACTTTAGTGTACACTAATGAAAATATAAATATAATAGAAAAATAGAATGCACAAGTGACGGCGTTATTGCCCAAAGCAATTTCTGCCAGACAACCATGCGGGCAGCTTCAGGTGTACGAATAATATAACAATCTTTTATTGTATTTAATATAAGTACATACATTCCTATTTACATATCCAATAAACATATACATAAATATAATCCTATAATAATGTACATAAACATAAAGGCAATTAATATTGTAACGTAGTTTTAAAGTTGTAATTGTTGTTTTATTGGTTTGTGTCACCTGCAGTGAAAGATGAGGTCACGAGTTCAATTTTCGAATAATATAATCCTATTTTTTGAATATTCTGGCTCACATGGCAGTAAGTACAATGACATCAGGATAAACTAGCTATTGATTAGTAAAATACCATCATATCTCGCCTTTCAACGTAATTTCTCCGGTAATTTAATTGTTTCCCCACCTTACAAATATTCAGAAATTTTTAAACAATGCAAAATATCGGCTTTCTTACAATTTTAAATTTGTTAGAGCAACGCTGTTGTCAAATATGACTCAGCTTGGATGGGCAGGCTCGTTTCGGGCGGTACCACTGTCTTACAGGAGACCGACGTTAAGCGACAGCTTTACTGTCGCGTTGCGTTCGGTGAGTGACTTACCGGCTACCCATTATTCTATTCCGATCACTTTTTTTTCTCGCATTCTTCCCAATTTTATGGACCGGCAACATATAGATGATCCAAGCTTTGTGGATATTCATGGACAGTGATCACTTACCATCAGGTGACCTGTTTGCTCGTTTGCCGGACCTATGCAATAAAAAAGACTTGTATATTTTCACTTACACAGTCAATATATCTCAAAACACCATTAACTAAGCCCGCGATCTTTCCCCTGTAACTTAACTCCCACAAGGCCTTCACTATATGAACCCAATTTATTCGCAAACATTATTATTCGAGGCGCAGCATCTTCGATTTCATCTCGTCATTGCCCGTCCATCCTAATTGATTCGGCTTAAGCTCCTTCCCACCACAACAGAGGAAAACAATGTGGGGGATTCATTTTGTAAGACGGTATGGAACTTTTATTTCATTATTATATTCATTATTCATTTCATTACTATCTACGTTTTCATTTTTACAATAATTTTACTTCATTAAATGATCACCTGGGTAGGCACCACTACAATGTCTATTTCTCCTGCTAAACAGCAGTGTAAATGCACTGTTATTTACCGGTTTGAAAGACATTATAGCCAGAGTAACTACTGAACATATTGTGAATTAACATCTTAAATCTCAGGATGGCGAGCACAGTGGAATGCCAAGCATTTTTTTTATTCATGGTGTTGTTTGCTGATAGAGATATGCAAGGTGAACGGACGGACGGGTTTAGTCTCTGAATGCAGGCCACTACCAACAGGTCGATGTGTCCATTCTTGGGGGAAGCCTATGTTCAGCAGTGGACTTTCTGTAGCTGAAGAAAGAGAAAGAGAGAGAGAGATGCAAGACTTTAAAGCGTGGAAGGTGTGTTTAATAAAAGACTGAACATATGAAAGCACATCCTGCCATTCGCAGTTTCGTACGCTATACGTGAAGCAATATTTCTTAAAGTTCCAACATTTTGTGAAACGCCGATAGCGTAATAAAGTTGAAACTTTTTACATCAAATCAGAGGATATCAACGCTGGAGTAATCTTTATAATTCTGAACTTCTCAGGCGTGCGTAGATTAATGATCAAAAACATCCGTGTGAAGTCTTTGATGTTGTTCATTCAGCGTGTTTTTTCGTAAGAATTTTTATGATAATATGTTAAGTAATTTTGTGTGTAGCATTTTTTAAATTGCAATGAATGGCTAGACGAACATGCCGTTCGTCTGATGGTAAGCAATACGACCGCCCATGCACAGTAGCAAACCAAACAAACCTTGTATTACAAAACCATGTTTGGTATTGCACTGCGCTCGTCATCCTGAGACATAAGACGTTAAGTCTCAATATGTCCAGTAGTTATTCTGGCTACAATATCCTTGAAACCGAAATTTCCCTAATCTTCTCCATCTTTGTCGACTATGAGAAATATCTGACAATTTTTAAGCCTAACTGTATCAGACATCCCGCCATCGTTTTAGAGTTATGCCTCGACACTCATACCACCTTGAATTGGCAAGCATCCATTGATCTATAATCTTAACTTATTGGTCTGGGTACCAATATTCTGTGGACATTACCAGCCCAGTACCACTTAGGTTTATTGGTCTTGTTGCAGATGCCAGTTGTGATGCATTCGTGGCTAGGAAGCATTAGACTAGAAAGCAGTTTTAACGGATCACTACAGAATAACAGTGAAGGAAGGATCTAGTGGATAGCATTCTTTAGTGATTCATAATTTTTTTGGTTTCGTTTGTTGTTGTATTCATACCACGATCCAAGAGCACCACGTCGACTTACTGTTGGTAGGTCTCGCATACATATGTCTGAGGCCGCCTGGGTAGGTACCGCCGCAATGTCTATTTATCTTCTCCCGCCAAACAGCAGTGTAAGTGCACTGTTGTGTTGCGGTGTGAAGGACATTGTAGCCAGAGTAACTACTGGACATAGTGAGACTTAACATCTTATGTCTCGGGATGGTGAGCGCAATGGAATGCAAAGCATTGTTTTGTAATTTAATGTATTTTTTGGTTTTACTTCTGTTTATGAGCGGTCGTATAGCTTACCATCAGGCGAACAGCATGCTCGTCTCGACATTCATAGCTATAAAAAATAAACGACGTCCTACATGGATACCCTAATAGTCCAGATGCGTTACTGATCTCTCCATATCGGCGACAACTCATTTCGTATCAAATGATATTGTCTTTACCGCGCGTGTTATTACATTCGCCTGTTTTATTAATATTCCGGCACGTCCTGCCTCCAAGGAAGACAGTAGGAATAAAGGGTATTACTGTCACAGGGTAGTCCTGTGTTCATGGTTGATTATTTCTTTATATAGGAACACGAAATATCAAAAATAAATCAGAGAATTTTTGTCCGAATGTAAAATGGAATTTAATAAATTGCATTAAAGGCAAATTTTTGTAAGAGTTGACGTCGGGCCGGTAGGATTTAATTATTTTTTTTTTGTGCGAAATAATTATGATACTATACTATCAAAGACAAATTATCACCAAGCTTATTTCCCTTTAGAATTAATTACCTATATATATATATACATTGTTCAAGCTTGTTTTTCCATAAGCTTAAACCGTCAAGCATGTATCCCACAGGGATAAATTGAAAACACAGATCCTTGCTTTTTACCATCCTGAGGTAACTTTTAGTTCGTCTTCGTACAACAATATCTCCATGAATTCTTGTCGATTTCGATTAATTCAGGCCTGTACCTTGTTTAAAGTTAATGTATAAGACTATTATATCAGTTCAAATCATAAAACGAACAAACCATTCCACAACAACCATAATTATGTCCAATGAAATATATTTGTGGTACAAAAAATTCAATAATTTAATTATTATATACAATAGGTAATAGATATTCCAATTAGAGAGTTCACAAGTCATAAATTTAGATTTTTAAAGATGTAAATACCCAGATAAGCAATAATAAGACGTCAAAACATTATGAAATTTACACATAATGGCAACATAAATAATCTTGTACTGAAATTAAACTTAAAAACGAAGGTATGAGTATAATGAGTATTTCTCTCAATATGAAATTACATAATAAAATACTAGGGAACGATTACATCGCTGAGGTCTCGGGTTCGAATTCCGGGTGGGGCAAAGTCGCGATAGGCTCGCCCCCTATCACACACGGAACGAATCACACAGGCCGAAATGTGGTGGTTCTGGTATCACCTCTGCCTACTCCCTCAGGGAAAAGGCGTGAGTTATGTATGTATATACTAGTTTTACATCCAATGTGAATAGTTTTAATAAATAAAATAATTGAACTGCATTTTGATAAATGTATATTTTAAAACGTGACCTATTGAAATTTCTATTTCTATTTTAATATTTTTTTTTATTGAAATTTCTATTATCTATTTCTATGGTATGTAAAGTCCGCCAACCCGCACTAGGCCAGCGTGATGGACTATATGGCCTAACCACTCTCAATCATTTTCTCGATTGTAGAGTAGGCCCGTGCCCTGCAGTGGGACGTATATGGGCTGATACAGATACAGAGATTGAAATTTAATAATATAATTTTGTCTATCTATTACATTCCACATGTTAAAATACACAAACGACCTTCATATCTGTTACTGGTATTTAAACAGATTTATGCAAATATTGCAAATACATGGGAATTTCAATATAGAAAATATGTTTCATATAGTATCACAAATCGTAATATTACATACTTGAATTATTTAGATATGCTATTGGTAGGATATGCGAATTTGCCTGTAAAGAGATCTCGAGAACAGGCACACAAGTATCGTGTTTTGAACACGACTAGTAATGTACATAAGTTCAAATTTCATATTTTTTTTTGATTTTCTGTATTACAAAATCACTTAAAAATATTGTCAATTAAATGAAAAAATTGTTATTATAGCACTATAAAAGCAATCTAGTACTTCTTAATTCTAATTGTACATAAAATGCTATTGTATTATCTTTATTATTTTAGCTAAGTCCTTTGTTACTCATAGCGCTTTCCACTGAATCTAAAACAAGGAACTCCAAATGAATAACAAAAACAGAATACGCAATACAATCCAAAAAATATACGCATAGACGGCCAGGAAGAGGTAAGAGGCTATTCGAAACCAAAATTGTTTCTTCCTCGCTAGCTTTGTGTCTTTCAGTCCGTCTTTTAAGAAGAACCTTCTTAATCCAATAGGCCAGAGTCTCATCATCTCACACCAGTCTATACTGAGTGGATTGAAGGGGAATATGGCCTGGTCTACTGGAGACAGCTTCTGGTACAAGGCCAGGGTGTTGGCGTCACCAAACAGCCACTGGTGGGTCGCGAAGAATTTCAGAACTTCCGTCAACTTTTCCATTTTTGTGTAGAGTTTTACGAACCTGGAAATTTTGGTGCTGTAAATATTGACCATGATAAAATAGGTAGTTAAGAATGTTTTGTATGATGACTTGATGGTTTACCTAACAAAAGTAGGGATAGGTCATGGAATCGAAATAAATTTTAACATATTTCTGCGTCGTCCATACGTATTGTAATAAGACGTGCAACATTGTGTTTGCTAGTAAGTGGAGATCCACTCGAGAACCTTTCGACCTTATCAGTCACCGAATTTCGTATAATGTGTCTTACCTGTCGCCACTTCAAATTTAATTATAATATCCACTATCAACAAAATTATACCATTCATTTATAAGACATTTTGTGTTTCACCAAACTGGTCAAATTTACAAACTTCGGCCCCAATACTCACCTAGGTCTTCTTCCGAATAACACTCTGATGGCATCTATTAAGTAAGCTGGTATTAAATGCAATAAACAATGCAGTACCATGTACAAATATTTGTTATCAACATTCATAGCAGCCGAATACCACATGGCCTGTGAGGATACGCCATTCGTGTTCTCGAAGAGTATGGCACTAGCTTCACCTGGAAAAAATATTATAATAATAATAATAATAATAAAAAAACTCTTTATTTAAAACACCACAAAGTATTTACAAAAATAAAAAGAGAAAAACAAATAAGTGTTAAAAAACGGCGGTCTTATCGCTAATAGCGATCTCTTCCAGACAAACGTGCAAGAAGAGGAGATAAGTGGTAAACATTGACGGTGCTTTTTATGACACTAAAAGATAAACTTACATAAACAATACATAAATACATATTCAAAGATAATAATAATATATATAACGATGCAATGAAAAAAAAAAAACATACACCAAAACAACATACATACAATATAATAATAATAAAAATATATTAATAGTAAAGTATGGACACAGTTTTAGCTTCCCAGAAAGTGTGCTTTCACTCTCGACTTAAAAGTTTCCAAGGAGGGTGACCGTTTTATACTGAGAGGCAATGCATTCCACAATCGCACTGCTTCTACAGTAAAGGAGCGATCGTAGAATGATGTCTTGTGTACCGGGAACTTCAACATCAGATTCTCTGACGACCTAAGGGAATGAGAATTTGCAGTATAGAGGAAACTAAAACGGTCCTGAAGATAGCGCGGAGCTGAGGGATTAAACAGGATAGTGTAGAGAAGAGACAGAATATGAACATTCCGGCGATGTCGTATAGGAAGCCACTTGAGCTTAGTACGGAATTCGGAAACATGGTCATATTTACGAAGTCCAAATATAAACCTAATACAAAAATTTTGAAGGCGCTCAAGTTTGTCTAGCTGGGCCTCGGTAAGATCGAGATAGCTGATGTCGGCATAGTCGAGGATAGGAAGCAAAAGAGACTGTGCAAGCGCAATTTTAGTGGCAGTCGGAAGGAAGTTCCGCAACCTACGCAAAGATCCCGCAGTCGCAAATATTTTGCGACTGACAGCCATCATCTGAGGCCCCCAAGACAAAGTGCGGTCGATGATTACGCCAAGGTTTTTCACGGTGTCACTGAATGGGATGGTAACCCCATCAAGCAACACGCGAGGCAAAAGTGTCCAGTCGACCTTACAGATAGTTCTTGGGCTCCCCACAATAATGGCTTGGGTTTTATTAGGATTTAATTTGAGGCCGTAAGCTTTACTCCATTTGTTAATTTTCTCGAGATCCCTATTCATAAGGTGAATAGCATCATCCAGATGAGTGAGAGGAAATTGACAATAGAGTTGAAGATCGTCTGCATAAAGGTGGTAGGATGATGAAAGATTACAAGATATGGAGTTAATAAAAACTGAAAATAAGAGAGGAGATAAGACGCCACCCTGAGGTACACCGGCAGAAGTGCTACACCACGAGGAAGTCATTTCCCCTAGGCGCACACATTGACGGCGGCCATACAGGTAACTTTGAAACCAGTCAATGACGCTTGGAGATATGTTGAAGGAGCGTAGTACAGCAAGGAGAATATCAAAGTCAACTGTGTTAAAAGCGTTACTGAAATCTAGGAGCGTAAGCACTGTCAACTGCCCGTTTTCCATCCCGAGGCGAAAGTCGTCGGTGATTTTGACAAGTGCAGTGACTGTGCTATGTCTTGGACGAAAGCCAGATTGGAAGGGATTAAGAAGGTCATTTCGGGTAAGGAATGAGTGTAATTGATTATAAACTAGACGCTCGAGGACTTTGGATAAGAAAGGAAGAATGGATATGGGACGGTACTCGGAAAAGGCTTTAGGGTTCGGTTTTTTAGGTAAAGGAATAATCTGTGCTTCCTTCCATAGAGAAGGAAACACAGCATTGGAAATAGAAAAGTTTAAAATATGACACAGGATAGGGAGAACAATATCAATGATAGGAAGAAGCATTTTGCGGCCTATACTGTCCATCCCAACAGCGTTAGACGCTATTGAGAGGATGCTCCTCCGAACATCACAAGCAGTGAATTGACGAAACACAAAAGAAGGGAGGTCAGGAGCGGAAGCATTCGAGAGAGAATTGATAGTAGAAGCTTTAACAACGCCGTCTATATTAGGCGTAGAAGAAAAGTGCAGATTCATTTGATTAATGTCTAATTTGTTAGAGGAATCCTCTTGGCGAGGCTTTCCAACTCCTAATGACCTGAGGAACTTCCAAACTTTAGCTGGATCCTCAACTTGAACTGAATCATGAATATGGCGTCTTTGAGCGTCCCTACACACCGAATTGCAGCGATTTCTCAACTTAACATAGTGATCTCTACTAGCCTCAGTTGGATTTAACTTATATTTAGTTTTGGCTGCAGACTTTTTCTTTTGGAGCTCTTTTATTTCCTTATTAATCCAAGGTGCAGGAAGGTGTTTCATTTTAACAGTTCTCAAAGGGGCATGAATATCATACAACTGGGTGACAATGCTGTTGAATAATGTGACTTTATCGTCTACAGAGTCAGCCATCATCACAGGTGCCCAATCTAGAACATTCGCATCCTTTAAGAAAGCCTCTTTATTGATACCACTGAAATTGCGCTGCAGAATGACCGTGGGTTTCAATTTAGGAGGCCGAAGTTTGTAAGAGACAAAGATAAGATGGTGATAGGAAAAACAATCAGCTAGGCATTGACCGTGCTTGGCGACATGCACTAGTGATGAAACAAGGATTAGGTCAAGTAAAGAAGGAGTCGAGTTTGGAAAATGATGGGTCGCAGTAAGGGGAAGAATATGCATGTTGCTCGACTTCACAATGCGTTCAAGAGAAGTGGAACGATGATCTTGTTTGAGAAGGCACGTATTGAAATCACCCATAATAATGGTGTGATTGTATGAGGGCATAAGATCTTCTAAAGTCTTCTCAAACGAAGCAAAATAATTAAAACGTAGGGACGGGCTATAAAAGACTCCGAGTAGTACCTTAGTATGCGCAAGTACGACTTCAATGAAGAGGTGCTCGCCGACATTGGGCAGGGGCGGTTGAGTAGAAACACTAATAACGGAGAAGGGAATATGTGCTCGCAAATAAATTGCTACGCCTCCACCGCTACTCCCAATCCTGTCATTGCGAATCAGATTGAAGCCGGGTATAGCATATGAAATAGAAGGAAGAGAAGGTTTAAGCCACGACTCGGAGACTAATATAGCATGAATATCCTTAACGTCAAAAGACATCAGCATATCGGAGAAATGAGCCGGAATGCTCTGCGCATTAATGTGAACTACATTCAAATTCCTAGGAACGTCAGAAAAATGAGAATCCAATGTTTCTGAAAGAGAGGGGATACTCGCAAAACTATCCTCGCTGCTATTATAATCACTTGTCGAACCAAAAGATAGGAACTCACTGCTATCACTGCGATCAAAAATATTATTCATTACTAATATATAAATATAGATATATACTATAAAAAAATAATAATAATAAAAACCTAATAAAAATTATAAAAAACTGTTATGTCCACTTCACCTGCCGGTTTCCGAAAAGAGAGGAAATATGATAAAAAATAACTAAACTTTACAAACTAAGAATCTAATCACATTAAATAATAATTATTACCACTACCCATCGCAACAAAAATAAAACTACTATAATCAAAAAAAAAAAAAAATAGTAAAAACATGAAAATAATAATAATATTGTAAATGAAAATAAACCCCTTACCTATGCATATAAACAAGAAAACAATAAATTTAATTAAAGAAGGTTAAAATTATAACAAAACATTAAAGAAATGAAATAAATGGAGTAATAAAACGTAAAGATAACAACGTATGACAGCTAGACATCCGCTGTCAGGTTGACGTGAAAACATAACCTAAGAATAAACATAATTGTCTAATAACGAAGGGTAGTGATAATATCGAAATAATTACCCGCTTGGGGCGGCACATATTAATAATATGTTATGGTACAATCGTCGGTGCACCTATTTCCTATTAGCTGCGGCCGCACGCCTTGGTTTGGTAGCAGCTATTGGATCCCTGGCAGTGGCTTCAGTTTTCTTGCGAGTGGGTGCCGCAGGAACACACCTCGATACAAGGCCATCCAATTCAGCCGCAGAAGTGATGCGATGCCGCTTGCCGTCAGGGCTCAACACGAAGACGTAGCCATCGTGGGTCCAGCATTTTGTGACGCCAAAACGCTCCCGCGCCGCCATGAAAGCATCATGTCTCGCTTTTGTAAGGAATTCTGATAGAGTTATCCCAGAACTCTTTAATTTTGTTTTGGCAGCCCAGATCTGGTTACGCAGAGATGAATCACGTAACTTAAACAAAATAGGCCTGGGTCGGTCAGCACTAGATTTGCCCATTCTGTGACAGCGAGCAATGTCCACACTACTGAAGCTGGGGAATTGAAAGCGCTGCACGAGAACATCAACAATGGCTGCCGGGATATTTTCCTTTGGATCTTCAGGGACTCCGTGCAACAGCAGTATTTTCCTCCGTGTGTGCATTTCGAGACGGTCATTGTCTGTTGAGAGTAGCTGTAATTGGGTCTGCAGAGTACGAAGAGCCTGGAGAGTGAAACTTTTAAAAGAGGAGAACTCGGCTTCAAGTGCAGACAATGTGTTACATGTGGATGGTGAAGAAATCTTCTGCTGCCTCTCTTCAAATTCAGCAAACTTTTGATTGAAGATGGTGCTAAGCTGGTCTAGAGACTCCTTGATTGACTCCATTGTTTTGCGATGTAGTTGTTGTGAAGTGCCAAATTAAAAAAGTGAAGAAAAAATTATGTGTTTGTTATTTCTTGAGGAAACACAGTCACCGGCAAGTACTATGTACACACTTTATTGTAACATATATTTTAGTAATAATTAAGCTATATAATACTATTTTATGTAAATTTATCTGCAGAGGTCTTAAATAACGATGTACACTTTTCAAAGTACCGCCAAAAAAAAAAAAAAAAAAAAAAAAAAAAAAAAAAAAAAAAAAAAAAAAATTATTTGAAGTTTATAGGAAAAATGTTATGAATAATATTATTCTTATGTTTACTAAGGCAACTCTCGTATAGTGCTACTAGCTTTCAGAAATTACGAGAGATTTCTCAGTCCCACAACACCACGTATTTGTCGAAAACACAAAAATGTATTTTTTTATTCTGGTCTTCGTGTCCATATGGAAAACACGCTTCTAATTTCACAACTAGCGTTACAACCAACTATTCCAAGGAGACTTATAATAATTATGTATCTGTATCAGCCCATATGCGTCTCATGATTGGTATACAGTTCACCACGCTTGCCTAGTGCGAGTTGGCGATTTACATACCATAGAAATTCTTAAAAACTTCACCGTTATTACAATTGCATCCATATTAATCACAAGATTTAATAAATTATCTATCAACCTACCCCAAGTCAGTCTGTTTCTGGTAGAACAAACTGTATATATCTTGATGTCTCTCAATCCTGCAGCTCTTCTTTGCGCCGTCTCCCAGCCAGCAGCGATCACGGCGTTGGTCACAAAGTCCACGGGAATGTAGTCGATCTTGACCCTCGAGCTGCCGTAGATCAAGTGGATGGTGCCCATCTTTACTCCGTGGCAGAGCTGAACATAATGATATTAGCCATTTTCTGAACTTATAAAATGGTCGATAGTTACAGAGTCCTGACCCCATAGTAAGGAAATTTGCCTCCCCAAAAAGTTTTAGTTGATGTTTTAAATATTGGTTATTTTATTATTTATTTATTATACTTCATATACATTGTATACAAGGCGGATTATTTCTCTCGCTATACAGTAGTGTAAATGCACTGTTGTGTTTGGATTGAAGGACATTGTAGCCAGAGTAACTACTGGACATAATGAGACTTAACATCTTATGTCTCAGAATGGCGAGCGCAGTGGAATGCATGGTATTTTTGGTTTTACTACTGTCCATGAGCGATTGTATCGCTTGCTATCATTCCAATAATAAAATATATACTCGTATACACAGGTGAATAGGAAATATGGCACACATACGTAGTTCACTGCGACAAGTCCTTAATCGATTGGACAGTGGTCACCATCCAGGTGAATATATCCTACCACTAGGAAAGTCATCGATAAAAGATATACCACAAGAACTCACTCCACTGTGTCCATTTATAGCTGTCTTGTCAATCCAACCCGGGCGAGGCTCGGTGTAAGCGTTTACAACTGAAAATAAGTTACAAAAAATTAATTTTCTCGACGCAATTTATATTTCTAGGCCAGAAAAAGGACTAAATTAAAAAATAACCCTATTTAATTATAAAATCATATTTTTAGTTGAAAGTTATAGCTCCAGTTCACACACAAGTAACACTAGTTCAGGGACAGTTTATGCAAAACTTTCTGTTTTATTACTTTTCCTTATTAAAACTATTTTTAGATGGTCGCAATGCAATTTTCACTGCTTCATTGTCCGTCATGAATAATTAGAAATCGTCCATGTTAGAAATACAAATTGAACAATGACTAGCATTCTACTTCTGGCAGTCAAAACTGAAATTATTCTCTACAATTATTAGTGTTGCCGCCGGTATAAAACGCAGCAAAAAACCGCCTGGATTGGGTAGGTACCTTCACCGCCCAACCCTCTTTAATTGAACTTTCGATTGCAAGAGATTTGAGCTTTATCACAGGTTGTCTCGATTATTGTATATTATTGTGATTAAATATTAGTGCGCCTACATCTAGGTTTAAACCCTTGCGAAGACCCAATAAATATAGATTTATTAATTGATAGACTAAAGAATCAAATGATTTACCGTTCAATTTTAAACGCGCACAATTTTTCGCAAATGTTTATATTTTTCAATCAGAAATTGAAAAATTCAATTACATTTTTTTTTTGTTGGTAAAATTGCGCCACGGAGCAAAAGCAAAAGCATGACGTTGTAAAATGTATATAATATTATTTTTGTGGATAAAACAACTGGCCGTTGCGGGTGAATTGAAGTTGCCAATGATTTCAATAGCGGTTACAACATGTGCTGTGAACTGTGAATTATTATAATTATACTTGTTCATTGTGGTATGTATGAATTAAGGAATATTACACACAACGGCCGCCGGCTCGGCGTCACAGCCAGACGACACAACCCAGTGGCCTATGCGAAAATAATCGTATCTGCAACAAGCGCATATGTTGCCCGCCAACCCGCAGTAGGCCAGCGTGGTGGACTATATGGCCTAACCACTCTCAATCGTACTGTCGATTGTAGAGTAAGCCCGTGCCCTGCAGTGGGACGTATATGGGCTGATACAGATGTAAAACACAATTATTGAATGTATATCATGTAAAACTCGCAATATAATATGTAAAAAACTATTAGGTCTGTATTCGCAGACAAACCAAGCAATGAGGTTTGCTATACTACTTGTACTATTTTTTTACTTTCTTTTAAACATAATAATACATTTTAACAATTGCCCGGCGACACTCAACAACGTTCTATAAATATAAATAAGTAAGCAAGTAACACATTTATTCAAGGCGCAAATAAACATAAGTAGAAAACAAGATAAAATAAAATTAAAACATGGCAAAGTACAACAAAATATGCTAACGAAATCTAAACAATTGTTGCGCCTACAATGGGCCTTCCATTCAGCTTTATGCTCATCATGTTTAAAATGTTCATCATGTCATGTCGAGCCGCCGACATGTCACCGACTAACAAAAAATTGCCGACATACGCCGACAGGGTGGCGGTTATGGTGTATAGTCCGCTTAATAAATTCAAAGGTATGAATTTTCCGGAACGCCGCCATTGCCCACTGAACTGAGAAAAACACTCACAAAGCTTAACTGTAGTCTTTTTTTGTCTTCTTTATGTTTGTTTTACGATTATGCTCTTAAGTTATGCGACAAGCAGTTCGTATGTATTATTCAACTGTGTAAAAACGATAGAAAGCAACCATTTTTAGTCTTCATCCATAGGAAGTCCACTGCTGAATGTAGACGTGCCCAAAGATCCACACAGCGACCTTTTGAGACTTTTGACATCTTGTTCAACAGGGTAGAAAGACAATCGCATTGATATTAAATCATCATTTTTTCAATAAGTACCTGATCACAGGTCCATTCCAATAAAATAGGTCGCCGTGGAGAAAGTAAATATCCTTCGAAAATTAAAACGACGAATAGAAATTATCTTCTAGCCTGTACTGTACTGTATTGTATCAGCCTATATACGTCCCACTGCAGGGCACGGGCCTATTCTACAATCGAGAGTACGATTGAGAGTGGTTAGGCCATATAGTCCACCCCGCTGGCCTAGTGCGGGTTGGGTTGGTTCTAGCCTGTATCTGTGTTTAATAAAATTACTATCAATCAGTTATTATCCCCACTAAAGTAGCCCCCAAAAAACAAAAATTTTCAAATAAAGAATACAAATTATTTTCCAGCCTGCATCTGTTTAATTTAGTTAAATGAGTGTTACGATTAACAGATGGCGCTGTTAGGGCAATAACTCACCCGTGGCGGGCCGCACGATGCAGACAGGCAGGCCATCTGCCGTCGTTCGTAATAACTCCTCCGCCACCGCTTTAGTGAATGTGTAGGTATTCGGCCAGTCTTTTAGCAAACTGAAATTAAAGTAATTTTTAAAGAGAATCTGCGATTCCAGGCCAAATTTTGATGAGCGTTTGGCTTCAAGTGTTGCTATGTGTTTTTTGTTTTCGAATATAAACGAAACATTAACTGGGGTATCGATAAAGTGAATCACAGAATGTGCATTTTAAATAACTTGACATTCGAGTAACAGTTACGTATAAAAATTACTTGTTTTTATTCATAAAATATATAAATTCCCACAAACTTATGACAATAGTCCATTATTTTTAGGTGTAAAATATCTAAATCGCAAATTATATGAATCACATCTGTCCCAAAATAATCATCACTTTAATAGAAACTGGTCGATTCCCCTTCAGTAAGGAAAGATAAATTACCAACAAAAAAAGTAAAAAAATAAAATGTTTAAATATTCTATTCCTCCACTGTTCCAAAACGACAACAGTAATGTAAGCTTATAACCAGGCGTGGATAGTAGTAGGATAGTGTTAAATGTAGTGATATTATTTCCCAATATGATAGTATAAAAAACTTCTGGACATATTAAGACTTAACATCTTATGTCTCAGGATGGCAACCCCAGTGGAATGTCAAGCATTGCTTTGTAATTCATGGTCCATGTCCATGAGATGACATATCGCTTAGCATCAGGCGAATGGCATGCTCGTTTCGCCATCATTTAAATAAATATTTACATAGCATACCCGGCTGTGCAACCATCAATGACAGCCTCTTCAGTTGTCTCCGCTAGCTCTATCAACTCGTTCGGTGGCATAGGACTCGGGTAGAACACCTCCAATACGTCCTTTTCGTTGCGACTATACGTTGCGTGGGAGTATGCAGTTGACACATGAACGAAGGATCTGAAACAAATATATTTTTTAAAATAAATATTTTATACCCATTTACAAACATGTTTCAAAGTAAGATTGGTGGATTCGATGGTATTAGAAATGATGTTATACATTTTATGTAACTTCATTTAAGACGGATAGTAATTAAAAGAACAATATAACAATAAATAGCGAATTAAATGAGTATCCATTCAAATTAAGGCTGAAAATTTTTGAGTTCCAGACAGTTTGTACCATTATAAGCAGCGTTTTTATATTATATTAATTTCAATATTTTTTTTTCTTTCCCAGGGGATTTCCTCTCCTATTTTCAGTTGTAATACGATTCTAAGCATTTAAAAACTACGTACGTATGAACGTACGTGATTGATCGAGGTCTGTTTATTTCTTTTCTTACCTTAATTTTGAACATTCTTTGGCAAGATAGAGCATTTCTCTCGCCCCCCTTACATTGGTGATGGTCGCCTTTTTTAACGGAGTACTAAAATGTACTACTGCTGCAACATGTATTATAATGTCTACCTACAAAAACAAATAAAAAATATATTTTAAATAAATAATAAATACTTCATATTTTCTTTTATATATATATATATATATATATATATATATATATATATATATATATATATATATATATATATATATATATATGTGTGTTATATATATATTGTGTATCTGAACTTATCTCAGAAGTCAGAACGCACCATTCTTTAAAAGTAATCTGCCCTTTCTTTTTCCTTCCCTTATATCCATCCAAAGGTTGTTTGGCAGTGATCGATTCAAGTGATGAAACAACCTTTCGATTTTTTTTCTTTCTTTATCATGTAAAGTTATTTTAGTGCACAATGAAATAAAACTATTATTTACGGATTTTATCACGAATTTGGTTTTTTCTTTTTGAACTAGCCAACATTTCGATTACTTTACAGCTTTCCTGGTCACGGGGCAGACTGAGGACTATTAGTCATCCGCTCAGTGATCTCACTGATCCGCGGTAAAATCTATAAATAATAGTTTTATTTCAATAAAAAAGGGATTTAAGAACATATCTAAGGTTAAGCATAGTCTACTACGAAACAAAAACCTCAAACTTTAAAACATCTATCTCCACTCCTGATGTTGTATGAAACAAAAATAAAAAAACGTACCTCAGAAGTGAGTTTCTGGCGGTCACTAGGACTTAACCCAAGTCCCAGTTTTGATATATCTCCATTCACAATATCTATGTTGTTTACGAAGTTCGGTCTGTCTCTCTGCAAGTCTTCGAATATCTGTACAAAACATAAAACTATACTTCTTTTTTATAAATGGATAGAGCCACCTTTAATTTTTGTCCCTTGCAATTTGACGTTATTCATAATATGCCTTGCGTAGGTAATAATAATGTATTTAGAGTCCAATATCCCATTGCCATCTCGACCTTTTTCCATCACTTTCTTCCATTATGAGAGATCATTGCGGATCATAAATATGGGTGGCGGTAATCATAGAGCATAAACTCAAATCAACTATGCAATCATAAATATAGATTTTGTAACACCTATTTAAACCACTAGTTTTGGGCTCGATTTGTCCCCATTTATATTCATCCCCTCCATTGCATTGCCTTGTAGTGTAACAACGTGAAATGCTAGACAACTGCTGTCTGAAGAATTTATGGTGAATTCCATTCTATTAGACCGTATAATGACTCTACTAGACGAGTCCTTTCCAGCAATAATAAACTGGATAACTCAGTATTTACACTGAAGACCTGACCCAAGAATATAAATAATTTCTCTTTGCAAATAAGAATTTATAATATTACCATATCATCCAGAATATCAGCAAGCCTCTGCTGCGACGTCTTGTCCTTCATTTGTCTCACTAGCAAATGTACTTTCTTTATATTGCATGATCTGGAATAAATAAATTAATAGTTAATAAATACACCCAACAGTCACATACGTAGTCCTGACTCCACACTAAGATCGAGTCTTGTGTCGTGGGTATCAAGAACACTATATTGACTGATATATAGATAAAAAGTATCCTTATAATAGTTTTTAATAATATGAGGCATATAACCGTAAAGTTAGAGAAAAATAATGTCCACCACGTGACCACGAAAGCTGTAAAGTAATCGAAACGTCGAGAAATTAAAAGATGTAAACAGATAAACCAAAACCGCCATAACATCAGTAAATAATAGTTTTGTTTCAAAATAAAGTTATTAAGTATAACAGGTACGCGGTAAATTAACATGAATATAAACCATAAATGGGACGGACTAGGCAGATGCACCACAGACCCAGAAACCGATTTGCAGTGACAAATTGCTATAACATTTCGTATGGTGATTGAGAGTTCTGTAGGGAGTCATACCTCCTCCTTATCCTATTTCACATTCATGATTTTCTGGGCTTGCAGCAAGTATTAGGTGAACATAACTCTAACAATGAGGTAACAAACATAAAAAGAACATACAGTCGAATTGAGAACCTCCTCCCTTTTTTGAAGGCGGTTAAAAAAATGGGCTTTTTCAAACATTTTTGGATCGATGGATGGTGTGTGACTGAACATTAGATAATTCACTTCACACATTTGTCGAATGTTACTTTAAAATAGGAGTATTAGTGTAAAAACGATTACCTGAGCAATTTCTCCAACACATGTTTGCCTACAAACCCAGTGCCTCCAGTCAATAGAACAACAGCGCCTTCGTAAAACTTTTGTATATCAGAACCTCCTTTACGTATAGCTTCCCTTATAGGTTCGAGGCGAGGTAGCGCTGCATTCTCCACGGCCAAATCTGGATCCATGTTCCTAAAACAGGAGTAATACAGGTTATAACAAGACTGCACCCTAAAATGAAGCCGAGTGGTAGATTTTGTGACTACAAATACAGTGCTAGTTAATACACACAAAGTCACATATTTAATCAATCTAAGATCAATCTTGGTGGGTATGATAAACTTAGAGAAGCTTTTCGGCATCACAGATTTCCAGATCCGAAACAAATACCTGTGGATCTCACAAACATAATATGTATATCTCGGTTTCCTGCACCGAGATTTACATATTATGTTCGAACTCGTGACTTCTCGTTTCACTGCCGTCGTCCAACCAACTACGCCACGGAGGCTGTCAAGCTGCCAGAACTCTTAAAGATTGTTATCTCTTGATTTATTTTATTCGAATTGAACTTCAAAAGTATTGTGATTCAGAAAAAAAAAGTACTCACTACCCACAAATCCAGTTCCTAAATGATCTGAAGACTCACTGAGTCACTGCGAACCCCTGAAGCACTAAGCACTACAAGTGTTAGGACAATGAGCACAATTAACCAGATTTACATTTATACATTACTCATGCTTAATGACGTACTTATTAGGGTTCTGCTGTTAATAATCTATACATATAAATAAAATTGCAGTGTCTGTTTGTAAAGTGAAAATAAAAGAAAATGTCCAACTACATATCGTTATATACACGATACCTATAACGAAAATGATCTTAGATTTTTTTGTCTGTCTGTTTGTTCCGGCTAATCTCTGAAATAGCTGGACCGATTTTGACGGGACTTTTATTGTCAGGTAGCTGATATGATAAGGAGTAACTTAGGCTACATTTATTTTAGAAAAATTCTTTAATTTAATAAAAATAAAGTTTTTGTTAAATTCCACGCGGACGAAGTCGCGGGTACAGCTAGTGTGAAATAAATAATTTATTTTTACCTTGGAGAAGGTCGTGGTAACTTGTTGAATACAAGCTTGCTCGATAGATCCATAATTGGTTGTGGACATTCATTAGCTGATATTGAGAAGTTCGGGAATTTAATTCTTTAATGCACGTAATTTTGCAAATCGTAGCCTGTGTGTCTTAAATGGAAGTCAACTTATTAATTTTAATTTACTTCAATGTAATCTCATCGAATCGTATAGCAGGTATTTTAAGATCTAATTTAACTTGCTCAGAACAACATTAGTCGTATCAGTGGCAAATACACAATCCCAACCCCATGAGAAGTATATTGCATCTTGTGGACATGAGAAAATTGCAAAAACTACAAGACTTTTCGGTCTCACAACAAACGACCCGAGATAAACACTTACAGACCCTTCAAATTTGAGCTCTGTAGTCTGTACTGACGAACCTTTCACGTCTAGTATCACAATTGTCTTAATAGTCCAAGATCCCAGGGCCCCCAGACGTTACTTATTTTCTCATAAAAAATATAAATGGGATAAAGTAGTGTTAGTACGTACTTTCAGTGTGTGCATACCTGCTAGCTTGGGTCGACGGCCAATTCATAGGTACCAGGTACTAAAGGTAGATAAATACAGTACTGATTTTTCTTAAATTCTCAGTGCTGATTTTTACATATGTTTTAGATAATTTTGTTAAAAATTAATAATCATTATTGCCAGACACTTTCCATCGGCGTTTACCCTTAACAGACGCTTTAAAGATTCAAAAAAAATAACATATTTTTACTTATAATCTCACTCTTGATTTTTATATATGATACTTAGGGAACTATTTGAACACCCCTGGTCAGCAGCCAGACCAATTGGAGGGGTCAAACATCCCCCCAGACACACATAAAGTGTCGCTATGTGTATGAGCGCGAGGTCATTATTTGTACGCTTGAGTGTGAGAGATATCTATGTGCCGTTATAGAAGTAATAAAAATGATTGAGATTTAAGAAGAAAATAAAATATCAGTGGTGTGTAATGCACTATTATCAGAATCAATATTGTAAACACAATGGAACAATGATACTTTCTAAAATTCTGCTCTGTTCGATATAATCAAGAGAGATTAAAGATTCGTTACATACAAAATAGAATCGAACCTGAAGATTATAAGGTATTTTAAAGTGATCCGAGTTGAGAAAATTTTATAAATAATAAATATAAGTTTTATATCTTATCATCGAGTAAAATTTAATACTACTATTTCAAAAAATCATGTTTATTAAATCTTAAAATTACACAAAGCTATACTTTCGGATTATTTGTAGTTTGAACATTTTACAATTCAACGTGATCTTTACTGTCATCATCGTCTAAGTTTGAGTCATCATCAACCCATGTTGGCATTGACTATCTTAATTATCATCCTTATTACTTTCATTTTCTGTAACAAAAATAACATAATTAAGAATCAAAGAGTTACACGGTTATATAAATTATTCAAAGTTAAAGTATAATACCTGATTCTTCTTGAAACGATTCACTGACAAAGCTCGGCAATTGGTCCCCATCGAACCAGTTAAAATGATATTTATTGTCTTTCAACGTCCACCCATTATTGTCAGGACTAAAAATACTAATTTTCTTCGTATGGGCATTCTTCCAGAGACTAGTGATGTAATTAGCTAGTCGAAACTGCTGTAAAAGCTCACTTTCGCATGGTGGTAAGTTACTTACATCAAAGTTTTTCACATTTTTGCGATTGAACTCTTCATTTACGTCACAAACCATATAAGTGTTGATGAAGAGTTGGAGTCGGGCAGCATCTACGTCAATTATTCCGGCCACGTTGTACAGTTCACAAATAATTTTTTGTATACTGTTAAACACATTATGCTCCAGTTCTAAGTCACTGAATAAGTCTATGTCGCCGAGTTTCATAAATGCTATCTGGTACTCTGCATTTTTTTTCAATACATTAAATGGCCTTTTTCTTGCCTTTACTAAAAAAACCTGGATTGTAATCGCAACCAGTTATTGCGTGAAATCCTGGTAAACAACGGCTTAATGTAGGTCCTAAATGTTTGAGCGGAGGAGTCCGCCGTGTGCCACCATTGTGGCAACTGCCGTGAGGACACGGCCCAGCACACGCTGGAGGAGTGCCCAGCCTGGGACGAGGAGCGCAGCGCTCTCATTGCGGTCGTTGGAAGCGACCTTTCGCTGCCGGCCGTGGTCGCCGCCATGGTCAGCAGCCGGAGTTCGTGGCGAGCTATGCTCTCCTTCTGCGAACGCGTCATGTTGCAGAAGGAGAGCGCCGAGCGGGATCGGGAGCAGACCGATCCCGCTCGTCACCACAGGAGACGTAGGAGGCGCCGGGACAACAACTAACCCGGCGCCGCAGAGGCCACATGGGGTCGCCGTCTCTATCGTGGCGGCCCCCGAGACGTAACGCCAAACGCGTTAAAAGCCGCGTCGCTTTAAGCGGCAGTGCACAAGGAGGCGGTCCTGGCGCGTCCGTTGAGCGGTATCCCGGGGCCGTCTCCAAAGTGCACCGATGGTGGCCAACGCGGGGTTTTTAGTCGGTATTTCGGTGCGCAGACTACGATAGGGACCCGACCCAGCTCCACGTCTCGCTGGGCCGGAAGGCGCACCGGTGAGTCCGACACACCCCCGCCCCTTCGGGGGTGGGATGGTCCGTAAAGGGATTTTCCCCGCGAGAAAAAAAAAAAAAAAAAAAAAATGTCCTAAATGTTTATAAATCGCAGTGATATCAATATATCTAACTTTATTTCCAGTGCCAGTCAATATCCACACATGGGAGTCATAATTTTTTTAAATGTTGCATATTGCCCAGCATAATTACTGCAATATCGGTGTCAGAACACTGAATAACAAAATTAGCTTGATCATCAAAATTGCAGATATGGTGGATAATTTTAGTGTCAGCTTCCTCATGTTCAGGGCAACTTAAATTTTCATAAATAGAAGATACTACTGCATTATTTGTGACGGAAAAAGAGTGACAATTCTTGAAATTAACAACAATGTTTTTGTTGCCAATAAATGGTACTATCTCGTCTGTAGACCAGTGGCGTATAAAGAAGTCAATGAGAGCCTCTTCGATATCGATATTATTCAAAGATATCGATAAATAGATATCTCTCTCACACTCAAGCGTACAAATAATGACCTCGCGCTCATACACATAGCGACACTTTATGTGTGTCTGGGGGGATGTTTGACCCGTCCAATTGGTCTGGCTGCTGACCAGAAGTGTTCAAATAGTTCCCTAAGTATCATATATAAAAATCAAGAGTGAGATTATAAGTAAAAATATGTTATTTTTTTTGAAGCTTTAAAGCGTCTGTTAAGGGTAAGCGCCGATGGAAAGTGTCTGGCAATAATGATTATTAATTTTTAACAAAATTATCTAAAACATATGTTAAAATCAGCACTGAGAATTTAAGAAAAATCAGTACTGTATTTATCTACCTTTAACACTTGGTACCTATGAATTGGCCGTCGACCCAAACTAGCAGGTAAGCACACACTCAAAGTACGTACTAACACTACTTTATCCCATTATTATTTTTTATGAGAAAATAAGTAACGTCTGGGGGCCCTGGGATCTTACTCTATAACCAACATCGCCACAATGGCTAACTATACTGTACTAAACTCTGAGTAACATATTTGCATACGTTTTTGAGGACACAGTCGTAGGTTTGTAATTAACAAAACAGTTTAAAATTAAGGTAAAGATAGTTAAACGCCTTGTCAAATAGAGAGGCGTATTATTCAAATTGCGAGAGGCATACAACTACAAAAGATAATAGACTTCAGACTATAAACACTAGCATTTTTCATATTCATTATCATTTTTTGTAAATAAATACACCTAACAGTCACATAGATAGTCCTGATCCTTCATTAAGATCAATAATTAAGTCTTGTGTTGTGGATATCAAAAACTACGAGAGGCTTTTCGGTCTCTCAAACACCCAGACCCGACAAATATTTGTGGGACTCACAAACATTTGTCTCTTTGCCTCTCATTTCACAGCCAACGTATACAACAACGTAACCAACTGCGCTACGGAGGCCAAAATGTATCGAAAGTTCCATATTGTTGTGAACACAATGCGGGTCAGGAAGCGTAGCTAGCAATATTGGCATCAGATGAATTCACAGATTAATTAAATGTCTCGCTTTTTGACGTTATAAAGTCGGGATGCTTATATTTATGGGAATAGTTCCGTCTCGGATCAAATCAAATAAAGATTGTTTTGATAATCTTCAATATAATTTCGTCTTTTACTCACGTCTTCTTCCGTTCACAACATCTTCCATCGTTTTCCAGACCGTTCTCTCTTGTTCCGTCCTTCTGTACTTCAACATCTTAATCATTCATCCTCTTACTCTTTCCATCTTCAGTACTATCATTAGTAATCTCTTTCGCACAAACCACGTTCCATACCAGTCATTAGTCTAACGTATCATTCTAATCATCTTTCTTCGTAACATTCAAATCCTACATATTGTTAGAGTCTTGTTCATAGACAGTTTTAACACCTATTTTAACTACGAATGTTTTGTCCCTTTCGGACAACTTTTGTATTCAGTTTGAGCGAGGGAGAAAAATATTCGATAACTAAAATTGATAATCTGTATCACATTTATAGACATACACATATACGGAAGTCAAACAAATATGTAATTACACTGTCACCGGAGGAAGAACAATATAAAAAAATACAATCTTGACCTGCCTCAACTCAGGTTCATACTCGTATAAACATCATAAATATTTAATGTGGATACTTCAATAAAACAAAACAAAACACAATCGGTTTAAAAAATGTCTTTCAAATACCTACTTTAAAGTAACTAGGGATTTCATAATACTATGCAATGGTTACAAGTTGAACTGATGAACTTCCTTTTCTAAGTCGGTTAATAGAACACTTAAAGGAGAGATAAAATCTAAATCTTTCCATTGTAGAAACAATGTCATTAGCAATGAATTTGTTCGGATCCCGCCCAGAGAAAATTTATGAGCACGACACCTCCCATACCAGTCTTTCTTACAATTTACCATTACGACCGCTTCAACAAGATCTTCCTTATAGCCTGCACGTAAAATGTATAATGCTATCTGTATTTATACCAATGCAACTTTCATCTTGCCTTCGTTAATATTGCCGGTAACCAAAATTACATCAGAAGAACCAGCGTCCATTGCACAATATGTCTAAAAACCACCAAAGTGACCCATGTTTTTTTGGTATGGTAAGCGATACGACCGTTCATAAACAGTAGCAAAACCAAACAACACCTTGAATTACAAATGCAATGCTTGGCAATCCACTGCGCTCGCCATCCTGAGACATATGATATTAAGTCTCAATATGTCCAGTAGTTACTCTGGCTACAATGCCCTTCAATTCGAAACACAACAGTGCCTTTACACTGCTGTTTGGCGGGAGAAATAGACATTGCGGTGGTACCTACCCAGATGGCCTCTCACATATGAGAGACCTACCACCAGTAACTTTCAATGCACTTTAGTTACTATCATGTGCACTATAGTTTTTATTACCAGTTAAAAAATAATACAACAGCTTGAAAGGCAGTTGTTATCATTGACATAAATATATGGACAGGGTGGAAAGTGCGTAGAAAGTGTTACGACGTAAGTGATACTACGCTCAAGCGCATCTCTATAGATAAAACAAGTTGTCGCTCGCAACGATTTTGAAAAAACTTGTTTGTGACAGAAGGAAATAATTTTTATCACCATTTTGATGAAATCCATTAAATTCAGTTTTTCAATATTAATTAAAGCGCTATTTTCACGGTCTTTTTGAAACTCTAAATGCACTGAACGGCCTATCCTTGGTTTTTAAATCGTGTTGTTTATAATTAAAAATTCGTCATCCATTATAATCATCGACGACTTTTAACCTTCATTTTAATCATAATAGGTATAATCTGAGTCAAATATAATTATGTTAGTACAATTAATAACTTTGTATTAATTTAATATTCTGTCAAGGATGTTGTTATTTTGAGGTTATGTTTTGATGTCAAGATTACACTACTGGTTTAGTTTAACCATATACATGATGGGGATATAAAAATATCCTTGGAACATTAAATATAAGAATCCTGCTTCTAAAAATATTTAATAATTGTCATCGGTACAACCAGAGGATAATTATGGTTGTTCCTAGTGAACTCTTTATTTCTTAAGCAGTAACGAAATTAATGAATGGAAAATGAATGGAATTCAAAAGCGAGTGGTAGAAGATTCATTTATTTTTGTGTGGTCGTAAAAAATGTTTATACTTTTAATTGAATAATGGTTAAACCGTAAATGATTAGGCACCGGCACTAGGCCAGCGTGGTGGACTATATGGCCTAACCACTCTCAATCGTACTCTCGGTTGTAGAGTAGGCCCGTGCCCTGCAGTGGGGCGTATATGGGCTGATACAAAAAATGATTAGATGAACCGAAAAAAAGGTTTATGCTCTATACTGTGGACACATACTATAACTAATTACTAAAACTGGCATAGTATGTAGTGTTGGTCATTATAATCTTGTTAGTTATGTAGTGCGGAACCATTGGTGCGTGAGGCCCGGTCGCTTTGCCTATAGAGTATTTGACTATGATTGTTTTTTTGTAATATTTGGCGTAAAAACATAAATACCATTAATAATATGAGCAATCACTTGTTTTCTGTCTTCCGTGCGAACAAAATTATTTTAAATGAAAGAGAGCTTCCAGCGTAGTGGGGATATCTTACTGTCTCTTTCACACCCGCAATAGTATTAAATATTAAGACTAGTGAGATAACTGATTTTGTTTTGAATCCCTATTCTTTTCCATTTAAGATTTAAAACGTATCCAACTTGATTAATTGTGAATGGATTTACAAAATTCTTTGAACGGTAAATTTTAGATATGGATACCTTTGATAAACACAATAAAACAATTGTGTATTTGAGTCTAATTGACTTATTCTCTCACTCTTCACTATTGTTTTCAAACGTTTTGGGAACCAAAGATAACGATTTAGCTATCAAAGACATAAAAAATATTCATGTTTTTGTTATTATGTATGATACTTTGTGAAAAGATTTATAATTCAGCTACTTTTTTTATTTACATATACATTTATTTTGCTAATAAGCACACTGGAGATTTGAGTATAATGTTTTTTTTTTTATACTAGCGACTATCATCATATTCATCAGAGATATTCTACATACGGAAGTGACATTAAGAAGCTTAGCAGAACCACCTACATTTTAGCCGGACTTGACTTGATATCAGGCTCAAATTTCGGTCCCGGAGAACTAATATGAGAATTCTTTAATCCAAAAAAAAAGTTTAACTAAAATAGCATCGTAGACTTCACAGACCATAAAAACTGCCACCAAAGCTTACACTAATTAAGCCATTTAAAAAACAAGCTCTCCTGTCTTACACCACAGACATTGTTGGTCAAAATTAAAACGAAGATTGTAATCAATTACCGACGCGGGGCGAAAACTTCCCCTTGTTTTATTTATTAAGCCTCGCCCTCGGCCCGCTAAAAATAGAATTGTCTTTGTAAAAGTGTCTACCGAATGTCGTATTTTGGGATGGTTGCTACTCGATTTTACCGTCTAATACGAGTTTAATATATTGATTCATTTTTACTCTTTATTGTGCATATTACATGTAATAATTGGCGACCATATCACATTCAGCGATTTCTTCCTAGCAACCTTTGGACGGACAAGAATCTAGGATTGTGGGCTTGACGTGCAACAAAAGCCATCTAGGTACATTGTAATGTGGTTTGAAATATGCAACCTAAGATAATATAAGAGACTATATTTATTTTTCAAAAACCAACCCATTCAAGGAAATTCCAAGCTTAAACGTTGAAACAGAATAAACTTCTCCAAGTAGGAATACGATTAGATACATGTATTAGTAGTATTTTTCACGCCTACCCTCCGGCTAATAGGAAAGCACACTTGAATGGCAGCACTGCACGCAGGGTTACTGTAACTACAAACAATTTGCAATTTACAGGACATTATAAATTCCTAACTCAATTTTTATATACTAAAACCTTCGATCAAATACATACTCATACTAGATACAGGGCCCGAAATAAAGTGACACGCCAAAAGTGGCAAAAAGTCTCAAATGATAATCAACTTCAGGTAACTATAAACTTTTTTTCTTTAAATTAAGTTTTATTATGTTTTTGGACCATACTAAAATCAAATAAGAGCGCACGCTTATTTGTGCTCTTATATCTCTTGCCGTTCTTTAGGCCGTTGCTTATAACCTAGTGTATATTTTACCGAAGACTAAAACACTACTTATCTACGACATTCAAAATAACTGCACGATAACATATTTTTTGGTCTTTCAATTTCGACCCAAAAGTCAATTTTCCATCCTACATCATAGCGAATAATGCACTAAAACACTAGAAAATCCAAAGAATCGTGCAATTAAATGTGTACTGAGACAAAATAAGCGCAGGTCTAGAGTTAGTTGGTGTAATGGTTTCCCTACAGACATGCCGTATAGCCGCGCTATCTTCGCTGCGATCTCACTTCACCCACGTAGATACAGGCCGTGATATGAAGGGATATACGGGAAAGAAGTGGATGGAGAAACGCGACTGTTTTCTGAGCATTATGGTTTTGGCTGTAGTATAGCATGTATAGTATGTTTTGCAATTTACGTAAATTTTCATTTATTCCATCGATCCTTCGTTGGAATAAAGACTTCTGATCATGCTGGCTGAATTCTTTACCCCATTTTCTGGTCGAGTACTTTAAGAACTTTTATTTGTCGGTATTATTGTAAGGAACCTTACAGTACCAAGAGATTTTCGTTAAAAAATTAAATCTTAATTACACTAAACACCAACATACTAAAATGGTGGTATGACTGAGCCAGCGTGACACCTGACTCCTCTGTCGAAAACTATTCTTAACATAATTTGACATTTTCTTATTCATACGCTGGGTTTATCCAAACTGACCGAAATAGAAGCTAGGTGGTAGGTTCTAGTGATTACTGACTGCAGTCACAACGCAACAGAAAAGGTATGTAAAATTCTAGAAATTTCATCGCAGCGTTTCCTCGCGAAATATTCCCCCGTGTGTAATTAAACTTAACTCATTTGACCTACTACTGCTAAGTATGTGTTTACCAGAATTCGTTTCATTGATGACCGTGTATTTGATCCTTAACATATTTTTCTTCAAATAAATCTAAATTGCTCTCTTATCGCGCCTTATTTCTTATGGTATATCAAAATAACATGCTATCATAATAAACGTGCTGACCTATTCAATTTCTTATGAGAATAAAATTCCAATATACTGTTAAGTAAGACTAGCACCGACTCAATAACGTATTATTATTTAACCTAGGTAGAACTTCCAATTTTATTACTCATTTTTCAAAAGCATTGAATGCATCCACAGCAACGCGCCAACAAAGCACGTTGCCGTATTAATTCAACTCTATCAAGGCCATTTGATTTATGTGTTTCCTAAGAAATTGAATTGGAAAGTTCGCGTTGGCCCTAAATCACGGGCTTACAGTGCTATCAGCCGCGTCGCTAATCAATTTCACAAGTTAAACGCCAGCCCTTGGATATTGCATCTTAAGGATAGGTTCTGGGTATAGACGGTTTCCATTGACATAAATATTTGTCTGGTGGTAGGTCTCTCATATGTGAGATTTGAAGAACTCAAAATACTTCCTTTAAACACTTTACGAATAGTATTATTTTAACAATAGTTTCTAGACTAGAACAAGGAACCGGAAAGGTAGATAGACCGGGGTCCGGTGTCGGGACCGAACCCACGCCGAGATTACATCGCCAGGACATTGTTTCAGACAAACGGCCTATTTAAACATTCCCGTTTCATTTGTGTCTTGCGTGGCCTAACAAAGCCATTGTACCGATGGTAAAGATAAGCGAAAAAGAATTTGGTATAGTAAGGGTTTTAAATAATATATTAAAACATTTTTAAAAGAGACTTTTCACTATTATGATATAAATAACACCGTCAAACAGCAGTGTAAACGCACTGTTGTGTTTCGGGTTGAAGGGCATTGTAGCCAGAGTAACAACTGGACATATTGAGACTTAACATCTTATGTCTCAGGATGGCGAGCGCAGTGGAATGCCAAGCATTGCTTTGTAATTCAAGGTGTTGTTTGGTTTTGCTACTGTTCATGAGCGGTCGTATCGCTTACCATCAGGCGAACGGCATGCTAGTCTCGCCATTCATAGCAATAAAAAAAAAAAAAAACATAACAAATTTGTATTATAAAAAGTAAAAAGCTACACCATTCTTACAAACAAAAATTAACACGAAGAATTGTTAACGAAAAGTCAAAAAGTAAGACCAGTAAGAGCCTGTACTTTCCATAAAGGCCTGCAACGTACCGAAGATATCACTGATGTTCTAGATATTCATGGGTGGCAGTGTCACGTGCCCTCTATTCCATAAAAGTATGCCATTTGCTTAACAACGCCATCTATCGTCAGCGCAAAACAACAGAAAATCTTCATTACCCAACTGCACATAATTTGCCGGGCGAAACTGTAACTGTAACTGATTGAGTTTTAAATACACCAATTTAACAGCACAGTCAAACGGCAATCATATTAGAGTAGGTTCGTTCCGTGCCGGGTAAAAGCGAATTACCCGGCGATACGGAACAATAACCGGGCAAGTTAGGAAATACCGAATCAGCGGGTTCCGCACGTGATATTATTTCAGGATTAGTGCGGGTGTGAATTTAAATCGGTTGGATCGGGCTCAGGTTTTAGTGTATTCGAAGATCACTTCGGCGGAATAGTTGTACGTTAGAATTATTGAGCTCAAGATTTCCTAGTAGAGATGCAAGATTTGTGTTAATTTGACTCCATTTTGTATGCACTGGTAAATTGGATCATTTAATGGTAAATAGATCACCAATTGTGGATACCTACAACACTAGTAGAATCATCAGCACTTTACTAATTCATGAGCAAGGCTTTAAGCAGGGGAAATGAAGTGATTTGATGTAATGCTTTCTTATCTCTACTTATTTTACAATCTGGCGCGACGCAACGTTATGTTTGTATAATTTTACAATTTCCTTCCAGGAGTCAATTCATTTACCGTAGTGTCCAATAAGGCTTTAAAGACGGTGATATTTTTCGGAATGTTAAAGTTTATTACCTATCATTACTAGCCTACACTAGCTTTCCGATGCCTTGCCATAACTTTTGAATTTTTCAGACAAATATTTGTGTTATCCACATATATTTGTGTCGGGACTGGGTGTTTTTGAGACCGACAAGTCTGTCGTAATTTCTGATACTCACGACATTAATTGATTTTAATGTGCGTAAGGATTATGTATATTATGACTGTTGGTTGCTATTTATTTTATTCAAATTTTTATCATACCATTTCTCAAGACTTTTTATTATAAATGGAATATAATTTTTACATAACCTATACCAACGTCTGCTCATGTAATATAATTTTAATCAAGAAACGGCGTCCACGCGCCGCAAGGAACTCTAAAAAAACAATGATATTCTCAACGGTTGCATATGCAAATTGGAGCTAGGGTCGTTCCCAGCCCGCTTTGTTAGCGCCGATGCTATTACTTTTTTAATTAACACCGCTAAAGCGATCGTTTCACTAATACTTGCAGTTTATTGTGGTGCATTTCTTACGCTGCGATTTTTAGTTTTAAAATGTGCTCTTTGCAGTTTGCCGCCGATAGCGGTTCGTTTCGTGGAGAAATACTTTATGTTTGAGCGCCCGTGTTATGAGAAGGTTCCAAATTATCTGTCATTACTTTTTACATTATTTGGTAATACATAAGCATAGCTTTGCCGCCAATAGAAGTGGCTCATTCTTTGTTTCCAACTTCTCCTAAATATTTTCTTGTTTCTGGTTAAAAACAAGCTAGTGTTCCTAAGAAGTCCGCCGGGCTTCGGAGCTCAGTGCTAATAATTTATTTGCATGTCACTATAGATCCTGGCTGACTCGAGCTGCAGAGATGAGTTTGATAGTCTCTATATAATTCTCTTTATATTCCTAAGTGGGTAGACGACGGGTACAGGACGCCAGTTGCCACTAATATCACCCCTATATCGCTGAGCCAAACGTCATTTCCATTCCCAAATGTATAATTTCAGTTTTTGTCAGTTACAGACAGTAGAGTATGCTCAATAGTTACATACAGACCTAGCCATAACCAGGGCTACGTAAAGCAATTCACGCTATTCAGTAGCACTGCGCACAAAACCGAAAATTCACTTCGAACTTAGTCTAAGATTACGACGTACGATAGAAGATCCGCACATTTTGTAAAGTATTTAGGCATATTCGTACAATTTTACGTACGACGTTCGGACATTCGTCGTCGTGTCGGAGTACAGAGTAACCCCCAGAACCATTCACATTTGGTAAAAATATTTAACTAACATTATCAAAAGTGATTAAAATTGATCAGATAATTAAAAGAAATATGTTTTACAGGATCGTTAACATGTCTTTTGGCATCAGATATCGGTCCATTTTATGTTATCTCGTAAAATATTTAATACCAACCCCGATATTTATTCTACATAAAGGTCACCGTGCCTGAGCCACACACGTATTACACAAGCGTTATAATCTAGTTATGAAGATATCATATTTATTCGTATAAGTATTTTTTATGCTTACAAGCAGTTCACCTTATTATAAGTGGTTTTGAAAAGAACAACATTAAAATTTCTTGCCCGGTCTTCTCTAGTGAAAACCGCTTTCCAAAAAAATTACTGAATCTAAATGTTGTGGAACATCTTATGGATTCTATAAATTATTTTCATTTCATTTTTAGTGATCCTATCGCCTATGGGCCATGAACCTAAACAAAATTTGGAATATAGATGTGTTGCCGGACCATTAAATCGGAAGGAGAGAAGAAAGGAAAAAGGATAGGAAGAAAGAAGGGCTATCTCTGGCTTTTCGGAGTCATATGTGTATTGATAGTCAATCACCACGCACTAAAACGGTGAAGGAAAACATCGCGAGGAAACCTGCATACCATAGCGGTTTATAAGAATTTTTATGGTATGTAAGTCCGCCAACCCGCACTAGGCCAGCGTGGTGGACCATATGGCCTAACCACTCTCAATCGTATTGTCGATTGTAGAGTAAGCCCGTGCCCTGCAGTGGGACGAATATGGGCAGATACAGATACAGATACAGAGAGAAGGGACATCTGGCAATCTCACTTACCAAACGAAACGAGACAACCTAGCTATCGCTACACGTCGATTTTCTATGAGACAGTGGTACCATGTTGGACGAGCCTGCCCATTCATGCCGAGTCATGACTGACAACAGCGTGGCTCTACCATTAGAAAATGAATTTTCTTTAGTAGTCAAGATATTTAATTTATCAAAGTATGTTTTTATATCACATCAAGTTGTATAATTGATTTATCAGCAAATAATATTGAAAAGAAAAGCCGATTAAAAAATGAAGAGAGTTTCACCTAGTAGATCTGATCTTGGACGCTTTTTGACATCAACAATACCTTACAATCTTAAGAGTGTTGAACTTTTTCACAAGCCAATTCTAATTAACACTTTCGCGGACACAACGTGATTGTACGTCATGATTTGAGATTTTAATACGACACAACGTATAATGACGTCCAACGTATCCATACGTTATTATACGTTGTGTCCATCATAATACATATCACACGACACGACGTTTGCAAACGATAACGTGATAAACGTTTTTGTCATATTGTCTTTTTAACATTCAATATTATAGAACACAACGTATTTACACGCCAAATATACTTGTATGGCAATTTATTGTGTCATATTAGAATACAACTTGCTGAGACCGTCCGCAAAAGTGTTAAAGCATTCATACTACAATTGAATTAGTCTTAGAATATAAACAATAAAACACCTATTTCAATTAAACAAAAGTCGTTAATTAAAAACAAAAATAAAAGTAAATATCAAACAGTAAATAGTTTTTTCGAGTAATAGAACAATGGCTATTGACTGGTTGCAAATGACAGCGGTTGTTCAGCTAAATTAAAATCTTTTAAAGTGGAAAATTGTTTCAAGCAACTCAAATAATGTTTCACCCAATTATTTTTATACAAATTTTAGTTTAATTGACGAGACATATTATATAGCTAAGGTTGTTTTGTTACAATACATAATTTTACAAGAAACAATAATCACATTTTTCAAACTTTCGGGTCGCATATAATTCTTTTATTTTTAGGCCGCTAAATATTTACGTAATTTCATAACGGGAGAAAGATATAAGTTGGAGAACCTCTTATTTCGAAAGTAGGCTAATCTACAAAGTTGTGGCTTCGTGAAACAGCACGTATCGATTCAAAATAGGAAATTAACAAATGACTTTTATCATGTTTTCATAAATCACACGTCCAGCCTTTACATCCCGGGTTACGCCATAAAATCCGCCAAACCTCGTAAACATAAGATAAAAAAGATATGATCCAATAAACCAAAGGATTACGATCCCCAAATTTCCTAATCCGGGACAAATGATCCGGAAAAGGGAATAATTTTAAAGTGATTACCGGTCCTTTGACCGGACGGGCTTTCATCCTTTAAAACCAATAGCGAACGATAACCGGGTGTATGGCTCGGCCGGTGATTTACCGCGTCCTCGGGAACTCGCTCCGATTAATAGAAATTTAATTTACATGGAAGCCGTTTAGGCGCGAACATAGAAGATCGGCGATTAAGATAGTCTTCGATCAAATATACGAGTACACTAGATTACAAGTAACTGCCTAAAAAACGGCAAGAGAAATAAGAACACAAATAAGCGTGTGTTCTTATTTGATTTTAGTGTGGTCCAAAACATTGGTAATAAATATTAATTTAAAGGAATGAGATGGATTGTTACCTTTTAAGTTGATTACAATTTAAGACTTATTGCTACATCTCGAAGTTCGAAATTCAAATGTATAAGTATTAGCAACCACGGCCACTTTTGGTATTGATTTTGTTACGATTTTATTGGACTATTTATTTCCATCAAAATTCTTACAAATCGCCAAGATTTCCTTTCTATGTTTTCCTTCACGGTTACAGTGCGTAGTGATGGATTATTATCAATACAAACATGACTTCAAAATCAGAGGTGTGCCCTAGGACTTGAACCCGGTTCCACCGTGAACATGTTAGCAGACGCGTCTGATTCGATACCAACAAGCCACCACGCGTTTGTTTTGTTTTTTGAATTAGTCACATCAACAGTACCCACAGTAAAAATACATTACTGCAGATCATTTGCGCAGAGATTTAGTTCCAATGTGTGCACCAATTATAGCAACTTTTTAATTCCAATACAAAAGGTCTCGTATCTAATCAATCCTCCAAAGTCTATAAATTACGACAAATTCATAATTTCGCCTGGCTCGCGGCGCGGCGAAGGGATTTTGCGTGTCGGCGCGGCGCGGCCGGTGTAATGAGCGCGTGATCCGGTCAGACGCATCCATTCACGCTCAGTCTCCAGCGGATGCAATCATTGTTGAATTGTGAACTCAATCACATAGTATTCTAGATTACAGCGCTAGGCTAGTCTATTGAAGACCTAAAAAAGTCGTGGCCGGAAGTTAGAAATGCAAATCTGTAACCATTCCAAGTTATGCGTGTATTTTTTGTATGCTAACTGCCACCATTGATTCGAACATACATGAATACCGTCACGACTGTGCTCCACAGAGGTAACCAGAGTCTATGTATCTCAACTTGAATCATTTCTGGCTTCATTTATGATCATTTTTAATTCATCCACTTTCTTGAAATGAAAAATCAACTCCTTATGAATTGTCGTCGGTTCGGATGTATCGGAACTGTCCCAAAAAACGACCCTGAATACGCCATTTGATTGTTAAGGATAGTGAGTAATTATAATTATTAATTCTTTATTGTGTATATGTTTTTTTTATTCAACAAGAATAAATAGGTCAAGTATTTTTTTATAAATCTCTCCCTATCTTTTGGGAAAGTAATAGTTTAAATAACACCGCATATTTATGCATTTATGTCACCCCATAACTAATAAAACAAACCCCAATCTGTCGGCACAAACAAGCCGTAATTACCACCCTAAAACATGGCGGCTGCGCAAACAACCTCGAATGGGTGCATTGATGTCAGATATCACTCCATCCGCGATGAAAGACTCTTTTCAGAGGCGCGCTTTCAGAGGTGAAAGGCGTCTAGCGACCTACCTGACCTGCACCGGTAGGTACTACTGTTTGTGCGTCACTTTGAATATTTTGAGGTTGGTAACGCGTTTGTTCTGAATTTAAATTAGCGGAGTAAGATGTGACGGTTATATGTGTGTATTTAAAAATAAACATATTCAGATGTCAATGACCCACGAATATGTTTCTTTTCGGGTAAATCTTCAGTGGCTCAGTTGGTTTGACGCCGGCTGTTAAACGTGAGGCCGCGAGTTCGATTCAACCACTGCTCTCTCTCTCACTCCTGCACCAATACAAATGTTTATTTGATCTACAGGTATTTGTTTCGGGTCTGGGTGTTTGTGAGATCGAAAAGTCTCTCGTAGCTTCTGATACCCATGACACAAGACTTAACTGATCTTAACGTGGGGGTACCCTTAGATTTTGTAACTAGATAATTGTTTTTTGAACTGCTAAAAATAACACATAAAAGACTGGTATGAATATGATGTAAAAGAATATATTATGATATTTTAATAACAGATTTCTGATTTTAATATTTCATATAATCATTGACAATCAATCACCACACACTAAACGGTAACGGAAAACATCGTGAGGAAACCTGCAATACCATAGCCATTTATAAGAATTTATATGGTATATAAGTCGGCCAACCCGCACTAGGCCAGCGTGGTGGACTATATGGCCTAACCACTCTCAATCGTACTGTCGATTGTAGAGTAGGCCCGTGCCCTGCGGTGGGACGTATAAGAGCTGATACTGATATTATCAATTTTCATTGAGGTAAAAATTCATGAGATATTTCCATATAATGCATGTTTTACAATCCGACGCTAAGTGATTATTATATAACATTTAAAAACTATAGGTATCGTAGGAAGCACTCTTCAAGATCTCCTTTACATATTTTTTTATTTATTGAAATACATATCTATAAATTATATGATACATTCACATCCGTATTCAAATTAAAATCTTCGTTAACAAGTCACGACAGAAAATTTATTACTATTTTAATTATGTACCTATAATTTTAAACTATTGTTTTATTGTTTTAATAATTTGAGTATTATAAAAACATTTTAATACCTAAGTGATAATTAAAATGAAAATTGACAATTCACAAAAAAAAATCTTTAGAATTGAATCCACAACTTTGTATTTCACAAACCATACTAATACTACTAGTTACAATACGAATGTAATAATAAATAAATACCCCCAACAGTCATATACATAGTCCTGACCCCGCACTAAGATCGAGTCTTGTGTCGTGGGCATCAGAAACTACGAGAGACATTTCGGTCTCTCAAACACTCACACCCGAAACAAATACCTGTACGACACACAAATAGTTGTCTTTGTGTGGGATTGAACCCGTAGGCTCACGTTTCACAGCCGGCGTCTACCCAACTGCGCCATTAAGGCTGTCAGAAGAGATTAAATAACGTGACGTTTTGCAGTTTTCCCCCCAAAGTAATAAAGCAAAGGAAATAAAAGACGGGATTGTATAATAATACATACATAAACATACATATAATCACGCCTTTTTCCCAGAAGGGGTAGGCAGAGGTGCCTGGACACCCACATATGAATGTTCTGTCCCACGATGTGATAGGTGGCGAGCCTATCGCCATATCGTGCACTAATTCCTGACTCCGGCCTGATAATGAATAGAAAAATCCAATATCACTATGCCCGACTCAGGATTCAAACCCAAGACCTCAGCTTTACAAGCGTACCTTAGTATAAATACGCCACCGAGGCAGTATATACAATATGTGTATAAATATTTGAGTACATAAATTATATTGTCAATCTCTTCTACATACGAATAAGTACATCGAACCCGCGACCTTACAGTTTAACCAACTACGCCACGGAGGCTGTCAATAATGTAATCTTTTACAAGTAACATTACAGTTGAGCATTTAGTAATTCGTGCAGTAAGGCGCAGTTTAATTACAAATACCGACCGCCCCTATATAGCGGTGCATGCCCAGGTTTGTTACAAATTCACTTTCAAACGTTTGCCAAACATGAACATATGAATGTTTGCTTACCGATCCAGGGGTAGTCAACTGAAGTTTTAAAAACTTGTGATGTAAGTATTTGTATCTGTATCAGCCCATATACGTATTACGTCCCACTGCAGGGCCTACTCTACAATCGACAGTACGATTGAGAGTGGTTAGGCCATATAGTCCACCACACTGGCCTAGTGCGGGTTGGTGGACTTACATACCATAGAAATTCTTATAAACCGCTATGGTATGCAGGTGTCCTCACGAAGTTTTCCTTCACCATTTTCGTGCGTGGTGATTGACTATCAATACACACATGATTCCGAAAAGTTAGAGGTGTGCCCTGGGATTTGAACCCGCGACCACCGTGAACATGTTGGCAGCCGCGTCTGGTCCGTTTACCAACAGGCCACCACGCACTTCGTGATGTATGTAAGTGTTTTTAATCGTTTTTTAAAAAGGAGGACTGTATGCGAGACTATAAAGTGTATTTATAAATGTTATTTATTAGAATTTTACTACTCTCAATCAAGTTATAATATATTTAAAGTTACATCGCTTGTCAAATACTATTTTATGTATAGACGACTATCGGTCAGCAAATTCCATTGCATATTAAAAACAGTAAATACCAATACAACACCTATATAAAACTTTAAAGAAATATTTATTTACCAAACTTCTACCAGCTGCCAAAGTTTCACAACCCCTGGCTAACAACTTCATTAACCAGTGTATTTTGAGATTCCTGTTTGACTTTTCGTGTGCCTCTGATTTCTGTTTGGTGTTCAATCTCTTGTAAATCTGTTCGATCGACGCTTATATTTCGCTTTGTTATTACTTTGCACTTCATGGGATGGCATGATATAGTAATTATACCTACAAATCAATTTATGACCCATTCTTGCAGTGGGATTCCACAGTTTGAGTTCGATTTTTTAACTTTTGTATCAGTTCAGATCGATGCCATTGCTGATTGTAACTTAATTATATTCAAACTCACGCCCTTGTCTTATAGAGGCAAGCAGAGACCATTGACTGTCACAAATCACGATGTAAAGCTTGAATTTTTTTAAATCTTTTTCATGTTCTGTTCTATGTTGTGTTGTTATAATTGTAGGCAGTGCTGCCATCAACAAGGTGTCTTCTTTCTTCTTCTTCCTTACATTTTGAGAAGGCATTTATCCAGCAGTGGACTGCTATAAGCTGATAATGATTAGCGCACATAAATATCCCTGCTGGACACGGGTCTTCTCCACAAAAAAGAGTGGTTAAGCCTTTGATGGGGTAGGTACGTCAAACCGCGTGAAACTCAATGGACCTATTTATCGTCCAGTTACTCAAGTAAATGCTATGTACATTTCTGTAACCCTATTTCCTATTCCTTATAAACCACGCTCAATCGTACTGTCGATTGTAGAGTAGGCCCGTGCCCTGCAGTGGGACGTATATGGGCTGATACAGTCATTCCTTATTAATATTAGATTTATAAACGAAACTAGACTAAAAACACTAAAATTAAAATGTAAAATGTACCTTTATAAGTAAAAATAACAAACCACTAATTAATCATTCTAAAATCACACGTCAAGATAGCTTTACTAAATTATGCTTAATATTAGCAAAATAATACCTATGCAATGTTTTAAAATTAACTGTGGGAATTATTAGAACAACGTCAACTAATAAAACATATCAAAAATGTTTATTACATGTGTTTAAAAAACAAAAAAAATTATTAATTATAATTTCCATAAATTTATTCACTTAACATTATGAGTCACTAGTCCTGAGCACGGAGTGGAACGTTTCACAAATATTATATCAGCATTTTAACTTGTCCTTATTTAAAACTTTGGATTACCAATAGATAAGGGAGTTGGACCTAAGAATATTAAATTATTTGTATGATATCACATTTGTGCTCATTGTGTAATTTATCATAATATTTTTTTGTACAACCTAGATTTTAACACATGAGTCATTGTTACTTGCAATAATTATTTTTATTTTTATTTTATTTTTATTTATTTGGGAAACAACAGATACAATATAACATATAATTAACAACAACTAGAAATACATAATCCACAACAGTTTCCACAGATAACAATACATAAAAGAAAGAGCTGGTGTGTACCTATACAAAAGATACACACCCAGACCCAGGTTACATAAGATAGAAGTTTGAATATAAGTTAACACAAATTATTTACTACGTTCAATATAAATTGAGTGCAAGTTTTGCTTGTATTGAGATGGAGAAAGATGGAATATATCTATACAATTACAATCATTAGCTGTAATGCTGTTATATGAGCGACAAGTTCTTTTGATAAACATATTCATGCCATAGTTTGTTTTGGAAGTACCAACGTGAAAAAGTACTTTTTTACGCGCAGACAGACGAGGACAGACATACGATATCTGGCTGACGAAATAAGGGGAGTCAATTTGGTTCCTAATTATTTTATACAAGAACATAAGATCACGTTCGGCCCGTCGGTCCTTAAGGCTTAATAAACCATGCTCAAACTGAGCATCATGTCGACTCCGCCAAACGAGATGTTTAATAAATTTATCCTGGATGCGTTCTAAACCGTCAATATACGTATCATATTGAGGATTCCAAACCACTGACGCATATTCAAGTAAAGGCCTCACGAGTGACTTGTATAAAAGTGTCAGAGTCGTCAAATTTTTGAATTCCCTGCTAGTTCTCAAGACAAATCCCAACATACGAAAGGCTTTATAGATATATGTCCATTTATCCTTTCGTACACCTCATGGTACCCCAAAACCGTCGTTCCCTCTTATCCATACCATGGTTGGTTGTCTACCAGAGATCACCTCGAGCGATAAGACCGCCTTTTGTAATTTTTTTTTCTCGTCTATTATTTCTGTTTTGTTAGATTTAGGTGTACAATAAAGTTTTAAATAAATAAATACCTAACAATCACTCACATAGCGCTGACTGTATATAATCTTGTACCGTGGTATCAGAAACTACGAGAAACTTTTCGGTTCCAAATTTACAAATACTCGTAGATCTCAGTGCCCAAAATAATTTGTGTCGGTGCGTGGATCGAAATTTTGAACAAACCCTGACATTACTGATATGACAATTCTTATCACTAAAAACTCATTACATAAAATGGAAGATAAATAAACTGCAAAATTTTACCAAATATTATATATCCTATTTTTTTAATGCTATGAATGGCGAGACGAACAAGCCATTCGCCAGATGGTAAGCGATACGACCGTTCATGGACAGTAGCAAAACTAAACAACACCTTGAATTACAAATCAATGCTTGGCATTCTACTACGCTCGCCATCTTGAGACAAAAGATGTTAAATCTCATTATGTCCAGTAGTTATTCTGGCTACAATATCCATCAAACCAGAACACAACAGTGCGTTTACACTGCTGTGTACACACAAATATAATAGGTATATGAGGAGATATTTAAATAAATAAAGCTGACAAACGCCAGGCCGTTCATCCCGCCGCGTCTAAACACTTAAATACATGAGACAGACATGACATGATTAATGTGGGGACACATCTTACAGACGTCGACTTACAAGTTACACTACCTCCCTACGTACATAGACATAGCACCTGTACTCCTTAACAATAAGCAGGAGTGTATTTAGTGAAGTCAACTTGTAGGACATTTAGTTTCTTTTTGGAATATAAGTGTGGAAAATCAGACAACCTATCACCTTATGGTAAATACTGGTGGTAGGTCTCTCATATGTGAGAGGCCATCTGGATGGGTACCACCGCAGTGTCTATTTCTTCCGTCAAACAGCAGTGTAAACGCACTGTTGTGTTTCGGGTTGAAGGGCATTGTAGCCAGAGTAACTACTGGACACATTGAGACTTAACATCTTATGTCTCAGGATGGCGAGCGCAGTGGAATGCCAAGCACTGCTTTGTAATTCAAGGTGTTGTTTGGTTTTGTTACTGTTCATGAGCGGTCGTATCGCTTACCATCAGGCGAACGGCATGCTCGTCTCGCCATTCATAGCAATAAAAAAAAATATTATAACCGTTTGCTCTGAACTTCTACATAACATCGATGTTAGGTGCATTTCCGGCTTCTTTAAAGGGGAATTACAGAAACAAGTGCGTGGTGGCCTGTTGCTAAACGGACCAGACGCGGCTGCCAACATGTTCAAGGTGGTCGTGGGTTCGAATCCCATGGCACACCTCTGACTTTTCGGAGTCATGTGTGTATTGATAGTCAATCACCACGCACTATAGCGGTGAAGGAAACCTGCAAACCATTGCGATTAAAAAAATAATTTGTATTATAAAGTCCGCCAACCCGCACTAGGACAGCGTGTTGGACTAACTACTCTCAATCTTACCCTCGATTGTAGAGGAGGCATACTTCGAAGGTAAGATAGGTGGAGGTACCACTTCGGTCAAATCCTTAGGAGTACTATTGTCTAAGGTAACAGTAATGAGGTTATACCACTAACTTGGGAATCAGAATCAGTAACAAAGACCCTAAGTCCTCTTAGATCGCCGTACGCCAAAGGAAGTGTAATAAGACGCCTTCCAACTACCTTTAAATTAATAACTCCGATAAAAAGAGCCCCTTTGTCAACCTCCAAAACATCTGTCCCAAGAACTTCAAAGAAAGTGTATTAATAGCTGATTTTTTGCAATGAAGCTGGACTGTGTTCCGTCCGACCGCGGTCATTATTCATTCCAAGGAGTTAATTTGTAGAAATGGCGTCCACGGTAAACTTAAATGAGTAAAGTTTAATTGCCGGCCGAATGGAAATGGCTGTTGAAAAAAATGCTAATAAGTGCCATTCGAGTTTGTTAGCAGTTTATTGTGAAAGCGTCGAACACTTCACGCCAATAAAGATCTACAATTTGGAGAATAAACTTTTTTAGCAAAGTTTCTTGTATATCTGTATTCCTTTCTACGGTAAAACTTTCCAGAGAGGCTGAGGCACTAGTATATTAAACAGGCAATAGGATAAAAATGTATTGTAATTACAGCTCCAGTATAGTGACAAGAACTTGCTTCTGAAACAATGGGACTAATAACGTAAACTTTCACAAAGTTCTCGGTGAAACTTGAGATTTGTACCATCATACATTTTCCTCAGACCTCAAGTCAACTTAACGCCTTTACTTTACTTTACTGGTGGTAGGTCTCTCATATGTGAGAGGCCATCTGGGTGGGTACCACCGCAGTGTCTATTTCTTCCGTCAAACAGCAGTGTAAACGCACTGTTGTGTTTCGGGTTGAAGGGCATTGTAGCCAGAGTAACTACTGGACATATTGAGACTTAACATCTTATGTCTCAGGATGGCGAGCGCAGTGGAGTGCCAAGCATTGCTTTGTAGTTCAAGGTGTTGTTTGGTTTTGTTATGGTTCATGAGCGGTCTTATCGCTTACCATCAGGCGAACGGCATGCTCGTCTCGCCATTCATAGCAATAAAAAAAAAACGCCTTATCGCATATATGCGTCTTAAAAACCAAAAACACCTTTCAATAGAACCTAGTTAATTTGGACCCTTCTAAAATTATATTTTATACTTAATTTCAATCATAGCAACATATCATTAAGCCAAACAAAAATCTATGCGCAATTTCGTAATCGATATCTAAAATCGGTTACTTAAAATATCGATTCAATTCTTTAACGACGTCTAAGCTGAAATGGATCATTCGTTTATCGTCTCCACCCACAGACAATTCATCAGCGAGTTAATACGAAACGTCCGCGCCTTCGACGCTACATTAGTTGAATTAAAAATGGTTTTTCAATTCACCTAAACCTATAATGTACCCGCCACGATCCTTTATTTAATTTATGATTATTTCAATAATGCGAAATGAACGTTTCCACACTTTGGACCCGGGGTTTGTTCCGTTTACGACTGTTTTTTTCTGTACTTTATTTTCGCACAGACACACATTTTTAACATCTGTTTTAGGTATAGAATGTTTTGTCTTCTTCGCTTAGACCAAATTCAAAAGTCGTTCAAAAGGAGTAAAACCTATTGCTGTAAAATGGTATGAGTGCTTCAACAAGTTTATTGCTATGACAGCTTTATATTGTTAAGGATAAGCTTTTTGCGTAGATTTCTATCGAATAACTTATTCCAATCTTTAATCTTTCGTCTATTTACCTTATGGTTAAAATTTAGGTACTTTGACTTTCTCTCTCTCTCTCTTTCTCTCTTTCTCTCTTTCTTTCTATCTACCTCACTTCTGGACTATTAATCCCACATGGTTGCAGAGTCACCTTCCTTCATCAGAAATATTCATATCTATGTGGTTCGCACATAAAACACTTTTTCTATGATTTGTTAATGTGCCAAGAACGAAATTTCGTTGGTCAAAGCGGAACGAACCTCGTTTCACAGGCCATCTTAAAATTGGATTCGTTTCGGTGCCTTTTTCTCTCGCTACGGACGAAATTTAGTATTGATAGAAGATTTACGCGTCGTTAGCCGGGATTACAAGTCGGATATCTAGTTAACAGACGCTGGCCCGGATAAATTAGTTTTACTTGACTTATTAAACGGTCAACTATTTATTTGTACTAAACAGTCGGAACCAGTCATTACAACTTTGTTGAAATTATTTTAAGGGTACTTTGTGTGGGTTTCGTATGAATTCATGATTCACGGAGTGCCTATATGTCCTTCAACCAGATTATCTACATGTTAATCGTCTTTGTGGCATCAGTGCACAATTTTTATACACGTTTGTATTTTACTAAATAATGTACAACTAAGGTAATAATAACGAACAACTAAGGTACGACTGGTGCGGGCGCTCGTCTTCTCTGCTTTCTTATATGGTGCTGAGACGTGGACTGTGAGACAACGCGACAGCAAGAAAATCGATGCCTTTGAAATGTGGTGTTGGAGAAGGCTACTCCGTATACCTTGGACTGCTATGAGGACCAATGAGTCCATAGTAAAAGAGCTCATAATCACCACAAGACTCTCCACAATCTGCTAATATGACATATTATAAGATCTCCAAAACATTGTCTGGAGAGGCAGATAATGCTAGGCAAATTGGAAGGCAGGCGTGCTCAGGGAAGGGCACCTTCACGATGGCTCGATGCAGTAGTGAAGATAGTCGGCGGCAGCCTGCACCGTGCGGTCCACACAGCACATGACCGCGCCCAGTGGAGAAAGATCGTACGTGGTCGCGATCCTCAGCAGTGAGGGAACGACAAGAGAAGAAGATTTTACAAAATATCTTGCTTTAAATTTTACACCTCTCTACCCGACATCAACCAATAAAGTTTTCCCATCTAGAAAATAAAATCAATGGCGATCGACATCAGTCACAATTGACTATTGTTACTAATATATCTGTACTAGCCCATATATACGTCCCAGTGCGGGTCACAATTCAAATATGATTGAGAGGGGTTAGGCCATATAATCCACCACGCTGGCCTAGTGCGGATTGGTGGACTTTATATACCATAGATGTTTTTTAAATCGCCCTGGTATGCAGGTTTCCTCTCGATGTTTTCCTTCACCGTTTTAGTGCATGGTAATTGACTATCAACCCACATGACTTATGGAGACTGTCCCGCCCTCACATCCGCCACTGCAACTTCTGTAAGCCAGGATCAACAGAGGCACGCATTTTAATGACACCAAGCATTGAAGTTCGGCGAGTTTCTGAGAATATCCAAACTTGTGAAACACGCAACGAAATTAAACATAAAGATAAAAATAACAGGAGTTGGATAAACACATGCCTCCAAATAATCAGAGGTTTTCGCTATGATTTGAACCCGCGACTGCCATGGACATATCGCCGCGTCTGGTCCGTTACCAACAGTCCACCACACACTTTAAACTCACAGTGTTACAATAAAGACAATCGAGGAGTTTAGTTTAGTTCACTAATCTCAGTTACGTAGTTTGAATTGCAAGTTCCATTGTGGACAATGCAGGTTGTAGTGCTCAGTGTGGTGTAGTCACGTGCTTACGTACCGATAAAGTTAACCCGAGCTAGCAGTGATTAAGTGTTTAAATTATCATCAACGGAAACTATACTGTGCTGTGCGGTGGCCATGATTTAGATTTTCTAGGATATTAGGCATACAACCGCATGCTTTAACTGTCTTATTACTTGCGTATTAAGAGAAGTTTCATTTCGTATTGAATCAGCCCATATACATTACACTGCAGGGCACGGCCTCCTCTGCAATGTGAATACGATTGCGAGTGGTTAGTATAGTCCACCAATCCGCACTAGAAGCGTGGTGGACTGTATGGCCAAACTACTCTGAATCGTTTCCTTTCCTAAATATTAAATAGACTCTACAGTTGGTAATAAGCCGTTCCATCACAACTTTTAATTCAGAAATCTTGTCCACGACGCGTTTATAACACTACGATCTCGTAACACCCAAACGCTAAACAAATATTTATAAATAGCACAAACACTTATGTCAGTAGAAGGATCAAACCCGTATTAGAAGACAGTAATTGGTAACATAACATTGGTAGCACTACTTTATTCTTGGTATTAAACCTGGTTCATAATATTATAATTTTATACTTCACTTGATCATAAAGTGAATCCACATTTTAATGAACATTTTACTGAAGTAATTCTATCCGTTCATCCAGTTTTAACAGTTTTCCTTGGCTCTAAAATATTTGATTACTTAGTTTACTGCTCGTATAAAATATCTCGTCTATCTTAAGGATCTAGTCTGTTCATTATCTTTAGGCACTGCGAGTCCTCCGCTCATTATTGGCCTCTCGGGAAGATTATCTTTGTACAGTCATCAATACTTTTCGCGTTTAAATCTTTATGACACCATGACATAAAAATATAGATATACATGCCATCGCTTTATTAAAAAACCTATTTCTCTTCCCACGGTGACGTAAAATGACCAAATTTTATCGGTAGCGCACCGATGGTGTATCGATTGAATAAATAAATAAAAAAGACCAACAATGTTCCTTGATTAAATGTTGATGTAGATATTAGTAATGTCCCATAAATGAGTGAACCCATGGAGAACGTACACGGTCGTGCCGGCAAACACGAACTAACATCGCGCAGGAACACCGTCGAAAGATAATGGCTGGACTTGTCTCGCAAACATCTATGTACAGTACATAGACCGACCACGTCCACTAATGTATGCGGCCTTATGTGCCATTCGCAACAATGGATTTAAACGTATTCGAAGAATCGATATCCCTTTAGATTGTGATAGGATTTTTGAACCGGAACATGAGAATCATACATAATGGGGGAAAATCAGGCATAGAGTGCTTTATAATGTCTTTTTTTTATTGCAATGAATGGCGAGACAAGCATTCGTTAGATGGTTAAAGAGATAACCTCTCATGGACAGTAGCAAAATCAAGATAGCAATGTTAGGCATTCCACTATGCGCGCTAACCTGAGACATATGTTAAGTCTCAATATGTCCAGTAGTTGGCTGGCTCTGGCTTGTCCTTCAAACCGACACACGACAGTTCATTTACACTGCTGTTTGGCGGGAGAAATAGACATTGTGGTGTTTCACACCACCAGAATTTTGATGTACGAGTTTGCAGAATGTCAGCGAATTATTTGAATTATCTTGCTCGCCTGACTTATATTTGATTCGAAAAATCTATACTCTATACTATCCTCTCACATATGAGAGACCTACCAGTAGTAAGTACCACTGTACATTTATGTTTCAAGCGTGCCAGTGTTATTCTGCTTATACTTTCTTAATTAGAATTGTATAGCTGGTTTAATGAGGGCGCTAACATCGAATTTAATATTAATATGGCAACCTGATATACTACGACGGAAAATGTTTAGATACTTAATTTTTTTATTTATTGTTGTTAATATATCTTTGTTTATTTTAAATCAAAGCATACAAAGATTACACAAATATAACATAACTAGCGGCCCGGCCCAGCTTCGCCCGGGTGCATATAGATTTCTTTACAATAACATGTACGTATTATCGTATTATTAGTCCAGGCTCCGCCAAGAGTGTACTGTCTCTGAGTGTCAATATGGCTTCCGTCCTGGTAGTGGTACTACCGACCCGATATTTGCACTCAGGATGCTCGGCGAGGCATATAGGACGAAGAAGAAGCCACTGCACATGGCTTTCTTGGACCTGCAGAAGGCCTTCGACTGTGTGCCGCGACAGGCAATCTGGTGGGCGATGAGGGTGAAAGGGATACCGGAAGCCTATGTGGACATTATCAGAGACATGTACCTCCGATCCGAGTCCTTCGTTCGGACCGCCGTATGCGATACGAATCCTTTCCCGATTGATGTCGGTGTGCACCAAGGCTCGGCGCTGAGTCCATTCCTCTTTAGTGTTGTGCTCGACGCCATTACGTCTCACATCCAGGACCCTGCGCCCTGGTTGTTGATGTATGCCGATGACATTGCACTGGTGGAGGAGGACCGGCGACTTTTGGAGCGCAAGGTCAATCGGTGGAAGGAGACGCTCGAGAGCGGTGGTCTGAAGTTAAATGTGGCGAAGACTGAGTACATGGCTTGCGGGAGTACGGACCCCCAAAGCATCGTGATAGAGAACGAACTTGCCGTGAAGACGGACAAGTTCAAGTACCTTGGGTCCGTACTGCATGAGTCCGGTGACATCGACCTTGACGTCAAAGCCCGTATAAGCGCTGCTTGGGCTAAGTGGAGGGAGGTCTCAGGCATACTCTGCGACCGCAGGATGCCGATGAGGCTCAAGGGTCTCATCTATAAAAGCATCGTGCGGCCGGTGCTCCTGTATGGTTCGGAGACGTGGCCTGCCCTCAAGCGGCACGTCCAGGAGGTTCACGTCGCGGAGATGAAGATGCTGCGATGGATGTGCAACGTTACGCGTTTGGACAAAATCCGTAACGAGCACATCCGTGGCAGTCTTGGTGTCCGCGATGTGGCTGATAAACTCCAGGAATCCCGCTTGAGATGGTATGGTCACGTCCTAAGGAAACCGCAGGAGTACGTCGGTAATGTGTGCCTGAGCCTCAATATTCCCGGACCTCGACCGCGGGGTAGACCCAAGAAGCGCTGGCTCGATGTCGTCAAGGAAGATATGAGGGTCAATGGCCTTACTATTGAGGATGCCGAAGATCGGGCGAAATGGAGGAGAATTTGCCGGAAGGCGGACCCTGGCACCGGCCGGGATAACGCCAGGTAGAAGAAGAAGAACATGTACGTATTATACATACCGGGTATCTCAAGACTGCTACCGAAAACGAAGCCGGGTGGTAGTGTTAGTGACTACAAACACAATCCAATTATAATTTTCGGAAAAAAACACGACAATTTTTTTTTATGATTTTTTAAATATCATCATTTTTGGTGGGTAAATCCAAAGTTATTGCGAAAATAATGATTCAAACTCTTTTATACCTTAGAGTCTTTATAAATAAAAGGGTATACACTAATATTTTAGCAAAAACTATGGATTTACCCCTCAAAAATGACGATATTAAAAAAATCATAAAAAAAAATGTCGCGTTTGATTCCGAATTTTTTTGTTGGATTGTGTTTGTAGTCACTAAAACTACCACCCGGCTTCGTTTTCGGTAGCAGTCTTGAGATACCCTGTATAAACCTTCCTCTTGAATCACTATCTATTAAAAAAAACGTCATCATAATCTGTTGCGTAGTTTTAAAGATTTAAGCATACAAAGGGACATAGGGACAGAGAAAGCGACTTTGTTTTATATTATGTAGTGATGACCTTTTTAATGGTGTCGCCATAATTGAGTTTCTTTAATACCAATTGTCACAGAATCTTACTCTTTTTTACCAAGATATATTCTAGTCTGGTGCATTGCGATCACTTAGTTAAAAATGGAATGCCATTTAAGAGTGGTAGAGCCACGCTGTTAGCAGTCATGACTCAGCATGAATGGGTAGGCTCGTTCGGGGTAGTACCACTGTCTCACAGAAGCACAGAAGCTTGACGAGAAGTACTAGCTTAGCTGTCACGTATATTTGGTAAGTGAGATTGAAGGATGCCCAATACACCGTTCCTCTTGCCATCCTTTTTCTTTCTAGCTCCCCTCCCAATTTAATAGGCTGGCAACATATCTAGGACCAAAGCGTTAAGGATGTTCATGGGCTGCAGTGATCACTTATCAAGTGACCTGTTTGCTCGTTTGCCGGACCTATAGCTGAAAAAAATATAAAAAATCACCTACATACCAGCAGATACATCTGTCAGGACAGCACATCCATCAATGACACTCGATCTAAAATGCGAGAGGGGAGGGAAGGAAAAAAAGACGAGCAGAAATGTGATATTGAGGTGAAATCTTTTGACCAAACGACACGGCAGCAAAGCCATCACTTTAAATCGACGGTTGCAAAGCTGAAGTCACGAGTTCGAATCCAGGGTCGGGCAGAGTGATATACAAACAAAAATAAACACATTTAGTACCACACAACACGACGTATAAACATACATTAGAGTACAGAAAATAAGGAAAAATAATTAAATGACGTAGGAGTTGTGCGTTGCATCGCTGTAACACTTTGGCTGACTTGATATTGGATTTTTCTATTCATCATTAGACTGGAGTCAGGAATTTGTGCCCGATGTGGTGATAGACTTATCTCTATCACATCGTGGAACGTACGTATATTACACCTGTGCCTACCCCTTCTGGAAAAAAGGCGTGAATTTATGTACAAATAAACGGTGTATGTATGATTTATAAAAACTAGGCTTTAAACATATAAATAAGAAACATTCGACGGGTCAAGCATCACTAGAAGACTAATCAGAAGCGACGCTCGGTCGGCGCGGCGAGTTTGGTTTCGGCAATTAGGGCGGGCGCTGATTGCCTTCACCCCCTCCCCCCATCCATCCCGTCCCCGCAGACGTTTGATACCGTGTGATTTAATGAAATGGTACCGGTTTAGTGCCATCGGTTAAGCACCTAGCATGGGGATGTAGTGTTACTGGACTTGTGAGATACAGCTATTGGATACGATGTTCTAGTTGGAAGATAAATACTTTAGCAGGCAGTGTGGAATTGAATCACCAGCATAAATAGAACTAAGAGTGCATAAAAAACTAAGCAAAATTGTAAACGCACATGATCTTATACCGGTATCCATGAAACGGTAGGCAGAGGTTCTGGTACCATGAATACTTTTCTGAGTCGATTGAATAAAAAGCATACGAGTATCATTAGGTATGCCGGGCAACATTTTTAGTCCCGGATAATTAATATGATAATTACAAACTGAAAAACTTTAACCTAGGTGCTCACATTTTACAGCATTACTTTTCTCAAATTTTCAATTTTAATTGTATTTGCTTTCAAATGCAAAATAAAAGCATACAATCCACAGGTAAACTCGCTAATGTAACTAGGTCGCCATTACCGAGCTAAAGTCAATATTATTAGAAAATGCAAGTCAACCTGAAAATAATCCACATTGAAGGCTTAGTGAGTGCAGCGCAAAACGGCTGATTTGGCGGGATCCCGCTTACCATACGCTCACTGAAACACTTTAGACGACATTCCCGCGCGGAAACAAAATGGATTGAACGTAGGGCTGCTAGGAGAAAAGAGATATTTTGTCAGTAATAGTTGTAGTATTGTGTACGTGATGGCCTGTTGGTAAACGAACCGGATGCGGCTGCCACTGTTCACGGTGGTCGCGGGTTCAAATCCCAGGGAACACCTCTGACTTTTCGGAGTCATGTGTGTATTGATAGTCAATCACCACGCACTAAAAACGGTGAAGGAAAACATCGTGAGGAAACCTGCATACCATAGCGATTTATAAGAATTTCTATGGTATGTAAGTCCGCCAACCCGCACTAGGCCAGCGTGGTGGACTATATGGCCTAACCACTCTCAATCGTACTGTCGACTGTAGAGTAGGCCCGTGCCCTGCACTGGGACGTATATGGGCTACAACTACAACTGTATCAAGTTGTATTAGTGGGTGAATATATAAAGATGCATTCATCGCGATTGACCGGATATATATACATATAAATAAAATTGAAGTGTCTGTTTGTAAAGTGAAAATCAAAGAAAATGTCCAACTAGATATCGTTATATACACGATACCTATAACGAAAATGATCTTAGATTTTTTTGTCTGTCTATTTGTTCCGGCTAATCTCTGAAATGGCTGGTCAGATTTTGGCGGGACTTTTATTGTCAGGTAGCTGATGTAGCTGATATAATAAGGAGTAACTTAGACTACATTTATTTCAGAAAAAATCTTTTTTTTTTTAGAAAAATAAAGTAATGTTGCAATGTCCAATTACTGTCCAGTACCGCGCGCAGCTCACGCGCATGTGCAATTTTTCAATAAAGCTAATACAATAAACTGAAAATAATTGATAATAAAAATGAAAATGCAAAAACAAAAAAATACGAAATAAACTAATTAATTTTTTTGTTAAATTCCACGCGGACGAAGTCGCGGGTACAGCTAGTATCAAATAAGATGTCTACTTTTAATGGTGGAGGTGTGTGGAAGGAAGATGAGATTGTATAGATACTATTGTATAGATTGTATAGATACTTGTCTTGTAGTCTTCTATGCTAGCAATCGGAAGATGATCTTTGAAACTCTCAATGCAATATTGCTGGCAATGTTCTAATATACCGTTTAAATAAATAAGCGATATGTCACACAAAAATGTATATTATTATCACTTTCGAAAGCCGAGCATTTGAGTCAAACCTGCAGCCATGTTATAGGGGGCAAACGAGCACGCGGTTCACCTGATGGTAAGTGAACACCGCTGCCCATGGACATCTGCAACACCAAAGGGCATGGAGATGCGTTGCCGGTTATAATAATTAAATGTAACTAATTAGCGGCCCGACTCCGCCTAGCCAGATACACGTTACACTTTATTTAAAAACATTACATCGCCTATGTTCATCAGGGATATCAGGATTGCAATACTGCCGTCCTCAAGCTAAAATGCCGTTAATCATTTTTTGCCACTTTTTTAGTTTTTATTTTGACGTGACAACGTCTTAAATTAGGTTGCGGCTGGGAGTCACTTATGAAAAAGTGTAACGCCCGGTAACGTTACGATGAGTCACCGAACGAGAGAGAGGCCCGCCGAATGCCTTGCGTCTCTCTCCCACTCAACTATGATCTAATTATAGTTGAGTGATTAATTTAATTATATTCATATCAATAAATATTCTACCGAGAAAAAGACGTTGTCACGTAAAATCTTCGCCCGTAAAACCGACTTTACAGGCAACCATTTTTTTTTTAAACTGGGCTGGCATAATGGCGGCATTGCACCTGATGTAAAGTGCCAATGCCGCCCAGGTAGAGTATCCATTGTACAAAAAAGCGATTTTAAAAAAGAATGTGATAATTAATAACATGTGGTCATCTTTAAGACCTTGGAATACTGAATAATAGATCGCAGGAGGCACTTTCAAATAGCGAAACTTTCAATTTAGAACTGTAATATCGCTTTTTCTTGTGCATAAAACAAAAAGCGGTTTTTGTACTTGACGGCATTTTAGCTTGAGGACGGCGGAATAGTGAAAGAATTTTTCAAATCAAATCTTTCCTCTTTATAATATTAGAATAGATCTACCCATTTTTTTCTACGGACACCATATGCAATAAGAGAAAACGATTTAAGATAGGGAGCAGCGGATTCAGCGACAAAATCACGATTACTAAGCGTTCGCCATTTAGGATACTCGTCTTAATTGAGACGATTATCCGTCGGTGTTCTTCCGCTTCCGACTTCCTGTCCCATTATCATACTGAGAATTAGCTCGGATTTGCATCGATTGCGAATTAAATATCATTACTAATACTGTACCTTTGGAATTAGACAATTGTTTTGGCCGTGAGGGCGGAATTTATTTATTTCAATTATTTTTATTATTTATCAAACTCCAAATTATAGTTCATAAATATTCAGATGTAAGCTAAATTTAATTATAAAGACATCAACTCTCTCTCTCTCTCTTCAGCGACAGGAAGTCCACTGCTGAACATAGGCCTCCTCCAAGGATCTCTACACCTGACTGACACACCTGATGGACCTGTTGGAAGCGGCCTACATCCAGCGACTTCCTGCAAGCTTAACCAGGTCGTCCGTCCATATAGACGATATCAACACCAACGATACCAAAATATCAACTATGTGAGAAATACTGAATTCAAATGACAACTGAATTCAGATTTTTTCTTTCATTTCCTTAATCATAATGAAAACAAAGCCATGAATTAATATTGATTCATTGATCTCTTCACCCAGAGTCTCAAACTACGTGAAAGCTCTTAGAGCAATTTCTACACAGTAGTCCTGAAAAACCTCCCAAAGTAACACTATTATTTATTGACTCAAAATATTTTCTAAATATATTTCCAATAAACATGTTACTGACAGCCCTGGTCAGCAAGCGATCTGAAAGTCATGGAGATCGCTGGTTTGAAACCTCTCGCAGAGCGAAGCACATCACACATCAAGATACGAACCTTTTCAGTGATTTTGTAAGCTGGCGCGACAAAGTGACTGCAGCTGATGATAAGCCCAGTGCAGAATGCAGATTGAGTATTACTAAGGAAATAATTATTGTAGGATACTCGTAAAAAAAGAAGGCGTTCAAAATATTACGGAAAATTAAACTGTTTTCTTTACTTGTCTTTCCTTTCACTAACCTATCCGCATTGGATCATCACAAGGGCTTAATCTATTATATTTATTATATTAACTAATTATTAACCTCAGCAATAACATTCAAATCTCAAGCACACCATGTGTATATTGATAGTCAACCACCACGCACTATAACGGTGAAAACATGGTGAAAAGGCCTGCATACTATGCCGATTTGCCATAATTTCCATGGTATACCTGCCAGCCCGCACTAGGCCAATGTGGACTATACGGCCTAACCCTTCTCAATTGTACTCTCGGTTAAAGAGGAGGTCCGTACCTTTTTTCGTTCATTTAAAAAAAAACTTTTCATTCCGTTCCTTGTGTCCGTAAAAACCTTTTGATAAATAAGTAGAACGTAGTGATTACTTTCTCTATGCAAATAACAAATAAAAGGTATTAAACATATCAAATTGGATTTGCAGGAAAATACCCGGTTTTTAAATTGCATGTAAACGATTCACCGGCACGTAATATCCAGAGTTCCCGGTAATTATGACCGGCTGCGTTACCGGATACCCGCGCGATTGACACAGCCCGCCTCACAAAAAGGCGAAATGTAAGCTCTATTTATCATTGTTGGTAGTTGGTACTGTTACTTTTAAAAGTAATTGTTACTGATTTTCAAACCTAGCGAATCAATCGGTGGCCGAGTTTTGAATTCCAGAACATAATAACTCTGATTTATTAGTGTCATGTGTCTATTGTTAGTCACTTACAAGATATTTTTTTCGAATTTCGGGTCGGTCAGTGTTATGGGATTTGAGAATTCATATTCTTCACCGGACGTCGCGTCATGGGAGAGAACAAGCAACGTGAAATGTGAGTGCCATGGTAGCACTTCTGCCAACCACCTCTGAGAAAAAGGCGTAAATTACGAGTAATGTATGTATGTGTATATTTTGTGCTTCACCAAGTTTAGGATTTGGGTATTTTAGACCGAAAAGTATCACATAGTTTCTGGTATCCAGGACCCAAGACTTGTACCTCAGCAGTCAAGAGTATGTATGTCACTGTCATTTGTATTTATTTCTCCTTCTTCTCCCACAAGAAGTCCATTTCCAAACGTGGGCTTCAAATCCTTTCAGAGCGACCTGTTGGAAGAGCCTTCCTGAAATTTTATTCTCATTTTTGTATAATGATGATTGTTTGTCCGTTAATCTCCATACATTAAAGTTTTGACACGTGTCAGCTCGCTTGGCCGGCGTAATGAAGCCGACAGTTTGGACGTAATGACATCCATGTGATTAATCACCATATTGTGATCCGATAATGTGATACGGCGACCGTCACCATTGTGAAAATATTGGAACGGACTTGTAAACACATGATTGTTGTATAAACTAGTTTTAAGGCATGCTTAATATAATTTAGTTTTTCTTTTTATTACTTAGGTAATATCATCGGTATAAAAAAAAAGAAAAAAAATCGCCTAATTAATCTAAAGACTTCGTTTGGACTGTATATTATTGGTCTTGAAATAAAATTGCGTGTCGGGTTGTTTTTTTTTTTTATGTAATAGGAATAATGCTTAAACCATATCCATCGTAATTAAGGCAATTCGTGTTGTTTTTTTCCTAAAACTCAAACGAATTCAGATCTAAAACCTTACATTTTTCACCTTGTATACGATGTTAATCTAAAGCTTTCAATCTCAGTTCATTCAAATACAAATTATTTACATATCAAATCGATAGATGCAGCTCCAATCGAAAAACCGACTGAAAACATTCGCAAAACTTCATGAAACACATCGACGAGACCCGGCAACAAACGGAGTGCACAAAAACCCGAGTTCGATAGACACCTATCCGTTTGGCAAAGGTTTTTTATTAAAAATATTTGCAGCGAGCGTGTGGGAAAACGGAAAAATCGAATTACTCCGCGCATAATATGATGTGGCGAGACAACGTGCACAGGGCTTGCACAAAAACGTATTAAAATTAAAATAGTTGTAAAGATTATCGAGATTTTTGTTATTTTTTAGTTTCCCTAAAAGAATAACAAAAAAAAATTGTTTGTTACACTGTACAATACCATTAGCAACCAGAAGTGAAAGAAGAAAAATGTTATATAAACTGGCAATACCAGGCAGTCCTAATGTATCGGATGGGTGCAGGTGGACTGGCGGCCGCCGAGTGGAAAATTCCACTACTGCACCGCGTTCACACTCCACGCTACACACCAAACACTTAATGCACACATTAATAAACTTACAACAAACATAATCTTCTTAGTAGAAAGTGGTTATTTGTCCGGATAGTCACTTTACACACCGATAAAAGTCATACCAGTTAAAGATCATACCCGGTAAAGATCATTCCCGGTAACGATCATACCCGGTAAAAGTCATACTCAGTACAGGTAATATATACCCACGTAAATAAATATCGCATTTTGGGTTCAACGTTTATCAGGATATTGTAATTAGACCAGCACGAATGCGTCAATTTTAAATAGCCGTCTGTGGATATTCTATCTGAACAAACGTCTGGGCGCCAAACTCATTACCATTATTGGTTATTACTTATTAGTGGCCAATTAAAGTGATTTAATATTTGAACTGTGAGGCTTGAACCCCAGTTAGTATCTTCGTATTTCTTGACGATTTCATGCACCGTCTTTACATTATTTACCTGAATGTAGATCCCCCCTCGACGTAATCTCTTACTCATTAGAAAAAGAAGCCTAACAGCCTTCCATACGTTTCTATGTTTTCTGCCCCCGTTCCAAAAGCTAAGCTTACCAGTTTTTCCTCTTGTTAAAAAAGCGTTCCCGGTTATACCAATTTTCACCTTTCAAAAACAAGCCCGGATATTCTAGGTGTGATGGTGCAAAGGCTCAATGGTTTGTGGCAAATGCGCGGCGCATTGCCGTCTGCGACTATCTCGAGCAAACGCACTCGCCTGGCAAATGGAGGGTTTTACCATGGATACTGCGGTGGGAAGGACTCCGGAAGGATGCAGGGGGTCAAAAATACTGTTATTTGACACTGGGAAGTAGTCAGTTAAAGAGGCAAGTTAAGCTTCGAAATTTTCTGAGCAATAAGATGTTAAGTAAATGTGCTATTCGTATTATGTGTTTGCACATTAAGTCTTAATTTTTCCACCTTGGCCTTTCTAATTAAAAAGTGTACAAAAACCCGAGGGCAGTTCAAAAATTACAAAATAAATCATTAACTGCTTGTTATTTGATCATTTATTTACTTTTATAGCACACAAACATAAATTAGTATGAGATTTTTATACGGCAGACTGATGAATAATTCAGGACCCCAACAACCTCTTATATGCCACCCAAATCCAGCCCACGCTCAGGAAGCTCGCTCGCGCTCACAGGTATCGTCTGTTTACCCTCGAGTCTAGCTGAGGAACCGCAGAAGTTTTGAGTGTAGACATCCTTGTGGACTGTCGCCTTGCGTTATTAGATAGATAATGAAGTCCACTGAATTTAGGCCTCCTCCATAGGCAACAGTTGATGTCGAACAGTCTAGCATTCGTAAAATTAAGAGCCCAGTAAAATCTAAACTAATATTAAAAGAGGAAAGATTTGGTTGTTTGTTAGCACAAGTTCTGATATTACTGGACCGATTTGGAATTCTTTCATCATTAGAATACTACAGTATCCCTGTTTAGTAAAAACGATAGAATATTTTTAAAAAGTGAGGCTGAAGCTGAGCCGCTAGTTTATTTATGAAAATCAAGAAACACTGATTCCAGTTCCCTGTGAGATAATCGAAGATGGAAGGACAAGCAATTGGGGAAACCCCGTCGCTTCCAGCCAAATTAATTTTCAACCATACATTCTAGTTTCTTGGTATTTACCCAACTTGTAAAAAGAACTGCCAGTTATAAACTTCTAGAATCTATACTTACCGATTTACAGTCTCCGTGGCGCAGTCGGTTAGACGCCACCTGTGAAACGAGTGGCCGCGGATTCTATCCCATACCGAGACAAATGTTTAAATATTTTACTCGGGAATGAGAGTCTGTGAGGCCGAACAGCCTCTTGTAGTTTCTACTACCCATGACCCAAGAGTCGATCTTAGTGTGGGTTCAGAACTATGTATGTGACTGTCGGGTGAATTTATTTTAATATTTTTTAAAGCAACTAATTTACTTAATTTAGGCGATGTTTTGTAATATCTAGTATACTCGTACACATCAGTGTTTTATTTTCCTAAATTTTCCAATAGCTAAATGTCTAGAACTAAATATTAACGGAATTATTCACAAATCGATTTAAAACCAGAACGAATTAAAAAAAAAACAGATTTAATTTTTGTTTTCTTCGCTCAAATTGATTTCCAAAGTCATTCGAAAGAAATAAAACATTAAATAACTAAAATATATTTTAAAACCGTCTATGAATTAGGCCGTAGTTGTATTAAAACAAAAAATATCGTTATTAAACGAAGTGTGAATTCTAGGCAATGAGAATTAATTTTTATTTGGCGGCAGAGGGGAGGCTGCGCGGCTGGAGTGTTGCCAGCGCGGGATTTTGTGAATTTTTAATTGTGCCGCCGACTGAAACCGGTTTAAACGGCTCGTTATGTTTGCCATATTATGGGGAAGTTATTTGCTTGTTGCTCAATTCGGTTTGGACTGTGTGGGTGTTTGGTAGGTGTTTTAGTTGATGTGGGTATTATATTTGGTGTTATAGTATTTTATTTGTCATATTTATGTCGTCTATTGACACGATTAATACATTGTTATAAAACTATTTTTTTGCGGATTTTATCGCGAATATGTTTTTACATTTCTTCATTTTATTTAATTATTGAAAAATAGGGATGATTAATTTGTAACAGTCTGCCCCGTGACCACGAAAGCTTTAAAATAATCGAAACATGGGGAGCAAAAAATCCAAATCCTCGTTAAAATACGTAAATATAATTTTATTTCAACGTTAAATTCGCGTAAATACGAGTATAAAAACCATTATAATTAACTTACTTATGACTAAGAGTGTGGTCAGTTAACGGTTCGTCGGGTGGTTCATCAATGTACGGTGGTTGCTGTCTGGTCTGCTATCATGAAAGTCTTAACACCAACTATAGCCTCCAAGCGCCCACTATAACAGTGAAAGAAAACATAGTGAGGAAACCTGCATACCACAGTGATTTATAAGAATTTCTATTGTATGTAAAGTCCGCCAACTCGCACTAGGCCTGTGTAGAGGACTATTATATGGCCGAACCACTCTCAATCGTACTCTAGATTGTAGAAGAGGCCCGTGCCATGCGGTGGGACATATAAATATGGGCTGATACAGATTACAGACCGATTTGAATGTTCGTATCTATTGTAATACAAAACGATTTGATTTAATTAGATTGGAAGTTATTATGAGCGCTTGCTCATGGGATATAAACTTTCTCAAAAAATGAATTAGATACCCCGGAATACGGAGTTTCTTAAATGTAATTTCGGCGTAATGTATATTGACCAATCTGCAACTTCCATTCAATATCTTTCGATTCACGGTCCATATACTCTTCCGTACTATTTTATTACAGTTCCCAACTTGGTTATTTTGGTTAGTGAGTAAAAATGCTCTATCCGTTTTGTGCCAATTGGCAGGCTTTAAGCTAAAGTAGAGACCACAAATTGATAGATGGTTTAAAATATTACCAGCTCGTTAATAATGCTTAGTTAGGCAATTATTTATCCGTTATTACATAGATTAGGCAGTCTAGGCAACAAGCTGGTAGTGGTTCATGAATGAACACACATGTTATAATAATACTTATACTGTTCAGTTATCCACACATACATTTTATGTTTAATATATTTATTGTATTGGTCCAGCAAACGTAAATGATTCTGCCGCCTCACATCCATGTTTGTGTGATAGATGTGTTGCCGACTCATTAAATCGGGAGCATCTCTCTTTATTAGGGTATAACATAGTTTTAAGGCAAATGATGTGCAGTGTTATGAGGAGAAATAGTTCTTTTTATTATATTATTATTTATAGTAGACATCCTTTTTATACTAACATTACACTAAGACCACTCTACCTCCAGATAAGTACGATAAAGTCCTTATATAGAGACTGTCCCGCCCTCACACCCACCACTGCAACTCCTGTGTCGCAGGATCAACAGTGGCACGCAATGCAATGACGCCGTGCATTGAAGCTCGGCGAGTCTCCGGGAATGTCTAACTTGTCTTTAACCCGCAACGAAATTAATCAGAAAGTTAAATTAATAGGAGGAGTTGGAAATAAATTAAAAGTCCTTGTATAGCCAACTAGCGACAGGACGTTATCTTAATTTATACCTGATATTCAAATGCTTAATTTTTCCCTATCTGAATAAGCCCATACACGTCCCATGCAAGGGACGGGCCTGCTTCACAATTCAGAGTACGATTGAGACGGTTTACGCCATAGAGCCCATCCACTGCGCTGACATGCATAGTGTGGGTTCGCGAAATTTACATACTCATACCATAAAAATCTACCTGTCCCTGCGCAACGAATTTTTATTTTTTAATAGAGTGATTCAAGAGGGAGATTAATATTATGTGTTGTAATACATCCATAATATTTCAGAGAAACACCGATAATTTCAAAGGTTTCTACTCAAAAAGTGTATGATACTCGGGCGAAGCCCGACCGGTCGTAAAATTCCACTTAAGTTTCAGGAATTCTCTGGTTGCATATCGCTTCGAACTGGTCACTTTGGGAACCTTGATATTCAATGAACTTCTTCTGTGAAAATCAGCATACACTAATACAAATATAAGTGAAATTCCTATTTAGCGCCATCTAGAGTAAACTGTATTAACTACATGTACTTTCATTGAAGAAACGTTCAATCTACGGCTAGGTACCGTACCAAGTTAGGACGTATTTCTCTCTTGAATGTATAGATGGCGCCAAATCTGCTTCATTGCCTTCAAATCAAATTATTTTAAACTACAGCTCCACGTGGGTGTAAATAATGTTTGAGTCTAGCCAACATCAGAAGCATATTATTTCGTGTACCTATAGCAAATTAGTAATCTTAATGCGATTATCTTCCTCTTTACATAGATACTGATTTTCCCATCACGTAACGTTGTATCCCATTCATCCCCTCATTTTACCCGTGACTCAAGGAATGTAATCCCTGTCCTCTCATATCCTTTTGAGTTTGAAGGAGTAAGAAATATCTATATGTATAAATAGCTAGATCCCTCCTCATTGTCAGTTAAACCACCCCACATGATTAAACACTACATATATACAGTGAGATAGTCACTACAGAACAAAACACAGAAGAAAAAAACATCTATATGTATATACCTATATATGATTTCACGCCTTTTTCCCAGAAGGGGTAGGCAGAAATGCTCCCAGGACGCCCACATTTCGCCGTGTATGTTCCGCCCCACGATGTGATATGGCAAGCCTATCGCCATATCTGGCACAATTTTTTGACTCCGAGCTGATAATGAATAGAAAATTCCAATATCACTTTGCCCGACTCGGAATCCAAACACGAGAAATCAGCTTTGTAACCGGACTGTAGTACAAATACGCCACCGAAGCAGTGATATTCAAAGTATTTTCCATTCCACTGTGGATTTTTAGGACAACAATTGAAGTCAATGGTCATTGATGACTAAGGGCAATTTAGATCATGAGCATTTCAATTTTGTTCCGGCTCTCATAGTGCACAATAAAAATTGTGAATTTGAACGGAACAGTTATTTTGGAATACTTTTTATTTCCGTCATTGTATAGGCATTTTTAATGGCGTTATTAGTTGCCATCAGCTGTAATAGTATCTTAGATTTACGCGATTTACCAAAGTAATGTAGTAAAAATACCTGCATATTGAAATAAAACTATTATTTACAGATTTTATGGCGGATTTCCTTTAATTTTTACATTTTTTTACTTTCCGGCGGTTCGATTACTTTACAGCTGTCGTGGTCACAAATCAACTGAGGTTTTATTTATCCGCTCAGTGAGTGTAACAATTTAACGACTATTATTTTACAATTATTTAATAAAAAAATTAATTGGTACTTGCGTTCCAATCTACGCAGAAGGAGTTCATGATGTCTTGAGGTCTAGAAGTTGGTGTATATGTGGGCGTATGTATGTAAAAATTAAACCGAATCCGCGATAAAATAAGTAAATAATAGTTTTATTTCAATACTATCAGCTGTTTTCGTTTTACCGGGTCTATTTCTGTGCCGAATTTATGTCCTGTATCCAGGTGACCAATCCGTTTTTTTTGCCGTATCTATGTGTTACTTGTATTAGGTTTTAGTAGTTGTTTAGTGTTCATTTTTACTTTAAAGTTAGGAATTCCAACGACTTATAACTACGTATCTTACCTCATATCTCGCCCTCTATCAACCCATATACGTCCCGCTGCAAAGCACGAGCCTATTCTACAATCGACGGTACGATTGAGTGGTTGGTTGTGATTCTTACAATTTTGCTATGGTATGCAGTTTTCCTCACGATGTTTTCCTTCAACGTTACCTCACATAATGTAATAATATTTGTTACAGTTCTGGGTATTATTTAAATACTTTATACAGAACCATTGAACTGAATGTTAAGTTCCCACTTTTCCGATTGTAACCGCTTAAGTAATTGGTAGATACAAACGTCGTAGTTTAATTGATCGACACACGTAATTGAAATTGAAAAGCTGTCTATTTAAATACTTACATAAAATTGTGAAAGTTTGTCTTTACGACGTTGATTTGTACCTAAAAGGTTTATAATTACACTTTCCATGTACTTTAACCTACATACAGGGTATATTCATACCACGATTAAAAACGTTTTGGTGTTTTTCACCACAGAAAGTCAAGTGTTGTCAATAGGCTAGGCCTCCCCAAAAATATCTAACGCTTCACAGCTCGATTAGCTTGATGCTGCGCTTTACACTTTACAGTGGAAATATTTTATTTTTTTTATTGCACAGAACCGGCAACCGAGCAAACAGGTCACCTAATGGTAAGTAACCACTGCCCATGAATATCCACAACGTTTGGATCATAGATGTCTAGCTAACCCATCATATGGAGAGGAGAGCAGAAACGAAAAAGATAGAAAGAGGAAGTCTTTTCCACTTTCCATCCTTATGGGCATCAGGCAGTCTCACTCCTCGCACGAAACGCGGCAGCCATGTTGTCGGATCACGTCTATTGTAAGACAGTGGTACCGCCCCGGACGAGCCTGCCCATTCATCCCTTAGTCATGACTGACAACAGCGAGGCTCTAGCCCTTGATAGAAATATGATGGTAATTTAAATGTTAAGTGTTCAGATTAAGGATTGAGACATGATTATCTAAGCAAAATGTCAACATAAATGCTGATATCCCGAAGAGACAGATAGATGACACTAGTTCAGTGTATGGCATTTGGGTAGAAATTGCAACACAGAACAAAAATAACAATAAAAATACCAAAGATTTTTCCAGGTCTAAATATTTACCATGTATTCCATCTAGGGTTAGAACCCAGGACCTCGTGGTTCACAGCCTACACAATGTACAGCCGTCAATAAAGTGTGTACATAAGCATTTGTATGGCTTGTATGGAGGTAATAAATGGAAAGTGCACATTAACTGATTTCTACTCCACCTGCCATTAGGGTTGCCGAGTAATAAATACTTAATAACTAGTTGTCGCTATACAAGTTAAACTGTAACGTAGGTAAAGTGAGTGCTGGCGTATTGGTAAATGAACCATGCGTGGCTACCAACATGTTCACGGTGATCGTAGGTTCGAATCCCAGGGCAAACCTCTGACTTTTCAGAGCCATGTATGTAGTCAATCACCACGCACTTTAACGGTAAAGGAAAACATCGTGAGGAAACCTTTCATACTATAGTGATGTTTTTTAAATTTTTATGGTACGTACAGTCCGCCAACCCGCACTAGGCCAGCGTGGCGGACTATATGGCCTAACTACTCTCAATCGAACTCTCGATTGTAGAAGAGAGGAGGAGTGTGTTTTATATTAATAAAACTAACATGCATTGTAAATATAAAAATAGTAGTCATTAGCTCATTATCAGAAAGTATTCTGCATTTCAACGACCTCCGAGCGCGGCGGTTAAGAATTAAGATACTAGAGGTCACGGGTTGGATTCCTGCTCCGGAAAGTTCTATTTTTGTATCCAAGAGCAGTGATATAAAATGAAGTATTTTGTATACTGATGAAAACCTTCTATTTTTTTCATGACATACAACTATTTAACTTGATGGCAAGAATAGAGTGGTTCAATCCAAATATCTGGAAAAAAAATTTTTAGTTCGAAACTGTCCGGTCCATTTACCAACAGGTAACCACGTCCTTTTAACAGGAACTTTTAAGACGGAATTTAGCTTCTAGCAATTTGTTCATATACATGCTCACGCCTGCGTTACTGAAAGGGTAGGCAGAGCTCCAACCAGTATCCTTCACTGTTGTTTCAACCCCAACATATAGGATAATATCAAGCAAATCGCCATATCGAACACAATCTCCAGCTCCGGATGAAACAATTTTATAGCGCAGTGGAATGCCACGCATTGCTTTGTAATTCAATGTGTTGTTTGGTTTTGCTACTGTTCATGAACAATTGTACGTTTACCATCAGGCGAACGGTATGCTCGCCTCGCCATACGCTGCATAAAAAAATATTCAAAACTGTTAATACGCGAAATGATAGTCTCTGATGTAGACTGGACTCAAATATCTGCACCCGGTCGAAACCAGGCCGGACTGGTAGTAGAATAATTAAATAATGCATCCGTCTGTCACATACATCATTCCTGTGACCCCACACCAAGATCCTGTGTTATGTGAAACCAGAAACTTTAATGAGCGGTCGTATCGCTTGCCATCAGGCGAATGGCCTGCTCGTCGCGCTATTGATAGTAATAAAAAAAACTTCAAGAAACTTTTCGATATTGAAACACCGGTGTAGATGTTGTGATACGTAAAAGTATTTTGTTTTTCAGGTATTCGAATTTATTTCGGGTGTATGAAAGAAATATATAGAATATACATATTCGGCTGCATAAATGTTTCCTGTAGGAATTGAACCTGTATCCATTCAGTTTATAGTTAGCGTCTCAACTCAACCGATTGCCATAGAAGCTCTATAAATTGCGTTCATATTGTCTAAGATGAATCCATGACATCATAGTTCAAACCTCTACTTATACCAATCAAGCGAACATCGAGACAAATTGCCCCTATCTCAATGATCGAATCAAATGCTCATAAAGTATGATAAACGTACAGAATGTTGCGAGGCGACATCGCGACGCGTATCGTTTGTCGCGCCGCAACGCTGTTATTAAATGTTTTATAACAATTGACTGTTCCACTGAAGCGGTCGATGGTCGACCTATTAACCCAATCGCGTGTCGTCAACATTTGGCGCGATAAGTTTTTTTTATATTATTTTTTTTTTTTGTGGATAATACAGTTCTGTATGTATTGTTATCTGTGTAATGATAAATAAACCATTCACCGAGCTATGTAGATTTAAACCCAGGACGCATCCCATTTTATTATGGTTCACGTGTTTTTGTGTTCATTTTCATCGACTTCAACGCTGAGGAACACATCGTGGAGAAATCTGGACACCTGGAGTCTATGATTATTTAAAAAATATGGGTTGTCCATAAATCCTCACTAGATCCGGGATTAGACACTCGCCCTTTTTAACTAATGGTAAAGTGGCACAAACCAATCGCGTGTAGATTACGTAATCACTTCGCGTGTGGATTATGTTCCTCTGATTAGAACAAAAACTTGCAATTAATATCTTCTAACCTTGAAATCGATCGTTTGGTTTCATCGTTCCCTACCTAGATATGACGTCAGTGCATCGATGAGGTAATATCTTACAATAAGATCGTGATTCATGAATAATAGAATTCGATATAGTTATCTAGTCTATCAATATAATTAGGTCTTTCAACGAGGTCTCGGTCTGATCTCGGTCAGAGAGATTGCCGGATGTCCAATTATCCCGATTTGATGAGTCGCCAACACATGCATGATCCAAGCGTTGTGAATGTTCATGGATGGCAAAAATCACTTACCATCAGATGACCTGTTTGCTCGTTTGCTGGACCTATGCAATAAAATAAAACTAACTTAGATGTAGCTAACATAAAAATCATTATTTTCACACAAATAGGAATAGAAAATTGGACATCCTATTTGTAATAAAATATATATCCAGTGGCTCTACATACTACTACTACTACCACCCGAATAATATAAAAAATAAAATCTTATCTAGTTTTAATTAAAGATGTCTGTGGTGTCGGGAAGTTAAAAAAATTTAATAAAAAAAAATCTGCGATAAAATTCGTAAATAATAGTTTTATTTCAATTATTTTGCCTCATTAATAACATAATTATGCTATAGTCAAACTCAACGATATGATGCCATTAGCGCAAAAAAATTTAATTACAATTTATCGGAGATATAAATCTAGAATAATACATATTAATAATATCTATCATGGCTGTTCACATGTTCACGGTGGTCGCGGGTTTAAATCCCAGGGCATACCTTTGACTTTTCAGAGTCATGGGTGTATTGATAGTCAATCACCACGCACTAAAACGGTGAAGGAAAACATTGTGAGGAATCCTGCATACCATAGCGGTTTATAAGAATTTCTATGGTATGTAAGTCCGCCAACCCGCACTAGGCCAGCGTGGTGGATTATATGGCCTAATCACTCTCAATCGTACTGTCGATTGTAGAGTAGGCCCGTGCCCTGCAGTGCAATAAATAATATTATTTCCAGTATCGCAGTGTCTGGCCGGATGCTGACTAAACTTGACGCTCGATGAGCACAACAAAAAACATATTACGTTGAATGTTATACAATGTAACCATTTACGTGATATAAAAAGCTTTAATATGGTATGTGCGGTCATAAAATCATACTGTAACAATAATCACGCAAAAACGGCTTCCTTCTGATACAAAAAGCACCGTTCTTGGAACGTAAAGATGTGCTCACTAAGAATCTGTTTAAATAGCATTACGAAAGTAAATGCATAAGGATTTATTGACGGTAAGGAAGCAATGTGGAAATTAAAGAAATCGTAGGTGTATTGCTGGCATTTGAGGAGGAAAACAACAAAATAAGATCATCGATACTCAAGGTAAATGCTATAAAGAAAATATTATTATTAAGTCCACCCTAGGGCTAATAAATTCTTAAACACAAATTTTATCCACAATCCTCGTATCTGGACTTTCCACATTACACGTCTGCAATGGTAAAGAAGAATCAGATATGCAAAATCCTAATCACGTTTTGCCACAATAGTTGTTCTACATCCAGTTATAAGTTACCGAACAGGCCAAGATAAAAACAGGACTTGTGGTAACAAGCCAGAATTACTGGATTTTATTGTGATCAAGTTCGAGATTAAGACATACTGGGCTATGTACATTGAGTATAGAGTGGATATCGCATTATAAGTCCATGGGATATCATTACGATTCGCAAACTTAATCTGTGCTCATACCGCAAGTATCATTTTGGGAAACCAGTAGAGCGTGAAAGGAGATAGGGTTTCACCGTGGGAATGACAAAAACAAAAAATAGCAATACGCGTACCGCACTTTTTATTTCACACATAAGTACTAAAGGTGGTGGCGCTTCTATTATTAATACCTTTATGGAAAGATATTGCAACCACCATTCTAAATTATTTTTCTTCCTCGGGCCGTTACTTGCCGCTGACATGGGTCAACGTAACATATTTTTTAATCGAATTGGCAAATAATTTGCCTTAATCTTTTACAAGCAGTTACCGTGAAAGCGAATCGCATTAATAATTAATTATATATTAAGTACCTATCAAATAAAACAGATTTGTTCCATAGGTATAAGTCAAAATAATGATTTTATCCCCAATAATAATAAATTGGATTTATTTAGTTATCATCATCATCATCATCATATCAGCCACAGGAAGTCCACTGCTGAACATAGGCCTCCCCCAATGATCTCCACAATGACCTGTTGGAAGCGGCCTGCATCCAGCGACTTCCTGCGACCCTTAGTCAGATCGTCCGTCCACCTTGTAGGCGGGCGTCCGACACTTCGCTTGCCTGTACGTGGCCTCCACTCGAGAACCTTTCGGCCCCAACGGCCATCGGTTCTACGAGCTATGTGCCCGGCCCACTGCCACTTCAACTTGCCAATCCTATGGGCTATGTCGGTAACTTTGGTTCTTCTACGGATCTCCTCATTTCTGATTCGATCTCGTAGGGAAACACCGAGCATAGCCCGCTCCATGACTCGTTGAGTGACTTTGAGCCTTTTAATGAGGCCCACAGTGAGAGGCCACGTCTCGGTGCCGTATGTCATCACTGGTAACACACAACTATCGAAGACTTTCGACTTTAGGCACTGAGGTATTTTGGACGAGAAGACGTCGCGAAGTTTCCCGAACGCTGCCCAACCGAGTTGGATTCGCCGATTGACCTCTCTCTCGAAGTTGGACCTGCCTAACCGGACCACTTGTCCATTATCTTATTTAGTTATATGGATTATTATTTAGTGGATCTGAGTTTGGTATGACCGCGGCCTAAAAGTAATCCGACAAAAACAGTTGCCGACATCTGGCCGCGCGGAACACCCAATGGCCGACCTTTCGCGAGTACGCGCGTCTGCCGCCACCGGTCCAGTTAGCGGCGCGCGCGCATCTCGTCGCACGTCACACTTCGGTTCCGTTTCCGCTGCAAAAACGAGTGAAATTACGCACATAAACCTAATAAACTATTTAGACTATTTCGTGGAATTGTTGACGATTACTGCTGTTCTATTTAACAAAAATGATTAAGAATGAACGCGCGCAATAAGGCACAACAACGCGCATTCCTTTTTCAAAAGTGTAAAGAATGTAATTAAAACAATTAACTGTTACGCGGGCAGACAATAAATATTTTTATTTCTTGTTATTTCGTATGTTACCAAAAGTGTTTATTTTATTGTTTAATCCGTGCGTGTTATGTATTGTTTATGTTTTGAACTGTTATCAGTGAAAATTGTATGTGCAAGTAAAGTTTAATATGGGTGTTATCATGTATGAGCTAATATGGATTTTCTGTTTGTTTGTCACAACCCCGGCTGCTTCTCAATATCTTAATGTGACTCTGGGTCCAAATAACATAGTAAGGTTAGTAGATTTTTTCTTGATATTGTAATGCCGGCTTGTTTGGCAAAATTCAAAACAGTGCCTATCGACTTTTATCATCTTTTTCCTACACATAAATTACGGAAATTCAATAAAATACCTATAGTCTACACATTGTGTTTGACTGGTGCATGAGTTACTGTGCTTTAACTTTCTACGGAGGTTGTAAATTCGATTCTCGTGGGTATAAATATTGTGTTAGAGGACCTCGATAACTAATTTAAAGAGAACTAGATTTTTATGGCGAAAATACGATTTGCTAGTGTTTTTATTTACTTATTTTATGTAATTGATACCTATTCAATGAAACATTTTCGACAAGAAAATGGTTTTTAAATAGTAAGTAATGTAATGTAAGTATAGTCGATAACTGGTATAATTTCACAATCGATCAATGCTCATGAGTAATACGATAAAAGCAATAAATGCATGGGAACGAAATTCCTGAGAAGTTGCTTTGTCTTAACGTTGTTGCTGCGAACTCCCCGGCGACGATGCTAACTCGGTGAAAACACCAGTTTGCCATTTAATAAACAATATATCTAATTTAATAAACAAAGTAATAAAAAAACTAAGTACCTAGGAAAAGAGTAGGTACTGATTTATAACTAGCTTCTACATACATCAAATCAGGCATTTTTCCCACAGCGATAGGCAGAGGTAGTACTACTACTACTACCAGGACACCCATTTCACCAAGTGTGTACCATCCCACGATGTAATAAGGGGGCGAGCCTATCGCTATATCGGGCACACATTCCTGACTCCGGGCTGATATTGAATAGAAAATCCAATATCACTTTGACCGACCCGGGATTCGAACCCGAGACGTCAGCTTTGCAATCATACCGTTGTACAACTAGCTTCTGTGCGCTAATTAACGTCGTAGTCGGTCATTCACAGCGAAAGAATGCCCACTGCTGAACATAGGACTACGACAAAAGCCTAATCATATTCTGTGACAGTTTTATGAAGGCTTCCATGGCGCAGTTGGTTATGAGCTGGCTATGAAACGATCGGCGACCGATTCGAACCGCCCACAGAAAAATAATCTAATCTGGGAATATATGTACATACATATAAATATCCATATGGTTAAAGTAAGGCAATGTCGAAAAATTATAACAAAACTCAAAGAACAGATGAATATACACAAAACCCAATCATGCTTAAGCAACATGTCTAAAATAGACTATCGTCGGGACTATGTACCTTGTAGTAAAAGAAAGGTATCTTTATAAGGGTATTAATAAAACTAGCTATTAGTTCCTACAGCGGAATGCAAGCTATCTAAAGCTCGGCCCGCGTGTCCCAGGATGAGACATTAGTTAATTTAGTCCTAGGCGCGTCTACAAATACATTTCGACGTTTTTGCTTTTGGTTACTCACCACGAAAGTAGTTGCTAAAGAGTAAGGCAAATCGCGGCATGTCGCCCGTAATTGGTTATGAACGCCGAATTTTAGCAAGTGTTAGCCCTGTTGCTTATGTCATTTCCTATATTTCGTTTGGGCCCAAATTGCAGAGAATCGGTGTTTTTTTTTACTCTTCGCCCTGCTCTTACTTAGACGCTCAGGGCCTTACAGACGGTAGCAATGCCCATCAGTGATAATTAAAGAATTAGCAATGATGTAATTTTGAATACGGTTCATGTCCTGTACTGTATCAGCCAATATACGTCCCATTGCAGGGCACGGCCTTCCTCTACAATCGAGAATACGATTGAAAGTGGTTAGGCCATATAGTCCACCACGCTGCCCTAGTGCAGTAGTGAGTAAGCGGAGTTTACATACCATAGAAATTCTTACAAATTCGTATGCAAGGTTTCCTTATGTCGTATTCCTTCACCGTTAAAGTGCGTGGTGATTGACTATCAAGAAGTCTATAGTAGAAGAATACGAACCTATGAATCGTTAGCATAACACAATATGTAAATCATCATCATCATCAACCTATTCACGTCCACTGCTGAACAAAGGCCTCTCTTATGGCACGCCACTGGGCTCGATCTTCAGCCCAACGTCTCCAACCGCTACCAGCCATCCTTCTGATATCATCACTCCACCTCGTTCGAGGGCATCCTACACTACGCTTGCCGAGGCGCGGTCTCCACTCGAGGACACGTCTACCCCAATATGTAAATCAAAAGAGTAAATTACTGGTTTCCTTTCCAGCAATCCATGCACGGACCAGAACCACCTGTTCCTAGCGCCGGGAGTGCTGACGGCAGGCGGTACCAACAGAGCGTGTATATCCAGGTTCTATCCCGAAGGAGTGGCGCATCTGCACCTTACACTCGTCACAGAGGATCGACAGACTGTCACCACCTCTAGAGAACTGCCTGCAGGTCTGATTTAATCACATGTATATAACTTTAATATTTTATGCTTGGCGTGGGGAAACCTAGTTATTGCTAGCTCCCCGCCTTGGGGGAAATTGTTGCGATTATGTTGGGTTCACCGATCTACGGCATAACAACCAAAACCCCTTGTTTCCCTCTTCGGCGCAATTGGAACGGCCCCGGGACCCGAAGCAAGAGCGTCCCAGCTTCTACCGTTCCTCCATATTACTTTACCTAGTTTTACATACGAATTACCAAGCGTAAACTACCATCAGTTTCACCTTATGCATATGTCAGGTCCACTGCTAGATATAAGCTTTCTACAACGATGGAACTGTCATAGTGAAACAATAGGGCTCATTTTGCTTCTTTCTTCTTAACTTTGATTATGATCAAGACAACACATCCGAAAACCGTACATTTTCAACCACTCCGAATTTCTTATTGTTTTCGGTTACTAAATACAATTGATCATTATTGAATTTTGATTACTAGGTGACGGAGGATGCCTGGATATATCAGTACCACTTCTACCCAACACAAAAGCAGAGCTGATTGTCAACTTAAGGTAAGATCAGACAGCCTTAATCTTAGACAATTTAAAAATCTATTTTTACTGTCGATGTTTATGTGTTGTCTCTTTCGAATTACTTTTGGATTCATTTTGAGTGTAGAATAGAAAACAATCGATAAAAAAAATAAAAAAAGGTTTTTAAACTGTCTATGAATGAGGCCTTAAATGAAACCACACACAAATGTAAACTATAGTCAAGTATTTATGCACGATAACACGACATTAGAAACAATCGGATCCTTTCGTGACAAAAAGGCAATAAATAATGATAAACAACTAACTATTGAGTAATCGTTTCCTAGTAGGAATCATTGTGGCAATCAAGGTAATAACACGACGCAGAATTATCTACTTAGTATTGCTAATTCGCTAATTTTAGGTCTGAACAAAGGATCGTTAACTCTTCTCCTCCCAATCACATACTGTTGTTAGATTTCTCATATGTGAGAGGCCGCCTGGATGGGTACCAACGCAATGTCTATTTCTCCCGTCAAACATCAGTGTAAATGCACTGTTGTGTTTCGGTTTGAGGATATTGTAGCCAGAGTAACTACTGGACATAATGAGATTTAACATCTTATATCTCAGGATGGCGACCGCAGTAGAATGCCAAGCAGTGCTTTGTAATTTAAGGTGTTGTTTGGTTATGCTACTGGTCATGAGCAGTCATATCGCTTACCATCAGGCGAATGGCATGCTTGTCTTGCCATTAATAGCAATAAAAAAACATACTGTAGGTATTTTATGTACGAATTTTTGTTTATAAAATACCTTCGATCAAATATACACTAGATACAACATGAGCGCTTAGAAAATGGCACCGAAAAAGAGTGCTTAAATTTCGAGTAAGCACTCTTTCGCCTTTAGTCGCGCACCGACCGTTGCTTGTGCCAGTGCCTAAATGCTCTGTGAAAAAATGCAAAAACAAAAATCTTACAATGCTTAAAATACATGGGATTTCATATTTTTATAATTATAATCCATGTACTTGCTTTCTACATTAATAAATATGTGAAATTGAGTACCAATAATTAAATATAAATACATTTAGCAAACTAAAATCAACAAACTGAGCATCGCAGTTGTCCCTTTCTACTCGCTTAAATAGACAAAGATGAGTAGTGTCATGATTTGGAACAGAAAATGTATGGAATAGTTTTATTGTTTTTAAATTACTAGTTATAATTAATGTATACTTATTATAAATTAACATCAGAAACATTTCTTACAGATTTCCACTTAATGCAATAAAAAGGAATAAGTGGCGCGAAATTATATCGCAAGGAATAGACGAAGAAAATTTTAAACCTAACAATTCGAGCGTGGTGTGTGTGACTCCTATTCCATATTCTTATGCACTACATATTCGGACAACATATTTAAGATAATATAATTATTACACTCTCGTAAATTCATAGAAAAATATGTAATCATTCGACTCCATTGCGCCTTTATTCGGGTGTCCAACTAAAGTCGTAAAATTTTATTACTTTCGGGGGCGTGTCATTCAGACTTTAAACAACATGATGTGAAAAGCTACTTTACGCCCCAGGCATAAGGTGGAATTTGTGTTAATTGAATTGGTATATGTGATCTTTTTGTTTGCTTTTTTGTTTCAATGCATCGGTGCCACTTTTTAAAGGAACATTTACAGGGAACTGTGTATCTAGTGTATATTTGATCGAAGTAAAATACCTACAGTATGTTTTTTAATTGTTAGATTTTAGGCAAAAAAGGTTCAACTGATGGTGATTACCGCAGCCCATAAACTTCTACAACTATCGGAGCCTAGATGACTCCTAAAATGCGTAAGAAATGGAAACAAAGATGATTGGACAAGGAAGAAAACAAAGTGCCTCCAGCAATCACACTAACCGAACGAAACATGACAGAAATGTTCATGAATGGCAGTAATCATTTATCATCCGGACTCGATCACCTAACTGCCGGAGCTATGGAATATGCATTTATGAGACCGAAAAGCCTCTCGTAGTTCCTGATACCCTCTACGCAAGGGTCAGGACTACGTATGTGACTGTTGGGTGTTAATTAAAAAGGATGATAAATGCTGGTTTGCAGGTACCCAGAAGCAAGTTGCACCTGGGAGCGTCGCCTGACCGTGCGTATATCAAGTGGCCGCGTCCTTCTAGTCCACACGGAGCGCGCTCGATACCGCCCCGGGGAGACTCTGCGCTTCAGGGTGCTTGCCTTCAAGCCTGACCTGATGCCTTCGCACGGCATGGTGAGTATACATTTTATACAGGAAGTGTAAAAGTACCTCAAATGTTTCCTCCACGACCTGTTGAAGTTCTGCATCAGGATTCACTGGAGTCCACTGCTCAACTGTTTTGAGCATTTGGAACGCACGTTGGAAGCGGTTTGCAATCAAATTCCTTTCACTTGTTTGAGGTTGTCTGTCCATAATGCTGGAGCACGCCTGATGCTGCGATTTTTGATACGTCATTTAGACTTATTTTAAAAAAGCCGTGATCGATACGGTTGAACTGTTTTCGATGGTGTTAAATTATCTGTGGTTATTCTGGAATCCTTATTGAAAGAAAATCAACTATTGAACTTTATAAATTATGGTGGATATTGCCCAGAAGTTTTGTTTTTTACTAGTCGATCTTTTCTGACAAAAAAAAAGCGTATTTTATCGACACAGTCGACGGACATTTGAGTATCCCGTTTTGATTTAAAAACGACGATGTTATAAATTTCTTTCGTTCAATGTCCTAACCTAAACAAAAGAAAATGCAGATACTGAAGGACCCGTCATTTTGGCACAAAGACTAACCCGTCTGAGTCACGGGTTCGGTTGTAATTCCATCAGTCATGGTGAATTATACAATGTTATTGAACTTAGTAAACAAAAATCACAGGGATAATATAAATACCAAGATCATGAGAAAGGCTCGATTACAAAAAGAATTAATAACTGTTTTGTAAAATGTATTGGATACATCTTTCTCCTTTTACAAATACAATTAGTTTTATCCTGACATGTATAAAGGTATGGTGTTACATCTTATTTATTTGTACAGCAACGACCATATATATACAATATTTTGAGAACAAGAAAATTATAAAAAATAGAACGCACTAAATTAATAAAGGTAATTATTGTTATGAAAAGAGTGAGTAGGTGTAATATAATTGTGTTTAAAACCTTGTATATACATACATTTTGACAACCTCCGTGGCGCAGTCGGTTACACGCCGACTGTGAAACGAGAGGCCGCGGGTTCGATCGCCGCACCGAAACAAATATTTAAGTGAACCACAAATGTTTGTTTCAGGTCTGAGTGTTTGTGAGACCGAAAAGTCTCTTGTAGTTCCTGATACTCTTATTGTGGAGTAAAGACTATTTATGTGACTGTTGAGTGTATTTATTTATTTACACATGCATAGTCCCCACCCTAAACCAAGCCATGTGTCGTGGGTTCAGAAACTACGAGAGACTTTCCACAAACACGTATCCCGAAACACTTGTATCACACAAATATTTGTCTCGGTGCGGGGATCGAACCCGTGGCCTCTCGTTTCACAGCCGCCTAACCAACTGCGCCATGCATGAGTATAATTAATTAGTGCTTAGTCACCGTTAATAAACAGAGCCTGCAGACATTTGTTTATCAAGGAGAGAGCTATCTTAAACAGAACTCGTTTGTAACTGTAAATATTTGAGAACCCTTCATGTATCCGATATTAAGCGATTGTCTGCCAAAACCAGTTTTTACCGGTCCGCGGTACATAAAACCATGTGTGTGGCAGGATTTTTATACGGTTGTTTTGTAAAATGTCTGTTTAAATTGGAGATTTTTTAATCAAATGGATGTCAAGCGAGCAAGAGAAAGAATAGGAATTTAATGAATTACTTGTACATCAAAATTCTGGTGGTAGTTCTCTCATATGTGAGAGGCCGCCTGGTTAGGTACCACTACAATATCTATTTCTCGCGTCAAACAGTAGTGTAAATGCACTGTTGTGTTCCGGTTTGAAGGACATTGTAGCCAGAGTAAATACTGGACAAATTGAAACTTATGTCTCAAGATGGCGAGCGCAAAGGAATGCTTAGCATTGCTTTGTAAATCATGAAGTTTTTTGATTTTGCTACTCTTCATAAACGGTCATATCTCTTACCATCAGGAGAATGGCATGCTCGTTTCACCAATATAACTGCAATAAAAATTACGATTCACATCTGCATAATATTACTTAAAATAAATCACGTAAAATCTTCCTATTGCGATAATAAAATACATTAAAACCAACCAGACACTTGATAAAACAGCTGAGTGTGCACAAATTCGCGACGCATCTACTGTCCCACTGACATACATATTAATGTGAGCATGCAAAATGTTTGTTTACTCGTACCGTTTTGTAAGTATTAATACTATGTCACGTCGCTATACTAGGTTTTATTTTTTAATCTCCACGAGATAGTCAATTACCACGCACTAACAGCCGTTCTCTATAATCTATCTATCTTTCACTAGAGATTTCATCAGATATTTCGATGCATTTTCTGTTTCAGTTAACAAAGATAGAGATATATGGATATGGTGCATATGTTTATATAGAGCTAAGTACGATAAACATTTATGTCAATCAAAGTTTAATGAAGCGTAGAATTGTATAGACGTAGTCATGGTAGCTATTTTAACCTCTTGTTAAAGATAGATAGGATATAGAGAACGGCTATGTATGTAAGTCCGCCAACCCGCACTAGGCCGGCGTGGTGGACTATATGTCCTAACCACTCTCAATCGTACTGTCGGTTATAGAGTAGGCCCGTGCCCTGGAGTGGGACGAATATGGGCTGATACAGTACACGAGATTTGCCTCTTTCTACTATATCAATAAAAATATCTATAAAAAAAAACGCCCACTGACGATGACTGTCGATTTGATATTTACAGTAAAAATATAGCTCTTAAAACCTAATGAACCCTGCATTTTTCAAATAAAAATTATTTCATCTCAAGTTTTTAAACTATCTAGTAATACGCAATAAATTACTGTATAATAATAATTTATCTCATATGTGAGAGGCTGCCTAGGTAGACACCACCGCAATGTCTATTTTTCCCGCCAAACAGCAGCAGTAAAAGTACTTTTGTGTACCGGTTTGAAGGACATTGTAGCCAGAGTATGTACTGGACAGTGGACTTAACGTCTTATGTCTCAGGATGGCGAGCGCAGTGGAATTTCAAGCATTTCTACTGTCTATGAGCGATCCTATCGCTCAACATCAGTCGAATGGTACGCTCGTCTCGCCATTCATAGCAACAAAAATATTAAGGAGGACAAACCAACAAACACACTTTTAAATATTTACTTTTTTAAAGTGTCGAAAGTGCTCGGAAGTATTATTTCGGAGGATTGATTATTGTTATCTTACGAGTGACCGCTATTCATGTGCGTGTTTTTAAATATCAAATTTCATACTACCAAAACACTCTTGTTCGATTCTTCACTGAGACTAAGGTTATTATTTTTTTTTTTTATTTTTTTTTTTTATTGCTATGAATGGCGAGACGAGCATGCCGTTCGCCTGATGGTAAGCGATACGACCGCTCATGAACAGTAGCAAAACCAAACAACACCTTGAATTACAAAGCAACGCTTGGCATTCCACTGCGCTCGCCATCCTGAGACATAAGATGTTAAGTCTCAATATGTCCAGTAGTTACTCTGGCTACAATGCCCTTCAACCCGAAACACAACAGTGCGTTTACACTGCTGTTTGACGGGAGAAATAGACACTGCGGTGGTACCCACCCAGATGGCCTCTCACATATGAGAGACCTACCACCAGTACGAACGAGTTTACGAATAAAATCCTTTAGGACAATTTTTAAAAGGATTTTTTTTTTTATTTATAATTCTTCCACATACAGCATCTTGTATTAAAGAGCAATGCTTGGCATTTCATTACGATCGCCATCCTGAGACATAAGATGGTAAGTCTCAATATTTCCAATAATTACTCTGACTGTGCACTGCTGTTTGACGGGAGAAATAGACATTACGGAGGTACCTACCCAGACGGCCTCTCCCATAACAGAGACTTACCACCAGTTCTTTACTTTATTTGGGCGGATGCCCAATCCCCTTTTCGAATTCCATCCTTTTTATCCCTCTCCCTTTCCGATTTGATGGGTCATTATAACAATTTGCTCCAGATCGACGAGATCTGGATCGAGGGCAGCCGCGGCGCGTGGGAGGGGTCGCGCATCACGCAGTGGTCGCGGGTTCGAACCCGGCTGGGCATCGCGCAGCTGCAGTACGAGTTGGACGAGCTGGCGCCGGCGGGCAAGTGGACTGTACGCGCTAGTCTCGCTGATGGATCCCAGGTAGGACATAGGAGCTACAACAGCTTCCATGCATTAAAAGAAAAAAAAATATATCATACAAAAATGGTTTAGACTTTATTTAAAAGGTTTTGAATGTGACACCCACAAGTCAAAGAGTAAGTACTACGTGATATTTATTTTATCACGAATTCAGGAATTGGTGTGTCAATCTCCTACGATCTTATTCACAGACAGTGATAAACCAATATCACTTTGCGCGACCGGGGAATCCAACCCGAAACTAGCTTTGTAACCGTACAGCCATGCCACCGCATTCGAGGCAGTTGAGATAAAACTATTTTTACGGCATCGTAAAAGAATAAATAAAATATTTTAATGTGTCTCTCTCCAATTGTTCCCTCAATGCTGAGGATCTTGACCCCTTCACTTGATCTAGTCTTGGACAGCTGATCGCCAGGCTTCACGGTACTCCGCCAGATGTAGTGCTTCTGGGATTTTAATGTGTAGCATTCGCGATAATCCAAGAAAGCATAATGAACTGATAATGTTCGCTTGTCCCAGGGCTCGGCGACGTTCTGGGTGGGCAACTACGAGCTGCCGCCCTTCCAGCTGAGCGTGCGGCACCCGGCGCGCGTGCTGAGAACCAGCGAGAGGCTCGTCTGGACTGTTTGTGTCAGGTAATATTCTTGTTATGACAAGAAAGTGCCCATTCATAGTATCGGCTAAAAATATCGTTGATCCCGATACGGATACTTTTTCAGTCATTATTATTATTATTTTATGATTTTTATTTGTTTTAATTGGATTCACTCCGGTAAACTGATTTGCACGAGCCTAAGCCAAGTGAGCATCAGGGGGATTTCCTTGGGCTGCAGCTAATCTTATAATATTAGTAGTGGGTATATCTGATTCTGTATGTAAGAACTTTCGGACGGTATAGCATGTATTAAGGATTGCCGTTTTTTTGTAGCAGAAGGTTAATTTTGGGAGGGAGATTCAAAGTTTTCAATGACTGGTGTAACTGTTTGGGTATTACTCTAGTGTTTGAAATAACTATAGGGACTATAATAACTTTACGGAGGTGCCAGAGGCGGGTCATTTTATCTTTCAACTCTGTGTACTTTGTCAATTTCTCTGCTATTGTTGTCTGTAAGTTGTGTGTGTTTGAGACGGCTATGTCCATGAGGTGTCCGGTTTGACTATATTATTAACCTCCCGCACTTTCCGTCAGATACCCCTGGTCGGAGGCGGTGGAGGGCATGCTGGTGATCCGTCTGCGCGGCTCGGGGGGTAGTGGTGGGGGTGGGGGGGTGCGCACTGCCGTGAAGCTGCGAGCGCCGCGCGCGTGCCACCGCCACGCCGCCGCCGCGCGCCGCGTGGGGCTGCACGGAGACAACCCCGCTGAACTCGTCATCGCTGACTTCTCATTCCAGGTAACTTTGCTAATACTACTAACTGGTGGCAGGGTTCATAATCTTCATGTGAATGAATTAGGCACAAAATGCACAACATTTAATAAGAGAGCTGAGAGAGCAGAGAGCACCAATATTTGAATTTTTAGGTACGCATTTGGGGCAAGCTGAAAACTTGCACCATACCTTTTCTATTATACTTCTACTCGTAGCTCTAGGCCTAACTGGTCAGTAATGAGAATAAATCTTAAGGGCTAGTTTTGAACTTATATATTATTTTATTACTTCAAAAATATTTTATTCGCATTAAACTACAAAGTATAAAAATTGCCTATTTTCTCTAACATATTTTTGGTCACTACTCCCAAAGATTTAGCTCCGCTAGTCACTAGTCAGGCCTACAGCACCGAGTTGGAAGCACAATAGGACAGGTATAGGACAAATTTTCAGCGTGCCTTAAATACCTACCCAAAAATTGGTGCTAACTGTTCGGACTAATTACACAGACTACAATGTATCAAAACCATCATGCCAGTAGTTGTGGTTCGGTGAAAATGCTAAAATGATCAATAGGCTTGAATAGTTCTTCGCAATCTATTGCCACTCATCCAAAGTGTAGATCATAAAAATACTTTGCTGCAGGTAAAGACTAAGTATATAGCCACATTTCTTCATACACACCACAAAGATATAGAAGTAGTTCTAGAACGCATCTATTAACGAAACTTACAAATAAATATCCAGGTAACTCAATGATACTACAAAAATATATATTTGTACTTACCCAGGAGGACGGTACTAGGATTTGGCAGAACACGACGGTGGTGTCCCGCGTAGTGGACAAGGCAGTGTCTCTCGAATTTCTCACAAAGCACCGCGCGGTAATCTCGCCTGGACTGCCGCACAAACTGAAGGTGAGGTTAATGAGGCTGATGTCAATGCAAGGGGGTAAACTAAGGTGCTTTTAAAATTATTATTGTAACGCTAAACACGTCATGGTAAGTGGTTTTGCAAATGAGCGTAGATGGCAAAATCTGAAACTCTAGTCAAGATGTAATCCAAGTAATTGCTGGCTATATTATGATTAACCCTAAAACGGCAATGTTGATACTAGGTCTTACAGTATATCGACGAATATCCTGTTTTTTCTTTTTATAAGTGTGATTGCTGTTGACTCAAGACCCTGTTCTCTTCCTTTTTATTTTATTATCATCATTCCCATACTTCATAATATTATCTTCCTTGTTATTCTCCTTATTTTGAGAACGAGACCACGCGTTCGCGATCTCATTGTTGTAGATGTTCAATTACTTGCCAACTGGTGAGTCGTTTCCTCATTTGCCGTCATTTTGCTATAAAAAACAATAAAAAATCACTTTGTTCACCTCCCAGGTGAAAGCGACCCGGTGGGACGACAAGCCGGCGGTGCAGCAGCGGGTGCTGGTGTGCCGCTACCCCGCGCTGTCCGAGCAGGCCGGCGCGCGGGACTCCACGGACGTGACGTGCGCCTCCGCAGAGACCGACGACGCGGGCGTCGCCACCACCATGTTCCCGCCAGGGGAACATAACACGCCCTTCTATAGATTCGAGGTTGGATATATTTTCAGTGCAGAGATAGTTCCTTTAATAATTTGTCTGTGATAGCCACATATAGTGAGAGCCACAACACACCGTTCTACAAATTTGAGGTTAGATGTAAACTCACAAGATATTTTCATTTCAAAGATAGTCCCATTTATTGTAATAATTAGTCTGGGGTAAACAGCTGAGTAAAGTAGGGGTAAATGACCTTCTCGTACTTTACGGAGATTCTCCGAACTTCGATGCTTAGTGTCATTACATTATGTGGCACTTTTGATCCTGGCTTTACTGGACATACAGTGGTGGGCACAAGGACAGGATAGTCTCTAAAATAATAACATTAGTCATTAGTCTTGTTGTGTGTTATTGTGAAGATAACACTACGCTTATAGCTGTAGTATTTAAATAAAATTATTTTTTTGTAATTTGTAATGATGTAATTGACCTCTTGACTGTGGCGGAGGCCCGTGCCCTGTAGTGTAACGTGTAAGGGTAGATACAGACACAAATAATGCCGGAAACATACGAGTGAAACGCGACGCAACGTAGCATCGTGTGTTCGTAATGTGCTTTTGGTCATAGCAATAACTACGATTTGATTTGATTCAACACGCGTCGCATCAGGTCGGATGGTGTGGCGTTTCAGTAGTATCTTTCAGCCTTTATTTGTGCTCTTATTTCACATTTTTTTCGGTCGTTACATATAAAGTGTATATCTGATCAAAGATTAAACAACATTGCTTTGTGTGATGCAGGCGAGCCTATCCAACGACACGTCGACGACAGCCCCGCCGCTGACGCTGGGCGTGCAGCGCGGCGGCGCGGTGCAGGCGGCGCTGGGGCGGCTGCGCGCGGAGTGGCGCGCGGCGCGCACGCTGCTGCCGCTGTACCTGCACCCCGCGCCCGGCGGCACGCCCATCACCGTGCACTTCGTCGTCAGTACTGCACACCTTACCTTACAATATACAGACTTAACTAAAAAATATTATTTTTTGGGAAACGTTCGTTAAACATCTGTATCATAAGAAATTTTGTACTTATGGAAGATACATCAAGAAGACCGAAGTAAACATCTTTCTGTCTTTAACGCGTTTTTTTTTTTTTTGATTAGGTCACTTCTAAAGGTGCGATTTATTATACAGTTATTTAAAAGCTTTATTCTACACCAGTGACAAAAAAAACCAGACAACCAATAGGATGGATAATACAGAGACGACAACTGTAGGGTATCGTGAGATGTACGAAAAAGTAAAGAAAAGAAAAACCAGAAAAGCACGGGCACAAAAGACCGGGAACAAACTCGTGTCTATAACGGTGAAGGAAAACATCGTGACAAAACCTGAATACCACAACGACTTGTAACAATTCCTATCGTATGATGTGTCCGCCAACCAGCACTAGGCCAGAGTGGTGGACTATAAGACCTACTCCCCCTTTACCAATAAAGAACATTAACAAAAAACATTCTACCAGGTAATAACCCGAGGCGGCGTGATATACCGTTGGGGAGCCACTACCCAATGTCCAATAGCCAACTCGGCCAACCAGGTCCAAACAGCGCCTCGCTACAGCAAGTGCCCACAGGACTTGGCTCAAACGAACCTTGACTCCAACATCACCAGCGATTCCCTCCTCGATAGACATCAGTTGAGGGTCATGCTGCCTATCAAGGTGACTCCTCAAATGTGCCCTGACAGTGACCTGATCGCGTACTTCTACTATAAGGGAGAGTTGGTCAGTGCCAGCAAGCATATCGAGATGGAAGAGTGCTTCGTTAATAAGGCAAGTCGATAATTGTTTTTTTTTTGTAGCATTAACAGATCCAGTCATGTACATTTAATTGCCTTGGTGGCGTAGTTGTACTACAGTAAGGTTACAAAGCTGAGGTCTTGGGTTCGAATCCCGGCTCGGAAGTGATATTGGATTTTTCTATTCATTATCAGCCCGGAGTTAGGAATTTGTGCCTTATAAGGCGATAGCTCCGCCCCCTATCACATCGCGAGACGAAATAAACACGGCGAAATATGGATGTCCTGGCACCTCTGCTTATCCCTTTTGGGAAAAAATGCATGAGTTTATGTATGTAGTTAGTTGATAGTATGTATGTAGTTGATAGCCAAATAGACCTTAATAAGTTTTTGGTCCTCCTGATGATAAGTACAGAACTGCCCAGCAAACCCTCTGATAATGAAATACGCCTGGTCGTAACTGACAGAACTTGAAATGCGGCACATTTGAATATTTCAGTATGACTTATTTTTCAACATTTAAAACTAAGATCGTTATCTGAACGAACACCGACTAATAATTCCAAATATTGATGGTTATATACCTAAACTAAACTTCCCATCAACTAATAATTCCAGTACCTTACCTTTTATATACCAGGTGGAAGCAGTATGGCTATCCCGGCAAGTCCTCCCCGGGTCCACGGCGTCCCTTCAAATATCCACCCCGGGACCATCCCTCTGCGCCCTCACGGTGGTGGATAGCGCCACCAAGTGGGCGCATCCACCAGCCAACGTGCAGGAAGAGCTCATGAAGAGCCTGCGAAGAGTTATAGACAGTCACAGGAACCTTACTGAGTATGACGCGGCTGGGGACTGCTTTTTCAGTAAGTGGAATATTTTATTGCACTTACTGTAGGCGACAGTTGGACATGGCAATTATGGCTAGTGATGTGGTAGTAGGTAGTTCAAAGTAGTTTATATCGATATTTTTTGGCAACTCAATAACATAAGAGTCATTATAATTTAATCAAGTGACAGCCTCTGTGGCGCAGTTGGTTAGACGCCGGTGTGAAACGAGAGGCCGCGGGTTCGATCCCTGCTCGAAACAAATATTTGTGTGAATCACAGGTATTTGTTTCGGGTCTGGAGTTTGTGAGACCGCAAAGTCTTTCGTAGTTCGTGATACCGACGACACTTGACTCGATGTTAGTGTGGGGTCAGGACTATGTAAAGTATGTATGTGACTGTTGGGTGTTATTTATTATTTGATCGGTATGTCACCCAGGCACGGACAGCACATCTCCGCCCAGCAGTAGCGCGGAGCTGCTGCACGCGGTGGCGGCGCGCGCGGCCGTGCGCGTGGCGGGCGGCGCGGGGGGCGCGGGCGGCGCGGCGGGGGGCGCGGGGGGCGCCGTGCACTGCGCGCCGCCGCCGCACGCGCTTGTATCTGCTGACGGGATCGTGGCGAGGAGTGACTTCTCTGAGGTACGGTGCTGGGCTCGTTGTTAAGGGCGGATTTAGCTTGTAAGCCAGGGAGGTCATATAACTGTCAACCGACTGGCTAGTTATTAAGGGCGGATCTAGCTTCTAAACCAGGGGGGAGTCACATAACTTTCAGAACAATGGGTCCGATTTCAATACTGGAATCGTAATAATTTATTTATTATTTATTATTTTATTTAAATCTTTATTGTACACATAAAAACAAATACAATATTCAGAAATTAAAAAAAAAAAGAGTACAAATGGCGGTCTTATCGCTTAATGCAATGTCTTACAGACAACCATGGGATGGATTTAAAGAGAAGGAGAAAGAGAGGGCAGTGTAAAATAAATAATTAAAAGAGAGGACACTAAATAATATTCATACTAACTAAAAAAAAAACAAATTACATCATCATAACATACATACATACATACATAATAAATAGCATAAATACATACATATATAATAAAATGATATATATATATATATATAATAACTATAACACACACAGATTGTAAAATAATTTAGATGTAGGAAATAATGTTAACTACTAAAATCAATTAAAGAGAAAGGTAATTAGTGTTGCCAGGTGTCCCGCTTTACGCGGGACGTCCCGCTTTTCAGGGGTTTGGTGACGCGTCCCGATTGAACCTTCGGCGGGACGCCAAATGTCCCGCTTTTTGACCACCCCTCTCAGAACAAATAAAAAAATAAATATTACACACTTTTATTTATAATCCGTACTGTATTTCGCGTTTTCCTACAATTATGAACCTACTTAGTATCTAATTCGATTCTAAAGTTGATTCCATGGGCTGATTCCAAAAAAATACAGGACTTTGAATAAATGTTAAAGTTCTCGCGGTTTGTTCACGAATTCCTAGCTTTCTTATTTTGTTAGTGAACTGATGTCTTCGTGAATATTAGCTAGCTCCAATGAAAATTCCTTCGTAACAATTTCAAGTTCCATACCGTTTAGAGAGTATTTCTGCCGAATTTTACTTTACGACATGTACATATAGATGTAATTTAAAAGAAAAAAACATCTTAACTTCACTTAATTCTCTACGAGCATTATAGCCAGCATAATTTGTCAGAATTCATGTGCAAAGGCGTAAAAAAAATTCAATTTTCATCTTGGAAATAAAGATCGCTCTGGTAAATCGAAAAAGCTATAGTCTGAGAATTTAAGGAATAACTCGATGAATACCCGTAGCACACGCTACAGGAAAATGCCAAATTTTTGAAATATTTGGAGTAAGTTAAGAAACCTCTGCCTATCCCTTCTGGAAAAAAGGCGTCAATTTTTGTATGTATGCATGGTATGAAACTATGGCGCCTCATGAATTGAAGCCTCGAGAGATATGGTACTTGGTCTGGTTGAGCTGCGCTTCCGTTTATAATAATAACTAAAAACGGCTATTGTCTTGAGAGCTTCCAGAGACGCGACGTTTTAAGATGATGACGATGTGATAAGTATATGCTGCTAGAAAGAGGGATAGTAATAATGTATGAAAGCAAAAAATGTTATAATGGCCTCTTCTTTAATAGGCGTCCCGCTGAAGAACTCATAATCCCGCTTATTTTAATGTCCTGTCCCGAATTTTCAAAAACTAAACCTGGCAACACTAAAGGTAATGATCTTTAATTTGCCTCTTGAATGAAGACAGCGATTTTGCCTGTCTCACCGCAACAGGAAGCGCGTTCCACAATCGAACTGCTTTGACGGTAAAAGAATTGTCCATAAATGTTGTGGTGTGCACAGGCATTCTCAGCTTAAGATTCACTAATAATAATAATAATTCAATAATGTTTTTTTTTTTAAGTTACAGCCGTGATTTGTGAACACACACTCTTTTTACTTTATTTAACGTCATTTATGTGGACTTATAAATTTTATGAACAAGATAATAAATAAATTCTGTCGAATGGGGGGTCAGTCCAGAAAGGGTCATGATCTCCCCCCTGATCCTACTTATTATAACTGACGTGATTAAAAAAAATGTATTATAATATTATTTATATTAACATTATTTAAATTCTCGTATAAAGGCCACGTAGTTTTTTTTTTTTACTCTCGCCCGGCATAGTGGCCATATTGCACCTGATGGTAAGCGCAAATGCCGCCCAGGCAGGGTATCCATTGGCATCAGACGGCAGTCCCATGCCAATGGAAACAATTATGCCGGCCTGCTAAGATGCCTCTTCACACTACGGCGGAAGGACCCAGGATTATAGAAAGGAGGGAACACGTGAGACGGCAAACAATTCCACAGCCTGACGGTGCGGCACAAAAAAGATAAAGAACCGTTTGGTTCGCGCCGAGATGGTGTGGATCGTAAAGCTGTGGCTTCGCAAGCCAGCACGCGTGGTTCTGGTTAGGAATGGAGAGAAAGGGATCAAGTTGAACAATTCCTCAGAGCATTCACCAGTTTCCACCAGTGGAAACCGCAACGTAGGGCGTCCTTCCACTAGGTGGTCAGACGACCTGATGTCGGTCGCGGGACGTCGCTGGATGCAGGCTGCCTCCAACAGGTCTCTGTGGAAATCATTGGGGGAGGCCTATGTTCAGCAGTGGACTTTCTTTGGCTGATGGATGGATTTAATTATACTCTTAAAAATACATTATTAGTATAACTAAAAATATATTTTTAAGAGGGTACAAGATATAAAAAAAGTTATTTCATAGAAGTGTATTAAATATTACTATATATTCTACGATAATTGTTCACGAAATTAAGCACTAACCGAGCCAACTTACTTTGACAATGTAATTAATGTTCTATACAGCGGTGTTAGAATAATACTCATTGACACACTGCACTTAATTATACCAACGGGTCCGTAAAAGCCATTGAAAAGTCTCAAGTGGCAATTTACCGATAGCCACTTAACCACTCTCTGTAAAAAAGTTAAAGTAATTCCATCAGGTAGTATGTTATATTATTAATTTAAATATAGACACTTTAAGTGCGAAAAATTGTGACTGCTTCGGTGGCGTAGATAAACTATAGTAAGGTTACAAAGCTGGGGTCTCGAATTTGAATCCTGCGTTGGGCAAATTGATATTGGATTTTTCTATTAATTATCAGCCTGGAGTCAGGAATGTGTTTAATATGCCGATAAGCTCGCCCGTTATCACATCGTGGGACGGAACATTCAAGGCGAAATATATGTGTCCTGGCACCTATACCACCCCTCACCCCCCCTTCTGGGAAAAAGGCGTAAGATTATGTATGTATGTGTATAAGAACTAGTCTCACCTTTCTACCTAGTACCTACTCTATTGGAGGTAGTCACAAGCTTATGTATAGCGACAAGGTTATATGCAGCGGCGGCCTTGCCCATTGCAAGGCATCAGGCGGCAGGTCTTTGCGAGGCCCTTTGTCTTTCGTGAAAAATATTATATGCAAAAGTAGATCTGGTTATTTTGTTCAAAATCAAAAGTTTTAAATAAAAAAATATAGTTAAAAATCTATATGTATGTGACTGTTGGGTGAACATATATTTTTTTTAATTTTGCTTGGCTTTTTGCGCGAGACCCCTAAGACCGCCGCTGGTATATGCAATTAGTCGACTAAGTTCCATATGCTTGCAGGCGTGGTTATGGCGCCTGCTGGCGGTGGGTATGAACGGGTCGGCGGTGGCGAGTGCGCGTGCGCCGGACTCGGTGACGCGGTACGAGGCGGGCGCGCTGTGCGTCTCCAAGAACGGGGTGGCCGTGTCGCAACCCGCTGTGCTGCAGGTGCGATACTGTTATTATTTAATTATTCTTTACTCCACACAAAAAGATCAAAAAGTATACAATATTTTCTAAATAAATTGTAACAGTGTAAATGCACTGCTGTGTTCCGGTTTGCAAAACATAGGTAATAAATCTCAAGATGGCGAGCGCGGTGGAACGTAAAGCATTCTTTTATAATTCGTGGTACTGTTTGGTTTTGCTACTGTCCATTACGGTCATATCGCTTACTATCACGCGATTGTGTGTGAATGCGATTGTGTGTAGTAATCTTTCATTTTTAAATACGTTATGGAACGCAAGGGTTAGAATTATTATTTTATTAAAAACTATAGATTTATACTGCTGTTTAGGCGGTTTGCATTGTGTCCATAGTCACTAAAACTAGCACCCGGCTATTTCGCTAGCATTGTTGAAACACCGTGTATAAGGTAGTGGTGTGGTCTAAGTGTTATTATGTCAAGTAGTTTAATGGTTTCTTAGATTTAGGGGAGAGTAGGGTAATGGGAGTCAGAGGGCAATGAGAATCACCCATACATCCACCAAACAGTACGCGCGAGCGAGGCGTAAACAATGTCGTCTACCCCGTCCCGGCCCCCCGGCGTTGCCTCGAACGGCTCGCACCAGTCAGTACCCGCGCTTCTGAGATACGATCGTATTTTGTTTTTACGCTCCGCTGATCTAATTTTTCGTCAATGTAAATTTAAAGGTAAGTGTCAAATAATTTACAATATACGATTAAGACATTCACACGTACTTAGTTAGACATTTAAAATTGTGATGTGCAGTTCATATTTTGTTAATATGTTTCAGTTTTATTTTAATATTTTTTTTTTCTAATTTGGATAGAAGTGGGTAATGGGAGTCGGGTGACTCCCATTTCCCACAAATGATCACTATTACCCGCAAGTAATTTTAATGTAAAAATAAGCTTTTGCATTGTTTTTATTTCTTTCTAGATGCCGAAAGTACGAGCTAGGACAACTCAGAAGGCTTCTTGGTCTTCTAATAACCTAGAAAATGCTTTACAGCTTATTAATAGCGGTTCTTCTATAAGAAATGCTGCTAAAACTATGGGAATTCCATTTTCCAGCCTTCAAAAGAGGGTAAAAAAAGGTTCTACTTTAGGACCACATCTAGGACGATACGCTGTGTTCACTCCTGATGCAGAAGCCGAGCTAGCAAACTTGGTGAAGAAAATGGCAAATATTTTCTATGGTTGCACCGCTAATCAAGTAAGAAGAGTGGCTTTTGAATATGCCGAAAATTGTAATTTAAAGCACAATTTTAACAAAGCTTCAAAAATGGCTGGACGTGATTGGTTATATGCTTTTATGACTAGAAATAACATTTCTATTAGGAAGCCGGAGGCGACCAGCATAAATAGGATCATAGCCTTTAATAAAATAGAGGTACGTCTGTTCTACGATCTACTTGGTCAGCTGATGGAAAAGCATAAATTTCTTAAAAAAAACATTTACAATTGCGACGAAACAGGCATTTCAACCGTACAGGCTCCTGGAACAATTCTGGCTACAAAAGGACAGAAAAGGGTGGGATCCATAACCAGCTGGGAGAGGGGAAAAAATATAACTTTGTTGTGTGCTATGAGTGCTGCAGGCGGATACATCCCGCCGATGTTTATTTTTCCTCGAAAAAGGATGACTCCTCTGCTCGAGAAAGATGGTCCAGCAGGGGCGCTTTACAGATGCTCAGACAACGGTTGGATTAATGAGGCTTTGTTTCTTGATTGGTTGGCACACTTTAAACAGCACGCTAAGCCGTCTGCTGATGAAACTATTCTTTTAATATTAGACAACCACGCTAGTCATATCTCTCTTTCAATTTTCGAATATTGCAAATCTAATCACATTCATATGTTGTCTCTTCCGCCACACACGTCTCATAAAATGCAGCCCCTGGATGTTTCTTTTTATGGACCACTCAAAACAGCCTACAAAAAAGAATGTGATAGAAAAAATAACCCCTTATGACGTAGCATCCTTGGTGAAAAAAGCATTTAATAGTGTTGCGTCTATTAGCAAAGGAGAAGCAGGGTTTAAATCAACTGGGATATTTCCACTCAATCCAGAAGTATTCACAGAAGAAGATTTTCTAGCGGCAGAAATTTTCCAATCTGAGAATGTTACAATCCATGATTGCAATGAATCTCTTCCAATTATTAACACCACTCTCAGTACATCAAAAGAAGTTTCCTCACCAATCCCGAGCACATCAAAAGAAGTTCGATCACCGGTTCCAAGCACATCAAAAGGTGTTCATCCCGCAGTACCAAGCACATCAAAACAGATTGACTCACCAGGTCCTAGTATTTCAAGTCCAATTACATTGCATGATTTAATTAAGTTACCAGAGAAGACACATATTATTAATACAAGACAGGGCCGAAAAAAGCAACATGCAACAATTTTAACTTCAACGCCACAGAAAGAAAACCTCATAGAAAAAGAAAATAAGAAAATAAAGAAAAAAGGAGAAACACAGAAAGAAAGTAAGAAATGGAAAGGTAAAGGTCAGGGAAAGAAAACTAAAGTACAGAAGAAAGGTCCAGAAAAGATAAAGCGTCAAGTATTACAAGAATCGAATGAAACGTCGGTATCTGATGTTGGGACTGACGAATTGTGCCAGGACAATGAGGATGATGACACAGAAGATGTGGGAAACAGGTGCCTAGTATGCAACGATTTCGGAAGAAACAATGAGATGTGGTTTAGATGCACCTCTTGCGGGCTATGGGCTCACTCGGAATGCACTGGGTGGGATTCAGCAAATGGTTATGTCTGCGATATGTGCTAGATTTTGTTTGACTCTGATTGCCCCCAGGGTGACCACCATTACCCTCATATCGGTGTAATGGGAGTCGAATTTGTTTTTTTTTTTAACTTTAATAATTATCAAAGTTCATTGCCAAAGTAATTGAAACTGATCTCAATTGTTAGTATGTAAAGTATATTATGTTTAAAGGCGGTTGCAATAAATAATTTGTTTTGAAATTAAATTTTATTTGATTTCTCGCTTAAGTGACTCCCATTAGCCGCTTTTACCCTACGCGAATGTTACACATTGAAATAAAAGTATTATTTACGGATTTTATCGCGGAATTGATTTAATTTTTACATTTTTATCTTCCCGACGTTTCGATCACTTTACAGTTTTCATGGTCACGGGGCGGACTGAGGTATTAGTCATCCGCTCAGTGACTGTTACAATTTAACTACCCTAATTTTCCAAATATTAAATTAAAAAAGTTAATATAAAAAGTTAATTGGTTTTAGCGTTCCGATCTACGCAGAAGGAGCTCACTATGTCTTGAGGTCTGGCAGTTGGTCTTTTGGGTTCCGATTTAATTAAATGTAGAATTGGATCCCATGCTGGTGCAAGCTTCAAGCCATCTTCTCTATTGAAATTTGGATGTTTTTTAATTTCAATAGCCTCGCGAAACATCCTGGGCAGGAAACGGTGTTCTTTTGCGAGGACTTGGGGCTGGTCAAAACGAAGGTAATGCTTGGAGCCTTCTTCAATGTGTTCAGCAACTGCAGACTTCGTTGAGCGTCGATGTTTGACGTCAGCTATATGTTCTTTTACGCGGGTCCCTATGCTTCTTTTGGTTTGACCAATGTAGGAGAGGCCACAGTCGCAATCTATTTTATATACTCTCGGTTCTTGCAAAGGTATATTAAACTTGACAGGTGGTAGAAATTGACTTATTTTCTTGGGCGGCTTGAAGTAGGTTTTGATAGAAGCACGCTTCAGGATATAGCCAATCTTGTCTGTGACTCCTTTAATGTATGGCAATACAACCGGGACCCGTTCAACTGTGGCTGGTTTCACTCGGTTTCCGTGACGGCGGCGTGGAATTTGGAGCTTGTTGTCTCGCAGTACTTGCTTGACGTGTTGCAGCTCAGTCGCCAGGTGTTTCTCGTCACAGATTCCTTGTGCTCTCTGAAACAAAGATTTCAATGTCCAGTAGTTAATCTGGCTAAAATGTACTTCAATCCGAAACACAACTGTGCATTTACACTGCTGTTTGGGCGGTTTTTATTGTGACCTATAGTCAGTAAAACTACCACCCGGCTTTTCCGGTGTTGATTCATCCTGTATAAGGTCACCAGGCTTATTCGCTAGCAGTGTTGCTACACCCTGTATAAGGTAGTGGTCATGCTGCAGGTGTTCCGCGAGATGTTCATCCACGCGGACGGCGCGCGGCGGCTGCGGCGCGGAGACTCCAGTATCCTGCGCTACAGGCTCTTCAACTACCTCTACCAACCGCTCAGCGTGTGTACCAATTTTCTACTGTGCATGGACTAATCCTTATTCATAAAGAATACGCAATAATAATAATAATTAACCACTAACGTCAATGTAAATTAGTTAAATCATGTTAAGAGGAAATAATTTCCTGAGCGCTGTGACCTGTCTTTCTTCAAACGAGGTTTAAAAAGAGTATTCTCCTTAAGATAATCAGCGATTTTGTTGTGCAGTTGTCAGGTTCATGAGCAGCGGTAGCCGCTTACCATCAGGCGGGCTGCTAGCTTGTCTGCCTATAAAAGATATAAAAAAAAGATAAAACGTTTATTAAGTTTTGCTATTCATAATGATCTTCTCTACATATTTTAACTATTATAATATTGCCACTTCACTGAAAAATGTAATTTCATTCACTTCAAGGTAATATCTTAGGTGCTGGACCTTTGATATACATCCATTATATTTCTGCTTATTTGAAGAGTTTATACATATTTTTTGATTTGAGCTCGATTAAAAACATTCCCTCATTTTAAAATTCCAGGTCCAAATCCTGATCCTAACGGACCAGTACATAGAGACTCCGGCGGCGAAGGTGGAGAGCGTGTGCATCGCGGCCCGCGCCTCCATAGCGCGCCGCATCGAGATCCGCGCTCGACTCCCGGGCCAGGCACGCCTCAACATACGCGCCGTCGTCACCAACCAGAGCAACTGCGGCTCGGGCGCTGCTAGGAATGTTAGGTATGGGATTTTATAGGAATTTTAATTTTGGATGTAAGGACCGTAAAAGTTGGGTGTATCGATTGTTAGTTAGGTATTTGGTTATTAATGTTGGTTGTAAAGTCCATATAGGGTGTATTGATAGTCAATTACCACGCAGTATAACGGTGAAGAAAAACATCGTGAGGAAACCTGCATACCATAGCGATTTGTAAGAATTTATATAGTATTTAAAGTCCGCTAACCCGCAATAGGCAAGCGTGGTGAACTATATGGCCTAAGCACTCTCAATCGTACCCTCGATTGTAGCGGAGGCCCGTGCCCTGCAGTGGCGTATATGAGCTGATACAGATACAGTAAAGCCCCATTTACACGGGAAGATTTTTGATATAATAATAATTAATGTATAATTATTATTTTCCAGCGATGAAGTGTCAATCGTGATCACAATAGATCCCGAAGGAGTGCCGGTTAAGGAGCATAAGTCCGTTCTGCTTTGTGCACCAGGTAATGCATATAGTCTACTTGTTCCTCTACCTGGCGTTATCCCGGCCTGTGCCAGGGTCCTTCCGGCAAATTCTTCTCCATTTCGCCCGATCTTCAGCATCCTCAATAGTAAGGCCATTGACCCTCATATCTTCCTTGACATCTAGCCAGCGCTTTTTTGGTTTGACTCTCGGCCGAGGCCCAGGAATATTGAGGCTCAGGCACACATTGCCGACTTACTCCTATGGTTTCCTTAGGATGTGACCATACCATCTCATTAATATTCGGTTAAAATATGACTGCATCGGTAGCGAGTTGTATTTCAGTACGGTTATAGAGGTCTCAGGTTTGAATCCCGAGTCGAGCAAAGTGAAATTGGATGTTTTCTATTCATTATCTGTTCGGAGTCAGCAATTTGTGGCCTATATGGCTATAGGCTTGCATATCACGTCGTGGGACGAAACATACAAATATGGGTGTCCTGGCACCTTTGCCTACTCTTTCTGGAAAAATAGTGTGAGTATGTATGTATGTACTTCATGCTATATAATACATTTCCAGGTAACAAGGAGCATCGCAAGTCGGAGGTCTCTTGGACGTGGCCGGCGGTGTCCAGTGTCCCGGGAACCGAGTCGCTCACAGTATGGACTTCTAGTGACGCCGTGGGACCAATGTATGCTGTGAGTACTACTTTTTTTATTATTGGTGCATCTGTTATTTCAGTTGTTTTCAAGTGATGCTTGTTATTGGGGTAATGGAGAATGACCATTTATAGTATCGGTAAAAATATCATTGATCCCGATACTGTTTTCCTATTTTATCCCTGGCGATATTTATTATAAGATAAAGTAATTATTTTCACATTTGACATCATGTTCACAGAACCGATGATGATGATGATATTTTTATTGGTTTTCATTTCCCCAAGAACTGAAACCTAAATAGAAAATATATATTTTTCCCTACACAAAAAGCGGGTCTTCAATAAGTGCGTCCTACCTGTAATCACATACGTGACGAGACGTGGACACTGACGGTGGGACTGGTTCACCAATTCAAAGTCGCTCAACGGAGCGGGCAATGGAGCGGGCTATGCTCGGTGTTTCCTTGAAGGATAGAATCAGAAATGAGGTTATCCGATAGAGAACCAAGGTGATCGACATAGCCCAGCGGATCAGCAAGTTGAAGTGGCAGTGGGTCACATTTGTCGGAGAACCGACAACCGTTGGGGCAGACGTGTTCTCGAGTAGAGACCACGCCTCGGCAAGCGTAGTGTAGGACGTCCTCCAACCAGCTGGAGTGACGATATTCGAAAGATGGCCTGTAGTGGTTGGAGACGATGGGCTAGAGATCGAGCCCAGGGGCGTGCCATAGGAGAGGCCTATGTCCAGCAGTGGACGCGAATAGGCTGATAATGATGATGATGAAAAAGCAGATTTTATCGAGGCATAAAAATCTTAGCACTGATATTAAGTTTCATAGTAACATGGGTATTCTCCTTTGTTATGTGATCAGGACGCGGACTCCCTGGTAGTGTTGCCGCGCGGCTGCGGGGAGCAGAACATGGCGCGCCTCGCCACCAACCTGCTGGCGCTGCAGCACCTGCCGCGCGCCTCCGCCGCCGCCACCGCCGCCAGGGAACACGTCGCCAGGGGTACGCACATACTTACTAGCACTACATACTCACTATACCAGGCATACATACAGTACATGTACAGTCTCTGTACCAACCTGCTGGCGCTGCAGCACCTGCCGCGCGCCTCCGCCGCCGCCACCGCCGCCAGGGAACACGTCGCCAGGGGTACGCACATACTTACTAGCACTACATACTCACTATACCAGGCATACATACAGTACATGTACAGTCTCTGTACCAACCTGCTGGCGCTGCAGCACCTGCCGCGCGCCTCCGCCGCCGCCACCGCCGCCAGGGAACACGTCGCCAGGGGTACGCACATACTTACTAGCACTACATACTCACTATACCAGGCATACATACAGTACATGTACACTGTACAGTCTCTGTACCAACCTGCTGGCGCTGCAGCACCTGCCGCGCGCCTCCGCCGCCGCCACCGCCGCCAGGGAACACGTCGCCAGGGGTACGCACATACTTACTAGCACTACATACTCACTATACCAGGCATACATACAGTACATGTACAGTCTCTGTACCAACCTGCTGGCGCTGCAGCACCTGCCGCGCGCCTCCGCCGCCGCCACCGCCGCCAGGGAACACGTCGCCAGGGGTACGCACATACTTACTAGCACTACATACTCACTATACCAGGCATACATACAGTACATGTACAGTCTCTGTACCAACCTGCTGGCGCTGCAGCACCTGCCGCGCGCCTCCGCCGCCGCCACCGCCGCCAGGGAACACGTCGCCAGGGGTACGCACATACTTACTAGCACTACATACTCACTATACCAGGCATACATACAGTACATGTACACTGTACAGTCTCTGTACCAACCTGCTGGCGCTGCAGCACCTGCCGCGCGCCTCCGCCGCCGCCACCGCCGCCAGGGAACACGTCGCCAGGGGTACGCACATACTTACTAGCACTACATACTCACTATACCAGGCATACATACAGTACATGTACAGTCTCTGTACCAACCTGCTGGCGCTGCAGCACCTGCCGCGCGCCTCCGCCGCCGCCACCGCCGCCAGGGAACACGTCGCCAGGGGTACGCACATACTTACTAGCACTACATACTCACTATACCAGGCATACATACAGTACATGTACAGTCTCTGTACCAACCTGCTGGCGCTGCAGCACCTGCCGCGCGCCTCCGCCGCCGCCACCGCCGCCAGGGAACACGTCGCCAGGGGTACGCACATACTTACTAGCACTACATACTCACTATACCAGGCATACATACAGTACATGTACACTGTACAGTCTCTGTACCAACCTGCTGGCGCTGCAGCACCTGCCGCGCGCCTCCGCCGCCGCCACCGCCGCCAGGGAACACGTCGCCAGGGGTACGCACATACTTACTAGCACTACATACTCACTATACCAGGCATACATACAGTACATGTACACTGTACAGTCTCTGTACCAACCTGCTGGCGCTGCAGCACCTGCCGCGCGCCTCCGCCGCCGCCACCGCCGCCAGGGAACACGTCGCCAGGGGTACGCACATACTTACTAGCACTACATACTCACTATACCAGGCATACATACAGTACATGTACAGTCTCTGTACCAACCTGCTGGCGCTGCAGCACCTGCCGCGCGCCTCCGCCGCCGCCACCGCCGCCAGGGAACACGTCGCCAGGGGTACGCACATACTTACTAGCACTACATACTCACTATACCAGGCATACATACAGTACATGTACAGTCTCTGTACCAACCTGCTGGCGCTGCAGCACCTGCCGCGCGCCTCCGCCGCCGCCACCGCCGCCAGGGAACACGTCGCCAGGGGTACGCACATACTTACTAGCACTACATACTCACTATACCAGGCATACATACAGTACATGTACAGTCTCTGTACCAACCTGCTGGCGCTGCAGCACCTGCCGCGCGCCTCCGCCGCCGCCACCGCCGCCAGGGAACACGTCGCCAGGGGTACGCACATACTTACTAGCACTACATACTCACTATACCAGGCATACATACAGTACATGTACAGTCTCTGTACCAACCTGCTGGCGCTGCAGCACCTGCCGCGCGCCTCCGCCGCCGCCACCGCCGCCAGGGAACACGTCGCCAGGGGTACGCACATACTTACTAGCACTACATACTCACTATACCAGGCATACATACAGTACATGTACAGTCTCTGTACCAACCTGCTGGCGCTGCAGCACCTGCCGCGCGCCTCCGCCGCCGCCACCGCCGCCAGGGAACACGTCGCCAGGGGTACGCACATACTTACTAGCACTACATACTCACTATACCAGGCATACATACAGTACATGTACAGTCTCTGTACCAACCTGCTGGCGCTGCAGCACCTGCCGCGCGCCTCCGCCGCCGCCACCGCCGCCAGGGAACACGTCGCCAGGGGTACGCACATACTTACTAGCACTACATACTCACTATACCAGGCATACATACAGTACATGTACAGTCTCTGTACCAACCTGCTGGCGCTGCAGCACCTGCCGCGCGCCTCCGCCGCCGCCACCGCCGCCAGGGAACACGTCGCCAGGGGTACGCACATACTTACTAGCACTACATACTCACTATACCAGGCATACATACAGTACATGTACAGTCTCTGTACCAACCTGCTGGCGCTGCAGCACCTGCCGCGCGCCTCCGCCGCCGCCACCGCCGCCAGGGAACACGTCGCCAGGGGTACGCACATACTTACTAGCACTACATACTCACTATACCAGGCATACATACAGTACATGTACACTGTACAGTCTCTGTACCAACCTGCTGGCGCTGCAGCACCTGCCGCGCGCCTCCGCCGCCGCCACCGCCGCCAGGGAACACGTCGCCAGGGGTACGCACATACTTACTAGCACTACATACTCACTATACCAGGCATACATACAGTACATGTACAGTCTCTGTACCAACCTGCTGGCGCTGCAGCACCTGCCGCGCGCCTCCGCCGCCGCCACCGCCGCCAGGGAACACGTCGCCAGGGGTACGCACATACTTACTAGCACTACATACTCACTATACCAGGCATACATACAGTACATGTACAGTCTCTGTACCAACCTGCTGGCGCTGCAGCACCTGCCGCGCGCCTCCGCCGCCGCCACCGCCGCCAGGGAACACGTCGCCAGGGGTACGCACATACTTACTAGCACTACATACTCACTATACCAGGCATACATACAGTACATGTACTGTATCTGTATCAGCGAATATACGTCCCACTGCAGAGCACGGGCCTCCTCTATAACCGAGAGTACGATTGAGAGTGGTTAAACCAGTGGCGTCTACTTATTATACCAGGCATCCATACTTGTACAATCTCTGTAGCAGCCCACATACGTATGTGGGCTGCTGCAGGATACGGGACCCCGACACAATTGACTCGATCCGATTGATAGCTAGGCCACATAGTCCACCCCGCTGGACTAATACGGGTTGGGGGACTTTTCATACCATAGAAATACTATACATATAATACATACAATACTTATTGTTTTCTTCATTGTAATGTATAACTTTAATTATCATATTGTTCTATTGAAACGCGATTGCATTTGTAAGACTTTACGATAAAATCAACCTCTTAACACACATAATTTTACCGCCTGCCAATAGATGGCATTATTGCCAATATCAAATTCGTACGTACCCCGTATCTAACGAATTTTCCAACTACCCACCCTACAGGGTTCACTCGTCAGCTGCAGTACTTGCATCCGGCTGGAGGGTTCAGTGCCTTCGGGGCCTCGGATCCTGTGCCGTCCACGTGGCTCACCGCCTTCGTCATCAGATACCTTAGAAGGGCACATCAAGTGAGTAATATAAAACAGACAAATAATATGAAACAAAGGCTTTTAGAGTTAGAAATTGACTAACAAAGCCATATTAATTATAAATACACGCAGTGTCTGCAAAATAGTGTAAATTTGTTATTTTAATATTTTCTTTCTTGTTGTTTCTTTCTTCTTGTTCGTAAAGTTGGTAGCATTCCTTTAATAGTGAAAATTGAACTAATTATTTATTTAACAACAAATAGCTGCCATCTGGGTGGGTACCACCACAGTGTCTATTTCTCCCGTAAAACAGCAGTGTAAACGCACTGTTGTGTTTCGGGTTGAAAGGCATTGTAGCCAGAGTAACTACTGGACATATTGAGACTTAACATCTTATGTCTCAGGATGGCGAGCGCAGTGGAATGCCAAGCATTGCTTTGTAATTCAAGATGTTGTTTTGTTTTGCTACTGTTCATGAGCGGTCGTATCGCTTACCATCAGGCAAACGGCATGCTCGTCTCGCCATTCATAGAAATAAAAATAAAAAAAAAATAACAACAAATAGCTATAAATTTATAACCAAAATTATATTTAGCTAGTATTCTTTTTAAACGAGTTTGAGTGGTATTACGAGTAAATAGTTCCAAACAATTTATTTTTATTTTTCTTTGCCAAATAATTCGGGCATGTTAGGAAACTTGTCAAATGTTACCTGTAGGAGGGCAGAAAAAGGTGGCCCGGCATCATCAATTTTATCTACGCTTTTGAACTACCAGCGCTCCCTCTATATTATAAATACTCTAAGGTCAATCTGTATTAGTCCAAAGTCCAAGCGTCATCGTAACGTGGGATTGTTTTCAGGCTCTGTGGCCGAGCCTGCCTCTCCCTCCAGGTGTGGAGCGCGCGGAGCGCTGGCTCATCGCGCAGCAGATGGAGAACGGCTGCTTCCGCAACGAGGGACACGTCTTCCACAGGGAACTCAAGGTACATGCATTTCACTACTATTATAGTACTGGCTTGGTGGCACAGTTGTACTACGCTTTGATTGTAAAGCTGAGATCCGGGGTTCCGAGGGATCGGGGAATTCCGAGTTAGGTAGTAGTATTGGATTTTTCTGTTTATCAGCCCGGAGTCAGGAATTTGTGCCCAATATGGCGCTAGGCTCGCCCGCTATCACATCGTGAGACAAAACACACAACATGATACTTGGCTGTCCTACTTGCTACCAGGATAACCTCTCCCTATCCGTTCTGAGAAAAAAGTGTGAGCTTATGTATGTATTATTATTGTTTCCGTTCCAGGGCGGTCTAACAGAAGCGGGCGAGACGGCGAGCGTGGCCCTCACGGCGTACGTGATCACGTCCCTGATGGAGAGCGCGTCCCCGCTGCCGGCGCGCGTGCTGCGCAACTCGCTGGCGTGCCTGCGCGCGCTGCCGCCCAGCACCAACACCAACAGGGTGTATGCGCATGCGCTACTCGCCTACGCGTTTATTAGGCTTAAGAGGTATTTATGTACTTTATTTGTTTTTGTTTATGGTTTTAGGTCTGGCAATTGGACAAACAGGTCACCTGCTGGTAAGTGATTACTGCACATGAACATCCACAACACTTGGATCGTCGGCCCATTAAATCCGAAAGGAAGCGTGAAGGAAAAAGGATGGGAAAAGGAAATAGATAAAAAGCATTCGGCAACCTTCATCAAATCTTACTTACCGAACGAAACGCGACCATAAAGCTGTCGCTTCATGTGAAGTTTTTGCGAGACAGTGGTACTGCCCTAGACGAGCTTGCCCATGCATACTAACTTATTTCTGACAACAGCGTGACTACCACAATAACAATTTAAAACAATAATTTCTTTTCAGTTCTTCACATACCTATTGTAAATATTATTTAAGATCAACTAATCGTTAAAGTGTCTGTAGTTACTAAAACCACCGCCCGGCTTCGGTTGCAGTCTTCATATACATATGTAAGCATATAAAACACAGCGGAGGTTAACAACTGAGAGGATATTCTCATCAGGTATGAGGAGGAACTGAGGAAGTCCAACGAGGCGTACCTGCGGGAGATGCGAGCTGGAGGGCTGGAGAGGGACGAGGAACTGGGGGAGGTCATGGAGCTGCTCAAGATGGCGCGCAGGAACGGAGACTATGTCTGGTGGGAGACTAGTGAGTGGAATTTTATGTTTTTAGTTTTATTGCCAACTTTTTTTTCTTATTTAGACAGCTTGATTTGACAAAAAAACCATGTGTATATTTTTAAGTGATATTAAAATGTCTCTCATTAAGGTGAAATAAAACATCGTGAGGCAACTAGCAAACCATTTTTTATTCTGCAACTGAAATAAAATCATTTAGTGCGCAATCAATCTTTATCGTTGACGCAATCGAAGTGGTACATGTTATGTTGTGTGCAGGCAGCCTATCAACATCAGTGGAGGCGACGAGCTACGCGCTATTATCGCTACTATCTCTATCATCTCCGCTGGCTCGCTCGGCGGCGGCGGCGGCGGCGGCGGCGGGCGCGGCGGCGTGGCTGGCCGCGCAGCGCACCGACACCGGCGGGTTCGTCTCCACGCAGGTACTGATACTCACTCAACTATACTTACAGCATTATATTACTGCCTCAACTCCAAGGGCGGATGCAGGGGAGAGGTCATGGGAGTCATGAACCCCCCCTGGGCTGGCTCCAGATTGACATAATGTATTTATTATATTGTTGATAAAATTTATAATCACAATTAATTATTTGTATGTCGATAAATAAAGTAAAAATGTGTGTGTATGTTCACAAATAATGGCTGTAACAAACTTTAAAAATCATTATTAATTCGAGTATTGAAATTTTATTAAATTGATAAATTTTATTATATGAAGAAAATTGTTTAATTTGAGGTCCTAAAGCTACTTTTGTATATCTTAATGAGAAAATGATGTATCCCATAAAATATGTCGATGTAAATATCCTTCGCGTATAATTTAATTATTTTAGTATAATTTATTGCAGCAAATTGTGTGCTAATGAACGCTACTCACTCATAAAGACGCGTATATCGTAGAATATCTCTACTGAAAAATGTGCTTTAGGTCAAGGATATAGATGCGAGATTACTACGCTGGTGTTTCTTTATTTCCACATTCTGTTCTAAAAACCCACACCAGGCATTATTTTTAAGCTAGCAGCCCTGAAGGCTCTCACTCTGTGGTATTCCAACGTTTCTTTTTTTCTCCATTCTGTAAACTGTTCTAAAACCCACACCAGCAATGATTTTTAAATCTTTAATATGTTTCTCTTGAAGGATACTCTGGTAGCCCTGGAGGCTCTGACCCTGTGGTCTGCCAAGCAGCCCAGGGGCACCAACCTGACGGTGACGGCGTACAGTAACGGGGTACGCAGGGACGCCACGCTGCACGACGGAGCCAGGGTGCCTGAACTCTTGAGGATGGGAGGAGCTGACAAACTGCACGTCGCTGTTGAAGGTATGCACTTTTAATCATGGACTTTGAGAGGTTATTTTTTTTGTAGACGTCCGAAGTAGCGAGTATCCTGCGATCTGGGCCTCTAGACAAATGTCATGTTTCTGTTGCTGTGAACGCCTGCGGAAATATCAAATGTATTGAAATGACAGAAGTCACGTGTCTGCCAAGTCTCTTTTTTATACATTTGATCTTTCCGCAGGCGTTCACGGCAACCGAAAAGTGACATTTGTATAGATAAATGTATGAAGTCTGATCGGATGGATAAATTGCTACTTTTTGTAATGTAATGTTCCTGTGGGATGTCAGAAATTCAAATATACATATTTGCTACTTTTTCTTAAATGGAACGGGCCAGGTGAGAACAAGATTGCATGATTTTCGTCATGGGACACAATGTACTGGGACATAACGGGATATAACAGGTACAACAGGACGGATGAATGGTACGAACAGTATATAACAGGACGGAATGGAATATAATCGACGGTGGTTACTTTGAGTTTAAATATAAAACAGTTAACATTTACGAAGTTTTCAGTTGCATTGTATATCACTAAAACTACCACTCGGTTTTGTTTTCGCTAGCAGTCTTTATACACCCTGTATATGGGCTGATACAGATGGTGTAGATGATAATGTGATGTTTACCTGCAGGTACCGGGTGTGCGGTGGTGCAGGCGACTCGCTCGTACAACACGCTGTCCCCCGCGCCGGCGCCGGGCAAGTCGCTACTGGCGCAAGTCACTGTCTCCACCGACGGCACCTTCCACTGCCACGCCAACAACTCCTTCTGCTTCTGTGCTGCTGTTGTTGAGGTACAGTATCCTTACTGCTAATAATATCAGTTTTTTTAATGGCGAGTCGAACATGCCATTCACCTGAAGGAAAGCGATTCGACTGCTCATGATAGTAGCAAAACCAAACAACACCTTGCATTACAAAGCAATACTTGGCGTTTCACTGCGCCGTCCTGAAACATAAGATGTGAAGTCTCTGGCTACAATGTTCTTCAAACCGAAACACAACAGTGTATTTACACAGCTGTTTGACGGGAGAAATAGACATTGCGGTTTTACCTACCCAAGCGGCACATATGAGAGACCTTCCACCAGTAAAAGGTTTGTGTAGGGAAAAATACATATTTTCAATAAATATAAATAGAAACATAGTCCTAACATAAATGTGACTGTTGGATGTATGTATGTATTTCAGACGTGCGTGGTGTGGACGAGTTCGTTTCCGGAGATGGCCCTGCTGGAAGTGAGCCTGCCCGGAGGCTACGGAGCAGACGCCGCCTTGCTCTACGCACAACTACACAAACCCAACACGCGTGAGTACATCTACTGTCTACCCTTTTCTTCACCCTTATTTCATATTTTTGTTAGCCCATATTTTTATTGGTTATTGGATTTTGTCACTTTTTACAGTGCTGCACTAGCAATGTAATAAATATCATAATTTGAAGTGGAATTTACATTACGAAGTTAGTGGCACGACCTTCGTTTGTGCGCCATTAAATTCACATGGAAACGTGATTTAATGAAGTGTGCAGTAGCTTAGTAATATTTACTGAATTTCTTGGCAGGCGATTTTCTTAGATAGACCATTAATCATATAACTAGTTATACAGAATAAACGAAGTCATTTCAACAGCTATAGTCTATACTGTTGATTTCAGTCCATTACAAACGTATTTTATGAAATTAGTTTTTTCATCGTCATTTCAACCGCTATACCTACAGATTTCACAATATTCTAAACATAAGAAATGATTTATTTTCGGCACTACTACTTTCACAATTCAAAACCAGCTAAAATCACAATCTTCAACACATGTAATATCTTCAATTCCAGTACTCCGTCGCATAGAGCTAACCTCCAACAGTGGCAGAGCGATGTTATACCTGGGCACACAAGACGGCAGCTCCATCGGCGCCGGACCAGCTGGTCACCAGTGCTTCACCATCCACGCTGTAGGACCCAACATGAGAACCAAACCCGCGTACGTCAGGGTCCAGGACTACTATCGACCAGCGGTTAATGATACTCAGGTGAGAGATGGGGCTGGGAATTTTGAAATTCTTGGTAAGATTGAAGTATGCAGGGATGTATAAATGATGGAAATATAATGATTGAAGTAAATTATAAATGCATACTTAAGTCATAAATCTTTCTCGTTTCACATTTGGCAAAATATAAATTAACTAACCAAATAAAAATTAAATTCAAACATGTACGTAGCTTTAAAATGTTTTCTGTTTCTGATAGCTCTGAATTGTTTTCCAAAAAATCTTATTTCAATATATTCCCCAGATCTACACAATCCCCGAAGACTGCCCAGCTAAAATAGTTCACGAAACAAACGAATACACTGCATCAGACAACCTCTTCACCAAAGCCAAGTCCCTTACTGACAGCAGCGAGATCCTCATCACTCATGAGTTCTCTTACGAGGACATACCAGAGGGAATCCCTCTTGAAGACCCATTGTATGAGAACTTAACCCTGAGGGACAAGGACGAACATAATGTTGATGATGTTGTCAAAATTGTTAAAAATACAGTCAAATCTGTACAAGATACGGTTGGAAATAAAACTATGAAAGATAAAGTGAGGAAAGAAAAGATAGTGAAGGATGAATTTGACGATGCAAATGTTAAGAAAGATGAATTAAAAGAATATAAGGCTGATATTATTAAAATAGATTCAAACAGCACAGTTGAAAATAATGTAAATCCAAAAGATAAAGAAGAGATATTTAAACCAAAAGACGAAGAAATAACTCAAGAAACGCAAGACAAACAAAACGAAATCAAAGTCAAACATAGCATTAAAATAAGAGACGAGCACGAAGATCAAAATCAGGGTGTAGATAATCCCAATTTGACGGATTTTCACGTCATAGACACAGAGAAAGATCTAGAAGTACCTTCGGGTATCGAAGGGCCGGTCCCAGCAGTGGTATTACCCCCACAGAATTTCAAGCCAGTGACCTCACAAACACCAGTTTCTCGAAGGTTCCATGGGTACTACCCAGGAATGTATTATATGCCCTTACATTATAATTATGGGAATAGAAGGTATATTACTTCGGCGGGGTAGGTTTTGGTTCATTAGGTGGTGATTTATGGTCTCAAAGGAGAGGGTTGTGGATTTAACGTGTATGAAGACTGACACTAATGCTATACTTATTGCTGATTCAAAGTATATGAATTCTATCATTTATAAAATATTTTTAGTCTAAAAAGTAAATAACAGTAATTTTCAGTTTTATAATAGACCATTAATATTTTTTGGTTTTTATTTACGCATTGTAGTAGATACATGCAATAACTTTTCTATGAAGGTAAAATGCATTACTTTAAACTGTTTTGACCGTGAAATATCAGCTTACCAATAAACACTTTTGAAAACATATTAACATGCTCATGACATGGAATCATTTTAAATTAAATCGGGTCAGGCGAGATGGTAGTGGATATTTCTACTCATTATCAGCCCTAAGGCAAAAAATTGTGCCCGATAAGGCGATATGTTCGCCCCCATCATTGCACGGAACATACAAGGCATCTCTGCCTACCCTACTGGGAAAAAGGCGTGAGTTTAGGGTATAAATATGTTTCATATTACGTACTAAAATCTTCAGATCTTGGAGATTTTGAGTAGCCCTGACGCATTGCATGCTACCTATGGTCTTTGGTAGAAAATAGAAACAGACACTATAATATAGAATGATAGTTTTTTACGATCCGATAACCTCGTATTGCATTTATGACAGAGACAATTGACTCCATGTTGCATTGTGCTCGAAATGGCCGACTTTATTGTATGCAAAATGTTGTCGATGAGTGCTCCTAGAATATTAAGTTAACGATAGTTTTATAAGTAAATTATTTAACGTATTTAGTTTGATATATTAAATATTTTGTGATTTAATTTGCCTTTTATTTAACACGAAATAAATACCCACAGATATAAGAAGTGGACAATCATTCAATTAGTACTAAATATATTGACATTTTGAAAAACACACTTTTACTGGGTGTAGATCTGGTAGGTACCACCGTAATATCTATTTCTCCCGCGAAACAGCAATGTAAATGCACTGTTGTGTTCCAGTTTAAAGGATAGTGTAGCCAAAGTAACTACTGGACATATAGAGACTTAACATCTTATTACTCAGGAGCACAGTGGAAGCCAAGCAATGCTATGTCAATTCATAGTGTTGTATGGATTTATTACTGTCACTGTCTGTCATCAGGTGAATGGCTTGCTTTTGATTGTCAATTGTACAAGTACTAACTTTTGCCCTACTGTAGTAGGTACATCATTTGTGATAGATGCTATACCCCTTGGTACAAAGTTTATCTTAAGAAGACAGGAAAAATTACTGATGTTACCCTACAGTCAGTTTGTGGCATTTATTATTTTTCATTCAACTCCAATATGTACGAACTCCTTCTACATACATAGCTATAATTATTAAAAAAAACATTAATTAACCAGAACTTTATAGAGTTCTAGCCTCTAGGTATGTTTAATAAAATGAAAATATCCTTATGTCATCAAATAGACGAGACGTAGTTGATTTCTAAGCAAAATAAAATAAAAAGCCCCGCTCATCTTGCATTCCGCACGAAACTACCAGGAGAACAAAAAGCAGTAGGAAGTTATGTCGCGTCGCGTACAAGCTTACTGTACAATGCATCACGTACAACGCTGTCCCTATTCCTTTCAAGCAGCACTAACACATGTATATCTATCTCAATTCTCAGCCGACACTCCTCCTGTTATGAATAGTGAAAACTGTTTGGTGTTAATGTGCAGCTATCTCTTTCGCACAGAAACATTTGCGCTAGACGCCGTGAATTTCAGTATTCTAATTTTGAATTTCGTATGCAAACGTGGGAAATCTTTTCTTAACTTTCTCTTCTCTGGGATGAACAGCCGAAATTACTTTCACGTTTAATTAATATTATTTTGAATTATCTGACCTGTAACATGAATTTTTTTTTATCTCCGCAGACCTAATTACTTCTGTTCTAATTTTACGAATTATCTCTTATCATATCCGTTACAATACTGCGAATTTTATAATGATGTTATGCGTTTATGAGCTTTTATTAGTCACTTTAAACTCCGAATACCCATCTACAACTTTGACATTTATTCCATGACTAGCTGTACCCGCGACTTCACCCGCGTGGAATTTAATAAAAACTTTATTTATATAAAATATTTTATTTCTAAAATAAATGTATACTAAGTTACTCCTTATTATATCAGCTACCTGACAATAAAAGTCCCGTCAAAATCGGTCCAGCCATTTCGTAGATTTGCCCGAACAGACAGACAAAAAAAATTCTAAGGTCATTTTCGTTACAGGTATCGTGTATATATAACGATATGTTGTTGGACATTTTTTTTTATTTTCACTTTACAAACAGACACTTCAATTTTATTTATATGTATAGATATGACAGCATTCATTAAAATAATTAAACAAAATGAAAAATCGTATAATAATGACAGATTCCATATTCACATGAAGAGAAAAAAAAATGTAGCTAACAGTATTTATAACCAGATTATATATTTTACTCGTATTGTAAGCTTTTTCTTGGTATAGTCGGAAAGGTATATCTTGTCCCCTGCTATCATAACTCTTGTAATACGAGTTTATTTTACAAACACAAATAAATACAATTGCCTCTTTCAAATACAAATACCTATTTGAGTGATCTGAAACACAATCCAACTATATCAGACACCAATCTCATGCAATTTGTACTATAGGCAGGTTTTGTACTATTTTCTGTAAGAGGGTAATAAATAACAGTCAATATTAGGTGCTATTATACCCGTATGATATGTGTCATCGCTATCACCAGCAAAAAAGATATGTGAATTAGAAGATAACTTTTTAATGAATAGAGATATCGCGATATTTTTTTGAATACTTTCCAAGCATCTTAATGTCATTTTGACGGCTATTCGTCGTATATTTTTTGGATTAAATATGCGCAGAATTCTTGATATTAACGGATTCTTTACCTTATATGCTAAAATTATAGCCGACAAGTAAAATGGTATTTTTTATGAAAAAGTTGATATTATTTTACCTAATTGATATTCCATTAAAATCTAGAAAGATGAGGGCGAGTATGCTAAGCAACAAGACAGGTTTAACGTTAAATCTATATGTTAACTTTCTAGTGCAATACTACTTGATAAACACCACACCTACCTAAACTTAAGAATATTTAAGGAATGAACTTTTGAACCAATGGATACCCCTTGATACGGGAGAAGTCGAAAATTAGGATGATATTTGTTTCGAATATCTTTTTATACTTTCTTTGGTAGGTTTAGGTTTTTTAGGTTTTCAAAACAAGATAGAGTTCTTAAAATAATAATGTTTAGTTGTTAAGTTTGGATTTAAAAAATAGCGTGAGGACGTGAATAGTGTTTAGCTCTTCGGTTTTATTCCTTTACTTGACCAATATTAAATATGTATATTATACCTACTTTTAAACAAATATTAGATACCTAGTACGACCAAGTGGATCTATGACCGAATAGCGTCACGTCAATGTATTGAAATAAACATCTATTATTATGCGTGACTACGAGAAATTATGTCATGGCTATAGGAGTACTATTACACACTACCATACCTGACTTCCTGACTACAGCTTGTTTAGATCACAATATATGTGGGATTAGTTCCGTAAAAGGTCAAATCAAACGAAGATGGTCTTGTAATCTTCAATATATTTTCATTTTATTTAAAATACTACTTTCATTAGTCATCTCTTTTACACAAACTACGTTCCATACCAGTCATTTCTCTTACGTTTAATTCTGTTCATCTTTCTTCAAAACATTCAAATGCTATAATACATATATGAATCGACCAGGATACCACTGATACTCTGTGGCAAGGGGGCGGCGCTAAGAATATCAGCACGGTATCCTTTGCCCTGAAGGCGACTAAATGGGGCCTTTGAAATCACTGGATGCACATGGGGGGCGCCCTCACCGAAACTGATCCTGAGGCAAACTCTTGAACAAGGCTACACGCTCCCTCATACGAAGATAGACAGAGACACTAGTTACCGGGCAAGTTTTGCTAGCAGGGAGCGCAGTCAACCCGATTTGCGCGTAGAGGGCCTTTATGGGGTTTCGGTCGCTATGCCGGCGTAGGGTTTTAGTGTTAGAGGCTCGGATTAAGATCCGCGTGTTGAATTGTAAGGCCAGCGACGCTGACATACCCCTACTTATTATTAGAAAACTAAAGAGAAGGAACAACAGCTTTGTTTTGTTTAAGATTAACCAAAAGATAGGCTGCGCCTTGTGTATGTTCATACAGGCTGGGAGTCGAATAGATCCTAGGCTATAATTATTGTTTAAGGAATCCAATACTTATACCTACCTAAATTTTTCAATTCAGATAAACTCGTTTGAATTATGAGTTGTCCGGAAGTAAAATTTCTCGACATGGCCATAGACTCAGCCCATAAACTCGACACACTACTGACTACCATTCTAGACATACAAGCGTGATCTTATGTATGTTTTTTCATAAGTGTTGTTCTGAGGGAAAGGGGAGCAACATGATGTTTATTTAACCCAAGGCTAGACCGGAGCGCTTGTATATTCTGAAGCCTTACCTTGACATACTATAATGCAAACATAAAAGTATGAAGCCCGAATTTCACAGAGATTTCCTTTGTCGCGTGTAGTATGAAGCAAAAATTAAAAAATACCTTGGCCCCAAAACGTCCAACGTTTTAACAAACGTTTGTGAATCACAGCAACTTTTGTAAAACTAGTTTGGGTGCTATTTTGATATTTGAGTATTTAAATGATGCAACCTAGACCTGTCTGTACCAACCTAGACCAATGACTATTTAGTTGTTCCACATAAATATGACTGTTTTATGCTTGTCCTCATATAATTTTTAGGATGCTATTTTTAATTGACATGACCGCCAATCGGATATGGTCGAGTGAAGACCGGGGGCCCTACTCTATAAATCCGAACTTCGAATCTTCGTGTCGAAACCTACTCTGTAACACGAAGTTCGATACTTCGGATCGAGAATAATTGTTAGCGCTTTTACAAGAACACATACAAACAGTGGGCGACGATTGGCTGAGTTTAAGACAGAAATACATAATCAGCATAAAGACGATTGTAATGTCTTGTGCGTAAGATATAAAAAAATAACATAGTTTAAAATTCCTAAGCTGTGTATATCTAAACAAATGTTTCTTGATTACACGAGAATTGTCTCATGATGTAGTACAAACCCACGACTTTTTTATCCACATCCGTATTCCTTCCACTGCACAAAGCTATAGATATGGCTTTGCATATAAAAATTCAATTTATAAAGTACATGCACGTGTTTCGTTTGACTTTGTATGACTGGTCATATCGAAAAACTGCGCGGACTGCGGACACACTTATCACCTACAATCTTTGCGCGGAATTAACACGCTGATAGCACCCAGCCCCGCTATTTTTGCATCATACGAGTATAACAATATGTCCATATAGACCCCCCTGCTGTTTACGGCCCGTGTTCATGTGAAAAGAATTTACCTTAGCCAAGCCTGGTCCAGTAGAGGTTATTTCATAAGCATCACGTGCCCTTCTTCAATTTTTTCTAAAATTATTAGGACTAGCAGGTTTACCACCGGAGTTATTCTGCGCCAATATACAGTACCTACTTGGGTGCATATACTCGATCCTATCTGTCTGTGGTAGGTAGAGGCTCTAGTGACTGTCAAAATTCTCTCAATTTCGTTCTAAAATATGTTACGGAGCAATCGGCGAACCAATCACATTGCAGGACTTTTAGGAAATCATATAAAATGTTTAAATCTAAAGAACACGCAAAGGTTATTGCCCAATCAAGAATCGAACCAAGAACCTTAGATCAAAGTCCACCCATGTTGCCAGTGATTGGATTGGTGATTGGACAAATAGAATGACCGATAAAGGGACAGATAACGATATCTATAAATAAATAAATACGCATTTCAAACAAATCTTACAAATCAGAGTTGTGCACTTTTAACTCGACTTTCGGCATTAAATAAAAACAAAACATGTTTATTATAGCAGCTAAACGATCATGTACCATGACGTCACCAGCCGCGCCGGAACCTGTCGTGACGAACGCATGCACCGGCGCAATGTAAAATGAAATTGACGGGGTGACTGTCGGGTCATTATCGGCAGACATTTCCATTTCCTCCCGCAATTGAAAGATTCGTAATCCTGTTTTATCGGCAATCAGTGGTGTCAAGGATTTAGGATCATATTTTTGATGAGAGGAGACTGAACTTTAGATTGCACATATTATTATAATTGATTAAATAATCGTTATGCTCATTTTATATAATTATTAAGGCGAAAGCTTTTATTCTGTAAACGGTAAAGAAGAATTTTATATAGTTATAAACATAATTATGTGCAGGTACTTATAAGCTCAAAACATGACGAATAAGGAATGTCAGTAGCAGTAGTTTAATCACGTTTTATAGAAAAAGTATTATGCCGAGTACCAACAAAGCAGCTAGATAATCTGAAAGTTCAAGAGTTAGTATTCACTTCAATCTTAGAAAATAAAATTGGTTACCACTTGTCACGAAAACTATTTTGGCGACTTCATAGTCACTAGCTGCAACAAGGAAGGAAAAAATCTGAAACCTGTATTCATTGAAATTTTAGATGCGGAATTTGAAGATGATTAAGTTTGTCAAACCACAATTTACCTGTGTGGTCATACTTATAATTTTCAGCGGCGAGAAATAAACTACATTGTAAAGCCTAACTCTCAATATTAAAGTTTTGTACTAGCAGCAGAACAGGTATTTTGAAGCTGGCATAAATTGATAAAACATCTCTCGATGGTTGACACTCTATTCAAAATCCAATGCACTTAAATTGCACTCATTTTGTCGTATAAAAATATAGAGCAGATAATATTTATAATTGTAGGAAGTAGAACGCAGTGCAACGTGACACTGGTAACTAGTGAAGCGTCATTGAGGCATGCAAAATGGTTGCTGTAATTGAGACTGCTGGCGTGGATTACAAGGGGTATGATTACCGCACACCAATTTGTTTTTATCGAGTATGTATTGTGTAAAAAGTATATTGCGATGCTGCATGATTGATGGCAATGTTCCCATCAAGGCTAAAAAATAGGCTTTATAAATTATAAGATACCAGTTTGACATGTATTTCTTGCTATCGAAGGTCTGGAAAAACAATAAAATTTTAATACAATTTTCAGTCATTTATGCTGTAACTACTAGGAATGTTTACTTAAAACTATATAACAAAAATAATAAAAGCTACCGTTGGCATTGATTTATGTGTTAAAAAACTTTGTAGTGGCTGTTTTTAGAATCCATATTAATATGGTTCTTAACTGAAGAAGATTCTATGATCAGTAGAACATTCTTAACCACGTATATTTAAAGGCTGTCAAATGTACGTTGAAATATTAGATTGACTCATGGCTTAATCTATGGGTTATCATCTATTAACAAAATTGTATTAAATTCCAATTACATCAACGACTGGGAATGTTTCCGATGGGGATTTTAATGGGTTTGTCGCAAACTAATTATTTCTTCGAAGCTCGAATAGCATAGAGCGATGAGATAGCATGCTTTGAACCCCATTGAAACTTGTAGTTATCCTGTACTGTATTTTAATAGTACTACTGAACTATAAGGCCTTAGTTTAATCCGCGATTGACTGGCTTCAGGGGCAATTGAAGCAAATTATCTCTAAAATGTTAAAAAAGGTCTTATAGGTAACGAAATGTATTATTTGCGAATGGATTCTTATAAATATTGTACACGGATAACTTACGAGAAATGATTGAAAATTCAAATTAATCGGGGTGTTATTGGTAAAGTGTCGTCATTGTTTACAACACTGTTGTTTAAAATGTGTATATTTTATGGTATATTTACTCCTCTACAATAAAAATCAATGGATATTCTCGATGGAGCCTAATACAGTGGAAAGGAATTGAAGAGGTCTATGTGGTAGTTAGGTTGAATTAAAATATACAAAAGATAACATGGGAAATAATATATTTCTGATGTGGAGTTCATTCAAAGAATCTCTGCACGAAGTACGGAAGATAATTGGGTAGTACTTCAACAACTGTAAGATGAGGGTATCTGTAATTTTGTGACTGGTTTCAAGGTATATAAACCCTCCAGTGGTGTGACGAAGCTTAGTCGTTTCTGAGACTCCGACGACGTCGGTCGTCGTTGAGACTCTCTGTGTCGGTTATCCGCGGTGTTATTTGAACCAAAGAGTAAAACTACCAATCAAGTGTTTGTTATTTTGACATATTAGTGCAAAATCGTTAAATTATTTATGTGCTGAAATTTGTGAATTGTGAAAACTAACGGTGTCTACGAAATGACCTACGAATGTACTCCATCCAGTGTACATGCAACGCCACTTGATCATCAACTACGCAGTTTTCAACTGTCATCGGGTAAGTGATTTATTATTTTTTATTTGTTTGGACTACGGACTGTCGTATAAATCACAAATCGAGCACAATTACTTGTTTATAGCTTACACTTTGTGTCAATATTTAATTACTAGCGCCCGACTCGGTTTTGATCGTGTACAAACTCTATTTGCCCTACAATGTTTTTATTTCGATTACTAATTGTTCTTTAAATGTATGAACTCAACATAAATGCTGTCCTCTATACAGCTTTTTTTCCGTGCCGTCTCAAGCTGTGCCATGACTCACGGTTTACAATTCTGTCCTCTCCTGGACAATGTCATCCACCCTATGCCCTGTTCTATCCAGAATCATTGAATTTAAAAGAGTAGCAAATGTATTCAAATTTCTTCCTCATACCCAGGAAATACCTAGCAGTTTTTTTGTGCCTAAATGTTAATACAGGGTGTCGACTAGCTCCATATCACTAACACACAAACTTCCGCCCGTATAAAATTGGTTAGGATATTAGCAAGTAGGATTTATTATAGTAGATTATAATATTATTTTCCTATGCTAAGATGTTTTCATAGTTCTGTATCAGCCCATATACGTCCCACTGCAGGGCACGGGTCTACTCTACAATCGACAGTACGATTGAGTGGTTAGGCCATATAGTCCACCACGCTGGCCTAGTGCGGGTTGGCGGACTTACATACCATAGAAATTATTATAAACCGATATGGTATGCAGGTTTCCTCACGATGTTTTCCTTCACCGTTTTAGTGCGGGTGATTGACTATCAATACACACATGACTCCGAAAAGTCAGAGTTGTGCCCTGGGATTTGATCCTGCGACCACCGTGAACATGTTGGCAGCCGCGTCTGGTTCGTTTACTAACAGGCCACCACGCACTTCATAGTTCGTTTTTATAGTTGGTCCTACGAAATAATAATAATATGAGGTTATAGTATTCATAAAGATGAGGAAAAGGAGCGGTCGCATAGAATAGAAAAAATCTGTTTGGAAGCCATATATGCCTACTGATTGTGGCCTGTTAGGCAAGTATGATACGATTCTCTTCAGCCGCAGGAATTCAACTGCTGAACATAGGCCTCCCCCAAGAATCTCCACATTGACCTTGTGGAAGTGGACTGCATCCAGCGACTATATAGTGAGATAATTGGTTAAAAAAGAGATCCCAACAACTTACCAATGCAATGTGGAATTGAAACAGTCGGATATTTTTTTTACACATGTTTAATAAAAAAACTAGATATTATGTACAGCTCTTGGTTTTTAATCTGTGGACGCCTGTATTGAATGATTTAATAAAAATATATGTTAAGCTATATGCAAGCGCCCTTCCACACCATGGAGGAATACCATCGAGAGCTGGACCCTTGTTAGTGTCTGACTTCTATAATTACTTCATTTTCGGTAAAGCTTAGCTTAGGTATACTTGGTTAGCTAGGTGACTGAGATGGACAATGACTAGTTGAATAATTATACATAGAACCCGTGGATTGAATTATACCGTCAAGATGCATGTCTTTAAGTATAGGGGAAAGGCTCAACTTCTTACATTTGGTATTTCCCCATCCCGATAATTTGTAGAGTTGTAAATTTTATTTCTAATATTTAATAGCTTTATTTATATTTTAATTTTAGTTGGATTTATTAGATATTTGTGCTGTTTTTATTTTTGTAATTTGTAAATGATGTTTTCGAATATATCGCAAATATCGGTTTTAAATATCATTGTTGTACCTTAAAGGGAGTGTTTTAGGGCTCCGTACTTAAAAGGTAAAAACAGGACCCTATAACTAAGCCTCCGCAGTCTGTCTGTCTGTCACAGGCTGTATCTCATAAATCGTGATGGATAAAACGCTGACATTTTCGCGAATTATATATTTCTGTTGCCGCTTTAACAATAATAAAAATAAAAAAATGGAAATATTAAGGGAGAAGTAGATATTAAATTAAAGCATTGGGCAAAGCAAGCATTACATTACTGATAAGCGTAAGTACGAAATACCTACACAACTAAAGGTAATATCGGAATTCTTAGAAACTTTCCTTAGTTTTGAAGACACGGATTTCGGAATGTGGCTTATGAAGAGACACGTACGGAGTATCTTACGCAACCACGGCATCTTCATTTAGAATTTAATAACAAGAGACAATGGGCTTTCACGCGACATTGCTAAAGGCCACCACATCCAAAAGCTAAATGATGATCGAATTGATATTATCCATATTAGCTATTTATTAGTAAAAACTCAAGGGTAATTAGCGAAATGTATTGATGCCAAGTTATAAATAGGAATAGGTTGGCGCGAGTGACGGGCGCGAGGCGTCCGCGGCGAGCCCTCGATGACTCATATCGGCACAGATATCTCGGGTAAATAAACAACTTGAGTCCTAGGGCGATTATTCACCGGCCGATTTATTCGGTAATCAAAGGCAATAAAGAATTATTAGGTGTGTTGAATGTGTTACTAAAATGGTTGTGTGTTTATGATCATATTATATGTCCTATTTCATGATACGGGCCTCCTCTACAATCGTGAGCACGATTGGGGGAAGTTAGGCCATAGGACACTGGATACCACGCTGGCCTATTGCGGGTTGGCGGATTCCAAGTACATACAATATGAATGTTAGCAAATCCTTATTGTATGCAGGTTTCCTCAAGATATTTTCCTTCACCGGCATTGTGATTGATTATCATCAATACACACGTGACTCCGAAAAGTCAGAAGTGTGTTCTGGGATTTGAACCCGCGACCACTGTGAACATTCTGGCAGCCGCGGTTGGCCCATTTACCATTTATTATTTAAAATACATGCAGAATGTGAATAACATATTTTAAAAAGATGTTTAGTAGGTACGGTCACGATATTTTACTTAAGTCCTTGAAAAATACCAAGAGTTATTTCTCGACTGTGACCCAAGATTTTAAGTACCTACATGATGTATTTAAATCAGGTTTCCCTTTTGTCAAGGATGACTCAATGACTACTAGCTGTGCTGTCGGAAGAGGGCGTTAAAATACCACAACAGTCTAGTAATGTAGTTCCTCTGTCTGGTTTACAAAGGCCCTTGGTACGCATCGCGAGCAGTGCTCCGACAAGAGGTCCTGGGTGGACCTGTTGTATGCTTGCCTATTTAACTAAACCCATGTACTCACTGTTCACCTGCACACACATTCTGAGACTCGCGAAACCATACGTCCCGAAATCGAACGCAATTTATGTTGTGATTATTGAAATAGTAAAAAGTGTTTTGTGTTTCGTTTTCTCTCCTTGTTTAATTTGTAGCTTTTGTTCTTTATATATTTAAGCTTCAAATTCTTCATTTTTATATTGTATTGGTACTGAAACTTGGAACAAAACTACAGAACTAAGCTAGACTTAGGAATAGTATATACTGTTATTAATAAATGTATTCTTATTTATTGTTTATAATTTCGTTGATATGTGCAAACACAATTAATGCGAAAGGTGTTTAAAATATTCGCATAGTTAAGTGTTATACTGTATTAGATTTATATGAATTACAGAAATGTCCTGGGCTCATTTTTAAGCAACTTAAAAAATATATTATTTAATTATTTCATACAAAATTTACTTTAAAAACGAGAATGTTTTAGAAATTGTCTCACCAAGTGTAAACAAGGAATATTTATAAAATGACTAATGAATTCTGCTATAGTTACTGTTTTACATGGCCCGGATTTTATTTATTTTTGTTATAAGTAAAATATCCCTCATTCTAATCAACAAAATAAAATTACTTTTTTCCCATATGTAACCCCTTGGTAAACGAAAGATTTGTAACAATAATCAATTTAAATTCTGCTCATGCAATATATGGTTACGTTTTATTATTTTGGTAAACACCATTCCTCATAACATGACTACGTTTGACATTGGCGTAGTAACTGATTATGTTTTCCTGTTAGGGGAAATATTTAAAGGAAACAGAAGTTAGCAACATTTTAATATATATTTTTATTCAAATGAATCCAATCGTACATTACAGAATATGGATGTTTAGTTTCATTTTATGTTTTTATTAAAATAATTGTAATAATTACAAAATAATTATCATAGTATTACACTTTATATATATAAAAAAAGAAATGTTTGTATTCGTTCAAACCTCAAGCATTGTTTGTGGACAATAATCTTGTAACATCTTTCATTACTTTGCCTCAGTTACGGTAGGTACACTTGAGCAATGCATTTTTTTCATTCGTAAATTGAAAATCATATAATTTGCTCTATGCTCACATACGCAGCATTTAAAGCTATGTGGACAATTTTAATTAACTACAGTTAAATGCACCATTACAGAACTTTACTTACGTCCCTCCTGTACCGTTCGTTCCAGTTCACTGTCATGCAAGCAATATTTATAATACTGATAAAATAAATATTGAAATGGATGGAATAACTGTGTATTCATGCAAGGAAATTAATGTAAACTCTTGTGTAGCCTCAGATTTCCACGTAGTTTCTGTTGTAATTGACATGCTTTCTGAAAATATGATGAAAAAGCTTAAGCTACGGTTCAACCATATTGCTCACACAACAATCAATCATTCATAAAAAGCAAATAAATTAATCACAAATCGTTTACGACTCTGTGTTGCAGGACATCTAGACCTAGAGAGTCTAAATCGGGTCCACACCTAAGTACAATGTTATATGTAATATACTGTACTCGTAGCTAACAATGAAAATGGACAAAACTCGTTGAACCGATGCACCCCATGCAGCGAGGCAGCTGGCAGCTAGCCGTTTACACACTCGCTACTTCAATAATAAATCATTCCGCATTGACAGTAACAAAATGCAATTAAATTTAACAGTTACAATAGCCATTTCTCTATATATTCATAGATAAATACGCACCGGAAGCGCGGGGGGACGCTTCTGGCGCCCGTAAACATTTGAACAAGATTTACTCTTACGCGAATATATATACAGAGGCATGGAGCGGCCGCTGCGGCTCAGAGCGCAGCGGCGGGACATCATTGGCTCTTGAGCTCCTTCCCGATGGTGTAGGACACGAGCCGCGCCCAGTCGATCTTGCTCCGCGTCACCGGCAGCTGTCGCCGCAGCGCCTTGAACGTGGTGTCGCTCATCGTCTTGTAGTTATCCGAGATGGCGGTCTGATACGTGTTCTCCGCCTCGCGCACCTGCCGCACGAACTCCTTGGCCGTGGCCGCCTCGCCCGCCGCCGCGAACGGCACGCGCACCTCCTTCGAGCTCACCAGCTGCACGTTGCCGTCCTCGTAGTAGTGCACCTGCACGCGCAACGTGCCTCGCAGCTCGGCCGCGCCGCCGCCCACCGTCAGCGACCACACCGAGCGCCACCGCCCGTTCCAGTAGTTCTTCGGCTGGAACTGGTGGTCTTCGATGCACGCCACTAACTGCACCACGCCAGAGTCCATCGCACGCCCCACGACTAGGCTGGCGCCGTGCTTGTAATGCGCGGCCACATACGCCGTCAGCTCCTCGTCGAGCGCCGCGCGCCACGGCTCCCCTCGGTCCGGCTCGAAAGGTTCATACTCTGACGCTTCCTTGCGGAGATGGTCGTACTTGAAGGAGCGCTTCGAACGAGGGTCGAAAAACCTGCCACCGCCGAGCTCATTGTAGTCAGTGATGAGTGTGTGCAGCTCAGAGCCTTCCAGACGCACGGGCGTGAGTTGATCCTTGTTGTATTGCGCGAAGGCACCGCTGGCTCCCTCTTTTAAGAGGGTATCGTTGTTGAGGAGAACTCTTACATCGTTAAACACCTCGTTGAACTCTCCTGGTGGTGAATGTAAAATGAAATCCGAGACAATTCTCACTTTTTCTTGATCACTAATCACTTCGTCACCGTCCGCCGCCATTTTTGATACTTTTGACACTAATGAGTAATGACGGATTGACGGAGCTATACAAGAATGTTGTACACAGTCGCGTTCAAGTTACCGAAACATAAAACAAGATGTTATGTACGAATTTTAAAAATATCAACCCCAATTTGGTATATAAAATAAAACATTACATAATACTACTTGACAAAAATATAAAACATATTGTATGTTTTATATTTTAGTTAATGTAATGAAATTTCTTAAAATTAAAATTATTGAATGCTCCATAAGAAACAAAAGTTTATAAATCTCGTTATGAAAATCGAATCGTTGTTTTAATAGCATCTTCAATTTAAAAATCTAATATTTGTTGATTGCTGGGCTGACTTAAATACTAATTGATGAATTTATTCACTTTTAAATTTAAATATATTCTGCCAAAGATTGCTACTTACTTCAGTTCAGTTCTTATTTGTATGGCTTTAGCGGTATTGTCTTCTACTTACTTCGAAAAAATCTGTTTAATGTCATTTGTGACATTAAAATTAGAGAGAAGAGGTTGTGTTGTGTAACTTCTATTTGGTAGACCCACCAGCGAACAAAATGAACGGCCTGCTGAGTTATAAATATTACGATACACCTGAGGGTCATGATATATTCAAGAAGACCTTCGTAACGTCCAAATATGCAGCTTTAACCGGTCTTGCTGGGGCCACCTTGGACGTTCTTATGTACTCGCATCCAAAAGGGTTTGTGAACACTGCAGGCCGAATGTTTTACATTGTTGGTCCTTTGGTGGGTATGGCGACTACGTTCACTGTTACTACTAATGCGGCCCAAAACATCCGAGGGAAAAACGACAAGCTTAACTACTTTTTGGGGGGTGCTGCTGCCGGCTGTGTTTTCAGTGCTTGGATGAGGTCTGGTGTCGTGGCGGTGCCTGCCGCGCTAGTACTAGGCGCTGCAGGTGTCGTCAAAAAGATGGCAATTGATTCTGGAACTGAATTCTTCCCACCAATTGCTCAAGCAACTAAAACTATCCAGTCTGTGAGGCACGATTGGACGATCACTGAAGATTTTGAAGAGCTGAAGAACTACACTACAGGTACTCATATCTACTAAATAATACTGAACATGATGTTTTATTTTATTTATTTCAAAATATGTAATGTTTTGTTCTACTCTAAAATCCAGTAAAGGAAAATAATCACAAATAAGCCCCATTATATTAACTTATTATGATATGTGAAAACTACATATTTTGTATGTTCCATTTCTGCTTAATAATAATTTTGTATGTAGATCTTACTACTACTCATATTAAAATATTAAGAGAATTCAAAGCTGCCTTGATCCAGACAAGACTGCAAAGTTGGGAATGTATTAAAACTGTCCAGCGGTATTATCAACTAATTTTTTATTGTGTTGTTTCAGGTCGCAAGTGAATGTGATTAGTCTCCAATGAATGTAGAGTGTAAATAAACGGAAATCATAATTTAATTTTGTTTAAGTGTTGAATAAAATTTAACTACAAACATACATTTAATCTTTTCACTAGCAATTGTTCTATATTTTTTAAGAGTGCACATCACAAAACCAATTGGGAATTTGGTAATGGTCATTAAAAGACATTGTTAAATTCCTGTAAACACTGAAATAATCCTTTATAGAGAGGTAAAGCAGTAACTGAGATGCCTTCTGGCATCAGGAATAAACAAAGAAATGGTACCTACTCAGACATTCATAGTAGTAAAATATTCTATACAGAATTTCATGTTCCTTTTGACCAATTGGTTTTTTTGCTTCAGGCCAAGATTACACCATAATACAATATTTAGATATCAGTGTATTATCAAATCATAGATCAGTTTTCTGATTGATTTATTACTCTTACCAATATTCAGTCCTAAGCGATGGAGGGCTATGGAATTGAAATGATTGTTTTTCATTAAAATTCCTTCATTCCAACATTTCATATGATGCTGATTACATTTATCTGAGTCGTGATTTTTTGTGGACTTGTTGGAAACAAGTATTGCCAGAAGTTTCTTATGGCGAGAGTCATATGCAATTATTTGTATGACATGATCGCCATAGATTATCCTGTTCTGAGAGACATGAACACTATGGAACTTTTTTATACTTGTGTGCGTACTTTCCAGACAAGAAACTCCCAAAAAAGAGATGCAAAACAAAACAAGTGACGTCACTAGGCTAACATGAATTACAGTGTGCGTGTGTGAAAGACGCCAAGATGAGTACACTACACTCTTTATGTTAAAATACTTATATTTATGTCACAAGTAACTTTCATGCCGTTTTGGCTTAAATGTTTTGATTTAATTGTATTTGTTCACTAAAATAAAACAGAACGTTGATCATAGTCAACCTACCTATCATAATCAAGTAAAATAAAACAACAATTTGTATTATTAGTTTATTACAACTAAAAACAAGCAATATATATCGGAAATGTATATACGTTTAAAGACAAATAGACGTGGGTCTATAACACATTCAGAAATACAAGGAATGCTGATTACCGTTTAAAATAACATGTTTACAAAATTTCTAAATACATTCCCGCAAATTACTAAAATTTACAATTGATAATATAAATTAGTTAACATCCAAAAATAAATATATTCAACCCTTTTCTTACGATGACGTAATATCCCGTCCTCTTACGTAAAACTACGTCAAAGTTTCGTTGATGACGTAAAATGCCGCATACAAAGGGTTCAATTTCACAAAAAATAACGAAAAATATGTGTTTTAACAAATCACAAAGATGTAACTTAAATGCATAAACACTACACGCCAGTGCAAAATTACTTTCTATTCTAACACACCCAGTTACAACACATGTAGAGATTGGGGTATTATAATATTCACTATATTAATTCGCTTACAAGGAAAACTTTGATGTTATTTTAATCGTACCCTGACTTTCTCAAAAACCTTACAGTTTACTAATTTTTCAATTGTTTTAAAGGTTGTAAAATAGAAAAGCCTAGAACACCTTTCAATCTTTTTGTCTTCTCGTTTAATATTTTTCATTTTATCATTATTATCATAATTGGCTTCGTCCTTTTTTTTTAAGCGAAGAAAGGAAAAAATGATATTACCTACACTACTACACAGAAACCTACCCCATTGAATTTGTTCGTTTTTACCCGCAAGCTACAAATAATCAAAGTTTTCTCTTGCAAGCGATTATATTAATATTAATTACCATCTAAAATACATACATGTAAACAATGTATAATAGGAAAACATTGTAAAGATTTGGCTAAACATTTGGAAGTAAGATTTGCCACAAATTAGTCTCGCTAAGAATAAATTCATTGTATGTACTAAGCATCAGATTTCCATGTGATTATTGAAAGGAAACTAATCTATGATGATTTTATCGACGATTGTAATTTTTTAGGATAACTAGTAATTGTTATTAACACCACAAATAATAGTGATTGCATAACTTTTTTATTTTCTCAATTCTCAGTACTGTGATTTAAAAAAAACCACAGACCTTGAATTGAAATATGGCAACTGTAGTTAATTTTATACAAAAGGATCTCTTATACAGATGTTTTAGACAATATTTCAATTGGATACACAAGGAACCTAACCTAAATTAACTATCAATAAAGTTAAAAAGCATGAATTAAATTTGGCACAAAATTATCGAACATGGAGAGCAATGATAAATTCGTAGTTTCACATTTAAAATACTTATCACACTATAAAACATCGGAAGCGTCAAAACAGCGAATGCACGAAATTTACACCTCAAAGGACTGGTAAAAATTGTATAAAAATAATGTAACGAGCGAAAGCATACAAAAATATAACGGAAATAATTATGTTTATAAAGGAAATTAAAATGTAATATTAAAATATTTTTTCATTGGTTCTGTAAAGTCGATGACACATACAGTACGTAATACGTTTTTGAAAATCATACAATCTTTTAATAAGGTCTTTTTCTATTAGTACCTTCACTAATTACAACTTCTACTGTACAGAACCAATAAATTATATCACTACAAATTATGTTCTATCAGTTCATTCCTTATCTTCTTTCGTTTTCTTCTGTTCTTTGACTGGCTTCTCTTCTTCCGTATCATCTAATTCTTCCGTTGCTTCTCTATCGTCAGGCTTGTCAGTTTTAACTGCCTCTTTCGCTACTTTATCTACGGGCTGCGTTACTTTAACTGCGTCATTTACCTTGACCGCCTCGTCTTCTTCCGATTCGTCTTCTTCAATTTCTTCTATTTCCTCGTCTTCTACTTCTTCCTCGATCTCTTCAACTTCTATTTCTTCTTCGATCTCTTCTTCCTCTCCGGATTCTTCTTCAGCTTGTTTCTGTAACATATGAAATATTTTGAATAATCTGCAATTTATCTCATTTTTATGATCCCATCAATATTAAAATTAAAAAAGTAAGATACATACATCGGCTGCCGGCTGCGTCAGTGCACTTGCTGTGGTGAAATCATCTACTGTTGATTCTGAAAATAACAAAATATTTTTTTGAATACAGCTGAATATATTTTGCAAGTCAAATAAGTTTTGTTTAATGATCTAGTTCGTCTAAATTTGCGACTACCGTGTAAGAAACTGGGAAATTCATCATAGTGATACAAGCGACATTGTAGCCAGAGTAACTGCTAGAAATATAGAAGCTTAACATCTTATGTCTCAGGATGGCGAGCGTAGTTTAATGCAAAGCATTGCTTTGTGATTCATGGTGTTGTTTGGTTTTGCTACTGTCTATAACGGTCGTATCGCTTATCATCAGGCGAATGGCATACTAGTCTCGCCAATCATCGAAATAAAAAAAACACTCCACTAAGCATCCAGTGCATTATGATCACTTTGTAGTATCAAAAACACTATTACTAAATAATCAGTTACCTTGATCCTTTTCCGGCGTATCCCTAGGCGCGTCCTGAATGAGAGACAAGGTCATCTTGCCGCTAACCACCATCTGAAATCATAAATATTTCGTTTAGACATACTGTACTCTACTTATAGACGAGAAAAAAGAATATGACGTAGAAAGTTATTGACATAGAGAAAGGAGGTACTAGGAGCACATACAATGAAAGATCAAAGTAACAGTACGAAGCGATAGGGCAGTGACAGACACAAGCAAAGGTTCAGAAAATGTTCTTTAAACTTAAAGATAGCTAGCGGTCCTTGCTTGCTAAATTTAAAAATCGTGGTTTTTTAAATGAAAACCGCTTGTTTATAGTTAATACCTATCCCGCAAAAAAACACCTATGATTTTAAAAAAATGCCTGAAGTTACCATTCGGCATTTGTTTCAGAGCATTATCATACTGTGAATAGACAGAAAAAAATCACCATTATCCGATCACCAAAAACTGGTAAAATCCCACATTCCCAGATAGATAGAAAGCCACATACAAGCCGGCAGTCACAGCGCTGTGTAAAATTTGGAATATTTACTGGCGAATTGGCAGTGGGCGCAGATTCCTCCGGCCGGTCCTCCTTGAAGTCTGTGACGAGCACTCGCGACTTCTGCGGTATCTCCGTCTCCAGGTATATCGACTTCACCTCGGTAGCCTCGTGCTACGGACATACGTGTTATGTACTCGCCCTATACTGTTATATTACGACTAATTTTACTAAGAAATTAGTATTTAAAATATGTGCAATCATAAAATTGCTTTTGACAGTTTAATTGTTTTCAAAATAACGACAACACTGTAAATTACTGCACATAATCTAATAAAGATGTATATTGGATGCATATACTAATACAGTATTATACAAATAAATTGCAAAAAATTACAATCGATACCCCTTACGACTTGATCAAATTACTAAAGAATCACTGTAATTACGCTAATTTACAACTAGGGGTAATGTTTCTAGCAATACGTTATTAAACAGTCGAATTTACTAAGAGCCCTCAGAAAGATTCCCTCTATTTTTGAGGACTTTACGATACAAAACACACCACAAACAAACAAAACTAATAACTGACTATAACCCATTTGCCGAGTGTGGCGAGTATTGGCAAATCCAAATATGTTTTTTTAAAGGCCCTGGTTGTCATTGGGCTTCTTGTGAGGGAAGACGATACTGATGAAAATGATGATTGCGGTGACGAAAATAATTATGATGACGATACAGTCCCTTAACGTTGAACAACTCAAAATAGACCACCCTTCATATAGAGGTGGCTTGGTTAACCCAGAGATGATGATTTTTGTACACATAAACTAGTAAAAGACTATTCTACTATCCAAGTAACATATTTGAGGCGAATAAAAGGTATCGTTCCAAGGAGACTTATACTCCGCATTTGACGGTTGGAATTCTTTCCATGCTCTTGATGCTTGCTGACAAGACTTGCAAAGGTGGGTGAAAGGGCTGTTTAGTTTTTTTCTTATGTATTAGATCATTTTTGTATTGCTGGTTATTTTTTAAATTTAAATACAAACAATTATAAGATAAATATATTAAGCCCAGAAGGCAGTCTACTGGTAACTCTTCAATATAGTTTTTTTTATAAATCAGTTACGTTAAACTAACTACAACAAAATGTAATTTAATATATTGTTAATCTACTAAGTAGAATGTTAGTATATTTAGACATATTAAAATATAAATAAAACTGCTTATGTTCCCCGAAATTAAACTCAATTTATTAACAAAATAATTTGTGTGATTGTTGAAATGCAATGTAAGCAGTTTTATTATTTATTTTTCATTTTTATTGTTGTTGTGCCATTAACAAATATCTAAAGAATAAAATAATGAAAAATGCAATACTGAAAAAATATCTATTTGGACGCAATTATATAAACAATATTTTGTTGAGCAAATATTGAGCAAAGCTGTGTCATTTGGAATGTGTTATTTAATTAATTACTTATAACAGAAACAAAAATAAACTACTTTAATTTATAGTTTCACAAAGATATTTAAGTAATTTACTTTTGTATAAAAAAATCGACCATTTTATTGTGAAAGTAATTGAAGAATGAAGACGGCATGTCATCGCTACAGTAAAAAAATATCGATATCCTTAAAAATGCATATTCCGAACATGAGAGATCAAGAATAATATGATATCAATCTATTAGAGTTCATGTTCAGATATTGAATAAAGATATCTGGCGAACGGAATAGTCAGACAACCACAAAAGCCATAATATGTTGCCTACAAAAAAGGTGAAAATTAAATGCCTACGTTTAACAAGCTTAGTAATAAAAAATGCAAAAAGACCGTTCTCAGGTTTTTTCGTTTCGTTCTATATTACTGTTACTTAGATTTGTGTATTATTTTCGCGCCATTTTTGATCCTGAACTAAATAGTAATCATAGATTAAAAGACTCATAGCTGTACTGTATTATTTAATTACTTTAGTTTCCACTAGATGGCGCTGTAGGTATACAAAAAAGGCGCGAAAATACAGACACAATCCATCAGGTTATTGTAATCATTCGTATAAGATTTGCACGATGTGTACAGTGCAGTGGGGCCTCACCGGGCGCTGCGGCGCAGGGGGCGAAGTCGCCGGGGGCGCGGGCACCGGGGGCGGAGCCCGGGGCACCGCGCCGCCGTCCACCGTGTGGGCCGTCACCTCCATGCCTATCACCTACGGTGCCAGAAACATGAGACGCGGGAAGGGAATGAGAGGTGCGGTGTTAAAAGCTATTCAATAAAATTGCTCATTTCAAGGTCTAGGTAAAAAGCAGGACATTAATTGATTGAAGTATAACGTGGATAAATTTAATACCTAATTATGATGTCTGGTTTTAAAACTTGAACAGTGAAGATTTATTTAGCTAAACCCCTAATGCAGGGACTAGTGTATCACTATGATTTGTTTGTATGATTATGTGTAATGTATTATCCCGATTAGTCGCAGTATTTTTCCTGCGATTGAATGTGTTCTTTAAATCGTAAAGGGACAAGTTGTACCTTAGAGTTGTAATTCATGCGGGAATTGAAATTCGACGGGACAGCACAGATCAATTATATGGCCGCTGAAGGAATCAATGAGAATCAATGAGCAACTTTTACTTACAATAAGCGCAGATATTTTGCTCTCCTGTAAAGTTTTATGTTATTCCTTACACGGTGTTAGTACAAATTGTTGCTTTTTATCCTTTCATGCAACCTTAGTATAACATCTTCCGAATTAATAACTAAAGTAAGAAGTTTTAGTGACACAATTATTCTAGGATTGTGATTAAAATAGACATTACAACTATATACTAAATTGTTCAAGATTTAAAATACAAGATTCTTACCCTCACTGTAGCATTTTCTTGGTCATCCTCAGGCTTATCCGGTGATTCTTCTTTGATAGCTTCTTCCAGAAGATCTGGCGTTGATTGCTTCTTTTCTTCAGCGACTTTGGACTCTTCGTTAAGGAAATCATCCACGACTTTGACATAAGCATTGTTTTCTACTTCACTGTCACTCGTCAGCTTAATAAGTTCATCTTCTTTGTTATTTAATTCTATTAATTCTGGTTCGGAACCTGATTCCTCTCTGTCTTCTGCTTGTTCGATATCGTCAGAAGCCTCATTGGTTTTCTCCACCTCATTGTCAACTTCTTTATTATCAGCAGAGATTATCAAGTCGTTTTCCTCAGGTGTCGGAATTTTATCATCTAGAACTGCCTTCGACTCTGCAGGTTGTTCCGCCGAAGCTGTTTTTGAAATTTCGTCAACTTTATCAGGTACATCGGTAACATCTTTAACTTCCGATACTGGTTCTTTAGTTTCCAAAGCTTCTTTAGTTTCAACCGGCTTCTCGGGTGAAGATTCTTTCACTTGTGGCGCGGGTTCTGGGGTAGCTTCCTTCTGTGGTTCCGGAGTCCTTTCCTTGGTCTCCTGGTATTCGCTGGCCACAATATGCACGGGGCCAGTGTTGTGAAGAATGGTGCCGTTTGTGTATGGGCGAGCATGCTCCTCCTGGGCTTCCTGTAAGGTACAAATATTCTATTATAATCTACTATTTCAATCACAGAAAGGTCTTATATCCCCAGCAATCGTTGAGACTACAGACCTTTTGGATGTGAAAAATAATTCTAAGATACAACACAACACACTTCTATAGCACGATAAACAGCATTGTGCTAATTCGTCTGTCTTTATTATCTTAGCACTAGCCTACATGTTATAAGCGTGTAACTAGACTTACTAAGCTATCGTGGAACATCAGATATACTTACTGACTTTGATTAGAAAAGTATTATTGGCGTAGTAAATTCTTTCGTCAAGGTTATTATTATTGTATTATTGGTATTCAGAAATATCAAGATTTTTATATTAATTTATACCGTTCCAATCAAACTTTATAAGTGGAAGCGTTTTAGCATGCGAATTATAAAGCTTCCTACATTAAAAACATACGAAAACTCAGAAACAAAATCAAAATTATTGAAAAATTAAAGGTCAGATTAAAAAGCTGTGAAAATAAAATTAAATAAACGGAAAAAATATTCTTTGTTAAATATTGTTTTTAAATATTTTTGTCTTTTGTCTTAAAGAGAAACGTAGTGCCAGTATTTAGGTGTTAATGTTTTTATTGTATATTTATTTATTGTTTTTAATATGTAGGTATTAAGTTAAGTATTGGTACGCGGAAATAAGCTTGGCAGATTGAAGCCATCCATGATAGTTTTGTAAGTTATTGTCATTCAACATCAACATCAGGGCTAAAGAAAATAGTTTCATAGAAGCAAGAAAAACTCGAAATTTAGTTCTCTACACTAGTCTCGGTCGGGAATTCAGTAGAGCACATTATAATTTATAAAAATCAGCATAGAATATTTTCCCTCTTTTTATCAGAAGATCCTGTGCTTATATAAAAAAGAAAGCACTTTATTGAATCCATAAAATGTTCATACATTGTTAAGATTTAGTCACATTTTTTTCACTAGCACCCGGTTCAAAAGGCTGTTTTCACCAGAGAAGAATTGGCAATAAACTCCAGCATTGCTGTTTTCAAAACCAGTTTACAATATAGTGATCATACAGGATTCGCAGCTTAGGAGTAATCAGAGCAGTTCATAAATAAGTGATTATTATTGGTCAAGTTATTTTGTACGGCTGAGTTACATCTCGTCATATGTGAAATCTGGACTATATAACATTATTTCGGATCAATATTTGGCTTGATGGACTGACAGGAAGAAAAGTGCCTACAGCGAAGCAGATGTTAAAAAACTGCCACTATTTATCGAAGAAGAAATGGAAAAACTGTGCTAGAGCATCATTAATGTACTACTCCATAATATCCAAATATAAAAAGTACTAAAGAGAAAAACAAATGTTTTTGGTGGTTAAACATATTACATATACATATTAGAATTTATCTCAAGATTTGGAAAAGTAACTTTAATTCAATTTTTAACCTTTTTAATCAGGAGGGTACTCATATTATCCTTTCTCATTGTATAATATAATGATTAAAAACAATCGTAATATTCACGTATGAGTTTATCAGGTAATTAATTTTCTTGCCTGGATAATAAAACCTTAACGTCCTTATTTATAGACAGTTTATAAATCTATGTTAGCTATCAAATGTTTTGTCTTCTTCACTCCAACTGAATTCAAAAGAGACGAAAGGTACAAAATCTTCGATTACTAAAATAAGTTTAATGTGTTTATGAATAAGGCCGTGAGTTAACAAAAAACCTTCACAGACATGGGACCAAACACGGATGAAAGGTAAAGAGCTTTGATTAAGTAATGTAAGTAAACCATCAAATATTATTTGGTGTTACAGTAGATAATTTAGTTAAGGCGTGGTAACACGGGTGCATACACAGACAAAGGCGAACACACAAAGGAATGGTATGTGAGTGAACTTAGCAGAAGATTTATATAAGAAATATTATGCAAAATCCAAAATAATTGCCAAGAAAACGAAGAAGAAAAAAGTAAAGGTTGTTTACAATGTTGTGTAAGTAAAGATACAATAGTTTGTCTTTCTTCTTAATACGTCGTAATTTCTAAAAGAGAAACTTGTTTGCAACTTATTTCGTAGTTGGCAACGTATAATTGATTAGGGCATAGCCCTTGCAATGAAATAAAGAGCGACAAGTTAATTACCCTTATTAATCTCACTCAAATTTAAATGTATCAAATGTTTAGAAAAATTGGCAATTTACGACAACTCAAAGATTTTAAAGTTCAAAATTGTCTCTCAAAAGGAATTATTGGTACCACGTGTATAAGGAAAAGTATTTCTGCATAATAACAAAATACCAATGCTGAGACGTAAATAAAATGAAGTTAAAACAGAAAATATCTTGCCAAAAATGCATTGGAGGCGAAAGGCGCGATGCTTGTGCCAAATACGTGTTGCTCGCATATCCATTAATTTCGCGTAATTTGGTCGATCAGTAAGAACATTTGTATTTACAGATTTGGATACAAGAACTCTAGTATTCAGGCAATCATATAATAATAATCTAAATGTATATAATATTAAATGTACACCCAACAGTCACATACATAGTCCTGACCCCACACTAATATCGAGTTTTGTGCCGTGGGCATCACGAACTACGTAAGAACTTTTGGTCTCATAAACACCCAGACTCGAAACAAATACCTGGATCACAAAAACATTTGTCTCAGAGCTGGTAACGAAAACGTGGTCTCTCATTTCACAGCCAGCTATGAGTAGAAATTCTGGGATCGAATTTGTTATCTTTCTAGATATTTCAAGTCTGAACTAATCCAAACCATAATTTTGTACCTAATAGAGATATCGCCATCATCTATGGAATTGTGTCATCTTTTTTTTGACTATCATTAAACCTTACATGTGGCCGGTCCAAAATGCCTTTACATATTTGAGATTCTGCATTTAATTCATTTTTAAGTATTTCTTAATACTGATCTGTTAAGTTCATCTCATTCGTCCTTGGTGAAAAAAAGAGCTGAAATGTAGATATTTACAACCGAATAATGAGAGTTCGCTTGATGATAACGATGCAATGTTAAAAAAATACAACAAATAAAAACATTGTTACTTTCAGCTTCAGGAGTTAAGAGGAAAATGGTAACGGATTTTCGATTTGCCATCATTTTCTTAACTTTATGCAATTTAGTTAATATATCATTTTATTTTAAAATATTAAAGAGATACTAGGATCGCTCATATTTTGTTTTTGGTTTGTAATTTTTGTAATTTTTTTTTAATTTAATCATATTTTCGATTAAAAAAAACTTGTAAAAAAAGACAAAAAAATAATGGTATAAAATTACAGATCGAATTGAGTCCAAAAAAAATACTTAAAAAGTGCCAAAGAATTTTTTCATAAAAAATGAAAACAAAAAAAAACAAAAAGACTACGTGGCAAATCTATTGGTGTGGGAGTGAGAGGGCGGATGGGTGGAGCGATGGGGCATGCGTAGACCTGTCGCTGGTGGTTTTGCGCGTAGCTCGCCTCCATCTGCTGCTGCACCTCGGCCACCAGGCCCGATATCGCAGTTACAACTGCACCCGACAACAACACTATTAGTTATACTCCACTATTTTATGATTCGATGGGAAACAAAATAACCTAGTGAGTACAAAATTGATGAACAAAATGTATTTTTTTTTGCTACCAGCGCGGCGAAATCATATCAAATTTCTTTTTTTCTTTAAATTAAAATTTCCAGGAATGGACATACCCTATGCTAAGTGGAAAGCTCTAGATTTAATGTAAGTTATTTTAAATGCTTATATTTTTTTTTATTTATGCTTTTTTAATCTAACCTTAACTTATTTCAGTTTTCTGAAATCACCAGAGACCTAGAAGCTGACAGTAGGATGATGAAAACCCTGTGGTATCCACGCAAATACATATATCATTCAGGTTTAGCCTATGTGTGTCCGGTTTCCAACAGACTGACAAAATTTATATTATCTATTTGGATTGCAGTGCATTTACCACCAGGCGCATTATAATCATTTTGTTGCGCCAATACAAAGCCTAACACACATTAAATCATACATCAGATCTGATAATTAATATTTTACTACTATGATGAATGGGAAAGATCAGCAAATTTCGTCAAAACAAAACGAAATCGAAATCAGTTGCAAAAATAGTCGTAATCAAAAACATAATGACGAAGGACGCGGCTGAAAATAGCGCGGGTGCATCAGATTGGGCATGTTCGCTGGAGCGAGGCCAACGCGAGTACGATCCTACTGCCTATGATATAACCGATACATTCGGATAATGTACTACCAAATTATATTTAGGTCTGGTGAATTTTTTAAACTTTATTCAATAGTTCAGCGCTGCAGTGGAGCTACGTTGCATTGCAGTATATAGCTGAATGGGCGGTCTTTGTTGTCTGGCCATTTACATATAAACATGCTGCTCAAAGCCCTGTATATTTATATTATTGTTTTTGTTTTTATGTGTTGGCCCTGCGACAGTAAATGTTTTTTCTTTCTTTCTAGTATTAAAATTCCAAAAATGTCGATTCTTCGATAAAGTTCTGTACCTATCTATGAAGTATTCAAATGTCTTAACTTTTCTAACAACTTGTTTTCTAAATTCCAATCGATAAGGTCTGTTTTTTTTTTAAATATTTTTTAGAGTTTTAGGAATTGGCAGAATATAGGTATGGCAGCACAGCAAAAGTAAAAAAAAAAACAGTACCGGACTGAGTTTTTGGAATTCAGTGCAACAGCTGATTCTAAAGTGCTTTGTGGGTAAATACAAAAATTACTTAGTTAATTTCGTCTCTTTGGTTGGAAATTATCTAATAGACATATAATTCTTTTGTTTTACAATTTCTACAATATTTGAGACATCTGAGTACACTTTTTATTTTATTTTTTTTAGTTCTCCTATTTTATATCGTTTCATGTTTTTATTTTGAGTCTGTCAATATTATTTACAATAATCTTATTAACTACGTATTTAGGTGTTAATTTAATTATATTTTTTAAATCAACACTTGTTATTAATATATTTTAACAATCAAAAATGCAGTTACGAATAAACTTCAGACCGAGTGCATATTATGTTATTTAAAATTAACGTATATTTAGGTGTTTTAATTAAATTTAAACTAAGGAGAACAAATACTGATGAAACAACAAAATAAAAGAACAGTTACAGGGGCAACAAAATGTTAGAGACAATCTTGAAATCGACAAAAATATCAAAAATTATTCATAGACAATCAAATTTAATGCTATGAAGTGGCCACTTTTTATAGAATAATAAATTACTTAAAATGAATGTAATTATTACATATGTAATTATCCATGTTTTGTTTATTTGGCATAATATGAAATTGATATTTCTTATATTATGATTATAAACCATAATTATGAATAAATCTCCATAGGATCTCCTTTAACGGCAATTTTTGACATTATGATCAAAACATCCTTAAAACGTTTATAACAAAGTGGCCACCCCTTCTACTACAAAAACCTCCCCACCACTACGGCAAACATCTATGTCTAAACGGGGCACTCCCGGGGACACCACGTGACCCGGGAACAGAACCCAAGAACCAACCGGCACCATGCCACAAGCTACTAAACCACGTACACTGAATATACTGTAACAACTGTGAACTGACCTTTGGGGACTAGATGTTTTAGGTAATAGTATATTGAATGTTATGTAATAAATAATCTTATGTGTTACTTTAATACCTACTAGTAATAAAATAAGCACATCAATATTTTATAACTGTTTTTTACAGTAATAAATGGCGCGACTAGCATGCCATTCGCCTGATGGTAAGCGATACGACCGCTCATGGACAGTAGCAAAACCGAACAATACCATGAATTACAACGCATTGCTTGGCATGTCACTACGCTCACCATCCTGTGACGTAAGATGTTTAGTCTCAATATGTCCAGTAGTTTTATGATATTGCTTATAAATACTAAGCCAATTTTGATACGTTTTTTTTTTTATTAGAATGGAATACGTCATGTCTTTTATCGTTTTTCTATGCGATATACCGGGTATCTCAAGACTGCTACCGAAAACGAAGCCGGGTGGTAGTTTTAGTGACTACAAACACAATGTAACTAAAAATTTCGCAAAGAAACGCGACAATTATTTTTTATGATTTTTTAAATATCGCCATTTTTGGGTGGTAAATCCATAGTTTTTGCTAAAATAATAATTTAAACACTTTTATACCCTAGATTATTTATAAATAAAAGGGTAAACACTATTATTTTAGGAAAAAATATATTTACCACCCAAATATGGTCATATGAAAAAAATAACAAAAAAAAAAGTTGTCACTTTTTTTTGCAACTTTTTCTGTTGCATTGTGTCTGAAGTCGCTTAAACTACCACCCGGCTTCGTTTTCGGTAGCAGTCTTGATATACCCTGTATATACTTTAATGTGAAGTTTGTGTCTCAATAGACTAATGGCAGTTCTTACGAGCTTATAACTGTGAAGTCCTGGGTTTCATAACGGTCAAGCGTTTAAAATTATGTGAGTTTTAGATTCGAAAAACTTAGAGTTGCCCTGAGCTAAAATTTGTGTCTGTGAGTACGAAAATAGAAGATAATAAAATATGAATAGCAGTAGTTGCACTGCTGCCTAATACACATAACGATATATGGCATAATATATTATTCTAAAGAGATCTTTAAAAAAATAGATGTATTTCTCACTAATTTAATATCACAAAATATCCTGATTTTTTATTTTGACATATCTAGATCGACTAAACATGGAATATAACTATTTCTATTTCATTTAACTCTATTTAAGAACAAATAGGTAATTTGATCTCCCTAATGATTACCAAAAATATATTTATCACACTATTTAAATGTAAGTAAACCTATAATAGGTGTCAAAAATATAAATATTTGTCCCTATTCCTAGCCAATTTCCTGCAACTCCTCTCAATTAATTAATGAGTATACTATTACATCCTAGACTCCTAGCATAGTGGTAGAGTAGTATATATCCTAGAATCCTAGTACAGTGGTATCAACTCCTCCCAATGAATAACTGAGTATAGTATTACATCCTAGTCTCCTAGCATAGTGGTAGTGGTATATATCCTAGACTCCTATCATAGTGGTATAGTATTACACCCTAGCCTTCTAGTACAGTGATACAGTGGTACAGTGGTATCTAGTCCCCATCAGTTCACCAGGCGTGGTATACCGCGTCGCGCTGGGCCAGCTGGCCCACGATGCGCTGCATGGCGCGCTCGGTCTCCGCGAGCCTGGCCCGCAGCGCCTCCAGCTCCACGTCCCCTGGGTTACCATGGTTGCAGTTTAGACACGGTGCAGAAGTCAACTGCCATGGTTTAGTGTCATAGTAACTATCTAAGGAGTTTATGTGTACCAAGCTTCCATGGTCGCCGTTTAGACACTACGTACCGAATTTTATTTTTGCTGCCTTAGTGAAATGTCATAGTCACAAATAAATTCTACCTACCAGATATGGTCGCACTTCAGGCAACACGTAAAATTTAGATGTCAGTGTCGTATGAATTAAAACGTATTTACGTAATTCAAGGGAGAGACCAAGCTTCCATTGTTGCCGTTTAGACACTACGTACCCAATTTCATGAAGTATCATATTTTTTATGGTATGTTGACAAATAAATTCTACCTACCAAATATTTCTGTTAGCATGGTCGCACTTTAGACAATTCGTACATATTTGAAATGCAATTGATATTTTTTTATTATGAATTATGAAGCTTGTAATAAATTGGTGCTATTTTACTTTGAATCGTTCATTTATTTCTCGTGACCAGACCAATTAATAGTGAGAGCACACATGAATATTCTGTTCGTTTCAAAACTAATTTCCAACAAAAAATAATACTGAAGCAATTAATCAATCTAGTTTAGAATGGCGAATAATATTATGATTATTTTCAGCTAAGAAACTATATTTATTATTATAATTAACAAGTCTTAATATCATTTTACAATTTATTCGAATTATAATATTTAGTTTGTTTTTTGCTACTTATTATTTAATTAATATACATGATACATCCCTGACACATTGCAAGTATATTTCAACTTTCTTTCATCGCAAAACATGTGGGCAGCAACGCAATTTAATATTTGGAAAAATGTTACTAAAGTGATCATCCTTAAAATATTTTTTCAATCGATTGTTTGCTTAATTACATTGTAAAATCCAATTTTATTTAATTTCAGAAATCATATATGTATAATCCTTTTATTTAACAAAACAAAAAGAGATTTAACAATAACATTTCCGCACCGCAAAGAAATATACTGGTAATTCTGCGGTCCCGTACAATTAGCGTTTCGCAGAAGTGTCGATAAGTATGTTTCCTGTTTGTCGAGTAATTAACATAATTATTTAAAACATGTATGTATAGTTTATACTCACTCGTATCCCTCTCTTTAGGTCCTGGAGGCGTTTGGAAAATTATAAATTCATTATTATATCATCACAAACATTTTCGTCTTTTGATAATTTCTTTCTCCAAATACACCAGATTATTTTATTTATAATATCTTGATTCGATCATTCGACATTAATATTTAAAGCTCATAGTTCATTTAAAAAGCGTGATTTCCAATTATCCTCAGCGATCCATTGCATGAAACTTCCTATACTAAACTAGTATAAACATTTCCCACCAATATTACCATTATTACGCTTATTTTTCATTTTACACTTCCTTCTCAAACGTTTTCTTCTTTCTTTTGTTCCTTTTATACCTTCTCTCATCTCCAAGATTAATAATTATCTCCTATATAAAACCCCTTGCCGTCTACATACGACTTACCCAGTTTATCAGGGGTGGTCCTTGACTCTTGGCGGAAGACACGTCTCCTGAAGTTAGGGTCTGGACTCACGGGCTCGTAGGGCGACGCTGAGCGTTTGAACAGGATCTGATAAAGATGTGACTTTATTATTGGTTGTATATTAAACCAGATGTGGCGAATTTTTAGTCTAATCCTAAGGCATCAGTATGAAAGCATACAAATCTCCTTTCTTTGAAAAAGAGTCTTAAAATTAGTCATTGAACAAATTGATAGAATAGTGTAGAATATACATTGGTGTGAGTTGGACTATCATTAGCACGCTAATTTTAATTTGATTAAGTTCATTATTATCATCTACCTTTAAAACTGCATGATCTGACCATTAAAAAAATATTAATATAATATTCTTACCTTGCTAAGCGTGTACACGAAGAACACGATGATGCAGATGGTGTAGATGGGCATGACGAAGCCCATGGAGGACTTGGGCGTGGGCACCGGGCCCCCCGGCGAGCCCAGCGGGGGACGCATGCCTGGGATTGGCGGGGGCTGTAATTAAGAAACTGTTTTAGATTCTCTTGCGGCTCATAATAATAGGAAAAAGCATTCAAAAGTAATTAGTACAACAAATGATCAAATTAACTGGGTTCATGACTCCGAGCTGCTTTTAATGTTGATTTTTTTCCTTACAACATTACGATTTTTTTTAATAAGTGTTGTCAGCAGATCGAGATAATCTAAGGTGTAGGAGTATGTGGGAAGTGCCCAAAAACCTTGGACAGTAGTAATAATTAAGAATTGCCCCAATTTTTGTTTTGAAACTATGCAGCGAAACCAACAAAAGCAAACAACAGTTTTCTCGCTACCGTATGAGAATGCGGAAAATTCTATACTTAGTAGGTTTTCAAAATTACCTCTCTGGTATATAGGAGGTCTGACTGTGAGCATCCCGTAGCCCCATTTTAATCTACATCTGTATCAGCCCATATACGTTCCACTGCAGGGCACAGGCCTCCTCTACAATAGAGAGTACAATTGAGAGGAGTTAGGCCATATTGACCACCACACTGGCCTAGTGCGGGTTGGCGGACTTTACACACCACATAAATTCTTACAAGGCGCTAGGATATGCAGGTTTTCTCGCGATGTTTTCCTTCACCGTTATAGTGCGTGGTGATTGACTATCAATACACATAATATGACTCAAAGTCAGAGGTGTGCCCTGGGATTTGAACCCGCGACCACCGTGAACATGTTAGCAGTCGGGTCTGGTTTGTTTACCAATAGGCCACCAAGTCAAACCAATTTTTATAAGTAACCTTATAGCTTTCATACTATGGTATGTTTACGATTTCCAATCTTTTACACTATTTTACTAAGTTTAAAAGACAGGAAGTTGTAAACAGACATATTTTGAAGTGTTAGTTCATCACATCAATATGAGCAGCATGCATTTTATTTGCATTAAAGTCATCACTTTAAAGACCAATAAAATTATCGCAGTACCTATTTTTATTATAAATAGGTAACCATGTATCTTCTGACTACATCATCCCAATAAAATAAAATACAAATCATCAAAGTGAGAGAAATAATAAATTTTGTTCCCTTAGATGCTATCGAATCTCATAACCTATAGATACAAAAAAATGTATTTATTATCTCTTGTATACAATAAACATAACAGTATGCAGATATAGTATGACAACAAAGCACAAATGGCGGTCTTATCGCACTAAGACAATCTCTACCAGACATCCGTTGGATGGATTTATGAAAAGGAGAAAGAAAGGGCAGTATATATTAAAAATTAAAGAATAAATTAAAACAATAGAATCATATATTTAGTAAAAAAGTTACAATATTCTAATATTCAACAGGCATCTATTGAAAATAACTGAATAATTCGTTCCCATGTCATGTACGCTGACGTGTTCCGGATATCCCTAAATATTTCCAAGCGTTATGGAATCGCGTGACATTGAATTATGTTACGAAACAGTGTATTACTGGGGCCGTACCTTTCTTGAATTGATGTCCATTGGCAAATCTTCTTATTTTTGTATAGATTTCATTCCTCAGTAATAGACTGCGGCAAAGTCCAAAGATATTGTACAAAATCAAAAGGACCTATATTGTAAAAATTACTAAATTATGTTTCTCGTGAATTTAAAAAGAATTTGAACCCGTAGTGAGCTTATAATTGAAAAGGTACAAAGATAGATGAATCTAAAGTCCTCTCGATCACCATAGGTAAGAATGGACCCGTGTCTAGACAAGAGTTTTACACTTCTCGAAATGAGACGTTTATCAACCAATTTTTTTATATAAATAAATACTCCCAACAGTCCCCATACATAGTCCTAACCTCATACTAAGATCGTGTCGTCGAGTGTCGTGGGCATCAGAAACTACGACAAGCTTTTCGGTATCACAAACACTCAGACCCGCAACAAATACCTGTGGATCGCATATTTTTTTGTCTCGGTGCGAGGATCGAACTTGCGGCCTCACATTTCACAGCCGGCGTCTAACCAACTGCGTCACGGAGGCTGTCAGAATTAAAATTAAACTGATAATTGATATCATTCGTCTTCATAGCTTTGGATCAAAGAGGCAATTGATGAGGGACAGTATGAACAGATAAATAGGTGAGCGGCGCTTTTGTGAAAATTTTAATGAATTTAGTTCAAGGGCGTTATAGAAGGCTGGGACCTTGGTTTGAATCGATGCTTGATAGATGATGCATTTTTTTAGAAAATTATTGTGAATATCCGTAGTTCAATTATGTCATTCGTATGCGTTAACTTTTCACTAATAACTAAAGACAAAAACAAGCCGCATTTTGCCGGCTATTGAATATTGCTTTTGAGAAGGCGGAAGGGCAAAGAAGATGAGAGGATAAAAAGGCGAATTCAGAACTGTAGGACGTCATAAAACTCACTCAATTTACAAAATGAGAACTTGTTTTACTTTTTACACCAATAAAATCTGCCAATTATCTAAAAAGACGCCACTAGGTTTTGTTTGAAAACAAATCCAATTGCTTAATGCACTTTTATTATTTCAGACGAAATCTCATTTGGAGTTTAAAATTATTTCCTACGGTTATTGCCTTTAAGGGTTTTCTCTACTTATATTGATATATTTATATGCACAATATCACTATGTTTTGAACACCGTCGCGGTACAGAGCACGGTCCGCGTGTCGATAGACTAAATCATCGGATATGTGCGTCTCACGTCGCCGCCGCACAATTACGACCCGCGGCTCATGGCTTCCTGTATTACGAGCTTAGTGATAGCGCATGCTTACTACTTTTAATCGAATGTTCGTTTTTCACCGTTTTTTTTTATTGATATGAATGGCGAAACGATGGTAAGCCCTACGACCTTTCATGGACAATAGCAAAGCTTGACAATCCACTGCGGTCGGCATCCTGAGATGGAGAGGATTATAAGTCTCAATATATCCAGTAGGTACTCTGGGTACAAACATTCTTCAAACCGGATCACAACAGTACGTTTAAACGGCTGTTTGGCGGGATTCAATTCTATTCTGTTAAATATATCTAGTATTTAATTTTCATGGTCCTCAAGTAGAACCTTTGCTTCAACCCAACAAGTTATCCCAGCTACCAATGGAAATCAATATGTTCTCGACAAAGTGACTGTCATGCCATGAATGTAAGTGCTGTACAATCCACATAGAGCATTCACCAGTGACACGATTCGCCGTCGCTGGTCGACAAAATTGTGTTGGCCTTAAGGAAACCTGATATCTGTTAGCTACAAAAAAACCAGACACTTGCATGGATCAATAAAACATGTGGTGATCGCTATCCATAAATATAGAAAAATCCCAGTACCAGCTATCTCTTATCTGTCTTCAGTAACATCACTCAACTAATGAAAATATTTTTACTCCAAAAAATAATACAATACCTTTCTCTCCGAGCAAAAAAATATTACACGCGTATTTTTTGCGACTGAATGTAAGATATTTTGTCGCAAGTGTGCGCGTGGTTTTCTGAAACGGGCAGTCTGAACACTTCCCGTGGATCTGTTTTCGTTGCGATTTGCGTAATTGGGGAATATTTTAGACTCGCGCATACACATACAGTTTATGGCAGACATTCCGACCGTTTATGCGTTTCATATACCTAGTTATTACTGATCTTTTTCAACATCTGAAGACTCTTCAAAGATACATAATTCAACGTCAATTAATGTTTACCACTTTTACACAAATTTAGGCCATTCTACTCAATTAATTTCTTTTTAACATTATGAAGTTTGCTGGGATATGTATACTTTTTATTATGTAAGGAATAAGCACTCGTTAGTCCATCGCTGATGATGGCCCAGTGCGAATTAGTAGACATCCTTTATTTATATGAAAATTATTCAAAAATGTCCACGTTTTGCTACGGAGGAAAGCGGCCAAAATTATTTCTATAATCTATATCAGCCCATCTACGTCCCACTGCAGGGCACGGGCCTCCTCTACAATCAAGAATACGATTGAGAGTGGTTAGGCCGTATAGTCCACCACGCTGGCCTAGTGCGGGTTGGCGGACATACATAGCATAGAAATTCTTATAAATCTCTATGGTATGCAGGTTTCCTCACGATGTTTTCCTTCACCGTTTTATTGCATGGTGAATGACTATCAATACACACATAACTCCGAAAAGTCAGAGGTGTGTCCTGGGATTCGAACCCGCTATCACCGTGAACATGTTAGCAGCCGCTTCTAGTCCGTTTACCAACAGGCCATCACGCATTTCTATATTATTCCACTAATATTACTATTTGATTTTGTTGCGAGTTTAACGAGTTAGACATTCCCGGAGAACCGCTGAGCTTCAATGATCGTTGTTATTAAAATTCTTATCATTGATCCTGGGACCTGGTAGCATTAGCAGAGGTAGATGTGAGGTCGGGACAGTTCCCTCTTTAACCCAGAGTACGATAGCATGATACACGCACTTCAACTGTGAAGGAAAACATGGTAAGAAAATCTTCCTACCGTAGCGATTTCTATGGCATGTAGACTCCGCCAACTCGCACTAGGCCAGCGTGATAGACTATATAGCTAAAATCTCTCAATCTTACTCTTGATTATAGAGAATACCCGCACCCTACAATGGGACGTATATGGACTGTTATAGCCGATGATGCGCCGGCTACAAATCATACTACTGATTCGTGCGATGTATAGAGTATAGTACAAAGTATTGTAGTGTTGCTAGTCCGCAGTCTATTTGCGGTGTGTGTGTCTAGGCCGGGCATGTGGGTCGGCAGAGCGCCGCCCGCCTCAATGTCGCACTGAGTTTGTCTTCGCGACATTTGCTCTCTGCATCTCAAAAATGTTCGTACAATAGGATGTCTTGGACAGCCTCCGTGGAGCAGTTGGTTAGACGCTGACTGTAAAACATGCGGCCGCGGGTTTGATCCTCGCACCGAGACAAATATTTATGTGATCCACTGGTATTTGTTTCGGGTCAGAGTATTTGCGGGACCGAAAGGTATCTCGTTATTTCTGATACTCACGATACAAGCCTCGATCTTAGTGTGGGGTCAGGACTATGTATGTGACTGTTTGGTGTTTTTATTATTTATTATTATATTGTAGCTAATATCACATAGCTCGCCAACCATATCAACAGTGGACTTGTAACAAACCGACAAACTAAATCCTGGAGCTTACGATCCGTAGCTCATACGTGTTACTATAAGAGACATTGTGCCTAACATGGCGATAAGCTCGCGAGTTGCCTTCTATTACAAGTCGAATTAGGATAGAAATTAGAAACTTAAATAACTTGTTTTTTTTTTTATTTAAAACTTTATTGTACACAAACTTAAACTAAACCACTATATTCAGAAACATATTGTGTTGTTTTTTATTTGTATATTCTGTTTCTTTTCATATGAAGTACCTTGATTGTTACAAAGCTGAGATTTATTGTACCATAAAACGTCTTGTATGTGGAATCACTGCCTATCCATTCATGGTTATAGGCGTGAACTTATTTGTATGTTTACGAAGAGATATCTTCGTAGAAGCGTAACCAGGCCACTAGCATCTCCATTTATAACCCTCGCGGATAATTAATTTCCGTTGCATTTGAAACATTAAAGGGGCGTGATAAATCACTAGTACCGTGACCTCGGGGTCGCGGGTTCGGTTCCCATCTGCTGCATTTCTAATGATCCCTCTGTGGGAGAGCGGTGGGCGATCGCCTTGTACGCCGAGGTCGCCGGTTCAATTCTGCGTAGTACTTTTCGTAACTTGGCGCCTACATGCTCAATTATCTTAATATGTGATTTATATCTTTGTTTGTTATTCAATTTACAACTAGCTTTTAACGATGTAATAATAAATTGACAGTTTAGCGTACTGGTTTCGTCAGCATCAATCCAGCTATGAAATGAGGAACGATAGATTCGACCGCGTAAAAATCATTGTGTGTTCGGGTGTGATTAAGTATTGCCATTTTTTGTATGTTTTTGGGACTGAAATATCTGGATATAGACCATAATTGGCACGTGTCTAGATCACGGAGTCTATTTCCAATTTCAATCAGGATAGTATTACAATACAATACAAAAACTATTTCAAGCCAAATTACGGAATTCAGAATAACACAAATTAGTTCATGTTTGGTAATGCAATGGACGGTCTTATCGCTAATTGTTTCGACTGTAAAGTAATTATGTAAGTAATTGTTTTAACATACAGGGTATATCAAGACTGCTACCGAAAACGAAGCCGGGTGGTAGTTTAAGCAACTTCAGACACAATGCAACAGAAAATGTTGGAAAAAAAAGCGACAACTTTTTTTTTGTTATTTTTTTTTATATGGTCGTATTTGGGTGGTAAATACATTTTTTCGTAAAATAATAGTGTATCCCCTTTTATTTATAAAGACTCTAAGGAATAAAAGAGTTTAAATTATTATTTTAGCAGAAACTATGAATTTACCATCCAAAAATGACGATATTTAAAAAATGATAAAAAAAAAATTGTCACGTTTCTTACCATATTTTTAGTTGCATTGTGTTTGTAGTCAGTAAAACTACCACCCGGCTTCGTTTTCGGTAGCAGTCTTGAGATACCCGGTATATGACGCCCTTTTCTCAGGTGTACGCATTTATGAGGTTATTTACCTCTTTAGTCAATTGATTTGTCAGCGGCTTTGCTACGGAGGGAAGTGCATAAAGATATTTCCAACCCCTCCTATTATTCACTTCATGTTTAATTTCATTGCGGGTTAAAGACAAGTTAGACATTCCCGGAGACTCGGCGAGGGGTTAATGCTCGGTGTCATTACAATGCGTGCCAATGTTTATCCTGGCTTACAGGAGTTACAGTGGCGGGTGTGAGGGTGAGACAATTTCCAAGGGTGCTACCAGAACAACCACTTTTCGGTCTTGTATGTTCAGTCCCGCGATGTGATAGGGGGGCGAGCCTATCGCCGGAAGCAAAACTAACTCCGGACTGTTCAAGAATAAAAAAATCGCTTTGCCCGACCCGGGATTAAAACTGGATTACTCGGCTTTTTATCATACACAACAACGACGACACCAAGGCAGTAATTGTTTTGAATGGTGATAAAAAGGCCATCTGCGTCATCGATCAACTCTTATTCGAACTAGACTACGCTGAATCAGAAATAGTCCACCAGTAAAAGAACACAGGAAGAGCCAAGGTATGTGTAGTCATTAGCATACGTACGTCGCATAAGGCCGGTTTAGTGTCACACATAACAGTACTACCGCGACGCGACCACGAATTGTCGCTAAGTGATGTACGTATGTAGGTACAGTACCTGTACTTCAATATATAAAATTAAAACAAATGTTTTCGACCTGAAATAGACCAGTGTGCCTATAAGTCTTTTATTGTTATAAGCCTTGTAAATCTAACATTGTTTTGGTTGCTTTTCCTTACTTACTATTTGATATGTTAAATATGATTATTTTGTTAAATTAAAAAATATCGTAGAGGAATACGGCGAAGGAGATGCCAAATAAGTGCCAATCAACTTGAGAAGCCCGCATTAATTTTCTAACCGCTCCCCTTTTCTATTGCAAGTTCCTCCTCTATAATCGAATAGTTCAATGGGAGTTCGTTCTACCACCACACCACACCACACCGGCCTAGCGCGGGTTAGCAGACTTTCCCGAAAAAGCGAAGGCACGAATTCCAGTCCTGGAGAATTCATAATATAATTTTTCTAGCCACAAAACTCACTGATCGCAGGCTATACTTTCTGCCACTGATGTCGTATTACTACATGATTTTCAGATAGGTCAAACTTAGCCAAATAGTAAACAGTTTACTATGTATAGATATTAAAAAAATGTTAATGAAAAAGTTAAGTACTGGTGCTTAGTTGACACCAAAGCAGGCGCTAAGCCAAGTTTCAAGCCTTTAGAGTGGTGGTGGTTGTGACAGCCTCTTCATCCGAGGAACATATTTTCTGCCTACAAAATAACTAATAAAATAGATTACTTTGTCATCTAAAAGCAGAATAAATTATGAACCTTATTTCTCCATCGGATGCCCACACTATCCAATACGCAATTTATTTACTCGAGGTCTACAAATCCTTTGGGATTATATTCAATCCCGAGCATAGTTGGGACTCCACACTCAGCCAATATGTACGTACTGAAAATCTTTAATATATTTGTGTTGCCCAATGCGACACATCATTGACACTGGACTATTCCAAACTTTAGGTCGAGAATTCAATATGTTATTGGTCTAAAAATCGAAATTTCTGTTGAATTTTTACCATATTATCCTAGAATGGAATACTTTATGATTTTTCCTGAGAGCGTATTTTTTCTTTTCTTCAAATACTCCTCGTAATTTTATTATTTCAGTGTTTTCCGAATTCTCCCCTTAACTTTAACATTTCATTGACTTCATTGCTTAGGTATTAAAGACAGTTGCATTCCCAGTAATTCTGTGCTTCAATGCTCGGTGTCATTACAATTCCACCATCTGTCTTGGCTTGTAGTGACTGGTGTAAAGGTGGGACATTCTTTATCTGTAGGCAATGGCATAGAACCGCCCGTCTTGTGCCATTCGATACTCTGCCTGGACGGCATTTGGGCTTACAAAGGTGGCCTTACCCTTCCTTCGTTAAAAGTACTTTATGTGAAAGTAGGTCCAGATCTAATTTTTGGCTAAGTAGGTATGTACAAAATAAAAAAATCAATAAAAAAAATTAGTTAAAAATCTATATTTTGCCCCGTTCCCCGCCCCCAAAGGCCGCCGCTGTGCGCTTACTATCAGACGCAGAGTAGTCATTATGCCAGGCCAGTATAAAAAAAGTAATTATAATTTTTATTAAGATAATCTGTTGTAGTTCGTTTTACATTGCAATTGTAAAGGACGTACGTTTGCCGGTACGTGTAAGTACATGTGCACGCGGCGGCGGGCCACCGAAAATAATGAGTATGACATCATGCTAACAGTTCATTCTTTCTAAACTGTTTGCGAGTTGCGAGCGATGGGCGGATGCTCGTAAATTCAATAGTTTATTTTGCATTAGTTGTACCATAGCTATATTGAAAGGAGTCATAGCTATTGAAACCATATACACTACTGAGAATGGCTTCAGCACATCGTCCAACTTAAATAATATTTAATTGTGCAACCATAGATAATTTTGAGATGGATGATTGATATTTTCTTCGCTTTTTTGAAAATATTTATTTGTAAATTTTATTGGGATGCCTCTTTAAAAAGGCAGTCCATATTGCCGAGGTATTTCTTGCGTCGTTTATTCCTTTTTATTATAAGATTATTATTATAAGACGTTCCGAAAGGGCACAACTAATATTTTGTCCTTAAAAAAGACTATAAAATATTACTTGAGGAAATAATCCACTATGCCTACAAAATATGAATTGAAACGAATAATTAAATGTATCCCGTATCCCGCCGCTGCCTCGCACCACACATCAGACACGGGCTCTCAGCAAGTAGGACAATGCTCAATGCTCAATGCTCAGTGCTCAGTGCCCTCAGCAGGTTTACTTTAAAATTGCTTCATGGTGCGCGCTCCCCAAACACCGACTAGACGCTTCGACAGTGAATTTGAATAACCGACCACTGTTTGCTCACAACTTATCGTGCGCAATCGTTAGCGATTGTGGTTTGGTACGAATTCTGAGAAATCGTGCGTCTCTTTCTTTTGATGGTTTTAGTTATCTTGTATTTTGTTTAGAAAACGAACTTTTTTTAACAACGAAATAAAAATAAATTTTATACATAATATTCGCAACTGTCACACATATTGTCTTCACCACACACTTAGTACATTTTTTGGCGTGGGCATCAAAAACTAGGAGACTGTCCCGCCCTCACACCCACCACTGTAACTCCTGTAAGCCAGGATTAACAGTGGCACGCAATGTAATGACACCGAGCATTGAAGCTCGGCGAGTCTCCGGGAATGTCTAACTTGTCTTTAACCCGCAACGAAATTAATCAGAAAGTGTAATTAATAGGAGTTGGAAATAAAATATTGTCCACTTCCCTCCGTGCAAAAACTAGGAGACAATTTATTGATTTAACGAACACCTCGACCCTAATATACTTGTAGATCACACAAACATTTGTCTCAGTGTGGGGCTCGAACCCGCGGCATCTTCTCTGGCTGTGAAATGTTCACAATGCATCTAGTGGTAAATGTAGTGCAATCCTTATAGAGCATCCATTGGCAAGAGATAGTCAAGAATCCTGGTCGATAGAATTATGACAACCATCTCTATAACTTCATCATTTGCATCTTAAATTATTCCAAGTTACAGAAGGTACCAAGAATATTTTTTTTCAAGATAGTAAAAGAAAGAAGTTACTAAAATATTACTCCAAGAACACGTCTACTTAAATATTGATTCAAGCAATAATTTCCACAGAGAACCAATGGCACTACGTCAGATTACGAATACATTTTCACATGTAATACTGCGGAATAAGGCAATTACGAGAAAAATGTACTATTTAGTGCCATATTACTTTTACATATCGATAGACCTAATACACATAACACAAGAATTGAAAAGAAAGAAATTTGTCAAGTTCCATATCAATATGATATTACACCCCATTTGTCTGCTTGTTCGTTTCCATCTTGTAAAAAATATATCTTGAAACACAAATAATGTTATTAATTAGTAAAGCTAAAACTCAGATTTAGTTGGTTAGAGGACTTCCACCGTTCACATGGGCGAAGCTGTTCTACTGGAATTAATACGGGCATTCCCAATGGAGGGGGAAAATGTAATGGATCCATTTTGGAATAATTTTGACACTTTTATCGTGAGCTTACCCCAATCTTGTATTTCATTTTTGTGCTTCTTATACTCTTTGAAAACCGAAATAACCAGTCAAAGAAGAGTTATTTTTTTTCTTAAATTCAATGGTAAATTAGTAACTATATTTTTTTCCTTTTTTTAAAATTACCAAATGTTCATAGAATCATATCCTTGCCTAAAATCCATTTTTCAAAAAAACAACAGTTTACCTGGTCCCATACATAGGTACTTGTCCTCAACTTAGTCATCCAGGAATATCCCAATGAATCCCACCATCAAGAACACCTCATCTAGGCGTAAGCAGCTCAAGTGCAACTGTAGCCACACTGACTGACCTTGATGTCCACCTCATAGTACACTGATAGCGGGGAGGATCGTACCCGGACGTGCGGCGGCATGGGGGTGGCGGGGCGCGCGGGGGCCGCTCCGGGGGGGATGGCGCGCCCGCGCTCACGCAGCGCCGGGTGTGGACCGGCACGGATTGGAGGACGCTCTTGCTTCACGGCTGTGGAAAAGAAACAGTTTAGGGCTCTAGCAGAGCTGGAAGGCCTGTTGTTATTCTGTTTTATATCCTTTACTGATGATGTATCTGCTTTGACTCGATTGCTATCTGCTCCCCTTTTAATAGTAGCCATGCTTTGATGGTTCATTTGCTTTGAGTGTTCATGGTAATATATAAACACGAAAAAGTCCTTAGCCATAGAAAGTCCACTGGTTAATAGACCGTCCTAAGGATTACTATAACGACCTGTTGAACTGAGTATGCTTTCAGCATCTTTCTGCAAGCTTATCTAAAGCCAAAAGTTCTTTTATAAGTATTAGTTGTATTTCACTCTAGAATTTACTATCACCCAGGCTCACAAATACAATCGCTGTACACTTTTTACCCATTCCTAGAAGTAATTTTTCTAGTTCATTGCAAAGCTGATTGAAAACAGTTTGTCATACTGCAGAGTTTTAATACTCGATGTAATTTCAGTCCTTCCTGTTGATATTGACGTTCACAAGTTAGAGTGACGGGTGCGTCAGTCTCAATAACCCTTAACGTAAAATTCAATTACCATAATCACATCACAGCATTGGCAACGTGAGTTTGGCATGATAACAAACACAATCAGAGTCGGATTAAACACATAGTTGATGGTTGAACATTTATTAAAGCTGACAAATTAATTAGCGCATACAGTACAATCATTGAGGAGTACAATACTGATTTATGTTAGTGTCAGTTTAATGTCATTCTCACGGGATCGCGAGCTTGCCATGCGTAACTGGAGATAAACAAAGATATTAAAAGGCATGAGTTATTCTTTTATTTGTATTTGAGTTATTTTTTATTAAATTATTAAACTGATTGTAGGATACACTAGCGGACATATTCATAGACAATTTTAAAACCTATTTTAAATATCGTATGTTTTGTCTTTTTCGCTCAAAGATAATTCGAAAGTCGTTCGAAAGGGAGAAAACATTCGATAACTAAAAAAGGTTTAACACAGTCTGTGAATAAAGCTGTAAGTCGTATTCGTAACTGAAACCAGACTTTAGTTTTGTGAAATTATTTGAAAACAATGAACGTCTAACGGTCACACACATAGTCATGATCCTTTACTACCATACATGTCTTGTATCGTGGATAATAAAAATACTACGATCGAATTATTAGCCTAAAGCATCTACACTTGATTCAAGATTTATTGAATATTCGATCTTCTTTTCTTTGTCACTTTTAACGTATAATATCAACTCGTATAAGGGCGCAAATAAGCCATTAATTAAGCCGAACAAAACCAGGCTCCTATTCGAAATGCTCGCATGTCGACTGCATGCATCCTTTTTATGAGATGTAAATTTAGAATGTTTTGTTTTCCCTTTGATGTCATTTGTTTTATTAAACCTTGAGGTATAGATCGATGCCATTTAATATGTTATTTACTTGAGACATCTCACTATTAATACATAAATCTCAAGCCGTTCAAAAGGCAACACTTCTAATCAACTCGATACAATCGACAATGCTAATATCCGACTACCCACATGAGATGCACACTGACGCTGTGTCATGACACAGCGTCAGTGCGCCGAAAACCGGGCACTTCCTAATTTAGCGCGTGAACGAGTGATTCATGCGCCTAATGGATTCCAACTCGTGCTGGTGCCTATTCTAATTGAGCTGTAATTTGTGTGCTAGTGAAGGTAAACTAGACACCGTTGGGCGAAAATTTTGACAAATATCTAATTACATTTCCCACGGACCTGCAAGCTATGGAATGTAGTGTCTGTCAGCATTTCCCTAGCATTGTGATTTATCCTTCTTCAAACAAGGCTTCAAGGTGGTATTTGCCACGTGGTAGGCAGCGGCTTGACTGTGCCCCACTATTCCCATAGCCCTTTACTTAGCATAAGTTGAATGTCATTGCAGGTTAAAATAATTTAAAAAATTGCTCATGCCCAAAGAGTCGCACAGGGCCAAGGTGTAGGTCTAAAGAGAAAGCATTCTAATTCAATGAAGGTAGACATAGAAGGCAGGAGTAATTATATAAATTGACATAAATATAGAAAATCTATAATACTAGACAAACACTGGTTTCTACTGGAAGACATTCAGACCCATTCCAAATTACAGTAATGAATAGTTCCCTTAATTTCACTTCCAAGTTAACTATACATGTTAATGAGTATAATTTATGTGCGTATGTCACTATTTCCGTTCCACTAATTGAAACGCTTACGCCTATGAGTCACGCCGATATAGAACCGATTTGAATAGGTCTAAAAAACTTGTCGACTAACCTATACATATATGGCCAGTGTAATGTGTAATTATGGCCCTAATTATAGTAATAGAAAGTACGAGGTATGAGGAGGACGAATACTGTTCAAAGAAATATCACGATTTCAAGTATAACATAAGAAACCTAACTAAATAGGAACAATATAACATACACGTAACTTAATAAAAATATTATATTAATTTGAAAATCAATTTTCTGCATTTTTCCTAAAATAATGAAAAGCAATGTATTTTTCATTTCGTTCGATTATTCGTTTCAGCCACAGGAAGACCACTGCTGAAAATAGGCCTCTCCCAATTATCACCCCATTGTTTCATTAATATAAAAATATTTCCTATGCAGGGACAGTACATAAGTACTATTCATTTCAAGGGCATTTCATGCACATTGCAATTTGCAATGTCATAATTTAAAATGGCCCCAAAAATTATTAAATAGATATAATGGCGATAAGTCAATGCCTTGCGGCACACAATCGCTTGATCTCTCAACTTGCGACACTCGTACAATATGACCCGGTTCGTCAATTGGCATGTTACCTAATTTGTTTAAAACACACATGGCGACGCAAGGTCCCGAAGCGCTAACTGCCGCGCCACGACATAACCCTGCCACTTTCTAAGTGTTTTGTTGAAATATCTACTGAAAATGTATTCTAGAGTGTATGAGATATAAAGTGCAAGAACTTGCATTTTTCCAGGTTATTGAATACTGTTTTGTTTGTTGTGTTTTGTTTGTTTGATGTTCAGACTTCGAAAACTTCGTATGAATTACTCCGCAGTGGATTTAATGCTGGGTATGATAATAGACTCGCCTCCTATCACATTTAAGATGGAAAAAAGTCCACCAAGCAACAGGTGGGATCGGGTATACAAGTTTAAGTTTAGGTATGTGTATGCATTCCTGCTTCAACAAGATTAATTCATATTTCAGACTGATTTGGTTCATCATTTTACGATAAGTCACATGAATACTCACAAGACCGGTAATTAATACAATAAAATTTAGGCTTGCACGGTTTTGAAGATTGGATCTAGATAACCAGCTATTCCAATCAGTGCTAGAGTACGGGCTCTCTACTTAGAAGCAGAAAGCCACTTTGCGGCTAACCGGCAGAAAATGAGGACAAGTGTGTTTTTGACATACGTATGCTAACGACAGCATTCAGCGTCGTTCGCATTCAGTGGACTACAAACTGTCCTCAACTTCGAAACAAGTTTAGGTTTTCAAGGCATATAATTTTCGCTTCAAAGTCATTCATCATTGCACGCGACAGATAGAAGAATTTCAGAGGAAGTTGGATACAGTCCCGCCCTCGCACCTGCCACTGCAACTCCTGTAAGCGAGAATCGACAGTGCATTTTAATGATACCGAACATTGAAGCACAGCAAGTCTCTGAGAATGTCTAACATGTATTTAACCCGCACCGAAATCAACCAAAAGGCTAAATTAATAGGAGTTGGAAATAAATTATTATGCACTTTCAGAGGAGGTAGCAGTTAAAGACGTTGTGATGGATTACAAAGCTGTAGCGAATGATAAAATCTGAAATGTATTAACAACACTTACTCAGCTTTTGCCCAAAGAAAATAGCAATTTTGGAAGGAGGGCAAGCGAGTTTTTATCATTAGTATTGTTGCGCGTGCTAACGCCAAAATTCATCACAGTTCCGCTGTGTTTAAAGGTATACGCCCTGTAAAAGTGTAATCATTACAATCCAGCGAAACGGGAATAAAGCTGAATATATTATGTAGAAACTTCTTGAGTGTAATCAAGGTCAAATTGAGCTGACAAAAGTATTAACTCCCTAACAATAGGTTAATCAATATTATGCGCCAAAATTTTAGCTCCTAAAAGAGGATCGGAAATTTCAACGAATACTTAAAGCTGTACTCTGTAATGCTTGAAGTTTAAATCACGTGTTAGAAGTATGGATGTAATATAAATATTTCTCAGAGTCCCATGTGTCGGTCCAACACATGTTCTAGTTCCGAGGTCGTGCTCCCGATTGTAGGCCCGTCATATGTTCAGGATAATTAATTGATGCGAATCTAACGAACTTTTGAAGTGTATTTTTAGAGAACTCATTACTAGATTTGTTACAAAATTATTTGTTGCTAAGGTCTCTTATTATTAGAATATCATTCTAGTGCTTCAAGTGGATTTACTCTTTAAATGTGTGCGTTCTTGATGTCTTACTTGTGAATCATTAAATTTTATCATATAGTACTACGAAAATAATTATTTGTAACTGGTTACAGGGAATGTTTCTAGAACATTATTCTTTTTTTGTATTAAGCCTGATGATGATGATAAGATGATCTTTAAAGCCGTGCAAGGAAAATATAGTCAGATAAAGAGGAAAGAGGAGTAGTGTTTGTTATCGTTGATGTGTTTTGACACGTCATAGAATAATAAAACATCACAAGTTACACAAACATCATTAAAAAATATTCAAAACACATTTTTCAGGCGTTGACTACAGCATCGCCGCTGGCACGACATTGACGCCATGTCCTCTAATTTAAAAGCAAACATCTCGTGAATTGCGCCGCGCGCGTGACCTCAAGTGACAATATGACTTTAGACACTTTTGTTCTTGGTGTAGAGGCCGCAAACAAGTAATACTCGTTGCTCCTACTCAGTACTGGCTTATTTACAATTGGACATAGTTTGCCGGTGAATCCACAGTTTTGAGTTATTAACATTTTGCATTCAATAGTTTTATTCGAAAATCAGAACATTCTATGGCATATTCATTTTCCCATTCATGGATCTCTAACCAGTACAATTTTGTTATGTTTTCTACGACTTAGTAACATAGGTAAAATTGTGTAGTATGTAGTTTAGTTATACGCACAAATTTTGACAAACTTATGCCAAAGAAATTCAATCACAAAAAGTTTTTGAAATTAATATTTAAAAAGTTTATTATTCGGCTTGGTGACCCGCAGTCAGAAGCCATTTAGAGGTATAGATAGAATCAATTGCTGACGTATCAAAGCGATTAATAATCGTCGGATGAATTAGTGTTGACTTGCACTCTCTCCTTCTATATGCCTCAAGTAAAGAGCACTACATATCCTTTCTTTTGGGTGTAGGTATTTTCAAAATGAAAATACTATGACTTTTGATGCAATTACATTTATTTGCCGTGAACTGTTTATGGACTTACCCTGGCACTGAACTCCTAACTCCAATCAGACTTCCAAAATTCAAACACAAAAATTTACCAACGCAGGCTCGGCAAGACGCACGGTAAACTGACAATACACTGCCCTCAGTGTTAAGTGCAGTGCAGTTCACATTAGGTGCAAAGTGAACTATTACAGCTAACGGAACAATTGTACAGCGCAGTTCCGCAACGAAAGATGCAAGCGTGTTTACACCGTGCTACTTTTAGCACACTACGTAACAGTGAAAACCGGCGATATGAATGATATATTATTTAACTATTTCTATTAAGGGAACGATATATATATTTTTTTTTATTTGCTTTAAATACAAATAGTATAGAGGCGGACTTAATGCCAGAGGTATTCTCCTAGTCTACGTTGGCTGAAGCAGAAATCTTCGTTGACAGCCTCCGTGCCGCCGTTGGTTACACACCGACTGTGAAACGTGAGGCTGCGGGTTCGATCCCCACACCGAGACAAATGTTTATGTGATCCACAAGGATTTGTTTTGAGTCTGGGTGTTTGTGAGACCGAAAAGGCTCACGTAGTTCTTTATACCCACGACAAAAGATTCGATATTAGTGCAGGACTATGCATGTGACTGTTGGGAGCATTTATTTATTAATTACTAATATCATAGGTGTTTTACTCTGTTATTAAAACTGTACTTTATAGGAAATGCATAGCCGTGTAGATGGTGACGATTGGTAATTGACAATCAGCACCCATCATTATACGACATAGTTAAGGTTACAAGAAGTCGCTGGATACAGGCCGTTTCCAACAGGCCGATGTGGAGATCATTGGGAGGAGATGTTCAACAGTGGATTTCCTGTGGCTGAAACGAACGAATTCAACACAATTATGCCTAATTGCTTCTTCATGATATGACAAAAGGACCAAGGACGACATAGAGGAAATATCTGGACTGGTAAACTCTTCCACAGCCTAATAGTGTCGTCGATATAATGCCGGTCATGGACTTTTGCAATGCAAGGTGCATAGTGAAACAGATGCCTACCATAAATCTATTATAAAAATATTACAAAAAGATAAAGTAAGCTTTGTCAGTTAAAAGTCGCGGACTAGATCCCCGCACAGATAATTTTGATGTGCCTTATAATACTTAACAGCTCTGGACATTTGTGTTCCTATGAAAACGTTTGTACATGTGTTTAAACATTGTTGACTAGCGTAAAAATCAGCGCTACAAAGTACAAAAATTAACAGTAAATAAAACAGCAACAGCGTGGTGGACTATATGGCCTAACCACTCTCAATCGTATTCTCGATTGTAGAGTAGGCCCATGCCCTGCAGCGGGACGTATATGGGCTGATACCGAAGACAGCAAAGCTACATTAAACCAACATGGATGGAAGGGTCCATTGTCACAACAGACATAATAACATCCATAAAAAGCATATAAAATTAAGAAATTTGTCTGTTCACCCAAATCTCGCCATCTGATATGATTTAAAACTTTTACGCGCATGGCATAAATTCCAACAATTTTGACAGACTGCAAGTGAAATAAGCGACAAAACAGTTATGAAATAAGAGACTGAATAAAATAACCCTGCGAGGAAACACATATTTGTTCGATCAATCAATATTTGTTACAAGATTGAGTTTTGTAACATCAGATTTTTGTAGATTTAGTCACCGACGATTAAAGATATGTATTCTTATTTTTTAGTGTAGGATTAGGCATGTATGCTACAGTTCAGTGTATTTTTTACTGTCGGTAGTGTACTAATACTGATAACAATATTGATATCAGCCCAAACACGTCTCGCTGTTCAACAAGGGCCTTCTGCACGACTGAAATAATTTTAGGCTTTAATACATGACCCGTTGGCTGTTGGCAGCAGAACTACAATACCAATATTTTCATTTTTAATTTTCCTGTTCAAATATTAACTCATTAATTATGTTAAGCAAACATTTTAGTTTCATAATCAATTCAAACACAGCATGCTTGTTAGTCGCAAACAATCGCCTGGTATCAATTCACGTTTAAACACGCACAAGGCAAACCACACGCCTCTCTTTCACTCGTACAAAACGTAGCTTTAGTGTGAAAGAGATGGCGACATATCACACGTTCAACTTCAAGCAGTTAGTACCAGGTACACAATTCCACTAACTGTCTTGTAAAGTCCAAGAGTTGAGAGGCTGGTGAGGGCCGAGATTCCATACTGGTACTCCAAAGTGTTCCTTCAGGCAAGAGCTGTTACTGTTCTTCATAGTTTCCACAAGTTTCTTGGATGTCTTTCCAATGTTCTCGGTCCGTTTGAGGAACACTGCTATGTCTAGTCCGCAAGTCTCATTGACTGCTTTTCGACATTCGGCTGCAGCGTACGGTGACATCTTCCCGTCTGCATGTACAGCAGAACTGCATACTTCATTGATCAGTTCCAGTACAGCTATTTCAGTCTCGAACATCACCTCACAGCATCCTGATTTCAATCATATTTACTAAAGGATACATAAACTACCTCACAAAAATAAGAATATAACCAAAATTACTGATGACAATTCTCTAACAGTTAATTTCAAAGAAAACAATTTATTTTTTTGTACTAAATACAATGTCAATAAAGTACCATTATGGCATTCTAGATTACAAACATTTTTCAGTCAATACAGAATATATGTCTGAAATAAAATTGGCTTAATAACTTCACAACTATATACCATATAACATAAACAAGTGTGTTTACATCATTATCAAAGTACCGGACTCCATTGATAAGACCAGAACTACTGAAATGAACCATTTTTAATTATGAATTAACTATAACTCCATTAAAACAATGTCCTTGTATATTTATATTATATACAGGAAAAACCACCCTTTCAATAAAAACACTATTAAATGTAATAACTGATTGATTTACCGTAACTTGTAAATGGATTTAGTTAAACCTTATTCAATATTTCTTAAAGAAATTAAAATCCTTATTTTCTGTTGCATAACTTTATAATGACAAAAGAAACTGATTGTTAGAAACACCTAGCTATAACTAATTTTTTTTATAACCATTTGATTATATTTTATAATAAGTACAGATGGGAATCCAATATTAATGAACAAACTTCTTTAGGAATAACATAATATTCCATGTTGAATGTCAATTTGTTTAAATTCAAAGTAAGTCTTAAATGAGTTAACATATCTGTTGTATTTTTTTTTTTTACATTTTGCTTTACAGACAAACAAATGATGCAGTCATCTTGTGATTTTTACATCTAAATTAAGCAACTGAAGTCCTAATTAGAAGTATTTTATGTATGTCATTAACTAAACTATTTGTTTTAATTGGGTTGTTTTAATTCTCACTGTCTAATAGTAACTGAGCCTTCTAAGTATATCTAAATAAATATTTTGCTATGGACAGGAAAATGAAGTATTATTTTCCTTGATCCAAAGTATGGTACAAAGAAACTCTCTGCTCCTATGGAATATCAAAAAGGCATAACCACTTATATCCTTCTATTCATAAAAACAATATATTGTTATTAAAAAAAAAACGAGTATTCATATTACTTTATCCAATTGTTTATACAGCATTGAGTCATTTGTTTTATCTGATTTATAAATTCATGAAAAATACAAGCAGCTAATGAACTTTTTAAATTATTGGAAATAAAAAGTATATTTACGAATTTTCTTAAGTACAGTTAAAATTTAACTATATTTGTAAACAATATGAAAAAAGATAATATTCCTACAGTTAAATTAATGTTGTTTAAAATATTACCTTTGCATAATGTAACTACTATAGCATTCTATATTTTTTAAGCAATTTATAGAATTGTGAAGAATGTACATATTATGTGTAAGGCAATAACAGTGCACAATTTTCTATGTATGGATAAAACATTATTTTAAACATTGGATTGTATTGGCTGTTTGTTCAAATGTTTCATTAACTTGAATCGGATTTGTACTAAGTAATCATTTCTTTTCAATAATTTTTTTTCAATAAATTGAATTAATTTGTTTTTTATTTCTTGTTTTGACATGTGATTTAAGACATAATGTTTGCTGAGTTTTATAAACTGCAAAAAAAGGGAAGCATTTTATGCCCTGCTTGAGCTTCATTTGTATTTCACTGAAGAGACAGGTGGTTCCTTGTTCCAAAGTACAAGAAATATGTTGCTGTCAGGCAATAAATCATTTACCCTCATTTACCGACATGCACTCCTATTTATAATTATTTTCTCACGCAACACCACATTCCAATCGAACTATTGTAAATATTGCACGCTCACAGTCAACAACTGGACCAGCCGCTATTTGCATAGCTAACTCGCTTTGTACATCGCAAATATCAACGTACCGACAAATGACTACGCACCTACATTATTTATGTAATATGTGCCTTTAAATAAGATTTTGTCATATTCCACCACTAATTTAGTGGCGACATCATTCGTCTAATTTAATTAAACGGTAGCGGACGGCGCGTGACATACGCCACCATCGGCCTAGCGCGTCCAGCGATATTGACATTGAGCTTGTGTTAAAAATACCGACTTTACCTGCCTCCCGGTCGAACGCGTTCGGCTTCAGCTGGTCCCGCGAGTGGCCCAAGATCAGCGGCGAGAGGATCCTGGGCCACAACACCGCGAAACATCCAACAACAATCACTAGTACGAACATCGTCTTCCGCGGACCCAACACCTCCTCGTTCGGCATTCTGTCGTCTTGTTTTCGGATCGTTTCGTCACGCACGTACACAGCCGGTCGCACTCTACGGGAACATCGTCGTGTGTGATAAAAATAAACGATTTCCTCCCACGTCCGGCCACGAAGAAAGCGCATTAGCGCACAGTGACAGCTGTCAGCGCGCCCTCTCCCGGCCGAAGCCGCGCTCCGTCGCTACGGGAGCGATCCGAATTTTCACGTTACGGCAGCGTCCGCGAATCTTCTTTAAATGCAGAAAGCCGGTGGATTGAGCTGGCTCGAAGTGACACAGCCGTATACCAGTTTCAAACAGCTATGCCGACTTCTTGCCTTCCCAGCCACCGGCTCGGCTTCCTCTGGTGAAATCGACGTTGCGCTCTTGCAGTACAAATATTGACAATATGAATTATCGTTCGGCGGGCGAGCGTACGGCGCTCGGTGGGCAGAACTCGGAACAATATGCCTGGGCGCGGAGGCGGCGCCGGCTAATAACCCGTCCCCACCGCGAAGAGGTCTACACGCGCCCAGATGAATACTAATTAGACACTTTGTGTAGGTACTTGTCACTTGACGAATACAATATGACGGAAAAAAGTTCCTAAACTTTGAAAGCTTCGTCGCCTTTGGACTTGCAAGACTTTATTTATCTTTTTGGAGATTTTGAGTTGCGTGTGGATGACGCGGCGCTGCTCCTACGCACCGATGACACGTTGAGCTCGTCGTCTGACCCACTCTAATGTACATTTGTATGGTACAATTGTCTTGCGGAAAATATGAAATTATTTACGCGTTGAACTACGATTTTACATTCATGGAGTAACATGAATGGCTGACAGCGTTTACAAGGAAACATTGTACGCTTGTCGTTGAGCTTTTATCTAAATCTTTGAACATGCGTATTCTCCTACTAGATACCTATCTTCCAATAGATAATGCATGATCGTACCTAGGTGCATATTTCCATATTGATGAAACTGGTGTGTAATATATGTGAATCTTAAATTGTGTCATTTGCAGCCGTTGAATTACTCGACTATAAAACCACGTATATAAGAATATACTTAGGCGTTTGTTCCAATTAGTCTTATGAGTCTTAACATAACAATTACAATTACAATATGTATATACAGTCTTATCTACATTTCACTCTATATAATAAACATAATATTATATGTACAAGAATAATAACTATATTTGAATAAAGCAGAATTTTAATCTATAGACTATGCACGCACTAGGTATAGTGCAGTACTTACGGAAATTGATCATTAGGCTATCGCTTATGATCTAAAATCGATAGTAAATTTAGTTATATTTGGCTTTAGAAGTAAATATAATATTTCTCTTGTACGCCGTCATGCATTTCTATGGTATGTAAAGTCCGCCAACCCGCTCTACTAGCGTAGTGGGCTTTAACATGGCCTAACCACTCTCAATCGTACTCTCGATTGTATAGGAGGCCCGTGCCTTACAGTGGGACGTATATAGGCTGCTTATGAGCTGATACAGACAGAATGCCTACCAAAATATTATTTGCTAATACGATATTATACAATATTTTGTACAAGTAATAAAAACAATATGATTGCATCTGTTATAAATAATTATCAATCGGAAGTTGCCTAATGATAACATTACTGAAAATACCGATAGGTATATCCAGTTAATTAGAAAAGTAGGTACCTACATTGTTAATTAATCTGATCAACACTTCATAAAAAATACTCTTGATGTCGTTTCTAGCCCTGCTTATAAATTCATCACTGTACGATAAGCAAAGGAAATCACAGGTTTAATGTAAACACAACTATCTCCCAAGGATTAAAGCTGCAAGCCACACGTAGAATATCAACAAGGTGGCATTTTATCTTCTTTTTTAAGTTACGTTTTATTGCTTTACCTATGTTACGCATAATTCCCACGAGGGGACTGGTATTCAATTTGTTTCGATTGTTATTACATTCCGCGGCAGCCCTTACTGTTGTATGGAACTTGACCGTTTATTAATGTGGAACAGGAAAACATTGTTGTAGCTTATCACACATGCGGTAATTAGGGCAAAAAAATAAACTACCATTTTACACTGTTGGTAACGACCAAACGTGTAACTAAGAGTGCGTTATTTTTGAGTGTAACATCAATCCACCAACATCCCATGATTAGAAGTTGAATCTATGTCAACTCTTTTGCGTAAACAGGAAAACTGGCATCTACCCGCCAATAAGAAACTTATATAAACTTTCCCCAATAATCAAAACGCAGACAAAAATTACATATCACCTTTCACGCGGAAGGAAGCGCTCAATAAAATGTGAATCACGTGTGAGAGAGCTACACAAAATATTAAACGCGAAACGGAAACCACCCAGGATATCCTCTCTGTTTATGGTTAGCTGTCTCCATAGCATCCAGACGGACTTATAACACCATCCCTGGTCAAACTAATATGGCGGCGTCAGCCATTTTGTAGTACAGGCGCGTACGCGGTTTCCTGCGTCGAAAAGGAGCGCTACCAACCCATTGTTCTGTGGGAGGGGATGCGTGTGACACGAATACTAACACCTATATGGTTTAACTGTCGAATTAAAAAAATGTGTAGGGTTTAAGGTAGTTTTTTTTACTCATGTTATAGAAAAAACGGTTCTGATTTACGTTTTGGTGTGAAATGAACAAATAAAGTTTTTAGTGTCGTTTACGTGTTTGTTAATTATGTGAGTTGAATAATGATTGCAGGAGCTTTGAAGGGAATCTCGAAAGTACCTGATTGGAAAATCATTGCTGACCTTTACGGAAAGAAGTTAGAAAAAAAAGACATGCATAGAGAGGCTCCAGCAAAGCTATTGGCGCAGTGGAAATCTTTACGTTGTTACTCCACGTCGACTTCCTATGAAGAGTTGTTTCACCTCGATAGACTCGGCAGTGTTTATTACCTATTTATTCTTAGTTTAGCTAACACCAGATACGAAATGTCCCTGTTACTTGAAAAAATATCAGTATTTGAGGCTCTCTTTCGACGTTCTTCTTCTGCCTATCCTTATGTTACTATGATTGGCACATAGGTTCCGCACAGCATAGATTTTTTTGAAAGCTTTGCTTTTACGATACAGCTCTTGCAATTAACCCTCTTCGAAAAATGTTTTTATTGCCATGCTATTCTTATAAAATATACATTGTGGTAATGACCTTTGACAGCCCCCGTGGTGCGGTCAGTTAGACGCCGCCTGTGAAACGAGAGGACGCGGGTTCGATCCCCGCATCGAGAAAAATGTTTGTGTGGCCCACAAATATTTTTTTCACGTCTGGGTTTTTGTGAGACCGAAAAGTCTCTCGTAGTCCCTGATACCCAAGACACAAGATTAGATCTTAGTATGGGGACAGAACTATGTATGTGACTGTTGGGTATTATTTGTATATTTATTTAGGATAATATGCGAGTTTGCTTTTGTTAATTTCCTTCACTGTTGTATAACCAGAATACACGAATACACTACTATAGGTGACTTCAAAAAGTCCTAATTGGGCTGTGGGTCTCTTACCACTAACCAAAAATGTAAAGCTGAAAAGTCGTATATCAGTCTATGGGATCACAGCTGATTATAAAGTGTATCCACCCACAGCACGTATGTAAGGTATGCAAGTACCTCACGATGTTCTCCTTCACCGTTAAACTCAGGAGTAATTAATTAACAATGAATACTTCTGTTTCTGTGAACAGTGTGTACACCTGTGATAGGCGCTCATATCAGACTCAAACATTGATATTGTAACTTTCATACTATGAGATGATTGTGGCGCTGTTGGTGGATCTAAGAAATAAAAGCACAGGTAAATCAAACTGAATATCGCAGCCGCGTCGAGTCGCGCTGTTTTGAAAATCTATTACTTTATCCCTAAGGCAGGATGAAGGCTGTACCCGTAAAGATTACTGTAGAGAGGTAGTTCGTTATTTCTTCTAAATTACCAACATTATAACTAGATCTAAATAGATTAAGGAAATCCAACAAATCCAGCAAAAACGTAAGTATGTACTTCTTTTCTTATGGTGGCAGACCGACAATCGGAATCTCTACCTCTCTATTTTTACAATAATAATGTTTAAATGTAAGGAAATTATATTATTATATCCTTTGATAAACTTTTATCAATAGTCATATCACATATTTAAATTCAAGCCTGTATCCTAAGGAGTCAGAGATACAAACCTGAAACCACTAGTTTCTTGCCGCGCGTATTTCCATCCCAAAACATGGACTAACTTATTGAAACAGCAAAACTAAATCAAAGTTAAATAGCAATTAGCATAATTTTAGAATAAGCAAAACATAAAAGTTCTTATTATTAACTAAACTTAGTTATTAGATACTAATATTTAACTAAAGGGTAAGTGCTACTAGGTAATTAATATCTTTATGTCAATTAAGATGACTATCAATGTAACGGCTACTTGTCCCTTCGGAATGCCCGCCACTGAATTGAGCCCAGAAACTCTATTCATACTACGTACTCAGCACCAGCCTAATGAGCCGACATTACAAGGAGATTTAATTGATGATTCACGCCGCTTACACGTTCCGTTCACCAGCATGACACCTACATACAGACAGATGTTGCGATGTAATATGTAAAGTTAAAACTCACGGCCCTTTGCGGAAGCCGATTGCTAATTGCGTGTGCTGCTACTTGACTTAATGATTGCATTTAGATGCTATTATTGTAAAAGCATATAGTAAAAGTGCGAGGTAGCCTGTTAGTAAGTAGCCAACACACGGTGGTCGCGGGTACAAATCACAAGATCCATATCTGACTTTTTAGTCATGTATGTATTAGTCGATAACCACGCACTAAAACGGTGAAGGAAAACATCACGAGGAAACCTGTATACCGTAGCGATTTTAAAAGACTTTATATGGTGTGTAAAATCCGTCAATACGCACTAGACCAGCCTGGTTGGCTATATGGCCATTTGCCTATGTCCTCTCAATCGTACCATCGATTGTAGAGGAGGTCCATACCCTATATTGTGACATATTTGGGCTGATACAGAATCTGTATTACAGATACAGCTTTTATTGTGGCACGGTAAATTATGAAATAGACTTAATCGTAAATGAAGTGTAATTAGAGTATCAATTCGCAACACGCACATATTTCTCACTACTCGAATTGTTTATAAATTTGTAGTGACAACAATGTCGCTACAATGCCTCTGATGATCGGTTCAGTTCAGTTTACAGATTATCTAGGGAAGTAAAATGGTTATTTCGCCGGTCGACACAGGAAAGCTGCACTGCTGAACATTGGTCCTCCCTCAAAGATTGCCACACGTTGGTGTTGAAAGCGGATTAAATACAGCGTCTTTCCATCTTTTAGTAATATAATTTAATCCCCCAGTAAAAATTTACCGTGGATAACTTGAAGACGGGTTATAAAAGCTACTTGGCTTATCACTTACCAGTGAAGATAAGCTCCGTGAATTAACTTTGAGCTCGAATAATTCGCAACAAATATTAGTTTTTTGCTGACAGCCTTCGTGGCGCAGATGGTTAGACGCCAGCTATAAAAGAAGAAGCCGCGGGTTCGATCCCCGCGCCGATACAAATGTTTGTGAAACTACAATATTCGTTTTGGGTGTGGATGTTTGTGAAACCGAAAAGCCCCTTGTAGATTATAATACCCACGACACCAAACTTGATTTTAATGTGGGGTCAGGCCTATATATGTGACTGCTGGGTGTATTTATCTATTAATTTATTTCTATACTGGTTTAGAAATGGCAAAATACTTGCATCAAACGGAAATTATTTTAATGTTTTCAGTGGAAAAATACTTACCTACAAGTTAAGTGTTTAGTTTCATATTTCAGGTAAAACAAGTAAGCGAAACAAAGTTTATAAGTATTTATTAGGTACCTACGTATACATATACATATACATATGTCGGTCTGCATCGTTAATATTTATTTAAAAACGGCAATCCATACCATAATGCAGAAGACACATGGCCATTATAACCCACAAAAGCTGATTTTTGCAATAGAAACTGTTTTTCAAATTCTTCTGAGAGCATATACAAACCCATATTTAATGTAATGCATACATATTCTAGATCCAATTAAATAACGGTATACTATATTGTTTAGTGTATATTATATTTTTTATTTTTCATTTAATATTCCCACCATACAATTACCTACGTCTGTAGCGCAGGTTTTTGCTATAAGCATAAATGCATGCACAAACCCCAACATCCTACACTCGCTAAATATCTATTATCTAAATATATGTAGGCGATATGTATGATAGCCTCCATGGCGCAGTTAGTTACACTCCGACTGTAAAACGAGAGGTCGCGGTTTCGATCCCCGCACCGACACAAATGTATGTGTGGCTCACAAATATTTGTATCGGGTCTGGGTGTTTGTGTGAACGCAAAGTCTCTTGTAGTTTCTGATACCCCCGACACAAGACTTGATTGATCCTTATGTGCTATTAGGACTACTCGTATATATGTGACTGTTGGTTCATGAGTGTATTTATGCATTTATATAGCTTATATTTACTTAATCGTGAGGAAATCGAAATCATATCTTGACTAAAGGGATGACATTGTTATTTAAAAGCAAACTGTTTACAATACTCATTCTGATCGGATGTTAATTATTTAATAAGATTTCGTAGAAGATTACTGTACTCTATCAGCTGTGGTATCAGCATATTTACGCCACACTGCAGGACAGGAGTCTACTCTACAATGGGTATTATAAACGAGTTAGGCCATACAGTCCAGTGTCCACCATGCTGGCCTAGTGTTGGTTGGCAGACTTCACACATCATAGAAATTCTTACAAATCGCTATGGTATGCAGGTTTTCTGTCGATATTTGCCTTCACCTTCTTTTAATGACTGATTGTGAACACAAATATGATTCCGAAAAGTCAGAGATGTGTCTTGGTATTTGAACCCGCCAGCAACGTGAACATAATTACCATTGATAAGTGCAATACCTCCTGGCTACTGTCATAAAACACCTCACCTTAATCATCTATCAATCGATGTAAGTAGGTGGCTACAATTGCTATACCTACCTTTTATATGGGCTTTAGAGAACATGTAGTCCCTAGTTAGGTTAGCACTGGTAAACAGAACTATTGATGGCGCATCAGAGGCTTCTAAACTTTTATTTCGCGCCAAAGAGCCTCTTCGAAAAAGGCATTGACAACGAATCCATGGTGTCGCAATCGAGCAAACCTCGTGTTGTTTTCCTATTAGTTTTCACGTTAGTAACAATTTACTATGCTGTTTAATGTACGTTGGGCAAGCGAGGCGCGGACGCGTGCGCATATTTTCGCGTGCCGCCGCCATTGTGGAAGCGCGGCGACGCGAGCTGAATGCGCGCGCACATTGTGTGTCAGTTGGGAAACATACGGCCGCTGATTGCCACACGACACGCTAAGGATTTTTACTACTAGACTTATCTTGTAAACAGTTTATCTCGTGCCTTACTATCAGCGGAATTAACATAATTTATTTCCAGTTCTTCAGAATTTCTCTGCTCTACTGTCCAGAAAGTTCAGTACCCAAAAGATACTACACCAGTACGTGCACCAACAATGTTACAACCTAAACATTTTTTGACTCCTTCCAGTAGAATATACATATTTCCAGACATTCACGAGGAAAAAGATCTGCGTATCCTCATCTAGAACAAACTCAAACACTAAGCGACTTTCTTGTTGAAGGTCAAAAATTCACCTACATTAGATCGTTGCAATTCACTGGTCATAACCCGGGTGGAAACCCTGTCTCGACTATACTATAACATTCGGTCTGTATACCCAGCTGGTAAAACGAGCCGTATTGATACAAAACGTGATGTACACGTCACGAGTCCCTGCCAGTAAATTTCGAACGTTCTACCCCACGTTTACGTTGATGTCTGTCGTCGTACAGGCGGTGCCGTTGCGAAAACCAATCGAAAGGATTTTCCACCGGCGCGCCCGGCGACACAATTTCGTTAATACATTACATGTCATAACATTTTGTCTTTCGATTTGCTGTGGAAATGTGAAAATGAAAATATTTTATCTAATCTTCAAAATTTCACATATCATTTATATAATATATTCAATAACTTTTTTTTTCTGTACCCGCTCCACAAGGCTGTTTTCGCCAGAGAAGAACGGGCAAGAAACTCTATCATTGTTCTAATCAAAAAAGTTTGCAATACAATGATTATTCAGGAGTCACAGCTTGGTTTAAATCAGAGCAGTTCACAAATTATTTATAATAATGAATTTAATGATTACAATATTGGTTAATTAAATCCTCTCTTTTTATGTATAGGTACGGCAGATGTTCAAAACTGATTATCTGATAGTACCTGAGCTCACAAATATCTACAACTCTACGATTGTAGATAAATTGCCGGCTTTCAAATTGAGAAGTAAAAAAAACCAACGGCTATCGTGATTTAAAACAAGACTAAAAAAATACAGACCCTGACACCATCCTGATAGGTCTAGATTCAGTCCTTTTTAAAGATGTCTGAAAGATATTGCGATTGTAACATATCATTTTAGATATAACTTTTTTGTGCGGTGTGAATTAGATCATAAATAAAACAAACATAGGCATAACATACAACATAGGCAGGAGGTAAAGAGATCGGGGCGCCGCTGTAAAACTTATATAGGCCGGTCATGTTTCGTCAATTATCGTGATCCTTGGACTAATAATCACTACAATATAATAGGTAATGGAATTTTTGAGCTTGTAGGTCGACGCACTAGCCTTGAAGATTGCCGCTTGGCAACAGGCCTAAAATCTACGCTGTAATCGATTCATTAAATAGTTTTATCCAAATAAGTTGAGCATTATGGAGATACAATGTTTTAATCGGGGTAAAGTGCGTGATTGATAAGACTAACAACTAAATAGAAGTAAGTAGCCAGTTTTATTTTCTTCTCTTACGATCCATTCTATTATTTTTGTTTGCCTGGAAGAAATCGCTCATAGCGATAAGACTGCCAACTTGAAAGATTTCTATATCTTATTTTTTCTGTAATTTGTGCTGTTCAATAAAGTGTTGTGTATCTGTGTATTTGTAACCACTACCTATGTATCCATAATCGGACTAGTTATTTCAATCTTCTGGCACGAAAAAATCACTTAAAATCTTCTGATGGTAGAAGCGCAATGCAATCCAAAGAATTTATACATACATATATATCCCGTGGCTCAGCCAATTCAAAACATAGGCTCATTTGTGTCGGTCATTTTGATTAGTTTTCAATTGTAGTCGCTATTCGAGAGATTCTAATGTTCTATTACCATGGGATTTGAAACCATTATCTATTGTTTAAGTATATTTTATGTCTGCCTTAACCCATAATATGTTACAAAAACAAACATCTTTAAATTCCAACACATGTCAAAACCAGTAGCATTTTTTCGTATTTCACACAAGTTTTAAGAGCCAATCGTGAGGAGAATTTCAATGGCACATGACAATGTATTATCGTAAAATCGGTACTTGCTAACTGGATCACTTAGTTTTGTAACGCGAACCAATGTGTACCAAGGTCAACGATTTTAGCGGGAACTCGACAAAATGGACGGCTAAACGTCACAGAAAAGTTTTTAAGCGCTAAAGAACTGGGCACGATGAAGTCACATAATCGGATGCTTCAATTACTTTTGGTTTTGGTGTGTTTTTTCATTTTCATAAATATTTTGGCCAATATAACTATATTCATGAAATATATCTTATGAATGCCGTGAAATGTTTAAATAGCTAGTCGCAGTCGAAATCCAAATCATGATTTGTCCGAGTTTGTACAATTACTTACAAGGGTTGAAGTTAGACTGGGAGTCACCACGCGTCGCAAAATTATCATTTGATCTTTCTGCAACGTGTAGAATAACATGTTGCACCGACCGCGCAGAATAGAATATAATCTCTCTCTCTAAAGTGAGTTTGTTAGTTCGGACTGCCCCTAACTAAGCTATAAAAGGAGTCCTAGGTTCAAGGCACACAAATTACACTACTGAATTTATAAAACGAATTGAGACTTTATTATACATCGCTTACTCAGCGGTGAACGAAACCACATATTCACAAGCATTTAAATTATTTTTCTAAACTAGATCAGCGGCTTCACCATAAATCCTATTCTCGAAAAGATTGATTTCAGGCAAATCACTTTGAAATAATTAGATATTTTATCATGTTGCTTTTGGTGCCTACGTACTTCGGTACTTTTCACGTAGGTTTTTAAATTAATTAAATTTATGAAGAATGCGTAGTTTCCCGAACGCTGCCCAAGCGAGTTGGATTCGACGATTGACCTCTCTCTCGAAGTTGGACCTGCCTAACTGAACCACTTGTCCTAAATAGACATATTCGTCAACAACTTCAAGAGTCGAGCCCCCAACACCGATGGGGGTGGGCACAACATGGACATTCGACATGATCTTCGTTTTGTCCATGTTCATTTTGAGACCCACCTGTTGGGAGACTCGATTGAGGTCTTCGAGCATAGTGCTAAGGTCTTCCAGCGATTCTGCCAAGACTACAATATCGTCGGCAAACCGAAGGTGAGTGATATACTCGCCGTTGATGTTGATGCCGAATCCTTTCCATTGCAAGAGCTTGAAGGCATTTTCCAGCGCGGCAGTGAACAGTTTCGGAGATATGACATCTCCCTGTCTCACGCCTCTCTATAGTGGAATAGCCTTCGTACTCTGATCTTGTACTCGGACCGACATGGTGGCGTTGTTGTATATATGTTATGGGCCAAGTGATTAATTTAGCATTATTCATAATGCCCGGGCAATATGAATAATGCCAAATACGAGCGGGCAATGTGATTATAAACAATAAATTTATCACATTGCCCGGGCATTATGAATAATGCTCAGTGCCTATTGGGCACAGTGATGTAAAGCGAATCGAAATCAAAACAATGAGCCGAAGTGGCATCGTGCGGCTATTGCAAGGTCACGCACCTCCCTTGGTACTACTCCCATGAAAAGGTAACGCACCATTCCTGAGAAATATCAATTATAGTAACCTAACTTCAAAACAATTGTTGTCAATACAAATTTACTTCTGCAACGTCTCCGGCGCTAGGGGAAGTTCAGCCCCTTCGCCCTTGCGTAACAAAAGATAAGCACCCATGCTCACCTCCGCAGCTTCGGCTTTCTGGTCGCCTCTGGCGACCAGCCTCAGCCGCTACGGCTCGCACGGTTGCCTATCCTTCGTTACAGCGGGCGGGGGCTGCTCTCCCTACGCGCCTCCGGCTTTTTATATACACTCTAGGGTCGGTAGCCAAAAGACTACGTGAAGTAGGGGTGTCCCGAGTCGGTTTTGGGGCACAGTCGACCTAACTGATCCATACTAATCTCCTTCTGAAGATAATGTTTCGGACGTTAAAAAACAACTAAACATAAGCAGATCAATTCCACCTTTCCAATTTATGGGTCTATCGAAGATGCGACAATGCGGCAGCGCACCACGTAAAAAATTACCTATTAATCACATTGCCCGATCATCATGTAGCCATGTTCATAATGCCCGGGCAATGTGATAAATAGATGAGTTTAGATTGTAATTAATCACTTGGCCCGATATGGCTTGGCATTATTCATACTGCCCGGGCATTATGAATACTGCTCGCATTAATCACTTGGTCCATAACATATACACTTCAACACTTCGATGTACCGATAGTCGATATGGCACCGCTGGAGAGACTGTAGCACAGCCCAAGTCTCGATCGAATCAAAGGCTTTCTCATAGTCCACAAACGCTAAACAAAGCGGCAAGTTATATTCCTCGGTTTTTTGTATAACTTGCCGAAGCGTATGGATGTGGTCTATGGTGGTATGGATCTGATGACCGATGGGGTCGGAAAGTGCTCGAATGGAGGCCGCGTAGCGGAAAGCGCAGCGTTGGACGTCCACCCACAAGATGGTCCGACGACCTGGTAAAGGTCGCGGGACGTCGCTGGATGCAGGCTGCCTCCAACAGGTCTCTGTGGAAATCATTTTGGGAGGCCTATGTTCAGCAGTGGACTTCCTTTGGCTGATGGATGGATGAAGAATGCAAAGGCAGCATCGAATCGCAAGTTCTATGAATAAATAGAGAAACATCATTCAGCCAATTGTAAATGCTATTGTCTGGTCATTGATTTTCGTGAATTGTGCATCGATGTGCAGGTATTTAATCCTAACTTTACAGTTGCAGAGACAAAATGATTCATAAAGTACTAACGGTGTAAGTCAAAAACAACAACTTTACCGAGAGCAAATAAACTAGGTATACTTATTATTTTGAATCGGGTAGGGTCAACGGCGAGGTTGCTACAGTTTCATAGAAAACTGATCTATTAGTTTCATTTTCTGTTTAGTCTTTGTGTGTCTGGTTCTAGGTGAATCGGCAAGATTTAGATGACATCTTACACTTGTGTACTTTATTTGGATTGCACTTTATCGTGAAACTAAAAAGATACACCCATACATACATAATATCAGATTAAAATTCACCTCTGTATTTATGACGTGGCTCAATATTGCAACTGGGCAGCATAATAATATCAATAATTATAATATACATAATTTTCCTTACGCATACCAACTGAGACGAACAATAAGCTATAAGCTGCACGTATGTACAAGTACCAAGTGTTATACTTAGAAACACTTATTTATTCATCGTTTATCATATACCTTCACATACAAGCCGAACATAAATTCCTTTATCATGATTCTTTCTATAGAGCAGGGCGCGGCGCAACGTCTTCGACTCGCCTCGCGCTTTGCATACTAAATACTCAAACCCGATGACCAATAGACTTTGTTCAATTATGGAATAGTGATTGTCGATCGGTGCGGACGCTACAATGGGCTCCGGTACAAATTTGGCTTCGCTACATTCCACTAGTTGTAATTTCTATTCAGCTCACACGTTAGTATCTTTGATTGGCGTCATCATAAAAATAATGGCGCGGGATAGTCGCGTCCTTATGGGTTTGTTTGCTTCACAATTTTGTTATTCAATCCTTATAATGGTCCTGTGTGAGATACGTGTCTCGTATAAAACAACGAGGGACATTTTTTAAAGAGTACCAGGATTCAAAATAAATATCTGTGTAAATCACACAAATACTTGTATGGTGATAAGTAAGTATCGAACCAACTGTCTCTCGTCTCGCATCCGGCTTTTTGTATAATAGCCACTGCGCCAAAGGCAGTTGGCATTTGAAATATTGAAACAATTAATCTCAACTATTAATACCCATGTACTTATATAAAAGTTATATTGAGTTGTATACTTATGGTTCTAAACAATGACTAATATTTATTATATTCCGTGCTCTTATTGCCCATTTGCATGTAAATTGGGTATAAAGTATTTTTAAAGTGCATTCTGCAGATTTTTTTATTTCATATACTTTTAAGACGGGCTACTGTAGTACTACGAGTATTATCTAAATGCACTAATTACGTTATAACACGGTATCGACCATAAATAGCACGGTGCATTAGGAGGTTTAGAGTCATTGTGTACTGGTTCTTTAAAATAACTATGCGGTGTTTATCACAAATGCAAATTCATTAATTGATTGAGAAGATGGCTTTCTTAGCTCGTGGCTGATCTACCAAAATTAAATTTCTTAAAAAAAGTTGATAAACATGGATTATTGGGTATATAACATCTTAAAATAAAGCTGTATGGTCACATTTTCTGTTGCCTATACTGTTCAAGAAAAAAAACAAATGTCACAACCTAAACTTCATTCCATATCCCCTAGAAAACATTTTTAGCTTATATTTTTAGCCATCTCTATTAGACAGTAACGAAATTCATTTTACTATTTCGCATAGATTGCTGAAACAGTAAATATTTTAGAGCTGTCAAATGTCAACTGTCATAATATTAAACGTCAAATTGGGACTTGGGTGTTGTTTTGATGGTGTACTACATAAAAAAGAGTGGAATGCAATAAAATAAAACAACATGCAGGACTTCACGAGTATTCTAAACATAATATTTATTATAAGTGGCGGTGTTTTGACTTTTGTCATTCTGTTTATTTTCGCAAAAAGACAAATAACACGGTTTGCTGTTCGTTCCCGCAGGGGACCCCATGTTCCTATAGGTACTGATGCTAAAAAAGTAAGTTTACACTAAAATCCTTATATAATCATTGTGTCATGGAATATCCATTTTTTAGACAAACACTAATAGTTGGTAAATATTAATGTATTACTTAATATATAAAATTAAATTGTTGATGGATATAATTTGACACTATTGTATATTTACAAAATAAAAACCAATCTTCAATAGTTTATAAATAAACAAATGAACTTATTTCCAGTGCCTAAAGAAAGAGATAGAGAGGAGGATAGAGGCAGTCCCTCGCATCATGTATGAACCCCGGCTGCTGAGCACAGAGCCCTCACACTACATTCTGGAGCCCCAGCAGCCATACCACTACAGATTTAAGGCTGTTGATGATGTCAAAACTTTAGGTGAGACAGTCAATGCATAAAACATTCTTAATAGGTTCGACCCATAAGAATATAGGAATCATAATCATTCTGAATGATTTAAGAGTTGCCTTGAATTAAACTAAGTTGCAATTTCTGTCATGATTTTAGAAACAAACATATATATTATAGATTGTATACAAAATATAGCCAATTACGAGCTATTGCAGATAGGTTTTAAAAGTTACAAAATCTAATAATCATTGTATTATAAATGCTTTTGAAATGAAAAATACCAGGTGGTAAAATGTCTTTCTAAATGATGTATAACGTTTTATTGATTCACAACTTTTTGTCATTTTTATTTTTATGTTCCAATAAAGTGTGTAATTAACTGTAAGATAAGAGCAGTACGACTTTATACATCAACACAAATCCTAATTTGGTTGGTCACAGATATATAGGATTTTTACCTTAAATAATATTATAAAGAGGAAGAATTTGATAATTTGAATAATTCTTTTACAATTATAATGCTACATTAACCATGGTGAACAGGTGATAAAATATTTTCGAAAATTGTATCTGCACCCAGGCAAACCCATGCCGGATCGCTAGTATTGTTTAACCAGATAATTCAGCTAAATGAAATTCTGCTTGGACACATAAAAAGAGGTATGATATGTTAATCTTGCAGAAGAGGAGATAGCCTGCCAAGACCCCGGGCTTCGTCGCCATCCCCGGGAGTCTCTGCGCGCGTTCCTCCTGTCTTCTCTGGCAGCCCCTCTGGATGGCAGGGGCCAGAAGCTGGTGCATCAGTTCTGCGACACCTACGAGTTTGCCAGGCACCACCCTGGAGAATTTGGAGAGGATGAGTACCAAGCATACAGCCGACTGCTTCTTAAACTATTAGATGCGTAAGTACTTTAGGTAATTCGCTTTGGATAGTTAGAAAATTAAGGAATTAATCTTTGAAATGTTCAGGTAGATATTTTTTAAATATGGGTATGAAGCAAGTATATTAACTATGAGCTTTGTAGTTGAGATAAATATTCTAATTTAATATGAAGTGGTAGTTTCGATTGGCTTTAAATAGTTTTAATATAAAATTTTCATCTGGCTCGAAGGATCAAAATAAAAAATATGAAAAAGTACTGAAATTAGGTGTGTAGGTAAATTGAATTATTAACCTATCTAAATCAGCCCATATTCTGTTGGATATGTGCTACCCCGGTAGTTGTAAATGGCCATTATCCAATAAAAATAAATATTTTTTCTTTCATTAAATAAGTTTTCTGCACTAAACTTAATAACTCCCATAGAGTTTATGAGTGCTGCCAACATCAAATGGCAAATTTTTTTCAAATAATAAGATTATGTATTGTTTGCGAATGGCATGGAAAAAGCAACATATTTCAGTAAAATATCTGATAAAACCATTGTTTGACAATAACTTAATTTTCCCTCAATCCTTTGTGCTAACATAGACAATGCATGATCAATAAGGCCTAGCCCCAGAAAGTTCGATAGTTGTGTTTCTGTGCGCGATATTTGCTTGTGGTTTTGATGCATGGCATTTAAAAATAAGTTTATTTGCCTTCCCTACTTAGGAGATGATACGTCGATGTATTTATTTGCAGTAATTAAACAATCTGTCGACTATTTAGAGCAATTTTTGTAGTCGTCAGATGTGCGTGAATTTTTCCCCTCCCCCCGATGATGGTACCATGCCTAAAAGAATAGAATAGTTTTCCAAAAGTGTGAAAAGGAGTGTCTATAATTATCAAATTTATGGATAAGTTTATGAAATGTCGAATTAGGTATATATTGAAATAAATTCAAACCAAATTTAAAAAAAATATTATTGATCATGCTATTATGCATCTATTTTAGGAAATTCAACTTGGCTATTGTTTTAAGTGGGCGAGCATAGAACAAAAATAATGTTATTTGAGGGCCTAACCTATGCACCAGTGGTTGCCAACATTTTTTAAAATCCCATATCAGTATACATTAAAGTGTATGAAACATCACGAATGTGAATAAATCGCAATTATTGCGCATTTGTAGAGTTGGCCGCTCTTTAAGAGATACAGGTGTTCCTGTGATATCATCACGTAAATTAAGGCCTTTGTCAATATAAACACTAAACAGTTGGAGTATTGTGTGACGATGATACAGAAGTGTGAGGTGTGAATGAGGTTGATAGCGCTACCTGGGTGGTGTTGGCAGCGGGCGGCTGCTAAAGAGCGTGGGGGGCTGCGGGCGGGGCGCCGCCCCCGCGCCCGCGCCGCCCCCCGCGCCCGCGCGCCGCCGCCCCGCCGCGCTCGCCGCGCTGCCCGCCAAGCTGCCCGCCGCGCTGCACAACCACTACACCGCGCTCGAGGTTACTGCACCCACCACCACCCACCACCACCAACACACCCGGGGGGAGGGGAGCTGCATCCTGTATCTACCACAGTCGTTCAGATAAAACCAATGGAATTATACTTTGTTTTAAAATGCTTCTTAAAAGTCATTTTAAATATTCGATGTAATTATACATATGTGATACGTAAGTTATACAATGTGTAAATAAACTGGTGTCTATTAGTTGTAATACTAGAATCTATATTTTTGCCGAATTTGCCACGTTCCCATATCAAGTGATTGATCTTAAAAGGAGCGAGGGTCGAAAAGTTTGAGAATCAATGCTGTAGATTAAAGCTATAAATTAATTATATTTTCGTAATTCAAATATCCATAAACATAATCCAACTAAGACAAATTTGTGTGCATATTATTGTTGAATATTGTTTTAGCAGGCATTAATTTAACCATAAGTATTTCTCTCCAGAACACACCTCTTGCTGTTATTTTCATAGCGAGTCCATGGACTTTACACATTGTATAAAAAATGGTTCCATTAAGATAGTACTTAATTGTAAATATAATATAATCCATTGGCTGTTATTATCTGGGCGATGTTGGTTCCCTGGTATAAGCTTATGTGTCGCTCGTATACTTGTTATTGAGTCCTGACCGTTGCCCCTCCCTCCCTCTATCCCCCTATATTTCACCCCCTCCTGTTTGGTTCATGTTTTAATTGTTGAGACTTGCTTTCTTTCTTCAGCTAACTGTGGAATGTTACGGTATCTTTTTTGTTTTCTTGTGATGCATTTTTGAATTATTTTCATAAGATCATCCAAAATCATAAAAACAGGATCAGGATCAGGATCAGGATCAGCCCATATACGTCCCACTGCAGGGCACGGGCCTACTCTACAATCGACAGTACGATTGAGAGTGGTTAGGCCATATAGTCCACCACGCTGGCCTAGTGCGGGTTGGCGGACTTACATACCATAGAAATTCTTATAAACCGCTATGGTATGCAGGTTTCCTCACGATGTTTTCCTTCACCGTTTTAGTGCGTGGTGATTGACTATCAATACACACATGACTCCGAAAAGTCAGAGGTGTGCCCTGGGATTTGAACCCGCGACCACCGTGAACATGTTGGCAGCCGCGTCTGGTCCATTTTACCAACAGGCCACCACGCACTTTTAACAGTTTTTACTGTTTCCTGTTTTTTATAAAAACAGGAAACAGTAATATAAAAAAAAAATGTCATATTGGTTATCATACTCTTTAAGATTAAATTCTAGTACTGATCTTTAAACTTATTTCAATATAACGTGGATTCTCAGATCTGAAAAAATATTTTGATAATCCCATTTAGAAAATCAAATCTTATAAATTCGTCCCTTTAATATAAAGTGACAACCATAACATCATTTTACATCTGGTGAAGGATCAATCACACCATTTATATATTTATACTACAATAAATGTTATATAAGTATAAATAAATTCCAGAACCTGCCCGTCGAGTCAAAATCCGAGGAGGAGGTGATACGCGTGCCCGTCCGGAACACGCGAGACGAGACCGCCGTCTGAGACGCACTCGCGACGATGTGTCTGAACCGCCATATGCGATTATACCGAATAGATTGAACTACCTTCCAACCAGAAATACACAATTAGTCAATGACTGATTACTTTGATATGCAGATCTATGGGCCCTACGCAAAACATACTTCAGCTTGAGCGTAATTTTATATTGTTTATTGAAGTGCAATATACTATAGTTTTCATTTTAAATGTAAGATTTTTTAGCTCATCAGGAGCCTTTCGATGCTATGCTACATGCGAAAAATGGTTTAGTCCGGCACTCGAAGCCGGCAGTGACCCAATCTTTAGAAGGAAACAAGCCGAGGTTATGGTTTGTAGGTGTGTTTTTTCAAAATTTATTTTTCCATATTCCTCGAACTCCTAAAGCTATACGTGCTCCTATCACAATTCTAAATAGTGACATCTAGCGGTAAAATAATCGCTATGACGTTTCTGTCGTGTATTTTAATTTCTTGTTTCAAAGCTCCCTATGTAAGTTTATGTTCTATTTCTACGGTACCAAATTAGTTGGTTAAAATGCTGGCGTTGAAACAAGAGAACCTGTGTCCTATATTTAGAAACTTTCGGTAAAGTTTCTAGAGTGGAGGTTACGTACAAGCAAGCGAAGTGTCGGTCGCCCGCCTACAAGGTGGACGGACGAGCTGGCTAAGGTTGCAGGAAGTCGCTGGATGCAGACCGCTTTCAACATGTCGATGTGGAGATCCTTGGGGGAGGCCTATGTTCAGCAGTGGACTTTCTGTGGCTGAGATGATAATGATAAGTCCTAACTCGCATTGAGATAAATATTTGTGAGACCACAAATATTTGTTTCGGATCGATTTTAATTTGAGACTGAAAAGTGCAAGTCTCCTATTTTATAACACCCTAACGCAATATGTATTGTAGTGTAGGAATACAAGTATATTTGTAACTGTTAGTTTTTTTTATTTATTTTACTGCGAGATAAAAGCTGTGTAAATAAATGTTATTTAGATATGTAGGTACACTTGAGTTAATCGGAGACATTTCAATAGTCTTGCCATTATGTAGAATAGTAACTTATATGTATAAAAATATTCTTAGGCAAATGTAAAAGATTATGTATGATCAGTAGGCATTATGTTTAACTGTGGCTGGCATAATTGTGTCGTCGAGAGATATTTGTCTATTGTCATTCGATGGCACTGCAGTTATTAATGGGTGCAGTGCAGACACTATACCGAGCTCGTGTAAAATATGGCTTTCAAATATTTTGGGAAGGTTTTAAATTCTTTCCCCGATTTGTAGGTGTGGTTTGTATATGAGTAGACTATGATTGTATTTAGCTGTATTATTTATATTTGTAAATTGTATAGATATGTAAAAAAGTCTTGGCCCAAATCAAAACTCTGTATTCAACAGCCAATGAATTGTAAATATGAATTAAACATTTTTCAAAAGTTCAAAGATTTTTTAGTTGCCGAATCGTCAAAATCGAGAAACGACCATGGAAAAATCTATTACATGAATGTTGTAGCACACTGTTTCGGTGCGGCAAACAACGGTTGTGTAATATTGACCCGTGCAGCAGTATGTCAAAACGCCGACATGTGTGCGATTCCAACGTTGGGTGCGTGAAACGGAACGCTGCAACAGAGCATCTGTCAAACACTGTATAATGCACAGCTGTATACAATGAACAAACCCACTATTTACTTATTTCAATCGAGAAAAAGAATGTTAGCTGCTCTGAATATTTTTATACATTTTGCAAAATGAAACCATTATATTGGTAAAATATAATATTACAAGCTTTTGCCCGCAACTTCGTCTGCGTTATTAACTTTATTTACAATATGTTTTATTATTACAGGACGTAATGTCCTCATTTCTCCCCTAAAACTGAGAAAATTCTAAAACTCCGAATGACGTCACTATTTATTAGTGAGCATCCTGTTGGGCAAATCATGTTATTACTTACTTTATCAACAACGATTTCCCGCTTTAACTCCACTTAAAACATAAAAACCAAAACCTTGCAATTGGTCATTATTTATCTATAATAAGTAAATACTATTAAACATAATAAATTCCTCCCTCTAAAATTTATAACCCCGGAACTACGCACAATTTTACTTATGAGTATTATTTGTGCGAAACCCATTAATGGATATTTAAAATGAAAGTTGCTTATGCCCGATATTCCAACACAACCTTCCGTCCATTCCTTCCTTTTCCCTGACCGTAAATGTGAAACTCTTACACTCATGAACAACGTACAAAATTAGTAAAAACTAAAATTAAAATCCCTATCCAGTTCTTGAATTATATCATCAATATTTTTAAGGGTTATTTTGTACCCACGGAAACCTAAATACTTTTTATAAAATTTCATCCCCTTCGTGCCATTTTTCCAAAATTAGCGCATGCCAATTTCTTGTGTTTATAATAGGTAGCTGAAATACGAATTTTCGTACCAATAACAGCGGTTTCGATATTTATATACAAAATTACAACCCTTATTTTAAGCCCTTTGAGGCTAAAAAAGTAAGAAATTATTTTTGTTTTTAATTGACTACCTAAACTGCCACGTTTAAAATCTGTACCTTTCACGGTTCGTTTTCCCATACAACACAATTTCACCGTTTTCATTCCTTTAGGGATTAAATTTCAGTAAATACTTCATTATCGCTGATCTACATTATGATAGGAAGCCCCGTGTAGAATTTCAAGTTCCTAACTTCAGTAGTTTCGGTTGTACGGTGATGCGACAGTTCGGTTCTACAAAATTTCAACCCTTACCACTTTTGGGTTAATTTCAGAAAAATAAAGTATGCAGCTATGTTTGTTTTTGATAGATTTACAAAAGTGCAAAATTTGCTAACTGTGGCTTTAACGGTTTCGATTTTCCATACAACTGTTTTTTCTCTTTTCACCCCCTTGGGGGAGGAATATCTTAAAATCCCTTCTTAGTGCTAGCCTACGTCACAATAGAAATCTCTGTGTAAAATTTCACGTTTCTAGCTCCAGCAGTTTCAGCTGTGCTTTGATTAGACAGTTTGGTTCTACAAAATTTCAACACATTTTAACCACTTTAGGGTTAATTTAAAAAAAATAAAGTATGCAGTTATTTTGGTTTTTGATTGATTAACGAAAGTGCAAAGTTTGACAACTGTGGCTTTAACGGTTTCGATTTTACATACAACCGTTTTTTACCCTTTTCACACCTTAGGGGTTGAATTTCAAAAATCCCTTCTTAGTGCTCATCTACGCTACAATAGGAACCTTTGTGGAAAATTTCACGTTTCTAGCTTCAGTAGTTTCGGCTGTGCGTTGATTAGATTGTCATTAAATCACCCGAGTCTCGTAAAACTTCAACCTTTATTTTAACCCCTTTATGACTAATTTCAGACAAACAAAGTATGCAATTAGTTTCCTTTTTAAATACGTAACCAAAGTGCTAAGTTTGACAATTGTAGCTTTAACGGTTTCGATTTTCCATACAACAGTTTTTTGCCCTTTTCACCCCCTTAGGGGTTGAATTTCCAAAAATCCCTTCTTAGTGCTCACCTACGTCACAATAGGAACCCCTGTGGAAAATTTCACGTCCTTAGCTCCAGTAGTTTCGGCTGTGCGTTGATACGTCAGTCAGTCAGTCACCTTCCTCTTTTATATATATAGATAATAATATATATTTATTGTATAACGTTATCTATACATATAAATAAAATTGATGTGTCTGTTTATATATACACGATACCTATAACGAAAATGAGCTTAGATTTTTTTGTCTGTCTGTCTGTTTATTCCGGCTATTCTCTGATACGGCTAGACCGATTTTGACGGGACTTTGAAAGATAGCTATTTTTTGCGGGAGTAACATAGGCTACTTTAATTTTGAAAAACAAATTAGGGTTCCGCAGAAAAAAATAAAGCCTTAAATTTTGAGGTTGTTTTATTAAATATGGTATTATGACACGCGGGTGGATGAGCTCATTATGTTTCTTTGATTTATTTGGTCTAAAAACATTCTAAAAATGTCAAGGAGCTGATATAATAAGGAGTAACTTAGACTACATTTATTTTAGAAAAAATCTTTATTATAGAAAAATAAAGTTTTTGTGAAATTCCACGCGGACGAAGTCGTGGGCAAGGCTAGTTTAGATATAAACTTGGGTTAATCAAAAATATTTAGTTGCTGTGGAAATCCTAGGGGGAGGGGTAGGTTCAGCAGTAGCTTGAAAAAATTAAACTCTCATTACCGTCAATGCTTTTTATTAATTATATAACTGCAGTTTACAAAAATGGAAGCTCCACTAATATCAATGTTTAATATACTTTTGTTATTCGTCAATATCAGTAGTCTATGACTAGGTCATATTAGGTATTTATCAATTAATACGTCAGCGTATGTCTCAATATATGTCTCGAGCCACTTCATGATGACTCCTGTTAAAAGTTCGCGTTTTTTTTACTTATTAAAAACAATAAAGCCACGTGACAGGTTGGGGCGTTCTAGCGAGAATTTTGAAACTATTTTTGTTTACGTATTTATTTATTATTTGTTCTATATTTTAGTAAAATTATTCTTTTCGTGTTTAAGCAATTCCAAAAATCAGTCAATATCCCTATTGAGAGGGGTTAGGCCATATTGCACCAATCGTCACGATTGACTATTGCGGGTTGGCGAAATTCAGCATCAATTAGTTTTGCATATTATAAGTCACTCTGAGATTTCTGAATACTCTATACCTCATGGTATAACCATCATTTAAAAAAGTAGATGGAATATATAAAGATGAAGTATATAAATTAGGTTTAAAAAATCTAGTAATGGCACATTGTCTCCGTACAATCAACAATTAGCGGATAATGCATTTCCGCTCACATAGTTTTGTATTTTGTTTATAATGATTTTAAGTGGTGCTACAGTAAAATATTCATTTACACAATGATAATACTTTTGGCGAATTTAATTTGTAATCTTTCATTTCATTTAGTCGTCGACGATGTCTCGGCCAAAATGACTTTCCCTGTAACAAAAGCATACATATGTAATTACACTTTTTTACAAAATGTTAGGTAGGTTAAGATTTTGTGCTAAATAATTAACTAGGTTTAAAAAAATTGGTGAGACGAGCATGTTATTTAGTTGATGGTAAGCGAATTAGTTAATTATTTGTCGCAAAATTTTAAATAAAAAAATAACACTCTTTTTTGTTAAGTTATAAGTGCGTACAGTTTGTGCCATGTTATATCGCATCTTTAGAATTATAGTGACCTAACTAAAAAATCTTTTTTTTTTTGGGAAACGGTCATTAAAGATTTGTAACATAAGAATTTTTGTACTCATTGAAGTTACATCGAGAACACCGAAGTATACATCTTTCTGTCTTTCACGCGTCAATAGGTCCTTCTTTAAGGGTCGATGGAGATAGTTATTTTGAGCCAATATATTATGATTAAAAGCCAAAATCATATGTCCTACTGCAGGGCACGGGCCTACTCTACAATCGAGAGTACGATTGAGAGTGGTTAGGCCATATAGTCCACCACGCTGGCCTAGTGCGGGTTGGCGGACTTAGATACCATAGAAATTCTTATTTTTTTATTAGGTCGGTTTAATTGTAAGGGTGCGATATTTTTTTTTTTGTTTTTTGTGTACTCGCATTAGTTTGTTACTTACTGAATATTGTTTTTTTGTATTACTTATTGTATGTGTTGATGCCAAATAAAATTATGTCTATATCTATGTCTATATCAGTAAGTGGTATGTGCGTACAGTTTGTGCCATATCCGGTGTTGCGCGAAGTGCTTGGTGTGGCGCAGCGCCAGCAGCGCGCGCTGGCAGCAGCCCTGCGCATGCGCATCGCGCGTGGCGCCGCGCGTGTGCCACAACCACTCCAGCACCTGCACGCATACACATACATACATACACCAGTGGTTCTCAACCTTTAATCATGAGGGACCATTTGACAAAAAATAATGATAATCCCCCATAAAATTTCTTCCATATGTCTAATCTATAAAAAGTAAAGGGAAGACAACTATATTGCTTATAACTTTTATCTAAATCACTAATCACATTTTTTAATTTCGATAGTTTACGTGGGGAGGGTCGATTTCTTACCTGCAAAGTGATATCAGTCCACTCGTCCCGAGCCAGGAGCGAGGCCAAGGCGGCGGGCAGTAGCGCCTGTCTATCCCCCCGTCCCATACTGTGCCCCTCGTCCCACAGACACCAGTGTCCGCTGAACACTATCGCGCTCAGCATGAACACGTCACACAAGTACAGCTTGGCTGATTCGTCTTCCGTCCTGGATGAGAGTTATAAAAAATGAGAACAAATGTATATGTTTGTTCGTCATTTGTATTGGGACGGAGTATTGAATTGATGTGATTTATTACGTTAATATAGTTGGTGGAATAGGGAGTGATATAGGCTATTTTTTAATTCGTCAGAATAAGTTATTACTATAGACAACCACGAGAAAATGACACAAGTCTTCTCTACAAATTAAAGGTCTTAATGATTAATGGTCTTGGTGTTCCAAGACTTTTGAAGATTAAGGTTTTTTCAGTAATCATAATAACTATATTTACACAATTTCTATGACAAATAAAACACTGTTTTTTTACATTTTGGTGACCTTCCACCATAGTCTGATTACTAAAACTAGTCCTTAAATTCTATAGCACTTACTCTTTGAAGGCGACTTGCGAGCGTGCCATGAGTTGCAGGAACCACTCCTTAGTGCTGGGAGCATCTGGTTTAGCCGCCTTTAGAGCTGGCGTCATGCACTTCAGAGAGTATTCTTGTTCACTGGAATTAAACAAGGATACATTTAAAGACGTGCCTGGTGGTCTGTTAGTAAACGGACCAGACGCGGACCAGTGGAATTCCAAGCATTGCTTTGTAATTCAAGGCATTTTTTGGGTTTGCTACTGTTCATGAGCGATCGTATCGCTTACCATCAGGCGAACGGCATGCCCACAAAGTCTATTTCCTTTCCTCGGGTAACGACGGGCAACAGCGTCATTAACGCGAGTCTCCTACTGCGCTCGCCAATCCACCTGCCAAGCAAATACCCCCACAATAATAATTTAGTTGGATCTAAATAGAGAGCGGTAGGTATGCAGCATGAGGAATTATTTGCGATGGCACCATCGTCGCCCTTTTACCATCGCACCATCCGTCTCCGCAGCAAAGTTCATTCACACCACCTGGAGGCGTACCGTTTCCGAACGGTCCGTTTCCAGCGTTCTTTCCTACCATGCAAGTGTTAGCTCTCGAATGAACTCGCTGCATCGTTGTTTCTTGAGCGCTATGACCTGTCCTTCAAGCGAGGTTTAAAGAGAGTATTCTCCTAAAAGTAAGCAGTGACTTTGTTGTGCTGGCCCCCTGGCACTGCAGAGGTCTTTGAGCAGCTGTAGCCGCTTACCATCAGGCGGGCCGCTAGCTCGTTTGTTTACAAAGGCAATTAAAATGGAAAGTTTACGTACGCTCTGAGCGTGGCCTGCGCGTCTATCACCTCGTTGAGCCACAGCAGCGGCGCGGCGCAGTGCGGCAGCGCAGCCACCGCGCCGCGCACCGCCGCCGCCTTGCGCAGCAACAACCCGCTCACCTCCCACCAACCAGACGGCGACGACATGCGCTCCAGGTGCTTCGTCGATAGTAGTCGACATGTCGACACGTATGTGGGCCACGCCTGGACATAAGGCCAGCCAAGAGGGTTACTCTATGGTCCGAAATGAAGGTCGAATGTGTGATCATGCGACGTTCCAAGTTATAACACTCCCACCACCCGATACCGGACGATCGAATGTTTGAACGTACGACGTAGCAAGTTATAAAATTTCCACTTTAATAAATCGATAGTGTTCTCTATGATATTTATGATTCACACCGAACTTAGTATATGGTTTCGTTATACGGCAAGGAAGTCGAACATTTTGTAGAAAAGCTGTCCTACGTAGTCCACAAATTCGTACGACATCCGAACATTTGCACTTCGTTTCGGATTAAAATATTACCTAGAAAATATCGTAGGCTTAAAAGGCTATTTTTTGACTTCCACAGCCAGAAACAAGATAAATATTTGTCTGTTCTACAGTATACTATCTCCGAAAACACAAACACCACCTTTAGAAATTGTACAACACTAAATACAGGGTATATCAAGACTGCTACCGAAAACGAAGCCGGGTGGTAGTTTAAGCGACTTCAGACACAATGCAACAGAAAAAGTTGCAAAAAAAGTGACAATTTTTTTGTTGTTATTTTTTTCCTATGGCCATATTTGGGTGGTAAATACATTTTTTCCTAAAATAATAGTGTTTACCCTTTTATTTATAAATAATCTAGGGTATAAAAGTGTTTAAATTATTATTTTAGCAAAAACTATGGATTTACCACCCATAAAAAGACGATATTTAAAAAATCATAAAAAATAATTGTCGCGTTTCTTTGCGAAATTTTTAGTTACATTGTGTTTGTAGTCACTAAAACTACCACCCGGCTTCGTTTTCGGTAGCAGTCTTGAGATACCCGGTAAGTAGTTCACATATGAAAGAGGCCTATACCCACCACTGGGTCTGAAACCCTACAAGCTTTGAATAATGATGATAAGGAATAAAAAATAGAACCTTAGCTGTATTCAACAATACTTTTAAAAATATATTCTTAGGTGGAGCAACAAAGGAGAGGCCTTTACCCGGCAATGACGCATTATAGGCTATTTAAAAAAAATCTTACTATTAACTCTAGAAAACACTACAAGCAACTACTACTTACCACATGATCATCATCCATGACCGAAAAGTAGTTCTCGACAAACTGCGACAGCTGCGCTCTGTTGGCGACATGTATCTTGTCGCACTCCAGCGCCTTGCTGATGCACTCCAGCTGGCGCACGAACATGTACTCCTGGGGATCCTTGCCCTTGCCCTTGCACGCGGAGAACGCCTCCCCCAGGTGCTTCTCTATCGGCTCCCGGAGCGAGTTGGGAGGCATGTTCCGACATAAGATCGGCAGTAGATCGAATACTAGCATTATGTCTTCTTCCTGAAATGTATTTTTGTGTGTGTTTTCGAAAGGAATTTATTAAAATTAAATACGGCTTTTATAAATACAAGCATTATTATTGAAAAATATTAGCGTTCTGCACTTCTCCTACACATAAACTATAAGTGTGCCAAATTTTTTGCTCCTGTGTCCGCGCAATTTTCGTAAAAAGGGGTCCAAAGTTTTTGCATCACGTATTAGTATATAGATACAATAGCTTTAGATAACTACACTTGCCTGCACAAAAAATAACAAAATCATTTGCATTTTTAGTATAAGAAAAAAATATGTTTCAGTGCGCAGACCAAAACGGCACTCTCATATTTTACTGTTAGCTTCTTGACTAGTGTCTCCGTACCAAAGTATTGTATCTTATAGGGATCATCCATAAATGACGTCACGAATTTCATGATATTTCACCTCTTCCCCCTCCTTTTATGATGTCATATATTTTTCTATTTTAGACGGAGTTGCAACTATTTTGACGTATTTAAACATTTGTTGTTGTAATAATTAGGAATTAAGTATTACAAATTGAAAAAATGTGACGTTACAAAATGGACCTCTCCCTCGCTCTCCCTAAACGTGTGACATAATTTATGATGGCCCCCTAATCATACATACATACATAAACTCACGCCTTTTTCCCAGAAAGGGTAGGCAGAGGTGCCAGGGCACCCACATTTCGCCTTGTATGTTCCGTCCCACGATGTGATAGGTGGCGAGCCTATCGCCATATCGGGCACAAATTTCTGACTCTGGGCTGATAATGAATAGAAAAATCCAATATCACTTTGCCCAACCCGGGATTCGAACCCGAGACCTCAGCTTTGTAAGTGTACCGTAGTACACCTATGCCACCGAGGCAGCCCCCTAATCATAACATAATAATTGTATCCTTCTCCATAAGGACTCCACTGCTGAGCACACAAGATTTTCAAAACGACCTGTAGGAAGCGACTTTCAGCTTTCAGCTATTTCCACAGCCCTTGTTTCATAATTTGCCAGTTTACTGTACTGTATACGTCCAGCTGCAAAGCACGTGCCTCCTATACAATCGATAGTACTATTAAGAGTCAAAAGGTCAAAAAGGTAGTCCTTCACGCTAGCCTAATGCGTGTTGGCGGACTTTATACACCAGAGAAATTAGTCATTACGTAGCATTAATTGGACAATTTTTTCTGCGTGTCGTAAACACCATAAAACAACTTTCACCTGAACATCATCACGCGCAACTCCTTGCAGATAGTTGTCCAGGATCCTCTTGGCGGAGGGAGACACGGCCGCCTGCCTCGCCGCAAACTTCACGCACTGCTCCTTCCACTGCGGCCCCCGGTGGAACGCGTCCGGCAGGAAGCACAGGTCCACGGGAGGGATGGGACGAGGGAACTCTGACGTCAGAGCTTGTAGGATCGCCAGGAGAATCGCGTCTGTGTAGTCGTACGTCGGTGAGGTGACCTGGAGGAAAATGAGGATATCATTGTCTTTAAGAAGAATATGATGTTTTTAGCCTAGACAAATGTCAAATTTCTGTTGGCGTGACGCCTGCATAGAGATCAAAATGTATTGAAATTATATTTGGCAGTCACGTGACTTCTGGTTAGTTCTGGTCTAAAAATTCAATATGGAATTTTTGATTTTAATACATCGCAAATATTGATGACGACGCATCACGGAATTTTCGAGCATTTCGAACCCATTTTGGGTATCTAAATCTACACTTATTTTGCATTACTAATCATTTACAACTAGGTACAAAAAACTAAATGTTACCCAAAACCAATACAACTCAACCGACAAGACCCTGCAAAATCCTAAACTAACATTAACATAGTCACCTGTTTCCTGAAGCACTCGACAAGTCCCCTGACCACACTGGCGGGTGGCAAGCTGGAGAGAGTCATCGGCTCCTGCCTCACGTCCAGGTGGTACACGCCGCTGCGGAACCCTCGGATCTCGCGGTCCATGAGGCGAGAAGTCAGCCGGACCACACCAGCCAGCGCCGCCTGGTTCGTGTACTTGAACATCTCCGGCCATACCTCGCCTGGGAGGAAAGTTACAATATAATACAATACAATACATTACAATACTCTTTGCAATTACTCCAGCTTACTCGACATATTGAGTATTGACGTAACTACTGGACATATTGAGACTTAACATCTTATGTCTCAGGATAACGAGCGCAGTGGAATGCCAATCATTGCTTTGTAATTCTAGGTGTTGTTTGTTACCATCAGGCGAACGGCATGCTCGTCTCGCCATTCTTGCAATAGTGTGATCGTGCGTTGCCTATGTTAGAGGCATGCGCACACAAAGTATCAGCTTTTGCGAAATGACTAAAGTCTGGCGGCCGCAGGATCTTGATCTTAGAGACCTGCCACCAGTAGGATGTAGCGTTACTACGTTACAATAATTGTTTCCAGAGAACTGATGTGCTGTGGAAATTTTCTTTCAGTGGTACAGACATTACCTTTCTTTCGGGTTACCGTCTTAAAGTATAAATAGAAGTAAAATATAATACTCACATGGTATATAATCGAGTACATCTTCAGGTTTCCTGGCAGCATCAGCCGGCGTCTTGCAGTACGAAGGCGGGAGCTTCACCGACCGCCTGTATATCTGTTGGGTAAATCGAAAATGAAAATTGCTTTGTAAGTAATTGGGTATGTCATGCTCGCTAAAAAATCTGTGTTAATGTTCAACATCATTAAGATTCAGTCATTTTTTTGATCCACCACCCGGTTCGGAAAGCGATTTTAGCTAGGGAAGAACGAGCAAGAAACTCTAGTGTCGCTCTTTTCAAAACCCAAAAATATATATTTTACAATCACTTTGATAAACCCACTGATCAATGCTGAAGAAAAGTGCAGTCATCACCGAATGTGACATCGAGAGGGGAAGGTAGCTCGGTCCATGGCAATACGCGGCGCAACTTCCGAGATAGGTTTGTCACAAATACACGTATTATAATTATGGGATTTTCTTGATTTTTTACAAGACAGATTTTAATCGTCTTATCAGTGCTAAAGATTCAGGGGTTACTCTATACTTCGACACGAATGTCAACATATAAGATAAAAGTTTCCACTTCTAAAAATCATTACTTTTATCTATGAAACTTATCATTCACTTCGAACTTAGCCTAAGATTATGACGTTTTGAGAATTCCAACATTTTATAATACTTTATAAAACTGTATGAATATACCTTTTCATACAGTTTCACGTGCGATGTTCCAACATTCGTCGTCGTGTCGGAGTACCGACTACAGAGTAACCCTCCAATCTCGCTTCGCCCCCATTAATGCGGTACTGGGTACCCTGGCGAATATCTCGAAGACCGCAGATCCCATCGCATCCTTTCCTTTCGCCATCTGGCATGCAAAAAGAACCTTAACCTGTCGCCTTTAAAAGGTAATATCTTACCTCAGGTATATCCTTAAGCTTAAAGTCCTCGACTTTGAAGCCTGATAGTGCATCACAGGCGGCTTCTATCACTTCAGGGTGGTTGGACTCGGCGACGTAGAGCCACAGGCGACGACACGCGTCCGTCACGAGCCGGTCGTATTCCGGCGTAGAGACGCGCAGCGCGGGAACTTCGCCTAAGAGCTTGCACAGTCTAGGAACAAACAGAACAAAATTTTAGGAGATTCTTGTGAAATATTTTTGGCATTTTTTTAGTTAAATTGAAAGGTAGTGTAACCTGATATCTATTAAATGGCTTATTCTTTAAGTAGCAAGGGGCTGCTTAATGTAAAATTTAAATAATTTAAAAAAACTTTCCTTTGGTTTCACAAAAGATACGAAAAGTTTATAGACTGCATTAGACCCCACACTAGGCTAACTGTAGGAACTAATCATACCTTAATTATTCTCTCTCTCTGTATCAGCCCATATGCGTCCCACTGCAGGGCACGGGCCTCCTCTACAATCGAGAGTACGATTGAGAGTGTTTAGGCCATATAGTCCACTACGCTGGCCTAGTGCGGGTTGGTGGACTTACATACCATAGAAATTCTTATGAATCGCTATGTTTCCTCACGATGTTTTCCTTCACCGTTTTAGTGCATGGTGATTGACTATCAATACACACATGACTCCGAAAAGTCGATGGTGTGCCCTGGGATTTGAACCCGCGATCACCGTGAACATGTTGGCAGCCGCGTCTAGTCCGTTTACCAACAGGCCACCACGCAATCCTCAATGATATTTCTTAAGTTATTCAATAACTATGTTAGCCACGTTGAGAATATTACTATATGCATATATGTCCGCTGCACATACGCAAAAACATATTAAATATTCATAATATCCGGAAATAACACACGTCAGTCGTAAATACATTAAAACTTACAACACACAAAAAAAACCCAACTGCCAGACCTCAAGACACAGTGAGCTCCTTCTACGTAGATCGGATCGGAAAATACAACTTTTTGACGTGACAACGTCTTAAATTAGGTTGCGGCTGGGAGTCACTTATGAAAAAGTGTAACGCCCGGTAACGTTACGATGAGTCACCGAACGAGAGAGAGGCCCGCCGAATGCCTTGCGTCTCTCTCCCACTCAACTATGATCTAATTATAGTTGAGTGATTAATTTAATTATATTCATATCAATAAATATTCTACCGAGAAAAAGACGTTGTCACGTAAAATCTTCGCCCGTAAAACCGACTTTACAGGCAACCATTTTTTTTTTTTTAAATTAACTTTTTAATAAAAAAAATTATTTATTTAATTAATTATTTTTTGCACAACAAGAAAGAAATCACATAATAATAATAATAGTACAAGTGGCGGCCTTATCACACTAGGTAATTTCTTACAGGCAACAATGGGATGAATTTTTTAAATAGGAGAAAGAAAGGGCAGTCTAGAGCATAAATGAAATAATAGTAATCTACAATGAAATAATTGTAAAATAAAAGTAGTCAAATTATTATAACTGAGCGGATGACTAATACCTCAGTCCGCCTCGTGAACAAAGCTGCTAAGTAATGGAAACGTCAAAAACGAAAAAAAAATATAAAAATAGTAAACATCAAACCAAATCCGCGATAAAATCAGTACAAAAATATTTTAATTGTAAAATCCGCGTAAATCTAAGAATCATTTACGAAAACAAATGTTATACATATAATACAAAAGAAATTGATTAATAATTCTATTTGGACTTTGGGAAGCTATTAACATATGTATTTTAATAGTGTTATTTGTAAATCTGCCGTCCTCAAGCTAAAATGCCGTTAAGTACAAAAACCGCTTTTTGAGTTATGCACAAAAAAAGCGATATTATAGTTCTAAATTGAAAGTTTCTCTATTTGAAAATGCCTCCTGCGATCTATTATTCAGTACTTCAAGGTCTGAAGATGACGACTTGGTATTAAGTAGCACATTAAAAAAAAAACGCATTTTTGTGCATAACTAAAAAAGCGGCAAAAAATGCTTAACGGCATTTTAGCTTGAGGACGGCAGAAATGCGGAACATAATTTAATTTTGAAATAGGAAATGGTAATTTCGGTTCCATGGCCATGGTCGGACTTAGCGAATTTACATTAATGTCAAGGCACTTCGATTAATAAATAGTAAAAATGTATATGTTACTGGTATATTAAGTTTGCATATATGCTGCATCAATGGCATAGCTGTAGTACGGTGTAATTGCAAATCTGCGCTCTCGGGTTCGAATCCGGGTTGGGCAATGTGAAATCGGATTTTCCATTCAATATCAACCCGTAGGCAGGAATTTATGCTCAGAAAACACAAAGGGATACATGGGTGTTCTGGCAGCACCTCTGCCTACCCCTTCTGTGAAAAAGACGTGAGTGTATGCATGTATGTGAGAAAAAAAATCTTTAACAATTATACAACAAAGAGATTACGATTATAATGGGAAGAGATTTTTTTAACTACAAGGAATGGCTAGACGAGCGTGCCATTAACCTTATGGTAAGTGACACATGGACAAAAGCAAAACCAAACAACACCCTGAATTACAAAGCAATGCTTGGCATTGCACTGCGCTCGCCTGAGACATAAGATGTTAAGTCTCAATATGTCCCGTAGTTACTCTGGCTACAATGTCCATCAAACCGAAACACAACAGTGCATTTACACTGCTGTTTGGCTGGAGAAATAGACATTGCGGTGGTACCTACCCAGGCGGCCTCTCACATTTCAGAGAACTACTACCAGTATATATAAAATAGACTTGTTTTTCGGTAGGTAGTCTTACATTATAATATTTATTACTATTGTGTGTTTTTTTCAAGGAAATTACATTATTTACAGCAATTAAAATGGACCATAAGAACGCAAATCATTTAATTAGTGCTGTGGACGTATAGTTTTGCAACGACTTAATAACCGTTAAAAAGCACAATCTTAATATATATATTTCTTGTGTGCGTGTGTATGTGACTGAACTCCTCCTAAACGACTGGACCAATTTTGATGAAATTTTTTGTGTGTGTTCGTGGAGATTCGAGAATGGTTTAGATTTACAGTTTGGTCTACTGGAAAATGTTTTTTCAATTAATTTCTTATTTATAAGGAGTTGTAAAATGTTCATGGGTTTGTAACTGTCAAACATTTAATGTTCATACCGTCAATACGGTAAACTCTTCCCTCAAATTAAATAACGTATTTAAATAAAGGTTTCGAATCGACAACATATATCCACAATATTCGATTAATGGCGTATTTTAGATTTTAAAGATGTAAAATAATGACAGTAATGAAAAGTGGTTGACATTTAAATTGGTTGTCAAATATTTATGCATACGTTCAGAAATTTAATTTGTGTAAACTAAAGAGTATATTATGAAGCTAAATAAATATAGGACAATCAAATAAATAATATTCACACGTAAGAAGTTTTACTTCTTTTCAAGATAGAATGTCACTTGAAAATGAAAAATCTTTCATAAAATAACACATAAAAATAAAAACTGAACTGAACTGAATAAAATAACAATTTTATATAATTATGGAGAATATTGCAGGGATTCTCAAATTAGGCGTTGTCTGTGTCTTGAGAAACCAGTTATATATAATTGTTACTACCGTTACTCAATGACCGTTACTACATTAATTGTGTGTGTGAGTGTATTTCTATGAAAATTTAACAAAAAGTAATGGCGTAATGTTTTTGGAAAACAGCATACTGGGGGTGAAATAAGGGATGGAATATTGCATGGATAATCAAAATCGCTAAAGTGTTTAATGTCAAAAATTTATAAGGCACACTATTTGGATATGGAGAAACGGGATATAATAGAGTGGGAGGTAGGGGAGAGGACTGGGATAGCTGACACATTTGATAGGACGAAATGTAAATGCACGGTATAAGACGGGATGGTCAATGAAGAGAAAAGACGGGACGTATCGGGAAGTGACTGAACAGACGGGATGGGACGGAATTGAGCAGGACAGTAGGATAGCTAATTCATGTTTAGGTATACAAGAGCTTATACGAAAAATAACATGTATTTGGTGTGGAGTAAAATAAAAAAATATCTGCATCCAGGCAAAGGTGGGTCGGGCTTTTTTGCTATGCTAAATAATTCAATATAAAATTCATCATATAATAACTAAGCCATAGCGAAGCGTGGTCGGGTCATCTATGGTATCTTTTAATTGATTTCAATGAATGTCGTCGGAGTAGTAACAGTGTTATAATATTTCCACAGCAAAATAATGATTTGAATCTGGAGAGATGGGATAGAATAGAATATAAGGTGGATAAAATGGGACATAAGAATAGGTACAGGATGGGATTGAAAATGGATAAGCAGTTTAGACAACGGCTGTCATATTGATTTTAAATAAAATATGGACTGGAATCTGTATTTGCACCCAGGCGAAGCCGGGCCGGGCCGCTAGTATAAATGTATGAATGTGACAAATGAGTCTTTTTTATTATGTTAGTTAAATTACAATTTTCTTATATAATATTTTACTTGAACAAAAATATTTAGTAGACGACTTTTAGGGTGTACTTAGCATTTTTATAAATTTTCGTTTTTTAAAATGTTTTAATCAATAGCTCCTTAAGATGTACAAATATTACGATAATTAGTGTTCAATTGTTTAATTTTTCTGGATTAAAACCGTTTCCTGCCGCTTTGATGCCCTTTTAGAAATTCCCCTTTCAGCTTTCTTAACATAGTAGTTTTAACTGTTATTCAACTAGGAATAATCGAGTATATAAAAAATATTTTAATCGATACATTTTTGTTCTTATAACATAAATTGGTTGTATTTCGACTAAACGTCTATCACATATCTTTACATAGCCTCTTGAATATAACAATGCATCAAAACACGTTATTCTAATAAAATTTAACCATTTAAAAATATTATCACAACACAACTACCCGATCTTAATCACCATCTATAATAATTTGCTGCCATAAACAGGTTTTTTGTAGCCAAAATAAATGAAATACACCTAATAGGCAAAATTTAAATACAGCGACTTAAAATGGCGACGAGACTTAGGTCATACTTGTGCCATCTACAATCAAAACACGACGTGTCGATACAACTTATTGATTCAAGGCGCAAGAATATGCAAACTCATTTGACTGTCCTCATACTGACGAGTCTCGTGGCGCAAGTTATCCTAGAGCTACCTGAAGACGCCCGCCTTGACTTCACAGGGTTAGCGACAAAATACGGCTACCCCTGTAACGAACACACGGTCACAACTGAAGATGGATACATCCTCAAGGTATTCCACATGCCGGGCAACAGAAGCAGACCTTTGCTTCTTATGCACGGCATCACGGATTCTGCAGACACCTTCATCATCAGAGGAAACAACTCCCTAACAGCGTTTATGATCAACCAGGGCTACGACATTTGGCTTGGCAATGTTAGAGGGAATCACTACTCCCGACGACACAACAGCCTGGATCCTGATATTGATAAAGAGTTCTGGGACTACAGCTACCACGAGATGGGATACTATGATCTACCAGCCATTATAGACTACGTGCTCAACGAAACCAAAGCAGACAAACTGGACGCTATCGGACATTCTCAAGGGAACGCAATATTCTACGTCCTCGCGTCACTCAAGCCGGAGTACAACGAGAAAGTTAATCTACTGATCGCTCTTGCTCCTATTGGCTACCTGAACAACCTTCCTGTACCTTGGAGTGTCATAACTAGAGTTGGAGACGTTATTAACTCTATTTTGATAGCTTTTAACACCGAAGAGATGTTTGATAAAGAACTCCGGACCTCTATACAAGATTTGTGTGAAAAACAAGCGGAACTATGTTCTTCAGTATTCGGGGAGCTGGCAGGACCAGATGTCGAAGAAGTAGAGACAGAATTTTTACCTACTGCAATTGGACACTACCCGACAAGTACCTCAAGGAAGAATTTGCTTCACATATTGCAAAATACTTTGAAGAAGAAATTCGGGCAATTCGATTACGGTTCTAGTAAAAATATGAAAGTTTACGGGTCGAAGAATCCACCGAGCTATGATCTGAGCAAGGTGAGGATGAAGGTCGCCATGTACACCGGCAGGAACGACAGGATAGCGACCGTCGAGAATGTCATCCTGCTTAGGAACCAACTGCCAAACGTTGTCGAGTTTCGTGTGATGAAAAGAAGCAAGTTTAACCACATGGACCATATATGGGGTAAGCACATGGACAAATATCTGTTCCCGAATCTTTTGAAGACTTTGGAGAAACATAATGAATAGACCGTATCAGTTGTTTTCTAATTGTAATGTTATTTAATGTTTTAAAGGTGTTATTTTTATTATTATAAAAGTTATTATTTTTGTAATCTAAGTGTTTCATTTTATAGTGAAAAAGCGAAAGTCGTTGGTAGAGCATCAATATTTAGCAAAGTTATAAAAAATATGGAAAATCTCAAAATTATAGTATCAATAAAATAAGAGCTTTAGATTTGGACTCATTAGGTAATGAGAGTTTTTAGCCCCGGTAACATCACCGAATTATTAGTATAATTTTTTTCTTATTTATTACCATACATTTAACAGTTATGATGAAATACATCAACTGAAGATAACAATCATATAAATTGTGGACTAAATAATATAACATAAACAAAAAGTGACTAGTAAACAATAACAAATCCATTTTTTGTGTTTGTTTTTTCATGTATTTCTGTCTAATTTTATATATCTGGTATACAACAAAGTGTTAAACAAATAAAACTAATAAAATTACCTAACAAAATGTCAAGCAAGATTAAAAATTAATTAATTTCAAGTCAAGGTCTGAGTCATTAAAGTGTAGAAGCGAAAATAAAAAACAAGGAAAATATAATAGTAACCGAATCCTAAGTATCAGACAGAATTAGAATAGAAGTATATTTTCTTCAGCCTGGTAGAAAACTCAGTACTAACATACAGCCTAAATCCATCATAGCAATTGGGAAGGCGTCATTGAATTCGATATCAATGTTATCTGGGGGTTAGCCAAGTTGATATACTACAATCGTAATCGCCAGTAGAAAACTAAAAAAATGTATGGTAATAACATGTAACATCGATGAATCACGTGGTCAGAAAAATGAATAGAAGAATCCTTGGCAAAAAACCAGATACCATAGTCGTTTTCTAAAACTGTACTGTACTGTATCAGCTATCAATCCATATACATCCCACTGCAGGGCACAGGCCTCCTCTACAACAAGTTTGACTGACAGGAGTAACGCCATATAGTGCGGGTTGGCGGACTTTACAAAGCAAAGATATTTATTTAATTCACCATATTATGTAGATTTCCTTCACAATTATAGGGATACCTCTTTTGATATTATTTATACGATGTTACAAGAGCGTAAAATTATCCCGGTGTAAGTCCTTTGGACAGCTCAACTCACGTACGGAATGAATCTGTATACATATATACTTTTTATGTAATTTATGTATTCGCGGATAACTATAAAAACAACGCTTTTTATGGATAAAATTAGTCTAAATCGCTCAACCAGTAAAAATTTGCATATAAAAATATGTTAATCTAATAAATACCTTCGCAATTCGCATTTATATTTGACAGCGGAGGCTGGAGGCGTAGTTGGTTGGAAGCCGGCTGTGAAACGAGAAACCGCGGGTTCAGTTCCCGCACCAAAACAAATATTTGTGTGAACCACAGGTATTTGTTTCGGGCCTGGGTGTTGGTGAGACCGAAAAGTTTCTCGTAGTTCCTGAATCCTGATACCCATGACGCATAACACTCAATCTTAGTGCGGGGTTAGGACTATGTAAGTGACTGTTGTATTTATTTATTATTTATATTCGCATTGGTAGGTTTGCATGACCAAAATAAATATTCGTTGCATATTTGAGGAGTAAACTATTCATTATTAATCATTTTTTTACGTACGGCCTTTAGGGTAGGGTATATCAATATCCCTTTCTTTATGTTTTATGCAATTACCGAAGAATAAGCCAGTCACCTGCTATTTGATAGTGCAAGAGAGATGAGTCAGGAATTTTTGATTCAAATAATATACACGAATTATAGTTTGATCTACATAATGCAGCTGAGAATTTAAATAGTTCGTAATCATTCGTATCACCATTTCTATAGATGGCACTATGATATTTTTGATTAAAAAACAAGCACCTATTTCTAAACTAAAGACTTAACGCAGTTTTAAAATTTCGTTAATATGAGCCGACTCAAAAAGTTATTCATAGACGTCAAATATCACTAATCAGCTATTTATCAATTCATCAACTATAAAATGGCCGAAACCCTTTTTAAGCGAATTTCAAGCAGAAATATGGCGGATGTCTGTGAGCTGGACATTTAATATTACTGTCAAGAAAAAGAAATTACTTTTTTTCAACTGAAATGGCAACATTCGAAGCCTTTTTTAGTCTGCGGACTTATTAGTTAAAATATATGGAATAACAATTATGAATAGCAAAAATTAATAAACGTTTTATCTCCTCTAAATATGATTTAACTAGTTTACGTTTATGTGGTTGAATGCCGTTTTTTTATGAATAAAAGGTAACACTATACACACTGGCATTTTTTTCCTAAACATTGAACAACAATGTATTTTTTTGACTGTATATACTTCAAACCAATTAATTATGTGTCTCTAAAGTCTTCAACAGAAGCGGGTACAGATATTTGTCCATATTCTTCCCCCATATATGGTCCATATGGTTAAACTTGCTTCTTTTCATCACACGAAACTCGACAACGTTCGGCAGTTGGTTCCTAAGCAGGATGACATTCTCGACGGTCGCTATCCTGTCGTTCCTGCCGGTGTACATGGCGACCTTCATCCTCACCTTGCTCAGATCATAGCTCGGTGGATTCTTCGACCCGTAAACTTCCATATTTTTACTAGAACCGTAATCGAACTGTCCGAATGTATTTTTTAAAGAATTTTGTACCATATGCAGCCCATTTTCCCGAGATGTGCTGGTTGGGTAGTGTCCGATTATTACAGGCAAAAATTCTGACCCCACTTCTTCGATATCCGGTCCTGCCAGCTCCCCGAATACTACAGAACAGAATCCCGCTTGGGTTTGACACAAATCTTGTAAATAAGTTCTAAATTGTTTATTAAAGATTTCCTCCATGTTAAAATCTATCAAAATGGAGCTCAAAGTATTTCCAGCTCTGATAATAACACTCCAAGGTAGAGGAAGATTGCTCATGTAACACACAGGAGCTAAAGCAATCAGGAGATTGACTTTATCATTGTACTCCGGTCTGAGCGATCCTAGAATGTAGAATATTGTGTTACCCTGCGAATGTCCGATAGCGTCCAGTTTGTTTGCTTTGGTTTCGTTGAGCACGTAGTCTATAATGGCTGGTAGATCATAGTATCCCATCTCGTTGTAGGTGTAGTCCCAGAACCCTTTATCAACATCAGGATCCAGGCTGTTGTGTCGTCGGGAGTAGTGATTCCCTCTAACATTGCCAAGCCAAATGTCATAGCCTTGGTTGATCATAAACCCCGTTAGGGAGTTGTTTCCTCTGACGATGAAAGTGTCTGCGGAGTCGATGAAGCCATGCATGAGGAGCAGGGGCTTGCTTCTGTTGCCTGGCATGTGGAATATCTTGAGGATGTATCCATCTTCGGTAGTCACTGTATGTTGTTTGCAGTGGTAGCCGTATTTTGTCGCTAACCCTGTGAAGTCAAGGCGGGCGTCTTCAGGCAGCTCTAGAATGACTTGCGCCACGAGACTCATTAGTACGATAACTGTCAAATGAGCTCGCATTGTTCCGTATACTTGTATCGATGCGTCTTGTTTCTGTTGTTAATGCCTGTTGTATGACTTCAAATTTTACTCTCTTGCATTTGTTAAAACAAGCTGTTATTCGTGACTTCGTTTGTGTGTATTTAACGTTTATTCATATTTTTGTTATAAGTGTTCATTTGTAGTTATTTATTTTCTGTTAAGACAATTATCTCATTAAAAGATAAAATCTCACGTTTAGGGGACTGCACCATTAGCTAAGCAATACCAACTTTTTACCAGAATTATTTTGTCTTTCCTTTTTAATTCTATTTTGGAGGATCATGAAGGAATATTTTATTCAATAATTGTAAATGTTCATGAAAGTCAGCAATTACTTAATGTGGTGAGAATTACTACATTACCTACCTGCCTATGCAAGAAATAAACGTGACATTTTTCATCCTCATTTTTTAAGATTTAGGTACATTTTGCTATCTAATACTCCGAAGAATAGACCTTATGGCCTTCTAATTTTGAGTCTGTATTTGCAGCATTTTTGAAATGAGCTATTTTAATTCTAAAATGTATTGTAACAGAGTAAGTAAATATTAAATAACGTAATTAAGAACGTTCGTGTCGATTTTTACGAGTATTTTAATAAGGCTTGTTTACAAAAACAGAATATTTTGAATATTGTAACACGATACCGGAAATAACATTGAGTATAAATTAAGACGCGATTACCCATAGCTTGTAACACACATTTTAAAAACAAATTTTGTATTATTTTACATATTAAATTAATTTATACCTCTGTGGCAAATTACCATCAGATTTTTTTTAAACTGTAACGACAAATTGACTATAAGACAGTGATAGAAATATAGGGCAATCGAATGAAGCATCCACAAGCGATAGAGAATTATTTCTCAATTATGCCATCACTACCCACGGTTTCTATAGTAGGCTTTTAACAAAAATCCGCCATGTAGCAATGTAAATGCACTGTTGTGTTCCCGTTTTGAGTACATTGTAGCCAGAGTACTACTACCTACTTACTGGATATGATGAGACTAACATCTTATTTCAAGAATAGCAGAATGGCAAGTACTGCTTTGTAATTCCTGTTGTTGTTTGGTTTTGTTACCATCTATGAGCGGTGGTATCGTTTCCAATCAGGAGAATGGCATGCTTGTTTCGCCATTAATTGTAATGATAAAATATGTGTACGGTGGTCATATATAAAGATATCCTGGAGACTGTCTCGCCCTCACACCCCCCACTGCAACTCCTGTAAGCCAGGATCAACAGTGGCACGCAATGTAATGACACCGAGCATCGAAGCTCGGCGAGTCTCCGGGAATGTCTAACTTGTCTTTAACCCGCAACGAAATTAATCAGAAAACTAAATTAATAATTAATATAAAGATATCCTGCCAAAACCGACTTACGATACTTGCACTGTCGTCCCAATAAATTGTAAGATTAAAGATTGATAACAGGTGGTTATTTCTCAGCAATCGACTAATTTTCTTGGAGCCACAGTTATAAGGAGGAGGAAACACACGGACCGGCAAACATTTCTGCGTCTTAATTATGTGATAGGTAACAATTTAAGTTTAATAAAACAATTGCACTTTTAAAAGGTTCATGTGTATAATTAAATGTAATATTTTTATCCATTGAAACATTAAAATTCTGACGCAAACACATCACAATGGATTTTAAACATTACTTTGTTTTCCTCAGACATTCGGAATTAATGAAATATAATATAATCCTTATATTACATACATATGTATTATGTATGTATGTAATATAAGGATATATCTATACAATTTAAACTTGTTTTTTTATTCCTCTAGTCCGACAAACGAGTAAACAGGCCACCATGGAAAGCTATGCCGTCAGCGATGTCGACTCCAGTCTCCAGTCCACATCGACAACATATCTATATTAATCTAGTTACCAATTTATAAAGCTGAAGAATTTGTTGTTGTTTGTTTGTTCCTGCTAATCTCAGGAAGTACTGGTACGAATTTGAAAATTGTTTTTGTGTTGGATAGCTCATTTATCTAGGAATGCTATAAGTTACATATAATCACCCTGTGACTAAAAGGGGGGAAACAGTAGGGAAATTTTATTCGTTTATGCAGAATTATTATACAATATACTTATTTTGGCGCGTTCGGAAAAAACTGAGTGTACATTTTTTACGATGCGCGCGCACAAACACATTAGTTCTGCTCGGCCGGCCCCTGGCCCTTACTGCCACAACCACTACATACCTGAAGTTGCAGTCCAGTAAAGATACAATATTCTGGAAAAAACAAGTGTATACTCACTGCACCTGCACGTGCAGCCTACAGTCCCTGCCCAGCTTGGGTTCCAGCGCGCGCCACGCGCCGGGCGGTGCGACGGCCGCGCCGCGCCACAGCGCCGCCAGCGCGCGCAGCGACAGCCGGCTGGCGACGGCGCCGGAGCGGTCGCCGCAGCGGTTCAGGGTCGAGGATATCACGCCCACCAGCTCCAGGCCTTGGGGAGTTGGCCTGGAGAATAAATAATAAATAAATAAATCAATAACACTCAACAGTCACATACATAGTCCTGACCCCACACTAACATCGAGTCTTGTGTCGTGGGTATCAGGAACTACGAGAGATTTTTCGGTCTCACAAACACCCAAACCCGGAAGAAATATTTGTGAACCCCACAAACATTCCTCTCGATTCAGGGATCGAACTCGCGGCCTCTCGTTTCACAGGCGGCGTCTAACCAACTGCGCTACGGAGGCTGAAACGGAGAAGGATAATGCTGCTATTTTAATCCATATACAAAAATTATTTCGGTTTGTAATTATTCTCTTTCTTTTTCTCTCTTTACCTCTCTTACTTCCTCTCTCCTTCTTTCTTTCTCTCTCTTTCTCTCTCTACAGCCACAGGAGATTCAGAGCTGTACATAATATCGAAGATCCCCACAAGGATCCATTGGAAGTAGCCTAGTTGTAATTCCAATCTAACTAAAATATTATAATTAATAAAAAATAGGAATGAAAAGACAGCGAGTCATTCAACTAAAGATAAATATCGCGCTCGCCTGCAGTTAGTCTCTCGTTTCACAGCCGGCGTCTAACCAACTGCGCCACGGAGGCTGTCAATATTAACTACTACATAACATAACATAATAATATTTATTAGACACAAAAATTAGTTACAATTCACAGTAATCCTATCCCCTAAACTAACAAATACTTATGTATTAGAATAGCAGTTCCTTCCCATAAAATATGAAGTGAATACACTACATTATTTGATGATATTACAGGTATTATTGTACGCACCTGGTCTCACAAATCTTCATGACAGCAGTAGCTCTTGCTATGTCGATCTCCCACTTCAAGTCCTCCGGCCTGCCGATGTTAGTGTCTACTAGCATCTCTCGCAAATATGGAAAGCAACGGATCTGCACAAAAAATATACTTACATCATCATCACCATCATCATCACCATCATCATCATCTTCATCATCATCATCATCATCATCACCATCATCATCATTATCATCATCATCAGCCAATCCGCGTCTACTGCTGTACATAGGCCTCTGTTATGGCATATCACTGGGCTCGATCTTCGTCCCATCGTCTCCAACTGCATCCTACGAATATCGTTGTGGCCAGAGTAACTACTGGACATATTGAGACTTAACATCTTATGTCTCAGGATGGCGAGCGCAGTGGGATTCCAAGCATTGCTTTGTAATTCAAGGTGTTGTTTGATTTTGATACTGGTCATGAGCGGTCTTATCACTTACTATCACGCGAATGGCATGCTGGTCTCACCGTTCATAGCAATAAAAAAAATACTGACTAGATTTTAAAAGCATATTACCTTCAAAACATTACCTGAGTTTCAGCTAAACTCGCGTACAACATTATCAAAAATGACGTAGGCACTCCCTTGTTCGCCTTCAACTTGTTCAGTATAGAAACTACGGTCGGCACGTTCTCCTGTTAAATATTACATAGATCAATTTCATTTATGTATTATACTTGTATGTACATGCTCATGGTGGTCGCGGGTTCAAATCCCAGCGCACACCATAGTCAATCACCACGCACTATAACGGTGAAGAAAAACATCGTGAGGAAACCTTCATACCATAGCGATTTTTAAGAATTTCTATGGTACGTAACGTCCGCCAACACGCACTAGGCCAGCGTGATGGACTATAAGACCTAACCACTCTCAATCGTACTCTCGATTGTAGGGGAGGCCCGTGCCCTGCATTGGGACTTACATATGGGCTTATAAAGAATATGATGTACTTGTATAATATAATATTTTAACACAAAGCGACTAAGAGGAAATTCTAATGTAATCGATTATTTTCGAGTTTCGACCTAAATTAGAAGAATTTTTTAAAAAATACATCTTTAAGCATCTTTAAGGCTTTGCCGTGAAGTGAGCTCAAAATATAATATATAAGTGATTAATCAGTGATTCAATAAAACTTACCTTAGTAATGGCCATCAGTGGCAACGCCTTCAAACACTCCAACTTCACTTTAGGCGATTTATCATGAGCTATTTTGTACAACAGAATAGGCAACAACTGAACTGACACATCTTTCACATTATTCACTAAAGCAACGACCACACTTAAAGCTTTCAATGCTATTTCTTCATACCACTGTTCACTTCTCCGTTCCATGATCATACCGAAGAGAAACGGTAGCAATTCCTTCTTCAATTTATCATCTACATTCTCAAGATAATCCAGCCAAGATTTAAGTTTCTCAGGATCATCCCTCATTCTTTCCCAGTTTTCATTCAACTTGAAAAGTATTGATAGCCGACTGTCAGTATACATAAGGGCTTGGAACATCCTATTTGCTTTCAAATTCGGGGTGTATAGTCTGGTATCATCTGATGTCTTCTCCTGGTATGTGTCCAGGATCTTGGCAGCTACCTTCAGAGCTGATGATGTGAGGTGCGAGGGTAGATTCAGCCACTGGAGGGAAAAAGCTATGAAGACGTCCAGACATATTGAAGAGTATTCATACTTGCTTATGATGTTTAAACCTGAAACAAAGCTTTGGTCAAGTACTGGACTTCTGATGCAAGAATTGAGTGTTTCATAGAAATAACAGTTGTTTTGCTGGTGATAAATTTCGTGGGTGAGGTTATTGAAGATCCCATAGCTGATAGTTGGAAATTTGCATTTGTTCTAACAGCGATTACGAAATACGATGGTGGAAAACCGCCATTTTGACCAACACATTACAGAAGTGGGTCCCGTTTTGCTTTTAGTTTGTGTATAACTATGTAGGTCATTGTAATAGATTTGTTATGCCAATATTTGAAAAAGATTTGTTTGTTTGAGACATGAAAATACTATAGAGATTTTCATAAGGTATTCTTACAATAACTCACGCCTTTTTCCCAAAAGGGGTAGGCAGAGGTGCTGTGAATGTGAGTGTCCACATTTTGCCTTGTATGTTCTATCCCACGATGAGATAGGGGGCGAGCCTATCGCCATATCAGGCACGAATTCGTGAGTCCGGGCAGATAATGAGTGAAAAGCCCGACCCGGAATTCGAACCCGAGTTCTCAGCTTTGTAACCGTACCGTAGTACAACTACGCCACGGAGGCAGTCAAGTTATACCTAAGTTAACAATACTCACATAAATTGAACAGCTCGTGCAGATGAAGAGCGGAAGTCTTGACCAGGTTATCAGCTAAGATCATGATGACCAACCCAGAAGCTGCTCGTAATTCAGCCGCTTCGAGCGCGAAACACCGTTCGATCAGAATGTAACAGGGACGGGGATCACGCCTAGAGTAGAATAGAAAATGTATGTAAGAAAAGTTTGGTAGCCATATTTTTCACGGCTTTTCCATGTCTGATGCCATTGGTGAAAATAAGGATTAAGTGTTCAGTCTTCTCATAGTTGTCAGTAATCGGTCATTATTCATTAAGTAATTATATTTCTATGATAATACCTATTCAATACACATACATATTTTGTTCGAGTAAATAATCCCCGCTTGCAAGGAAATGTTCGATCTAAATGGTATGATACTTGTAATAATAATGTGACAAATCAAATAGATCACCTAAAAAGTTCAAAATGGCCGCCACCATTTTTGAATTTGATTACGAATTTGTATAGTCTAAAGGATTTACACACCCATGTCTAACAAGCTCGTTGGATATCCTGGCCAGCATGGGCAACAATGCCAACACCATCTCGCGGTTCTGCTGGTACACTGCTGCGTCTGTGACGGCCGAGTATGCGCTGAAAGAACGCTCCACCAGCAATGGATTGCAAATCTGAAACAAGTTTCTTATTTTATGAACTTTCGAATTTTTTAAGTGTTCCTTAGGTCATAAAAAAGTGGTCTACACACGATCCCTTGGACTACTGATGTATCACCGGCTCACAGAAAATCGACATGAAATGATAATTTTGTTGAGGTCGGTCCGTCGTTTTTCTTTTGGTGAGTGACATTACTAGAGGCCCAATATCTCTTTCTACTATCTTGTATTTTCTTCCCTACACCTCTTATTTTTAGAAACCAGTAATAAATAAATACACCCAATAATCACATACATAGACCATCCCGACTTCACACTAAGATCAAGTCTTGTGTCGTGGGTATCAGAAACTACGAGAGACTTATCGATGTCACAAACACCTAGACCCGAAACAAATCCTGAGGATCACAAAAATATTTGTCTCGGTGTGGGAATCGAACCCGCGGCCTCTCGTTTCACAGTCAGCGCCTAACTAACTGCGCCACAGAGGCTTCTTAAAATTAATGCATTTATGATCCAAGCGTGTTTATAATGTTCATGGATGGCGAAAATGATTTCAGAAAAACCACCAGAAAAGCTGTTTGACCGTTTACGGAACTTTGCAATAAAAAAATACAAAATGGTGGAAATTAAAGGGTTCATTCGCCCCCGACTATATCTAACTACTAATATTTGACCTGTTGACAACTAAGGCAGGCGAGCAGCAGTGAGGACAAGGCGCTGGTCTGCGGCAGGTTGAGCATCAGCTGCCAGGGCCGGATGCCGCCGTCGCGCTGCGGGTTGCACGTCAACCACAGAAACACTGGCCGGAGGAGCTCCAGACTGTTCGATGATATTCTGGAACACAAACGAAAGTTTTGTATAGATCTTATATGGAAAATGTGCTTTAATTCTCAATATAAGTTAGAGTATTTTTTATCGTGCCACGGCAAAGTGAACGCTCGGACATCTGGTGGTCAGTTTATTTCATTTCATGTTTTTTTCTTAATTGCAATGAAAAACAAGTATCTAACAGTCGCAGTAAGAAGTTCAGCTTCTTTAAATATTCTCTGCCTAGATTGATAAGTAAAGTCAAACCAACTATTAAGTTCTTCGCGATTTCTACATTTACGAAAATTTATATGCTTTCGATAACATTATCGAAACCACCGCTTACGAATTGGGACGCCCCATTTTTTTGTCACTTCATTGTAGAACCCCGTCGAGTCTCCCGTGGCCCCAGGTGCACCTGGACTACTTTAGGTACTGAGAAAGTAGACTATCGTTTAGCGGGAAAGTACGACTATCTCTCTTGGTTGTCAGACAAATATGCCAGCCTATTCGAAACAAGATATTAACGAATCTTTCTAAAATTTCAAACTCCCATTTGTAATCTTTGCAGGTTTTCCTCCATCGCTTACAGTGGTTGATTATTTATGTACTTACGTGTAATCAGGATGTGTGCACAGAGCGTGCATCTGAGCCAACACATCATCTTCAGCCCCCTTGTTCTTCTCCAACACAGTGATGAATGGGTGCTGTGGGGACTTGAGCGAGAACTGACACTTGTACGGCTGCCCAGGGATGAGCCGTGACTTCAAGTCCAATGTCAATAGACCAGCCATCGTTGATATTATCGCTGAGTAGTTGCTGTGAGACAAATTAATTATAAAATTCAGTGAAATCATATAACGTTTTAGAAAAAATGTGTTTAATGTGTATGATAACTTTGGTGTATTAGTAAGGGAACATTATTTGTAAATTGCCGTTTTGTTTAAAAATTGCTTATCGACAATTCATAATTATTTGACATAATGGATGATCTTTTTACAAGGTGCAATATAAATCAGTAAGTGCTGTCTGATGTACCACAAAATTCAAATAAAGCGTAATAATTGTGATATAATGCACAGTGCACATTAACTTGTCTGTTATGATAATGCGTCAAGGAAGCAAAAAGTAGCAACTTTTTTTTAAAAGCATATACTTAATAATGTTATGATTGCTAACACTGTTATATAGTGAAGCCTAATCACACATTGCCCAGTATATATTACAACACTCCATTTATTTATCAAATACGTACCAACTGAGTCTGAGACAGCATTGGCACATGTGAGTTTGGTTGCATGCGACAAAAGATATCTTTGTTAACAAAATGTAAAATCCATATAGACGTGTGAAGGATGTTTGATAGGAAAATAAAAATATTTTCTATTGACATAAGGTATAATGCTTTAGAGTGAGTTGTCTATACATTTACAGCCTATAAAGGATCCTTAAATGTTTTTTTTTTTTTAAATAAGATAAGAAAAGATGACTCTGTAAGATGGTTGTGCAAAAAGAGAACTACATAATTCGTAAATACTTCTAAACTAAAACATTGTCAGGCAGTTTCTAGTGATTCATATACTTAAATGTTTTTAAACAAAAAATAATAAGTGATTAAAAAGTGGTATAATCATTTTAACGTGATTTCAATTCCAGGTGTATATGATTTTATTAAATAAAAATATAATTTCAAATCCTACATACATCTACATCTACTTAGCAAATTATTTTGTCCAGGTCTCACGTACTACTACATAGTTCATAGACGGACGTAAAACGCCTTACTTTCAATTAAAAACAATACTTACTGAGCCGCCGGTAACAAAGTGATAACCGTCGACATAGTGTGAGCTATTTCCAACACTCCCAACTCCACGAGGGCCATGAGGCCTTGGCAAGCTGTCAGGCTCACCAGGGCATCCTTCGCAGAACATTTCTCTCGCAAATACTTCAGCTCTTCATTCTCCAAAACAAATTTTTGCCGATCTACTAATTTGAAGTTCGATTTTATGGTACAAATAAGCTTATCTATAGCGTTTACGACTAACACGCTGTTGTTGGCATTTAATTTATATTCTATTTCCTCCATTATGTGTGGCAAATTTTATAAAAGAAAGCGTAATCCTAGCTTAAAATATTTTAACAGCTGTTTTTGCTGAAATTTGATTCCTATTTTTATCCGTCACTCGTCGTCAGCTGGCTTTGACAGTGACAAATTGGAGGTTAGAATAGGATTGTCATATTTAGTCGATTTAAATTTCAAGGTTGAGTAGATTTATAGTGACAACTATAACTATTTTGATATATTTTTAAGTATTTAATTTTTTATTTCTCCGTGGCGCAGTTGGTTAGAAACCTGAACCTGTGAAACGAGAGGTCGCGGGTCCGATCCCCGCACCAAGAGAAATGTTTGTGCGGCCCACAAATATTTCTTCCGGGTTTAGGTGAGACCGAAACTCGTAGTTTCTCATACCCACGACACAAGACTCGATCTAAGTGTGGAATTAGGACTATGCATGTGACTATTGGGTGTTGTTTATTTATTTATTTATTTACTTTACTGCTTTATATTATCATATTTTTACATGCTCTTTTTAATATTAGTCCGTAGACGGAGAAACTAATAGACGGAGTCACATCTTCTATCCCTTTTACACAAAACGAAACAGATTTATACATAACGTTCATGTAAGAAAGAGATACAAGCTTTTGTAGCCTGTCCTTATCGGCGTAACCGCTTGACTCCAGGAAATTTGACGTTTTGGAGGCAAATATTTACATTATTTGGGGTGGCCAGCGGTCCGACGGTTGATATTCCCTAAAACAAAAGATATCAAAAATTTAAATTACATATTAAAAGGCAAACTTCATTAATTATCTTTTATTTTTTAAACTTTTTCCTTATACGTATTGAACTGTATATGGTTGCGCAGTAGATATTGTTTTTGAAATAAAACTATTATTTACGGATTTTATCGCAGATTTGGTTTAAGTTTTGCTTTTTTAACTTCTCCACGCCACGTTTCGATTACTTTACAAATTTCGTGGTCACGGGGCGGACTAGATATTATTTTATATAGCTTTTATTACAATAATTTTTTATTTTCAGAACTAGCTATTTACTTAAATTATGTTCATGTTATACAGTGTTTTTATTAGTTCTGGGTGATGGCTGGTTACCCAGGCATGTATGTGCACTTTAGTTCCACTCAAAGTTAAAATATCGATATTTTAGCAATTATATTTTTTTAAAGAGCGGTCAAAGTTTCCCGATACCTTAGGAAAAACGTGTCAACCTGGCCACACTCCCACAAATATCGCTATCTCAAACTAGGTTACACGGTGGCTACCCCTGTGTATTAGTCACACTGAAAAAGCCTAATGTTGTTTATATGCCCGTCCTTGTTGCACATAGAATATCTGCCTATCTCTGTCCTGTTGTCATACCGCCCATTTAATTTAACTTGACGTCCAATGCATTAGGTTGTTTTAGAACAATTTATTTTACTGAAAATTGCATTTAAACAGTAAAAATGTCGACTCCGCCCAGAGAGACCATACAGAAACAAATCCAGCAAGACTGGGCGAACCGAGAGTACATAGAAGTGATCACAGGCAGTATAAAGAAGATTACGGATTTCCTCAATTCTTTCGGTTTGTAATTCATTTGCGCTGCCAATATGCTATTCACATTTCCTAACAAAACTTCCCTTAGGACCGCTATGCCAACTTTTCATAGTTTCAATGAAACAATTTAGCAATAGTTACCTACACAAAATTGGGATTTAGTGTTTCTCGAACCCACAACTGATTTCTAACAGCATCAATTAAATAACGTTGTCAACATGAAATCAAGTTCAATATTCTAGCACTACAAACTTTTGCCGCATAAAAGTTATGCAGCACTTTAACCATTATACATTTTTGAAGTCTATCAAATCAGAAAATGAAATTCAATCATAAAATAATTATATTGTTACATTATGCAGTAGACCTATGTGAGAAGTGATATCTAGTTTTCTTTCTGCTTTACATGAATACATAGTTTCTTAAAGATAGACTCATAGATGCTAATACCATGTATTAATGTTGTATATCTATTATTTTTTTCCAGATATGTCATGCAGATCCCGACTGGCCACCTTAAATGAGAAGCTAACATCCTTGGAAAGGAAAATTGATTACCTGGAGGCATGTGTAAGTAATTCAATTCTACTCTACTTTTTCACATAGCACTTTATTAATAAACTCAGATGATAATAGGATTAACTTTAGACCATATCTTTAGAATCAAATCTATTATTTTGAATAGTAAGGTATTCACCATTTTATTAATGAACATGGATGTACTTCAGCCTAATCTCCTGGCCTCTTTAGAGGCTTGTCAATGTCAATATAATGACAGCCTTAATGGTAATAGAAATAGGGCATATTTAAAAAAAAAATACATTTTGCCCATCGGTAGGTAGGTGGTTCAAGTAGCTGACACGAGAATCCTGTTATAGCAATCCACTTATTTTAAAAGGAAAAAGAATGAACCATGGCCCATAAAATTTTGTGTATTCTACAAGGAAATGGCAAAACCATTTACTTTTTCTCTAACATTTAATTTTTCATTAATTAGAGAATTGATTGATTGATTTTTCAATTGATTCGAAAATTATTAAAAAAGAAAATAGGTAGGTATTAGTATAGTCCACCTTGTATACAATGTATATGAAGTATAATAAATAAATAAAAAATATTTGGTTGGCCTAAGCCCTAGATCTAGTCTAGGGCAACCAAATAGTTACCTCTACATAGGTAACAACAAACATCAACCCTACAACCCGAAAATGTAGAAATTAAATGTAAATCATGTTTCCTTTTTCAGGTTACCAAAGGAGAAACGCTGACATAGAACTGAAAGGAATTGATAATAATAGCATTCCATAGACAATTTCCATGCTTATTTTGGTTAAGGGACTGCTAACGGTCTCTTTGTTATGTTTTAGATATAAGGCACAACCAAACTGATTGAAAAAATATTGATTGCAGAAGTGTCTGGTTGTCAATCATGAATGTATGGTATTGAGATAATGAGATACACATTGGTTAAAAAAATAATAAGCAAAGTTGAAGATGTGTTATATGGTCAAATAAATAAGGCTATATTTAGTGAATGTTTTTCGTGGTGTATGTAATTTTTTTTTACACTTATAAAAAACATTTGTGAAACAGATTGTGTATATTGAATATGAAGTTGATTGAATATGTATTTCTATCATTGACTCAGATTTTGAATATTTCTGAATATTTAAAGACAATATAGATGTTCATTCAAATTGCTGTTATAAATAAATTGGTAAATCTTTTTTGTAATGAGACTGCAGGTGTTTTAGTTTTACATGTTTGGTATCAGAAAATGGCTTTTAATAATTAGATCATGGATTTGCAAAATGTTAATTACTAATTACAATGAATGTTTGTTGAAATGAAGAGGAATGTAATGTTTATTTATTTACGATAATTTCATTTTTATACATTTATATCTTAATGTATGCATAGCTATAGATAATAGATGTTTATTGTACAGTAAATAAATAATAGTATTCTCTAATTATTGTTTATTTTAAATTAAAAAATATATACATGTATATTTTACAATTTTAATAACATTTACCAGTTGCATTTTACATCAATGCAACCATTTATTAATATTTAGTAAGTGATGCGGATTACGATCTTAATTAAAATTTAGAGAATATTAAATATTCCATGTTATAATCGTTCTAACATGACAGCTATTCCTTGGCCAAGTCCACAATTGGAGGTGACTACACCTCTCTTCAACCTTCGACGCCTGTAACAAAAGAAACTATAAAATTTTACGTTCTTAAACTAATACTAAGTTAGAATATTCGTTCAAGTGGTAGGCCACCCAGGGCACTGCACGCCTAGGTTTATTGGTTTTGTTTGTTTAGGAATCGGATAGAAAATCGATGTTATAGATATTTCGCTTAGGGACAGCCCTAAACTGCATTCAAGGCTTCTTGTACATGAAACTTTTTTCAGAGTTCGGCAGGATAGTCGCATAGCAAAACGTGCAAGCTTCTATATGGCACGGCAAATCTACAATCCACATATCGCTGCTTTAATTTGATAGTGGCACATAACTAAATGTAATTTTTATGATAATGTTACCATTTAACTCAAATTAATCTAAAATATCATGTGAATAAAACTGATATTTTTGATTGATTAATACGTTGATTTAAGCACCTTTCAAAGAGTTGTCAATATTAAAATAAAATATATAAATAATTACTTCTTTTGCTTTATTTAAACTGCTCCCCTGAAAAAAGTTCATTTTTGAGGTATGTCGTTATCAAATTAAAGCAGCGATATATGCAGGTATTATACAATTATAATCTTATTGTATTCGCCGTGTAGGTACGTCAACAAGCTCTTCTCGTAGTGATCCATACAACACTGATGATAGTACCCACAAACGGCGATTTAACCGTAGAATTTCACGCCGATAAAACGTGTATGTACAAAAGGTCTTATATTTATTATCCATGTATTTATTACTAAAAGTGTCTACATGTAGGTATTAAGGTCTCGCCTGTTTCCATTTTCCACTCCATTCACAGATACAGATGTAATCTGATGAATGACCAAATGATCAAACTATGAATATTTTCTGGTCTTCACTCACCCAAGCTCGTAAATCATATGAGTGGCCATTCTCGCGCCAGTGGCTGCGACTGGATGCCCAACAGCCAGAGCTCCGCCGTTTACATTCGCTCTACCCATGTCTATCTTCAAATCTTTCGTCACAGCCAATACTTCAGAGGCGAATGTTTCATTGATCTGGGGGCATAAAAGCCGAAGTATGGAATCGTGAATTTCTCCTCATTGTATCTAAGAAATGATATGTTCATTGAAAGCCGTATTAATCGCAGTTCAGTAACAATAAAAGATAACTCTAATAAAGAAATACGCATTTAAGATTCCGAGCAACTCTGCTAATCGAGTTAAAATGCTTAGGTACTAACTTTTCCCCCTGCATATGATACTTATGTTCAACAAATCTCAAGACACCAAAATTTAAATATGGAAAGCATTCCCTGCAATCACAATATGTATGTGGCATTCCTTACCTCGTACAGGTCGACGTCATTAGTTGCCAATTTATTAGCATCTAGCAGTTTCGTAACGGCTGTCACGGGTCCCGTAGCACTATCTTGAGGATCAGCACCAACGCATGCCCAGCCGACGACCCTCGCTAATGGTTCAAGATTATGCTGTTTAACTGCTTCTTCACTTGCAATAACTAAAGCTGCCGCCCCGTCTGCTGGTGACTAAATAATAGCGTATGATTTATAAACCACTCAAAAAGATGCTCGAATTTTTACTAGTAGAATAAATTATAGGGTCATTAGATGTTAGGTGTCTTTGTATTGGTCCAGGACTAAGATCACATTTTTTATGGGAATGTGTTGAACTATCATCCTCATTTAACGCTATTGGGATATACCAATAATGTTTAAAAACATACTAACATGTTTTACTTTGTAAATATGAATATACCCGTGGTAAAGATTAGCAACTACTAGGTAGTTACTACAGATTTATTAAAATTATATTTAAACAAATTACAAACCTAATAAAACAAATTGTTTAGATAATAGTTATCTTACTTTTTGAAACTATTAAAAAACCTAGTTTTTATGAGTAGCATACTTACGGAAGTATTACCGAGTGTTATAATTTCCCCGTTGTCTATCAAAACTGGCAGACGATATAAGTCTTCAGTAGTAGTGTCTACTTGGACTGGCTCGTCTTTGTCTACAACGACTTCCTTCTTCTTGATATTTAGTTTTACCCGCGTTATCTCATTAGAAAATGCATTCGAATTGTTAGCTAAAACACATCAGCTGTTATTAGATTTTTAACAGTAATATTATAGAAGTGGCTCTTTAACCTTGAGAGGTGGAGTTGGAGACCCTTGGAGGAGGCCTATGTTCAGCAGTAAACTTCCTATGGCTGAAGAGGGAGAGAGATGGTTAAACCAACAAATAACTACTGATATTTTTGGTTCTAAATCTTGGGATATAAATTATAGGATCTATTTATCACTTATCAGGTTATGAATAGTATGAATATCTTATCTTCCGTTGGTCTGTCTTTTAAATTCAGTTTGTATTCTTGATTACCTAACATCTATGTACGTAACCTTATTAGGATCAGGACCACTTAGTGGTTCACATACCAACTGGAATCCGCTGTAATCTATAGACAAATATGTACCTAAGTAAATAGGTTCTTACCTGTTTTCCACCTTAAAATACTTTCAGCAGTATATTCATCGACCTCCTTCCTTCCAATCCCCCTTGTTTTTGCCGTCTCTTCTGCAATCTTCTGCATCGTCAAGCCTGTAAAACTGTCTGGGAATAACTTCTTAATATGATCTTCTAGTTGGTACGAAGCACCAAGGGCGGTTCCAAAACGCACATTTCGGACCAGAAGTGGTAATGTAGACATTAATTCCGTTCCTCCTGCTAAGCATATGTTTGATGTACCCACGAGCATATCCTGGAAACATATTTGATCATTCCAATTCAACACTCCAGATAGTGACAAAATTAGATTTATACAGTTATTTAATAAGGCCATATATTTTTTTTTTTTTTTATTGCTATGAATGGCGAGACGAGCATGCCGTTCGCCTGATGGTAAGCGATACGACCGCTCATGAACAGTAGCAAAACCAAACAACCCCTTGAATTACAAAGCGATGCTTGGCATTCCACTGCGCTCGCCATCCTGAGACATAAGATGTTAAGTCTCAATATGTCCAGTAGTTACTCTGGCTACAATGCCCTTCAACCCGAAACACAACAGTGCGTTTACACTGCTGTTTGACGGGAGAAATAGACACTGCGGTGGTACCCACCCAGATGGCCTCTCACATATGAGAGACCTACCACCAGTAAATATATCACAAAAATATGGTTGTTACGATTCAGTATTACAAAAACCTCGGCTTTCTAGTCTTTAAATAAGTATTGTAGAAACTACTTACCACAGCGCTGGTAATAATGGCCTGTAGTCCGCTACCACAAGCTTTATTGACTCCCAGAGCCGGTCTGTCGATAGGAACTCCAGAATAAATGCCACAATATCGAGGAGTTTTTCCACCATCACATTGACTAAGCTAAAACCGATGAAGTTCACATTGTTGTGTATTTTTTAAGCTAAAATTGTTTCTCTTTTGAAATACCAGTAATTTTTATTCGTCTTTCGCTCACCACAATACAATATTAGGTACGATTGGACGATTTTAGGAATGAACCGAAAATTTCTATGAATAGTTTATATGTAGTTATAGATAGGTTAGTAATAAATAAACGTACATAGTTAACGTTCCCAACAACAGTTTGATCCACGAAGCTAGGGTCTACATTAGCCGAAGCTATTGCATCTTTTGCCGCCGCTGCGAATGCATGGCACGCTTGCCATTCTCGATACTGGCCGCCATAGCTACAGAAAGGCGTTCGTTTTGCACCCACTACATAAATACCTGAAATATTAATTACATGAAATAATTAGGGAAATCTGAATTACGAGAATATATTAAAGCTCTTAGGGCGAATCATGAGTAAGAGCTAAGTTTTAGCGGAAAATATTGATTTTAAGAACTTTTTGGCGATACAAAAAGATCATACATAAACTCATGCCTTAGAAGGGATAGGCAGAGATGCTGGTAGCAACCAGTAGGTACACCCATGTTGCACCTCGCGTGTTCCATCCATAATAAATTGGCCCGACCCAGGGTTCGTACCCAAAAGCTCAGCTTTGTAAGCATATTGTTGTACAACTACGCCATCGAGGCAGATCTTTACATAAAATTTTATATTAATTCAATTACATCTTTACATATATTTAATTAAATTTATAATATTATAAGTTAAAGCCGCCCCCAAAAACCTTCAAGTAATAAAGCCCCCAGGGCCGCATGGCGGGGAGCGATCGTCCCCATCGCCAGCTCCTTATGCCGCTTCTGCCTACCTATAATCTTGGTGGCAGGTACCTACATCTAAAGCCGTGTCTACAAGCAGAAAAACGCTATAAATTTACAATGATACCAAGTATAATACAAAGTTCAAATATAACTTTTCCTTTCGAAATCATTTAATAAAACGGGGCAATGTTCATAGGTAGGTAATATAAACAGAATGTTGTTGAATGCGATTGTAAACACAACCTATCCCAACATAACCTTAAATTATTTCGTTTATTTGCTAGAGTTTTTCTATTTTAAACGAGCATTTACAACACATTTACAATGTTTTCTTAATAATGTATTTAATTATTTATAAAAAAATACACATATAAAATAATAATTTTAATAAAAATATTGATTTAGAAATCAATAGCAATTCTCCAAATGACCCATACAGAAACTTCTAACTACGCCGTAAACACTTGGAACAAAAATAACAATTTAGAAGTTACGTCATATTACGTTATTCTATTTGCATAAACAAAACATTCCATCACGATATCTATATAAACACACCGGCATAGCGCGGCATAGCCACATGTAAAGAAATATGTATATATACTCCGTTACAGATAACACACACAAACATATGATATAAGAATTATGTAGTTATCAAATATCAACCAACCTTTGGACGATAATGCCATGGCTCCAAATTCCACTGTGAACACAAGCGGAATAAAAACGTGTTTCACTCTAAAACTGCTGTCGCGTACTGCTTGAGATATCTTATTTTATCTGCATTGATATTAAATTGTTTTGTTGGAGCATATTTAAAATGTTTACTCTCTTTGTACACAAAGATTCGTTTTACTTTACTTTTTGGTTAATGATATAGCAGATATAGCTTATGCTGTGTGTTCAGCGCGTAATGTTGGGAGGGTTCAACCCTCAGTTCAACCCAAAAACACTGACTACGCAATCAGCGGGCATCATTATTGAAGTGTGAATCTTCCACAAGTGCAGTACTTACAGACTACAATAGCTCTGCAGCAGCCTTTTTTGTAATTATTTTTCATGAAATTATAACAAAGAAGGATTCAAGTCCAAATTTCACTACAACAGTTTTTCGCTAGAATTTTGGCCCAGCTGTCATTAAATCCAGCTCCGATGCTTGGCCTAGTGAGTAACAAAGACGTCACAGTTCAGGTTCAGTTCTAGATGACAGCCTTCGGCTGCCGAAATGGGGGGCCGTGGGTTAGATCCCTACACCAAGACAAATATTTGTGTGGTCCACAGGTATTTATTTTGCGTCGGGGTGTTTGTAAGACAGAAAAAGTCTTTCGTAGCTCCTTATACGTACGATAGAAGACTCGATCTTAGTGTGGGGTCAGGACTATGTATGTGACTGTTGGGTGTTATTAATTTATTTCATTTGTTATAAAGTGAGACCAAAAATTATCTTGTACTATCTGACACCTATGACATGAGCCTTGCATCTTATTCTTACTGATATTGGGTAGCCTCTATCACTTTTAATTACATCACGTGCTTAAAGGTTTGAAAGTATCGAAATAAAACAAGATTAATTTATATAAAAAATATATTTTTTAATTAATTTATTTATTGGATCGATTTAATAAATAACAATATGGTTCGCCATATTTAATAACAATACATCTGCTTTCTTTCGGAACTCTTCACTGGTTAAACAGCCTCAAGAAGGAGGGCGATGCCCTGACCACCACCGATACATGCTGATCCGATGCCCCGCTTCAAACCACGGCGTCTGAAATAATAATTAGTGTTTTATAATTGGCAAGATATTTTATTTTGTCCCTTTTCAGTTTGGATAAATTATAAGTATGATCAATGATCAATTCATGGTGGCCTGTCGTTAAACGGAACAGACGTAGTAAGTTAGCATCTTGTTCACGGTGGTCGTGGGTCATGGGCTCTGTTTAATCTGACAAATTCGATATTCGGACAACCAAGGGCCTACTGTATAAAGTTTGCAACTGATAGAACCTAAGGTTAATTGACTACTCATAAATATAGTAATATCTGCATTCAATCATTAGTTACTTGACAAATTGCACCAATATTCTCGAATAAAGAATTATAAAATTAAAGAATAATAGCCGTAAAATACCTGAGCTCGTAAGCCAAGTGCGTTGTGATCCTGGCTCCTGACGCTCCTACGGGATGGCCCATGGCAATGGCTCCACCATTCACGTTCAGTTTGGCTTGATCCAGACCCAGCTCCTTGACACAAGCTAATGTCTGGGCAGAGAAGGCTTCGTTGATCTGTAAAATTTTAATTAATTATTGTCTTTCTTTTGCACAAGCCATTGTCATTAGACTCATTAGCTTTCATTTCACACTTTACTATATCTTTAACATGCTTTTATTAGCTTCGCCTGTATGTATGTATCTATCGGAATGTTTGAAGTCGATTTTCGGGCACTTCAAAACGTTGGATTGACTTAAATCTTGTATATTTATCCAGAACCGATGACAATACATTAGTTTATAAAGTATGTATCAATTCACTCAGAAATTCATAAAACTTGAGTTAAATACAGATTTTTTCAAAATAAAAAAATGTATTTTACTCAAGTTCTATAACGAGTTGGTTAAAATGTTTCCATATCCATCCTGTTACATTATTTCGCCTGATAAGTTGTAAAATTAACTGGTCATATATGAAGGGCAGAAAAGACCAATCTTGGTAGAGAACATTGCTGTTTGCTCAAGACAGCCGAGTAGATGTCATCAGAATTTCGATTACTTTCGCTTATTACTTATACATTTGAGAAACTAAAGAAGATTAACTAATCATAACATAAGCTGTCTGATGTAAAATGTGAGGTAGTCTGTTGGTAAACGGATCAGACGCGGTAGCCAACATGTTCACGGTGGTCGCGGGTTCGAAACATTGTGAGGAAACCTACATACGCGATTTGTATGAATTTCTATGGTATGTAAAGTCTGCCAATCCGCACTAGGCCAGCGTAGTGAACTATATAGCCTAACCACTCTCAATCGTACACTCGATTGCAGAGGAGGCCCATGCCCTGCAGTTAGACGTACATGGGTTGATACAGAAAATGTCTATTGCTGAAAATTACTGCCACGACTTGTTGAGCACAGCCTTACCTCAACTAAATCTACATTTTCGAGCTTAAGTCCAGTGACAGAGAGTAGATTCTGGATGGCGGGAACTGGTCCAATGCCCATAATGCTAGGGTCTACACCCACGAAGGACCAGGCGACTAGCCTAGCCAGGGGCGACAGCTTGTGTTGCGCCACTGCTTCCTCACTAGCCAGTACAAGTGCGCCGGCACCATCGTTCACTCCCTGGGAAAATTTTGAGACATTTTTTTTAATTCGTGGAACGGCGTGAGTCGTGATTTGTGTCGTTCGCCTCATGTTAAGCGGTACGACCGCTCATTAACAGTAAGAAAACTAAACAACACCTTAAATTACAAAGCGATGCTTGTCTATGGTAAACTTTATGGCCTAACCACTTCAATCGTAATCTCGTTAGTAGCGGAAACCCATGCTCTGCAGTGGGAAGTATATGGGCTGATACAGATACAGAACATGTGCCAAATTGTCCAATCAGCTTTTAATCATATATTTTAAGTCTCGATCGGATTAAAGAAACACGATATCTACATTGTAGTACATTCATCCATGTACCCTTTTGCTCACATATCTATTTATCTTACGTATTTATCAATAACATCATACATAAATTCTAAAAACACGAAAATATTGTTGAAATACTCACAGAAGAATTACCAGCCGTGACCACTCCGCCTTTCCTGAACAGCGCGGGCAGCTTGCTGAGGGACTCAGTATTGGTGTCGGGACGAGGGTGCTCGTCTTTGTCCATTACCACCTCCTGTCTCTTCACCTTCACCGTAACTGGCGCTATCTCAGCCTTGAACACGCCGCTGTCGTGAGCTAATGAATAATGAAAAGGAATTTCAGTATGATAATTCTTTATTAACAAGAGGAAGTTTCTCTGAAACCCGACATACAGTCTGGTAATTAGCTGTAGGTCTCTTTTTTACAGAATATCGTAATTTGGAGATACATGATACTATTTGAATGTAAGCAGGGATGTAAGACAGAGTTAGGACAAAACTTAAGCGGTTGCGAGTGTTTTTATTCTCGTAAAATAAAACGACTAGATATATGATATTAATAAACATCTCCTGCCAATCTATCTAGATTGTTCGTCATTTACATATAACATCACTTGCATAGAAGTGATTATGTCTTGAAGAAAATGAAAACGGTCTCTAACTAACCTGCTTTCCACCTTTGCTGTGACTGCAAAGCGAATTGATCTACTTCTCCCCTCTTCAGCTCGTATTTCTCAGCCAAGTTCTCGGCAGTTTGCGGCATGGTGAAGTTGCAGTAGCTATCCAAAGAACCAGCTGTAAGGGAATCCTCGAAAGGAATGTTAACTCCCAAGGGAACACCGAAACGAGTATTCCTTACAACGAAAGGCACAGCTGACATGTTTTCGGTTCCTCCAGCGAGGGAGATCTGAGCTGATCCGGTCATTATATCCTGAAGAAAACAAGATAATTCAAAGTTAAAGATAATGGATAAAAGGAGTCATAAAAAATGTGGTATTGACGAAAACGAGTTCGATTTATATAATAATACTTAATTGCATTAGTCAATTCGTTTAAGGCTCAACTAATATTTAAAAACTAAAAAATAAAACCGCTTAATTAACTAAACGGAACTACAAAAATCAATAAATTTATCCAGATGCTAGTTTTAGATTTGAAGTGCGTGGTGGCCTGTTGGTAAACGGACCAGACGCGGCTGCCAACATGTTCACGGTGGTCCCGGGTTCAAATCCCAGCGCACACCTCTGACTTTTCGGAGTCATGTGTGTATTGATAATCAATCACCACGCACTAAAACGGTGAAGAAAAACATCGTGAGGAAACCTGCATACAAATAGCAGTTTATAAGAATTTCTATGGTATGTAAGTCCGCCAACCCGCACTAGGCCAGCGTGGTGAACTATATGGCCTAACCACTCTCAATCGTATTGTCGATTGTAGAGTAGGCCCGTGCCCTGCAGTGGGACGTTTATGGGCTGATACAGTACAGTAGTTTTAGATTTAGGTTAGATTTTATTCGCATTATTTGTAATGTGGTAACTCACTTGCGCACTGTTAACGACTGCTTGGAAGCCCGAGCCGCAGAGCCTGTTAATGCCAAGAGCCGGCTTGTCCTGAGGAACACCGGCTTTCAAAGCCGCATGGCGGGGAGACAGCCCGCCGTCTGACGTTCCACTGATCTGGAAATGATTGAGACTTATTTTAGACCTATTTTGACACTACTTTAAGGCAACACATACGTTCATTATTGGCTTTTGTAGCCACCTGTGATTGGTGTGATTGTGGAAGGTGATTTAGAACCTTGTGTGGTCTAGTGTGTAGTTGATTGCAAATAAATACAACCAACAGTCACATACATCATCCCGATCGCACAATAAGATCGAGTCTTATGTTGTGAGTATCAGAAACTACAAAATTCTTTTCGGTCTCACAAACACCGAAACCCTAAACAAATACTTGTGGGACAAACAATTGTCTAACCAACTGCGCCTCGGAGGCTGTCATTAATTTCACATATATTTAGAATCCTAGTGCAAAACTGTCTGTAACCTGATATTTTTCGTGATTAAATTCGTGAACTGTCACTGTTTTAAAATATCCTGAGCTAGAATTATAAAACCTACAGCAACCTTTCAAACAGAGCAATCATGCTTACTGTTACCTATACCTCTGCTTCTTTCTGAATAAATAGTTTGTACACAATATCAATAAAAAAACACATCAAGGGACTTACACTGTACACTTGCCCAATGTTAGTAGTATCGATCAGTTCTGGAGCCACATTACCCGCTTTGAAGGCGTCTTTGGCGGCTACAGCAAGAAGGTCAGAAGGATGGAGATCCTTCAAGAGGCCACCCATCTTGCCGAATGGCGTGCGTTTAGCCGCCACTATGAAGATACCTGAGAATGGAGTGATCAAATAGATTTATAAAGGAATTCCGATCAGATTGTAGCAACTATCATTAATTTTTCGTGTCCATTTTAAGGCAATATTGTACTTTCTTGCAGTTGAGGATGTTAAAGAACTGGAGGATGCTAACAAAAGAAGATGTCCCTAGCACCGGCCGGGATTAACGATTGATAAATCGAATTTAAGGGAACATTGATTTCTTAGTCTGGGTGGCTAAATATCTTCAATTTAACTCTAAGGAATTCATTCTAATTATCAGGACATATTGGTTTTCTAAGTTAATTATAAAAGTTAAGTGAATTTTAGAATGCCTTGGCCTTGGATTAATATTAAAATGGATTCAGTAATTGAACTCGTACTTGCTGTAGAATACAAAAGTACGGCATAATTATGATTATAATAAATAAAATTAATTGTGTGAAAAATTAAATTCGAAGAAAAATGTTTTTAGGCTGGTTTTGAGTAGTTACCTACTGTTTAATATTTTTAAACTTGGTTAATCGGTTTTATTAAATTGTTTTTGGTAGTGGTGAAACGAGAGGCCACGGGTTCGATGTCCGCACCGGGGCAAATATTTGTGTATTTTTTGGATCTGGGTGTTTGCGGAGAAGTCTCTCGTGATTTATGATATCCATAATACAAAAGTCGTTCTTGGTATGGGGTCAGTACTGTGTATGTGACTGTGGGTGTAATTATAAATTTTAATTATATGTAAAGTTTTGTTACTTTACCCCTTTTAATAATAAAGTTATTCAATTAGACCTTAGAACTTGTATAAAATGAATGGAATATAATTTTTATTTGTTACTAAATTGAATTACTTACCTAGATTAGCTTATTTGCACATAAGTCTATATTTTATTAGAAGTTAGTGGAATTCGATAAATTCGAGGGTCAAGGGACAAGAGAAGACCAGCTCGTCTCAAAATGATAAGTTAAATAAAAAAAATCTTGAATGGCGAGGGAATTATACACTTTCATTATTTTATAAATAATTCATTAAAGGTAATAGGAGTTATTTAAAAAAAAGGTAATTTATTTGACAATAATCCTACAGGTAAGTACACGAGTATACTTTATGTTTTGTCACATTAATTTTAAGATACCCAAAGAATGATTAGATAACCGATAAAACAGCATTGCCCTCTGTAGACAGTGAAATAAATCGTTAATATCCTCTCATAAATTATTTAAAAGGGTCAGGTAACTATGATTTGCACTTTGAGCTCCTCCGCCTTAATATTACTTAAAGTTAAGTTCCTTGAACTCACCGACCATATTATCGGTTTTCTGTGAGGATGATTCATCCCCGATCCACTTACGCTCCCATCTAATAACCGCCTTCAAAACAAGGAATATATTCGTCGAATATTTTGTTTTAATTCTCGAAGAAACTTGAGCATATTTGGAAAGCTCTATTTTTTTCCATTTTATTTGTTTATTTAAAGCTTTATATATGTAGGTACATAGGCAGTATAAACACGTATAAAAGCGGTATTAATGCCTGAGGCATTCTTTGCCAGTCAATCTTTGTGTGGTCGAGAGAAATACATGGTAGTTGCTTAGCAATAAAAAAAGGTATAGATACATACCTTTAAATATAATTTATAAATATCATTTTTAATCTAGTTTTAAGAACATACAGCTCAATATTGAGTCGCAGCTCATGAATATTTTTCACAAGCAAAATAGCCATTTATCACTGAAATTAATGAATGAAATAGTTTTATATTAGGAATACGATATCTTCAAAACGACACTTGAACAAACAGTTGTATGAGAGTTTGAAGATTATGAAAACGAATGAAGCGAAAGTGGAATGTTGAGATCCAGCAAAGTAAAAACGCAAGTTCCGTCTCTACCACTTAGTTAATTTCATAATTCGAGATAATCAGTTGTAGGGAACTACTTAAACAAACTGTTAATAGTCACCTAAATAGTCGTGAGAATCTAAACAAAGTAATATTATCTACTATCTTTTAAAACTAAAAGCGAATTTAATATTATCATTTCATACATTATTTTTTCATCCTTGGTAACCAAGAACACCTTGGTGACAAAAGTTCATCGATCTTTGGACATTTATATTTATGAATTATCTATTAATAACTTTCAAACACATACCTTTATTGATAGCGACCGCCATGTTTTCACAAAACACGTTCGTTGTCGACCGAGCGCGCGCGTCACTAATTTAGCATCGAGTGCTTAAACAGTAAACTGATAACTGGTCCGTAATTATAAGCAGTATTGGGGGCAGTGACCCACGGGTATGTATTAATTTTTGTAATTTATTATATTCATAATACGTATTGTTATCAAGGTTTGTGCCCGATATGATGATAGGCGCCCCTTTCCTCCCTGGAGGGAAGTGACAAAAACATTTCCAACTCCTCCTATTATTAACTTCATGATTAATTTCGTTGCGGGTTAAATACAAGTTAGACATTCTCGGAGACTCGCGGAGCTTCAATGCTCGGGGTCATTAAAATGCGTGCCACTGTTGATCCTGGCTTACAGGAGTTGCAGTGGCGGGTGTGAGGGCGGGAAAGTCTCCATGTTCACCCCTATCACATCTATATTGTATACTTGATCATGATAGAATTTTATGAACTAAACGAAATCTACTGGAAATAGTAAGCCCGTAGTATAGATGTGGAGGCATGGGACTACCATGTGGTGAGTACCTATACATCCCATTATCCTATCATGCAAGCGAATGTAGACAGAATTTAAGAATTTAAGGTAAAATTAACCTTGATGATGATGAGGAACCATTGCCCAAAAATAGACCTAATTTTTTTGTTCTCCCACATCATGAGGGGGTCACAGCTCACGCAATCCGTCCCTTGCCGATAACATAAACAAAATATATTTAGGTGTATTATGTTATATCATACGTACATGTTATCTTTGTTCATGTGAGGTGCTGCTGCAGATAAAAAATATATTGTCGAACTGCCGATAACTTATTTAAAATACGATACATTCTCGTGATGTACTTTGGAATTGTAGTACAAAGTTTGTTTTATATTCATTTGCTGATAAATAATATTGCTCTTTTTGCCGGCTTATAGCGGTGAACTGATACGGGTGATATAATGATTATGATATTCATCCGAATTATTCATTTTTTTCCGTGCAGTTACCCGCAGCTTTGTAATCTCTCTTTGTAGGTGCTGTAATTCATATTTCAGTTTGGTATATATTTCACCTAGGAAGCAATAGGAGAGGTCTATGTCCAGCAGTGGACGTGGAGGGGCTGATGATGATGATGATGATATATTTCACCTTACTTTCTGAGTCCTAAGTAATAACATGATGAAGACATTTAATCAGAGATCGATGTACTTTTATCTTTTTTTCTTTATTTTGTCGTCAGAAAAATATAAACTACTAATTTCATATCTAGTAATATATAATTATTCTTATAATATAAACGGTGTTTGGAATTCGTTTAACATTAACAGTGTAAATAACCTGAGCCAAATAAATATTATTAGGTACGTAAAGTAAATTAATTTATTAATTACAGCTAATATACATTTTCAATTAAAATCGCGATTCCTTGACCACCAGCCACGCAGATGCCTGCCACACCTCTCTTCAGATTCTTACGCCTGAAACAAAATATAAAGTTGATGGCCTTATTCTTAAACAGTTTATAAACCTATTTTGTACTTATCGAATGTTTTGTCCCTTTCGAGCGACTATTGAATACAGTTTTAGCGAAGAAAACAAAATATTCGAGCGATAAAAGAAGTTTATAAACTGAGAATATAATAGCCCGTAATCATAGAACAAGAGCCAGTGGCCGCCAGATAATCAGCTATCATGAAGTTCCAACCGTGGTTGCTTTGGAAGTTATGTGCCAGATACATTGAAGCTGATAATTAAGTAAGTCAGCGTAAACAACACTTTCATAACACTATATAAAATAGGTATTATTCTATATCTAATCGCTTAATATAACAGATAAAGTTTATTGGTTCTCCTGAGGACTGTTGAACAAACTTGCGCTTAATATCAGCTAAGCGAAGAAAAATAGTTTTTAAGAGCAGATAGGAAAATATAATAAAAACCGCAACGTCAGAGCAATAGGTATTAAAATAACAAATCTTAATTCCAAGTTAAAAATTTACCCTTGACTAAATAGGTATAGTTATAAAATATACCTAAAACCACAACAACCATTTTGCTTTTATTACAATACAGCACTGATTTATCATTACCACCGAAAATGATGAAAATTTTAAAGCGATGAACATGACATAGAGTACTACACCCTATTCAACAGAACAGCGCCAACACTAGGTAAGTTTTTATAATAGCACTGTCAAGTGATGTGGCATTTTCTTATGGAAGTACACCGTAAATTGAGACTGTCTCACCCTTACACCCACCACTGCAACTCCTGTAAGCCAGGATGAACAGTGGCACGCATTGTAATGACACCGAGATTTAAAGCTCGGCGAGTCTCCGGGACTCTAACGGGATGTCTAACTTGTATTTAACCCACATCGAAATCAATCATAAAGTTAAATTAATAGGAGTTGGAAATCAAGTATTGTCCACTTCCCTCCATAACAAAACAGGTAAAACAGTACCTAAATAAAACAAGATAAATATTTAACATTATTATTAATTAATCTCACCGAAGTTCATGAGTAATATGGGACATGAGCCGGGCGCCCGACGCTCCAGACGGATGGCCCATGGCGATCGCTCCTCCATTAAGGTTCAATTTCCTATCCTCCACGCCCAACTCCTTGGCGCATACCACTGCTGTAGCTGCGTTGGTTTCGTGAAGCTATGAATGACTGTTATGATTATAATTATAAACTTTATCTTATACCCACTGGCATATAGCAAAGTGTACTGGGCTATTGTGCTGGAGTTATCGCGATGGAACTCCTTATCTTATTAGAGGGCAGTAAGACACAAGCAAATTCTAAAATGCATTAAAATTATTGTTAAAAGCTTTAAGTAGCAATGGTTGCAAAGAAACCCATGCAAATAAAGCTTATTGATAAATTGCAAAAACATCGATTCTTATTTATTTTCTTTAACCATGGCGTTAGATCAATTACTTCATTTTACTAACAAGAAATAATTAATCACCTCAAACAGATCTATATCATCAGTTTCTAATTGCGTTGTATCCAGAAGTTTCCTGATTGCTATAACGGCTCCTATCCCCATGATAGTAGGGTCTACTCCGATGCGGCACCAGCCTGCTATTCTTGACAAGGGTTTTAGGTTGTGTCGTCTCAGAGCGTCTTCACTCGCCAATATCACTGCTCCAGCACCGTCGTTTATGCCCTGAAATTCAATTTTAATAACAAGGAGATTTTAATTACGTTTTCTCGATAAAACTCAAGCTAAATAGAGGTTATTCTACTCACAAATAATAAAAATTATCAATTTATTTTGTTTGTTGTTACTTAATGGTTTCTGAAGACATTTTAAGCTGTGGGTAAACCCTTAACCTTGGATGCTTTATTAGAGTAGTTAACCGGTTTGAGACCTTTAATTAAACTTACACAACAATTTACTGGTGTAAGTAAATTATCTTTAGTCAAAGAAAGCAGTTTACTCAATTTGTCTAAAGATATGTCTGGCCGTGGACCTTCATCTTCTTTAAGCAATATCTCTTTTCCTTTGACATGACCTACAACAGGCACTAGTTCTGCATCAAAGTACCCATTATCGTTTGCTGAAAAACATTATAAACACGCCGATATTTAAGTAATTTTCATAACGTTAATTTCTTGTTACAATAATAATTAATTAATAATGCTTAATTAATTAATTAATAATTAATTAATAATTAATTAATTAATAATTCTTAATGCTAAGGACCTACATAATCGCGAGGTGTGCAATCTCAGGGATTATTTCCTTCACAGTGACGTGGATATGCATAGGGTTGTAGTTATGGTAGATAAAGGATTTACCCCGCTGTCTTTGGCGATTGAGAACTGGCGGAAACCTCTGGTGGTAGGCATTAAGGATCGCGAGGACATATGGAAGAGCAAAGAGCTGCACGGTCGGTTCTATCGAGCCCTTCACGGGCCTGATGTGGACCGACTAGCGTCTGTGTCTTGGCTGCGCTTCGGTAACCTCTTTGGGGAAACCGAAGGTTTTGTCTTTGCAATTATGGACGAAGTTATTAAGACGAACAACTATAGGAAATACATCCTGAAGGACGGTACGGTCGACATCTGTCGGGCATGCCACCGTCCTGGCGAGTCCATCAGGCATATTATTTCCGGTTGTTCGTATCTTGCTAACGGCGAGTATTTGCATAGACATAACCTAGTAGCCAAGATCATTCATCAGCAAATTGCTCTTCGATATGGACTTGTGACTTCTGAAGTGCCATATTACCAGTATGTTCCCCAACCAGTTCTCGAAAATGGTCATGCAACGTTGTACTGGGATCGATCTGTTATCACAGACAGGACTATTGTCGCCAATAAGCCTGATATTGTGATAATAGATCGATTGGCGCGCCGGGCTATACTTGTTGACGTCGCCATTCCGCATGACGATAACCTCATCAAAGCTGAAAAAGATAAATTGTCTAAATATTTAGATTTAGCACATGAGGTTACCGACATGTGGGATGTCGATTCAACAATTATTGTCCCGATTGTCGTTTCTGCTCATGGGTTGATACCAAAGAGCCTCGACCAACACCTGCAGAGGCTCTCAATTGACTGTTGGGTCAAAAGTCAAATACAGAAGGCAGTATTACTGGACACGGCACGCATTGTGAGGCGGTTCCTCACTTTGTCTCCCTAACCGCCGGTGGCTTGGGTCTTGAGCTTCACCACCGGAGGGTAAATAAATTATTTTTTATATTTTTATATGTATATTTTTTATAATTTATATATGTAAAAATAGAAAAAATATGTTAAATTAAATAAAGAGAATTAATTAATTAATATTTTAGTTACCTAATTTCTTTTTTCGTTACATTTACAAATCATTACACTTAAAACGTTAAACAAAATTACAGTACATTTTAATATCTACTAGTAAACTGCCATATCAATCAATTTCTGGAATATACGTACTGTTAAGTTTTACTGGTCTCTCATATGTGCGAGGCTGCATGGTTAGGTACCATCGCAATGTCTATTTCTCCCTCCAAACAGCAGTATAAATACACTGTTGTGTTCCGGCTTGTAGCATTGCAAATTGTAGCCTGAGTAATTATTGGACATAATGAGACTTAACATCGTATTTCTTAGAATGACGAGCGTAGGGGAATACCAAGCATTGCATTGTAATTCATTCAGGTGTTGTTTGGTGTTGTATGGGTTTTGCTACTGTACATGAGCAGTCGTATAGCTTACCATCAGGCGAACGGCATGCTAGTCACGCCATTCAGCGCAATCCAAAAATATTGCACTGTATAGATAACGATACCAGTAAAGCATGACGAAAAGTAATAAATATTTCTTACCCGCTTTCCAATTCCTCTGAGATCTCAAAGCGAATAAATCCAATTCTTCTCTTGTCACCCCGTACATCTTCGCTAGTTTTTCTGAAGATTCTATCACGCTCATGTTGCAATAGGTGTCGAAAATGCCTGCGATATTCATGTCTTCAAAGCATATAGTCTTGCCAAAAGGCACTTTTGTCCGAAGTCCTCTCACCAAGAATGGCAAGCCAGATAAAACTTCCATACCTCCTGCTAAAGAAATTTGAGCTGAACCGAGCAGGATTTCCTGAAAAAATCATCATACTTATAGATTACATTTATTTCAATTCAAGTCTATGCCTGCCTCGATGGCATTTTCGTATTACGGAACGGTTACAACGCTGACGTCTCGGGTTTGAATCCCGGGTCGGGCAAAGTTATATTGGATTTTTTTGGATTGGATACACCTATCATATCGTGGGAAGGAATACACCAGGCGAAATGTGGGTGTCCTGGTTGCTCCAGGGTTCCTCTGCTTACACATTCTGGGAAAAAAGGCGTAAGTTCATGTATGTATGTATGTCTATGTCCAGCAGAAGATTCGTTAGCTCTAATATGATCAAATATGAATGATTATTATTATTAAATATATTGCACTCTAACCAGATACTCGACTGATCGCATAGTAATCTATACATATAAATAAAATTGAAGTGTCTGTTTGTAAAGTGAAAATAAAAAAACATGTCCAACTACATATCGTTACATACACGATACCTATAACGAAAATGACCTCAGAATTTTTTTTGTCCGTCTCTGTCCGTCTGTCTGTTTGTTCCGGCTAATCTCTGAAACGGCTGAACCGATTTTGACGGGACTTTCACTGAAAGATAGCTATTTTTTGCGGGAGTAACATAGGCTACTTTAATTTTGAAAAACAAATTAGGGTTCCGCAGAAAAAAATAACCCTTAAATTTCGAGGTTGTTTTTTTAAATATGGTATTATGACACGCGGGTGGATGAGCTCATTATGTTTATTTGATTTATTTGGTTTAAAAAATGTCAGGCAGTTGATATAATAAGGAGTAACTCAGGCTACATTTATTTTAGAAAAAATCTTTTATTTTAGAAAAGTAAAGTTTTTGTTAAATTCCACGCGGACGAAGTCGCGGGCACAGCTAGTGTAAAATACGATTAATTGTAGGCACTTTTTGGACGGAAAACTACCTGAATCCACAAAGGAACAAATTAAAAGTATCAAAATCTTATGAATAATTAACACACTACTACAACATAAACCAATTATAAAAATATCTGAAGCGGATAACCGGCCCTCAAACAAGACAAACACGATAAAAAAATCTATGTACCTACTTGTAAACAGGTGGTCGCTTAAGTTCATATTCCGTTACCCTAAATCAAGTTCGTCATAAACGACCAACGTTGTCGGGACACGACTTGACCAAACACCTTTCGAAAAGACATATTGACAATAATCTATAACTTTTTTATATTACGGAGGTCATCATGGGTTGTAATGGGTTTTTAATTATGTTCTTCAAAACGTACCTTTGGAATTTGGACCATAATGACTATATCTGTGTCGGCCTATACACTAGGGTAAGGATCTCCTCTACAACCGAAAGTACGATTGAGAGGGGTACTAAAAAGTCCACCAAGCTGGCCTAGTGTGGGTTGGCAGACTTCACATACCATGGAAATTCTTATAAATCACTATTGTATGCAGGTTTCTTTACGATGTTTTCCTTCACCGTTGTAGTATAATCAGCTAGCTCAAAAAATCTCTGGACGTTAGGAGGATAGATCTAGAGTTACCTGTGTGCTAATTACAGCAGCATTGAGTGCTGATCCTGAAAGCATGTTGGTGCTGACGGCTGGTGTAGATAGTGGCACACCCGCAGCCAACGCCGCGTGCCGAGGTGCCATGCCGCCTGGAGACGTTGAACTTATCTGAAATAGCAATCATCAAGTTGTTTGTTTAAGTTTTGTGTACCATACAGAATAATTAATAAATAAAATAGCATGCATTAATTAAAATGCTAATTCCGATTTCGTTATGGATAAGTGGTTCATGGTTGTTAAGTCACTTACACTTACGTCACAAGTTAGGTTCACAAACCTACTCTGTCAAATGTCCCTGATGCGAAAAAAATAAATTTAGCTCTAAAAAGTGTTGATCATTTACTACTGTTCCCTGTTACAAAAATACTTAAGACTGGAATAAATAGAACGAGACCAGAATTACCCACCATTGATTGTTCAAAGTAAACTGTGGATTCGTCAAAATAGATTGCATTCCCAAGCTAAGGTCCTAATCTAATACTTAATAAATAAATAAGTATAACAATATTAACCTGACCAATATTTACGGTGTCTATGAGGTCAGGAGTGACTGCGGCCGCCTTCAGCGCAGCCTTCGCCGCCGCAGCGAACAGCTCCTGAGGCATCATCTCACGCAGCGCGCCACCTAGCTTGCCGAATGCTGTGCGCTTCCCCGCCACTATGTACACACCTGAAATTTAAACGTGGGTTTATTATCAAACCTGTTAGCCTACATTGATTTATGATACAGGCCTGTTCTATTTTATGTTATTTGGGTGGCTCACAGCTATCAATAACAAAAAAAAACATTTACTTTACTACATTTTTATATCATCTGAAAAACATTGTTATTATTTTGTGGAGTTGGACCTCACACACAACTATTTTACTGAATTTGATGTAGAAACACATCAGATAAAGTGAAATGGAATGAAATAATTTAACCCTACATGCAAGTTTTTTATTAACCGCTCAATTAAAAAGCAAATATACACACAAAAACACAATTACCTTTATTCACCACTACAGCCATGTTGCAAAATTAATATTGTCCTCTACAAAACATCAACACGACGTCCGCTCTTCTATAAATGATAAAAATATATGCTCAAATATGAATTGGAACACTCGTAAACCGGTCTGGATATTTGAATTAAGTAGCCACGGTTCAAGTGAAACAAATTACCGACATTGCCGGTTGCTTTTATTGTTCTAAGTTGTAACATTTATGATGAAGACAAAAGTATAATAATTTTTATTTATTTAGGCAGACTAAAGCCCGCTGCACACGACGCTTGTTTTGCTGCTGGATTGCTTGCGGGTTCGCCGATGGCTGCTCTGCTGGCAACGCTGCGAGAAAGTGACGTCACTGCTGTCTCTCAAGCGTGGTCGCGTGCTAGATTTCGGTGATCGAACGCGTGCTATTTTTCGTGATAGATTGCTTGCGTGTTTGGGGATTTTTATGTTTTTTCTTATAATTAGTGAGACTGGAAGGATCTTCAGGGCTTATACAAAAATGTAATATAAATATATTAAAAATTGAAGTATGAAATTAAAAATCCAAAAAATTTTGTAATAAATAAAGTTGAAATGTTATAGATACATACCCGAGCTCACTAAATACCATGTTTAGTAGAACATTCTGTCTTGTATCAGGCCGTAACAGCCACTCGCAACTCCACAATCGACGTTTTCGTTGTTCAAGCTCTCGTTTCCGTTTAAAAGCAATAACTGCAGCTGCCACAATAATAATTTTTCTACGTCAAATTATCTCAACTGCAATATTTTTTGTACTCGAGCGTTCGTGGTACTGCAGAACTTATGAATACTCGTGTTTTTAAGGGCGACGTCGCTTCGCATGCACGCCTAGCGGCGTGTAGTGGCAAGCATCGTGTGAAGCCAACATATCGAGAGAGCCATCATTGCACCCAGCGCCACAGCCAAATTTAACCCAGCAGCAAATTATAGCATGCAATCCAGCAGCAAAACAAGCGTCGTGGGGAGCGGGCTTAACAAACAGCTTACTGGATGGTAAGTGATCACTGCCACCCATTAACATCCACAACGCTTGGGAGAATGAGAAATAGAGGTAGCACAGGTCTAGTTGCACAACTTTTCATATACTCGCAGGTTTGATTGGTAGATGGGAGTCATCCAGGGCATCGTATCAATCTCATTTGAAATTCCGAAATTGTTACAACCAGTACTATCAAGATGGGAATTAGGCAGTTACGTCCAAAAATATACTATTTTACTGTTATAGGCTCCCAAATGCAACCAAAATACCAAAAATAGAAAGAAAACGCAAACTGTCTTTAACAAGTCTTTAACCTTTAATTCACCACAAAGAAGGAATGGAACATTAATGAAATAATTAAACGAACAAAAAATATATCGCGGTGGTCACACATACGTAATTCGTGTAATTAATTAACAGACAAAATTAATGATATCAACGTATGAATCTACGTAATATTCAAATTAAGGTAAACAAATATTAGTCATGAGGTTACTGGCACAACTAATCGCGTGCCGAGATCGTCAGAGATTAACTAATGTTTTGACCGAGTTGGATCCGTTTACATCGAGGATGTAAGCATGGGCTAGGATTTAAAAATGACAACAACTACAATTTCAGGATCTTTTTACACTCAGTACATTGATTGATGAATCTCTAATGTAGTAGGTATCAGAAATGTGTACCTACCTACCATTGAGTCAGGAAAATAATTATTGACCTTAGTCTGAAAAATGTCCATTTATTTTTTTATATTTATAAAGATTGCTATATTTTTAAGAAAGTATTAATATTTGAGATGAGGTATTATCTTCTGTAATACATCTCCTGATAGTATTGAAGTCGGAGATGAGATATATAGTTTAAACTTTAGAAGTTGTAAAGGTCGTAAAAACAATGATACTTCAAATATAAAAAAAGTACTGAAACCAGTTTGCTTGACCTGAGAATAGACGAAGGATCTTACGATTCACAGCACATGTTGATATTAAGCTAAAATCTAAATTCCATATCACCACGTTAGACATTTATAACGTGAGTATGAAAATTATGATTCAAAAAATGTAATTATGCAAACTGATTTACTAGTTTTCAACCCCGGTAATCCGGCCCCTGTCTAATCCGGCACCCCCTATAATCCGACACGATCGATTATTTATTATTGAATATTAATTTTTGATAATATTCGCTAATACATGACTGAACAAGTTACAACTTGTACGCATCATCACTATTGTGCTCGACGCGTTTTGATTCTGATTGCTTAGTTCGAATTTGACTACATGCGAGAGGATAGCGGTGCTAAATTTACTAAATTTGATATACATAATGAAGTATGATTTGTACTTCAGAGTAAATATATATAATACATATAAAGAATCTTATCAGTGAGTCTGTAATTAGTCGGATTACAAGGTACACTTTTGTAAAAAAAAAAAACGGACTATAGGGGGTCTTAGGCAGTACTCTATAATCCGACAAATTCGATAGTCCGACACTGCCCTACAAAATTTTTGTCGGACTACCGGGAGTCCACTGTACTCCTAACTCCACTTTAAGATCAATTAAGTCTTGCGTTTTTTTTTTATTGCTATGAATGGCGAGACGAGCATGCCGTTCGTCTGATGGTAAGCGATACGACCGCTCATGAACAGTAGCAAAACCAAACAACACCTTGAATTACAAAGCAATGCTTGGCATTCCACTGAAATGCGTCATGGGTATCAGAAGCTAGGAGAGACTTTTCGGTCCAACAAAAACCCAGTTGTTCATGTGCCTACGCTTCTAATTCCTTACTCGAATAATAAAACCTGCCTGTGGTGCCTCCTGCTATCCCCTATTTTGTACCCTGATACTGTAATGCGAGCTCGCTAATCTGCTTACAGCGGAAGCAGAACTTCCGTATTCAAATGTAACATTGGAAATCTTTGGTGGAAGCCTATAATGTTAGAACCTGGTATACCTCATCCAGCTTTCTAAGAAACGACTAAGCCTTGAAACTAAAGGAGCAATTATAAAAAATCCTATTTTGAGCAGCAAACATAAAGTGCGTGCGCGATACTCGTATTTCTTTTTTATTAAATTCCTAACGTGAATAATTTTGTAATCATAATAATATTCACTAAGTGAGCATGGTTCCGCAACAGCAATTTACAAGATCGCAGTGTAGATTAGAGATTATAGGGGCCTTGTGCGGATGCCTAATGGTAAATGGAGATATGATGCCAAGTTCAATAACCTGCGATCTTATCACTAATGATACTGGGGCTGATTGTTTTATATTTTTTAATCGTAAGTTTTTGCTACATGCTATGAGCCTTCTTAACCCAATGCTGAGCGCGAAATTCCTTTACAATCAATATCTCAACGGATATTGCTTACTTAGATCATGGGTCATCACGTTAATATTCGTATACTGCGTGTTAACGAACTTCACATACTTATTTATTTATTAAGTACAGGTATACAAAACAGAATACAGCCAATTAAACAGTTAAAAAAAAATAGCATAGTTATATAATCTAGGAGGTATCCCTAACTATGTATACACAACATGTTCTTATTGTTAGAACTAAACATAATATAAAATTAAATCAGGAAATTAAAAAATACAATAATATTAAAGAAGAAAAATTGAAACAATAATAATAATAATATACATACAATTTAAATTTGGTAAAATTATTAGCGAAACATTTTAATGATAAAATTCCAAATGGATCCTTAGTAAAAAATTAATAAACATGAGTTAAATTAAATTAGTAATTTAATTACACAATTTTGAATTATGGATAATTTACATAAAAACATTAATATGACATATAACATTGTATTCCAACAATTATTTTAACATTTGAACAGTCTTAACCTGTCTCTTGAAAACATTAAGTTTATGGTTAAACACGTCAATTTGGGTTTTGCTACTTACACAAAGATCATTGTAGAGTCTACACATTCTCGCCATAGGATTGTTAAAGGAAATATTGTTTTTATACGCTTGAAGAAAAAAGGTTTTAGGATTGCGTGTGATATAATTAGTATTTAGATTTAAATATGATAATAATTTTTGAGAGTCAAGAGTACCAGAGGAGTACCTTGTTAGGATTTTCTTAGTATGCAGGTTCAAATAAATAAATACACTCAACAGTCACATACACAGTCTGAACCCGCAATATGATCGAGTCTTGTGCCGTGGGTATCAGAAACTATGAGAGACACTGACACACCCAGACCCGATACAAATACTTTTCTCACAAATATTTGCCTCGGTGCGGGGATCGAACTCGCAGCCTCTCGTTTCACAGCCAGTGTCTAACCAACTGCGTCATGGAGACTGTCACCCCAAGTGTCACAACGCTTGTAAATAAAAGAAACAAAAAATTATGTTTGTATATAGTTTATTGTTAACAACCATAAATACCTTAGAAAAATATCGCCTTATGTATATAGTTAAACAAAAATATTTATTTGTATATTACATTGTATTCATTTGGTGATTATTGTATTTGCTTTCGTTTCGTTTCATTTGATTAAACGCCTCTTAATTCCACATATAAACCGTACATTTAAAAATAAATTATGACTATCGAATATTTTGTTTTTATTGACTTAAAACTAATTTTTTTTTGCCCCATACTCAGAGTAGAGAGAAGTAACATAAGAAATATTATTTTTAATATTTTTCATGTTACAGATACAACAGGCAGGATATTAATAATACTTGGTTGGCCCATGCTTGGTTGGCCCATGGTTGGTTTACATGCTTGGCCCCTTTGGAGCAAACATTTGTGTGTGGCACAAACATTTGATAGGTTGGGGATGGTAGTCTAGATTCTAGATTCTAGACAGCTTCGATCATGACAGCGATGCCTTGTCCGCCGCCGATGCACGCTGATCCGATACCGCGCTTCAGACCACGGCGTCTGTAAAAACATACAATATACTGACGTTTGTGTATGATAGTAAATTTGCACTAATATTCATTGCCAAGTCTAGATAATTCTTCTAGTCTAGTATGTGTACAGATAATATTGATAATTTCTTTAAACGTTAATTACTTTTTACTAATTAATTATTAATTAATTATATATATGTAAATAAACTCATGCCTTTTTCCCATAAGTTTCGCCTTGTATATTCCGCAACAAAACGAAACAACAAAAACAAAAAGAAAAATCGGACCCGAGACCTCTGCTTTGTAACCATACCATAGTACAACTAGGCCACCAAGGCAGTCCATCCTATCATATATTAATAATGAACTGCTCTGATTTAAACCACTTGGAAATGTTGTAATAATCACTAAATTGTAAACTGGTTTTGTAAAAGAGCAACACTAGACTTTCTTGCCCGTTCTTCTCTACTAGTGAAAACCGCTTTCCAATAAATAAAAAAATGATTGATCTTAATGACATAGAACATCTTAATAGATTCAAAAATATTTTCATTTTCATTTATCCTTCTTAGATGAGATAAAAGTCATCTGGCCCACTCACTTGAGCTCGTGCACGAGATGAGCGGTGATGCGGGATCCCGAGGCTCCCAGGGGATGTCCCAGGGCGGTGGCGCCTCCGTTCACGTTCAGCTTCTCGATGTCCAGCTTCAGGGCCTTCACGCAGGATAGAGTCTGCGCTACGAAGGCTTCGTTGATCTGGAAGGGAGAGGGTGGTGTTAGAAGTTCGTGGAGATGTAGTCAACAGTTAGAGATTTACTTCTTCGGAGATATCACATAGACATTGTGGTGTGTTCTACAAGATAAAAGTAAGTTACAAAAGTAGTGTAGTTATGTGTTTTAGATTCTTTTAGTTGATCATTATCCTTCAGTGACTATTAGTTTCGATAATCGAAATAAGAAGTCAAGAATCTAATATTAAAACATAAATTACATGAAATTACCTAATTGGTTTACGTTATCATCCTATAAAAGGTTCTCTCCAAAACTCTTAGGTACCTACGCATGATGTGGAATCCTGGACTAAAGTGTATTGTAGTGTATTCATTTTCCTATAAGTTTGTTTTTCACGATATTCCTCTAGCAGTCGGGTTGCAACATTTTTGAGCCCCAAACCATGGTAAAACATTAAAGGCACCCTGGATGTATTGATCCTGATTTACCTAAGGCATCGACAACTTTACATCCTCACCTCAACAAGATCAACGTCATTGAGCGTCATCTTGGTGACCTTGAGCAGGTTCTCGATGGCTGGCACCGGTCCGATGCCCATGATGCTGGGGTCCACGCCCACGTACGACCAGCCCACCAGCCGCGCCAGCGGCTTCAGACCCTTGGCCGCCTCCTCACTGGCCAACACCAGGGCTCCTGCGCCGTCGCTGATACCCTGAGCAGGAATTAGTAACACGTTGATATACTGTATCTGTATCAGTCCATATACGTCCCACTGCAGGGCACGGGCCTCCTCTACAATCGAGAATACGATTGAGAGTGGTACGGCCATAATATTTTCCACCACGCTGGCCTAATGCGTGTTGTTGATATACTAAATATGCTATATTGTCCTTTCTCCTTTCTCTTAGAATTTGTACAAATAGTTGATGACAATTATGATAGTGTACTATTTGTCCGGTACTCCTGTCAATAATTATTTTGTAAATCATAAAAAAAACAGTCGAATTGAGAACCTCCTCCTTTTTTAAAGAAGGTTATTTAAAATAGATTTGAGGTTAGCCCTTACTGTTTTAACCAAGATTCCGTATATCAGCGATTCTCAAGTTTAAAAAATAATCGATTGATATTTTTTTTATAGAATTGCTCATGAGGACCTTGCGAAGTGAAATAAGGTCCTCCCTCATCCTCATTTGACGAGATTCCCATCACTAGACGCGACGATATGCTAGAAAACTTTAGTATGTCTACTCACAGAAGCGCTACCGGCTGTGACAAGTCCCTCCTTCTTGAACACCGGCGGGAGTTTCTTGAGGCCCTCGAGCGTGGTCTGCGGGCGAGGGTGCTCGTCCACATCCACCGTCACCTGCTTCTTCTTGATGGTCAGCGTCACAGGTTCGATTTCCGCCTTGAAGACTCCAGCGTCGTTGGCTGTTTCAAGGGAAATATTCATCAAAGTTTGTGTTTAAAAAATTTGTCAGATCATTGATATAAATATATGGACAGAGCGGAAAGCGCGTAAAGTGTTCCGATGTAGCTGGTGCGCGCGCTCCAATACACCTCTAGTGGAGTGTTACTGAAATTATTAGCTTGTATTATGACAGATAATTTAATAAAAATGGACATAGTAATTTATATCACCGTTTAAACGAAATCCCTTAAATTAATTTTAATATTTATTTTAACGCGAGTTTCACGGTCAACTTTTTGAAATTCCAAATTTACTGAAGGGCCTATCCTTAGTTTTTCAATCAATGGTCACGTTTAATTTCTGTAATTGATTGAGGATGTTTTAACTATCGACTCTAGTGACGGTTGGTGATCCTCTTTAAATGTGCCGTTGGAAAATTGACGCATCTATAGGTTAGAGACTAATTACCAACTGCCTATAAAACCATAGGGAGACAGGGGTGGCTGAAAATCAGCTTAGCGGTACTTAGTTGCCGATAATAAGCTGAGTCATTTCCTATTGCACTAATTTGAAGCAATAATTATCTATTTTAAGTACACAAACGCTATACGGCTACCATAAAACACAAAATAAAAGGACAGATAAGACTTCACTGACAAGTTTTCCACCTCTGCTGCGACTTCAGCGCGAAGTTGTCCACCTCATCCCTGGTGATCCCGAACTGAGCTCCCAGCTTCTCAGCGGTCATGCCCATGGGGAGACCGCAGTAGGAGTCCGAGAGACCAGCCCATAACGTGTCCTCGAAGACATAGCTGCTTCCAAGCGCTGTGCCGAAGCGGACGTTCCTTACCGCGAAGGGAGCTTGGGACATGTTCTCCACTCCACCTGCTACGGAGATCTTGGCAGCTCCGGTGAGGATGTCCTGTTAAAGATTATTATATTTTAAAGTGGCACGGCATAATGACTGCACTGCACCTGATGGTAGGCTCAAATGCCGTCCACGCAGAGATTGCCATCAGATGGCGGTCCCATGCAATTCGATAAAATTATGTAGGCCTGCTAAGATGCTTCTTCACGCTACGGGAGGAGGGAACACTTGTGACGGCAAACTATTCCACAGCTTGACGGTGCGGTGCAAAAATACTTCTTACTTTGCAAACCTTTTGGTTCGCGCCGTCAAATCATTGGTTGGGATCATTAAGATGCCAACTATTTCTAAAGATCGATCAGGCAATCCCTAGGAGCAGCTAGTATCGAGAAATGGTCAATCCATGACTGATGTCAAAATTGTCATGTTTGCTAAAACTTAACTAGTCGCTGATCTGCCATCCTCATGTTCTAAGTCAGTCTTACCTGTGCACAGTTTACAATGGACTGGAATCCAGATCCGCAGAGCCTGTTGATGCCGAGCACTGGCTTCTCCTGCGGGATGCCGGCCTTGAGTGCCGCGTGGCGGGGCGTGTAGATACCGTCCGTTTGGGAAGCCTGCCGGAAGATAGGTTAAGTAGAGATGTTGGTATACACGTCATCGTCATTTGCAGTACATACTACATCTAATTCATTATAATAAATATCTAATTAAAATTTAATTTAAGTTGAAAATGAAACTTGAAAAGAGATATTTGAAATATATGGATAAGTCTATTTTGATTTTTCTTTTTTTTATTGCTGTGAATGGCGAGACGAGCATGCCGTTCGCCTGATGGTAAGCGATACGACCGCTCATGAACAGTAGCAAAACCAAACAACACCTTGAATTACAAAGCAATGCTTGGCATTCCACTGCGCTCGCCATCCTGAGACATAAGATGTTAAGTCTCAATATGTCCAGTAGTTACTCTGGCTACAATGCCCTTCAACCCGAAACACAACAGTGCGTTTACACTGCTGTTTGACGGGAGAAATAGACACTGCGGTGGTACCCACCCAGATGGCCTCTCACATATGAGAGACCTACCACCAGTAAAACTTACTTGTTACCAGATTTAACTTACTTGTTTTTTTTAATGTGAAATTATTATTATGATACAAAGTAGAAATATTCCTTTCATTTAACCATAATCCAATTCCATATAATTATTTGTCTTATTATTTTTCGTCTTTTTAGACTCACCGAGATGACCTGTCCGACGACCATGGTGTCGACCTGCTGGGGCGAAACCCCGGCCTCCTTCAGCGCGCCCACGGTGGCGATCGTCTGCAGCTCAGTAGCTGATGTGTTGCGGAACACACCACCGAATGTACCGAATGGCGTGCGCTTTGCACCCACGATGAAGACACCTGGAGGCCACAATATTTAAATAAGTAAACCTAATGACTTATCCGAGTCATGTGTGTATTGATAGTCACCACGCACTTCAACGGTGAAGGAAAACATCGTGAAGAATCCTTGCATACTACAGCGAATTTGTAAAAATTTCTATGGTAAGGAAAGTCGGCCAACCCGCACTAGGTGAGCGTGGTGGACTATATGACCTAACCACTCTCAATCGTACAACCGATTGTAGATGAGACCCGTGGCATGCAGTGTCCTACAAGGTTTGTGGTGTAATTATAAATACACACAAAGCTCAGGTCTCGGGTTCGAATCCCGGGTTGGGCAAAGTGATATTGGATTTTTCTATTCATTATCAGCCCAGAGTCAGGAATTTGTGCCCGATATGGCGATAGACTCGCCACCTATCACATTGTGGGACGGAACATACAAGGCGATATGTGGGTGTCCTGGCACCTCTGCCTACCCCTTCTGGGAAAAAGGCGTGAGTTTATGTATGTATGTATGTAGCGGCTCGGCCTGGCTTTGTCCGGGTGCAGATACACTTTTTAAAAAATATTCTATCGCCTATGATCATCCTATGTATTGCCATTATTAGAACATAGATGGCTTTTTGGCCCATCGTAATATGTCAGTTGTGACCACGGAACCACACAGGCGCCATAAAAGTTTGCCATTATGAATGAACATTCCCTCATTAAGGCTATAATTAATATAAATTAATTAAATCAAAACGAGTTTTAGATGAAATTCCGTCACCTCGATTCAGATCTTTATTATTTACATCACACGTTTACACGAAAACAAGTTTATAAAAAGTATTCCGCTATCAGATAAAGTAATCTGAATGAATACATTGTGGGTTGAACTTTGGAAATATTAATGGACTTTGGAATGAGTAATACAGTTGGATGTAATGTATTAACATTATCGAGCACATCGTAAACATTTATCACAATATAAACTACTTGTGGACTTCGTACTGTTTTCGTGAATTTACAAACTTCTTTAGGGGGGACAAAGTGGAGAACCCTATAAATAAATAAATACACCTAACAGTCACTTATATAGTCCTGATCCCACACTAAGATTGAGTTTTGTGTCGTGAGAATTAGAAACTACGAGAGATTAGTCGGTCTCACAAACACCCAGACCCGAAATAAATGCCTGTGTATTACACAAATATTTGTCTTAGTGTGGGGATCGAACCCGCTGCCTCACGTTTCAACGGCGTTCAACCAACTGCGTCACGGAGGCTGTCAATGTTGTAAAAATGATTAATTTTACTATGAATGGTGGAGTCGGTCGAGGATATCCCAGGGCTATCTATAAAACAGAAGACCTATGAAAGAAAGGCCAGATGCGGATTCCTCAAAATCGATGAACAAGTATGAAGAGATCAATGACCGTTTTTTTATTGCAATGAATGGCGAGACGAGCATGCCGTTCGCCTGATGATAAGCGATACGACCGCTCATAAACAGTAGCAAATCCAAACAACACCTTGAAATACAAAGCTATGTTTGGCATTTCACTGCGCTCGCCATCCTGAGACATAAGATATTAAGTCTCTATTTCCAGTAGTTACTCTGGCTACAATGTCCTTTAATCCGAAACACAATAATAAATTTACACTGGTATTTGGCGGGAGAAATAGACAATGCAGTGGTACCTAGTACCTACCCAGGCGGCCTCACACATATGAGAGACCTACCACCAAAACACACCATAGTCACTGCAATGGAAAAGTACAAGTTTGTCTCTGTATAAAATAAAATAACTCAAGGTTTGTAATTAATTATACTGCATTATTAAAGGACTTTTAATGTTAATTTTATTTATTTGTTCCAACCGTGGAAAAAATATTTTTTTCTTTGTATTTAACGATCCATTGTTCTTATTAATTTTTATTATTTAAAGATATCTCTACTTACAAGTAGTGGAATAATTGTTGCACTGAATTGCAACCTTTGAAACTATTTAGTCTGCATTTAACTTTGTCATGGGACGGCTTTCTCTTATTGCAAGTTATTTTGTGTGTTACCTGACTGTTTTATTTGTTTTATGACAGTTGCAGCAGTTGGTTAGAACTTAGACGTCGTGAAACGAGAGCCCGCGGGTTCGATCCCCGCGGCGAGACAAATATTGGTGTGATCCACAGGTATTAGTTTGAGACCGTAAAGTCTGTCGTTTTTTTTTTGAGACACAAGACTCGATCTTAGTGTAGGTTAGGACTATGTATGTGACTGTTGGGTGTATTAGTTTATAATTTAACGACTGCTATGATTATTGTCTTATACTTATTATTTCGAATTCAGAATAAATATCTTTAAACCCAAGGATTCGGTCGTGAATAATTATTGGTTCTGATATATCGGAGTTTTTTTATTGTAACGAGGAGTTTGCGTTATTATCAAGTTTCTGTTCAAGCTATTTACAAGTATATACTGCATAAATATAAATAATGTCATGACCAGTTTATTGATTTATATTTATTTAACGATATTATTCAACATACAAGAGTCTAGACTACACTAAAGCTTATCATCGTTTGGACATTAACGTTTCATCGAATTTTATTTGATCATACATTTTGTATTCCGATGAATTAAAGCGAATATCATATTTTTAAACACATGTATTTTTGTACAATATTTCAGACACTTAATTTAAAAAGCACAGCATATTTTAATTTTGCAAAAAAAAATCTGTTAAGTTATTATACGGCATCAATTGTTGATCATAATGCACCTAATAGAAGTAAATATTTTGACAAACTAATTGTTTTATAATATTTATTCCGTGTCAGTTAAATCTGACAAAGGAAAACACTATCGCCATGGAAAATTCATTTCGTTTTATTGCGTTATCTTCTAAACGTTTGTGGTGGTATTCCTAAGTTATCGAAGCTTTATAAAGCCGTTAGAGGTCTGTTAAAATTGTTTTTCATAATCGTTCGATAGAGATAACGCTATCTCTATCGAACGATTATTCTTCTATCAATTATGTGGCTTGTAAATAATCTACCATGTAAAATGAATATAATAGTCCACGCTCAAACATTGCTAATTATGAAAGAAGTGCAGAAAAAAAGCAGATACTTAGATACACATATTGACATAAATATAAAATATTATATGGATAGGACGAAGAGCGTGTAAAATGTTCCGACGTAAATGGTGCGGGAGTGTTGCGTCAATTTGATTTTATCTGCATGTTTTATACCGGGTATCTCAAGACTGCTACCGAAAACGAAGCAGGGTGGTAGTTTTAGTGATTACAAACACAATGCAGCTAAAAATTTTGCTAAGAAACGCGACAATATTTTTTATAAATTTTTAAATATCGTCATTTTTGGGTGGTAAATCCATTGTTTTTGGTAAAATAATAATTTAAACTCTTTTATACCTTAGAATATTTACAAATAAAAGGGTATACACTATTATTTTACGAAAAAATGTATTTAACACCCAAATACGACCATATAAAATCTCCCTGGCCGGCGGGTCAAATCCCTCCCATCGACCGCGAACCAAAAATACTCACACGGTACAACGTCATGCCCGAACTCAAGCCAAAAGTTGATATTAAACTAAAATCTAAATTCCATATCACCACGTTAGACATTTATAACGTGAGTATGAAAATTATGATTAAAAAAATATTGATTATAAACTAAAAAAACACGCTTTCATAAACGATCCAACTAAAAAGTTAAAAATAATTGATAAAGAATTTAAGATTAGAAGAAGCGTGGGGTGCTGGAGGATAAGTAATAGGGAATATGCACGAGACTCCAAAATAAGTCAAATATTTATTGTTGTAATCTTTATTGATATAGAAATATATAGTTAAGATATTTTTTTAAATTCATCAACTCTAAATCGGTAAAAAAAATACTTAAAAAATGACATTTCAAAATTGCCGCGCAATTTTTTCGAAACGTTTGAAAAGGAAAGTGACGACAAAGTACACTATCTTATGAAGTTTTAGCTTGTTGGGTCTATTGTTTTATGTTTGTTTAAGAGTTATTTTGTGTTTTTGTTGTATTATAAAAAAAAATGATTATTTGGTGACGAAATACAGTTATGTAGCAATTAATAAAAGAAGCTTAATCCAAATACTACGTTGCTGACATAGTAGACTCTGACGTCACAGCGAGGTCGCGCCAAAATGGCGTTTAAATGCTCCGAAACTGATAGCAGTTTTTATTATTTTTTTGTACTTTTTTGATTGATATTTTTAAAGCCTTATATTTTTTTCTGGTAATGTAATGACATACAGAATCGATTGAAAATATAAAAAAATGGCATGCATATTCCCTATTATTGTAAGCACCCCACGCTTTGAAACAATGGGTATCAGAAATTACGAGACTTTTCTGACACAAAAACCCAGTTGTTCATGTGCCTACGCTTCTAATTCCTTACTCGAATAATAACACCTGCCTGTGGTGCCTCCTGCTATCCCCTACTTTGTATCCTAATATTGTTATGTAATCTAGACTCCAGCCCAATGACAAGTTAATAAGTGATTATTGATAGCAGCGCCAAGCTACGAGCTAGATAATCTGCTTACAGTGGAAATAGAACTTCCGTATTCAAATGTAACATTGGAAATCTTTGGTGGATGCCTATAATGTTAGAACCTGGTATACCTCATCCAGCTTTCTAAGAAACGACTAAACCTTGAAACTAAAGGAACAATTATAAAAAATCCTATTTTGAGCAGCAAAAATAAAGTGCGTGCGCGATACTCGTATTTCTTTTTTATTTAATTCCTAACGTGAATAATTTTGTAATCATAATAATATTCACTAAGTGAGCACGGTTCCGCAACAGCAATTTACAAGATCGCAGTGTAGATTAGAGATTATAGAGGCCTTGTGCGAATGCCTAATGGCAAATGGTGATATGATGTCAAGTTCAATAACCTGCGATCTTATCACAATGTAACTGGGGCGAATAGTATATTTGTCTCGGTGCGGGAATCGAAACCGCAGCTTCTCGTTTCACTGCTGGCGTCTAACCAATTGCGCCACGGAGGCTGTCACCCGAATACAACGCTTGTAAATAAAAGAAACAAAAAATTATGTTTGTATATAGTTTATTGTTAACAACCATAAATACCTTAGAAAAATATCGCCTTATGTATATAGTTAAACAAAAATATTTATTTGTATATTAAATTATATTCATTTGGTGATTATTGTATTTGCTTTCGTTTCGTTTCATTTGATTTTGTGCCTCTTTATTTCACATATAAACCATACGTTTAAAAATAAATTATGACTATCGAATATTTTGTTTTTATTTCCTTAAAACTAAATTTATTTTAGCCCCATACGCAGAGCAAATATAAGTATCATAAGAAATATTATTTTTAATATTTTTCATGTTACAAATATAACAGGCAGGATATTAATAATACAATCCCACAGGATTATTTTTATGTTCCATGCTTGGCCCCTTTGGAGCAAACATTTGTGTGTGGCACAAACATTTGATAGGTTGGGGATGGTAGTCTAGATTCTAGATTCTAGACAGCTTCGATCATGACAGCGATGCCTTGTCCGCCGCCGATGCACGCTGATCCGATACCGCGCTTCAGACCACGGCGTCTGTAAAAACATACAATATACTGACGTTTGTGTATGATAGTAAATTTGCACTAATATTCATTGCCAAGTCTAGATAATTCTTCTAGTCTAGTATGTGTACAGATAATATTGATAATTTCTTTAAACGTTAATTACTTTTTACTAATTAATTATTAATTAATTATATATATGTAAATAAACTCATGCCTTTTTCCCATAAGTTTCGCCTTGTATATTCCGCAACAAAACGAAACAACAAAAACAAAAAGAAAAATCGGACCCGAGACCTCTGCTTTGTAACCATACCATAGTACAACTAGGCCACCAAGGCAGTCCATCCTATCATATATTAATAATGAACTGCTCTGATTTAAACCACTTGGAAATGTTGTAATAATCACTAAATTGTAAACTGGTTTTGTAAAAGAGCAACACTAGACTTTCTTGCCCGTTCTTCTCTACTAGTGAAAACCGCTTTCCAATAAATAAAAAAATGATTGATCTTAATGACATAGAACATCTTAATAGATTCAAAAATATTTTCATTTTCATTTATCCTTCTTAGATGAGATAAAAGTCATCTGGCCCACTCACTTGAGCTCGTGCACGAGATGAGCAGTGATGCGGGATCCCGAGGCTCCCAGGGGATGTCCCAGGGCGGTGGCGCCTCCGTTCACGTTCAGCTTCTCGATGTCCAGCTTCAGGGCCTTCACGCAGGATAGAGTCTGCGCTACGAAGGCTTCGTTGATCTGGAAGGGAGAGGGTGGTGTTAGAAGTTCGTGGAGATGTAGTCAACAGTTAGAGATTTACTTCTTCGGAGATATCACATAGACATTGTGGTGTGTTCTACAAGATAAAAGTAAGTTACAAAAGTAGTGTAGTTATGTGTTTTAGATTCTTTTAGTTGATCATTATCCTTCAGTGACTATTAGTTTCGATAATCGAAATAAGAAGTCAAGAATCTAATATTAAAACATAAATTACATGAAATTACCTAATTGGTTTACGTTATCATCCTATAAAAGGTTCTCTCCAAAACTCTTAGGTACCTACGCATGATGTGGAATCCTGGACTAAAGTGTATTGTAGTGTATTCATTTTCCTATAAGTTTGTTTTTCACGATATTCCTCTAGCAGTCGGGTTGCAACATTTTTGAGCCCCAAACCATGGTAAAACATTAAAGGCACCCTGGATGTATTGATCCTGATTTACCTAAGGCATCGACAACTTTACATCCTCACCTCAACAAGATCAACGTCATTGAGCGTCATCTTGGTGACCTTGAGCAGGTTCTCGATGGCTGGCACCGGTCCGATGCCCATGATGCTGGGGTCCACGCCCACGTACGACCAGCCCACCAGCCGCGCCAGCGGCTTCAGACCCTTGGCCGCCTCCTCACTGGCCAACACCAGGGCTCCTGCGCCGTCGCTGATACCCTGAGCAGGAATTAGTAACACGTTGATATACTGTATCTGTATCAGTCCATATACGTCCCACTGCAGGGCACGGGCCTCCTCTACAATCGAGAATACGATTGAGAGTGGTACGGCCATAATATTTTCCACCACGCTGGCCTAATGCGTGTTGTTGATATACTAAATATGCTATATTGTCCTTTCTCCTTTCTCTTAGAATTTGTACAAATAGTTGATGACAATTATGATAGTGTACTATTTGTCCGGTACTCCTGTCAATAATTATTTTGTAAATCATAAAAAAAACAGTCGAATTGAGAACCTCCTCCTTTTTTAAAGAAGGTTATTTAAAATAGATTTGAGGTTAGCCCTTACTGTTTTAACCAAGATTCCGTATATCAGCGATTCTCAAGTTTAAAAAATAATCGATTGATATTTTTTTTATAGAATTGCTCATGAGGACCTTGCGAAGTGAAATAAGGTCCTCCCTCATCCTCATTTGACGAGATTCCCATCACTAGACGCGACGATATGCTAGAAAACTTTAGTATGTCTACTCACAGAAGCGCTACCGGCTGTGACAAGTCCCTCCTTCTTGAACACCGGCGGGAGTTTCTTGAGGCCCTCGAGCGTGGTCTGCGGGCGAGGGTGCTCGTCCACATCCACCGTCACCTGCTTCTTCTTGATGGTCAGCGTCACAGGTTCGATTTCCGCCTTGAAGACTCCAGCGTCGTTGGCTGTTTCAAGGGAAATATTCATCAAAGTTTGTGTTTAAAAAATTTGTCAGATCATTGATATAAATATATGGACAGAGCGGAAAGCGCGTAAAGTGTTCCGATGTAGCTGGTGCGCGCGCTCCAATACACCTCTAGTGGAGTGTTACTGAAATTATTAGCTTGTATTATGACAGATAATTTAATAAAAATGGACATAGTAATTTATATCACCGTTTAAACGAAATCCCTTAAATTAATTTTAATATTTATTTTAACGCGAGTTTCACGGTCAACTTTTTGAAATTCCAAATTTACTGAAGGGCCTATCCTTAGTTTTTCAATCAATGGTCACGTTTAATTTCTGTAATTGATTGAGGATGTTTTAACTATCGACTCTAGTGACGGTTGGTGATCCTCTTTAAATGTGCCGTTGGAAAATTGACGCATCTATAGGTTAGAGACTAATTACCAACTGCCTATAAAACCATAGGGAGACAGGGGTGGCTGAAAATCAGCTTAGCGGTACTTAGTTGCCGATAATAAGCTGAGTCATTTCCTATTGCACTAATTTGAAGCAATAATTATCTATTTTAAGTACACAAACGCTATACGGCTACCATAAAACACAAAATAAAAGGACAGATAAGACTTCACTGACAAGTTTTCCACCTCTGCTGCGACTTCAGCGCGAAGTTGTCCACCTCATCCCTGGTGATCCCGAACTGAGCTCCCAGCTTCTCAGCGGTCATGCCCATGGGGAGACCGCAGTAGGAGTCCGAGAGACCAGCCCATAACGTGTCCTCGAAGACATAGCTGCTTCCAAGCGCTGTGCCGAAGCGGACGTTCCTTACCGCGAAGGGAGCTTGGGACATGTTCTCCACTCCACCTGCTACGGAGATCTTGGCAGCTCCGGTGAGGATGTCCTGTTAAAGATTATTATATTTTAAAGTGGCACGGCATAATGACTGCACTGCACCTGATGGTAGGCTCAAATGCCGTCCACGCAGAGATTGCCATCAGATGGCGGTCCCATGCAATTCGATAAAATTATGTAGGCCTGCTAAGATGCTTCTTCACGCTACGGGAGGAGGGAACACTTGTGACGGCAAACTATTCCACAGCTTGACGGTGCGGTGCAAAAATACTTCTTACTTTGCAAACCTTTTGGTTCGCGCCGTCAAATCATTGGTTGGGATCATTAAGATGCCAACTATTTCTAAAGATCGATCAGGCAATCCCTAGGAGCAGCTAGTATCGAGAAATGGTCAATCCATGACTGATGTCAAAATTGTCATGTTTGCTAAAACTTAACTAGTCGCTGATCTGCCATCCTCATGTTCTAAGTCAGTCTTACCTGTGCACAGTTTACAATGGACTGGAATCCAGATCCGCAGAGCCTGTTGATGCCGAGCACTGGCTTCTCCTGCGGGATGCCGGCCTTGAGTGCCGCGTGGCGGGGCGTGTAGATACCGTCCGTTTGGGAAGCCTGCCGGAAGATAGGTTAAGTAGAGATGTTGGTATACACGTCATCGTCATTTGCAGTACATACTACATCTAATTCATTATAATAAATATCTAATTAAAATTTAATTTAAGTTGAAAATGAAACTTGAAAAGAGATATTTGAAATATATGGATAAGTCTATTTTGATTTTTCTTTTTTTTATTGCTGTGAATGGCGAGACGAGCATGCCGTTCGCCTGATGGTAAGCGATACGACCGCTCATGAACAGTAGCAAAACCAAACAACACCTTGAATTACAAAGCAATGCTTGGCATTCCACTGCGCTCGCCATCCTGAGACATAAGATGTTAAGTCTCAATATGTCCAGTAGTTACTCTGGCTACAATGCCCTTCAACCCGAAACACAACAGTGCGTTTACACTGCTGTTTGACGGGAGAAATAGACACTGCGGTGGTACCCACCCAGATGGCCTCTCACATATGAGAGACCTACCACCAGTAAAACTTACTTGTTACCAGATTTAACTTACTTGTTTTTTTTAATGTGAAATTATTATTATGATACAAAGTAGAAATATTCCTTTCATTTAACCATAATCCAATTCCATATAATTATTTGTCTTATTATTTTTCGTCTTTTTAGACTCACCGAGATGACCTGTCCGACGACCATGGTGTCGACCTGCTGGGGCGAAACCCCGGCCTCCTTCAGCGCGCCCACGGTGGCGATCGTCTGCAGCTCAGTAGCTGATGTGTTGCGGAACACACCACCGAATGTACCGAATGGCGTGCGCTTTGCACCCACGATGAAGACACCTGGAGGCCACAATATTTAAATAAGTAAACCTAATGACTTATCCGAGTCATGTGTGTATTGATAGTCACCACGCACTTCAACGGTGAAGGAAAACATCGTGAAGAATCCTTGCATACTACAGCGAATTTGTAAAAATTTCTATGGTAAGGAAAGTCGGCCAACCCGCACTAGGTGAGCGTGGTGGACTATATGACCTAACCACTCTCAATCGTACAACCGATTGTAGATGAGACCCGTGGCATGCAGTGTCCTACAAGGTTTGTGGTGTAATTATAAATACACACAAAGCTCAGGTCTCGGGTTCGAATCCCGGGTTGGGCAAAGTGATATTGGATTTTTCTATTCATTATCAGCCCAGAGTCAGGAATTTGTGCCCGATATGGCGATAGACTCGCCACCTATCACATTGTGGGACGGAACATACAAGGCGATATGTGGGTGTCCTGGCACCTCTGCCTACCCCTTCTGGGAAAAAGGCGTGAGTTTATGTATGTATGTATGTAGCGGCTCGGCCTGGCTTTGTCCGGGTGCAGATACACTTTTTAAAAAATATTCTATCGCCTATGATCATCCTATGTATTGCCATTATTAGAACATAGATGGCTTTTTGGCCCATCGTAATATGTCAGTTGTGACCACGGAACCACACAGGCGCCATAAAAGTTTGCCATTATGAATGAACATTCCCTCATTAAGGCTATAATTAATATAAATTAATTAAATCAAAACGAGTTTTAGATGAAATTCCGTCACCTCGATTCAGATCTTTATTATTTACATCACACGTTTACACGAAAACAAGTTTATAAAAAGTATTCCGCTATCAGATAAAGTAATCTGAATGAATACATTGTGGGTTGAACTTTGGAAATATTAATGGACTTTGGAATGAGTAATACAGTTGGATGTAATGTATTAACATTATCGAGCACATCGTAAACATTTATCACAATATAAACTACTTGTGGACTTCGTACTGTTTTCGTGAATTTACAAACTTCTTTAGGGGGGACAAAGTGGAGAACCCTATAAATAAATAAATACACCTAACAGTCACTTATATAGTCCTGATCCCACACTAAGATTGAGTTTTGTGTCGTGAGAATTAGAAACTACGAGAGATTAGTCGGTCTCACAAACACCCAGACCCGAAATAAATGCCTGTGTATTACACAAATATTTGTCTTAGTGTGGGGATCGAACCCGCTGCCTCACGTTTCAACGGCGTTCAACCAACTGCGTCACGGAGGCTGTCAATGTTGTAAAAATGATTAATTTTACTATGAATGGTGGAGTCGGTCGAGGATATCCCAGGGCTATCTATAAAACAGAAGACCTATGAAAGAAAGGCCAGATGCGGATTCCTCAAAATCGATGAACAAGTATGAAGAGATCAATGACCGTTTTTTTATTGCAATGAATGGCGAGACGAGCATGCCGTTCGCCTGATGATAAGCGATACGACCGCTCATAAACAGTAGCAAATCCAAACAACACCTTGAAATACAAAGCTATGTTTGGCATTTCACTGCGCTCGCCATCCTGAGACATAAGATATTAAGTCTCTATTTCCAGTAGTTACTCTGGCTACAATGTCCTTTAATCCGAAACACAATAATAAATTTACACTGGTATTTGGCGGGAGAAATAGACAATGCAGTGGTACCTAGTACCTACCCAGGCGGCCTCACACATATGAGAGACCTACCACCAAAACACACCATAGTCACTGCAATGGAAAAGTACAAGTTTGTCTCTGTATAAAATAAAATAACTCAAGGTTTGTAATTAATTATACTGCATTATTAAAGGACTTTTAATGTTAATTTTATTTATTTGTTCCAACCGTGGAAAAAATATTTTTTTCTTTGTATTTAACGATCCATTGTTCTTATTAATTTTTATTATTTAAAGATATCTCTACTTACAAGTAGTGGAATAATTGTTGCACTGAATTGCAACCTTTGAAACTATTTAGTCTGCATTTAACTTTGTCATGGGACGGCTTTCTCTTATTGCAAGTTATTTTGTGTGTTACCTGACTGTTTTATTTGTTTTATGACAGTTGCAGCAGTTGGTTAGAACTTAGACGTCGTGAAACGAGAGCCCGCGGGTTCGATCCCCGCGGCGAGACAAATATTGGTGTGATCCACAGGTATTAGTTTGAGACCGTAAAGTCTGTCGTTTTTTTTTTGAGACACAAGACTCGATCTTAGTGTAGGTTAGGACTATGTATGTGACTGTTGGGTGTATTAGTTTATAATTTAACGACTGCTATGATTATTGTCTTATACTTATTATTTCGAATTCAGAATAAATATCTTTAAACCCAAGGATTCGGTCGTGAATAATTATTGGTTCTGATATATCGGAGTTTTTTTATTGTAACGAGGAGTTTGCGTTATTATCAAGTTTCTGTTCAAGCTATTTACAAGTATATACTGCATAAATATAAATAATGTCATGACCAGTTTATTGATTTATATTTATTTAACGATATTATTCAACATACAAGAGTCTAGACTACACTAAAGCTTATCATCGTTTGGACATTAACGTTTCATCGAATTTTATTTGATCATACATTTTGTATTCCGATGAATTAAAGCGAATATCATATTTTTAAACACATGTATTTTTGTACAATATTTCAGACACTTAATTTAAAAAGCACAGCATATTTTAATTTTGCAAAAAAAAATCTGTTAAGTTATTATACGGCATCAATTGTTGATCATAATGCACCTAATAGAAGTAAATATTTTGACAAACTAATTGTTTTATAATATTTATTCCGTGTCAGTTAAATCTGACAAAGGAAAACACTATCGCCATGGAAAATTCATTTCGTTTTATTGCGTTATCTTCTAAACGTTTGTGGTGGTATTCCTAAGTTATCGAAGCTTTATAAAGCCGTTAGAGGTCTGTTAAAATTGTTTTTCATAATCGTTCGATAGAGATAACGCTATCTCTATCGAACGATTATTCTTCTATCAATTATGTGGCTTGTAAATAATCTACCATGTAAAATGAATATAATAGTCCACGCTCAAACATTGCTAATTATGAAAGAAGTGCAGAAAAAAAGCAGATACTTAGATACACATATTGACATAAATATAAAATATTATATGGATAGGACGAAGAGCGTGTAAAATGTTCCGACGTAAATGGTGCGGGAGTGTTGCGTCAATTTGATTTTATCTGCATGTTTTATACCGGGTATCTCAAGACTGCTACCGAAAACGAAGCAGGGTGGTAGTTTTAGTGATTACAAACACAATGCAGCTAAAAATTTTGCTAAGAAACGCGACAATATTTTTTATAAATTTTTAAATATCGTCATTTTTGGGTGGTAAATCCATTGTTTTTGGTAAAATAATAATTTAAACTCTTTTATACCTTAGAATATTTACAAATAAAAGGGTATACACTATTATTTTACGAAAAAATGTATTTAACACCCAAATACGACCATATAAAATCTCCCTGGCCGGCGGGTCAAATCCCTCCCATCGACCGCGAACCAAAAATACTCACACGGTACAACGTCATGCCCGAACTCAAGCCAAAAGTTGATATTAAACTAAAATCTAAATTCCATATCACCACGTTAGACATTTATAACGTGAGTATGAAAATTATGATTAAAAAAATATTGATTATAAACTAAAAAAACACGCTTTCATAAACGATCCAACTAAAAAGTTAAAAATAATTGATAAAGAATTTAAGATTAGAAGAAGCGTGGGGTGCTGGAGGATAAGTAATAGGGAATATGCACGAGACTCCAAAATAAGTCAAATATTTATTGTTGTAATCTTTATTGATATAGAAATATATAGTTAAGATATTTTTTTAAATTCATCAACTCTAAATCGGTAAAAAAAATACTTAAAAAATGACATTTCAAAATTGCCGCGCAATTTTTTCGAAACGTTTGAAAAGGAAAGTGACGACAAAGTACACTATCTTATGAAGTTTTAGCTTGTTGGGTCTATTGTTTTATGTTTGTTTAAGAGTTATTTTGTGTTTTTGTTGTATTATAAAAAAAAATGATTATTTGGTGACGAAATACAGTTATGTAGCAATTAATAAAAGAAGCTTAATCCAAATACTACGTTGCTGACATAGTAGACTCTGACGTCACAGCGAGGTCGCGCCAAAATGGCGTTTAAATGCTCCGAAACTGATAGCAGTTTTTATTATTTTTTTGTACTTTTTTGATTGATATTTTTAAAGCCTTATATTTTTTTCTGGTAATGTAATGACATACAGAATCGATTGAAAATATAAAAAAATGGCATGCATATTCCCTATTATTGTAAGCACCCCACGCTTTGAAACAATGGGTATCAGAAATTACGAGACTTTTCTGACACAAAAACCCAGTTGTTCATGTGCCTACGCTTCTAATTCCTTACTCGAATAATAACACCTGCCTGTGGTGCCTCCTGCTATCCCCTACTTTGTATCCTAATATTGTTATGTAATCTAGACTCCAGCCCAATGACAAGTTAATAAGTGATTATTGATAGCAGCGCCAAGCTACGAGCTAGATAATCTGCTTACAGTGGAAATAGAACTTCCGTATTCAAATGTAACATTGGAAATCTTTGGTGGATGCCTATAATGTTAGAACCTGGTATACCTCATCCAGCTTTCTAAGAAACGACTAAACCTTGAAACTAAAGGAACAATTATAAAAAATCCTATTTTGAGCAGCAAAAATAAAGTGCGTGCGCGATACTCGTATTTCTTTTTTATTTAATTCCTAACGTGAATAATTTTGTAATCATAATAATATTCACTAAGTGAGCACGGTTCCGCAACAGCAATTTACAAGATCGCAGTGTAGATTAGAGATTATAGAGGCCTTGTGCGAATGCCTAATGGCAAATGGTGATATGATGTCAAGTTCAATAACCTGCGATCTTATCACAATGTAACTGGGGCGAATAGTATATTTGCCTCGGTGCGGGGATCGAACTCGCAGCCTCTCGTTTCACAGCCAGTGTCTAACCAACTGCGTCATGGAGACTGTCACCCCAAGTGTCACAACGCTTGTAAATAAAAGAAACAAAAAATTATGTTTGTATATAGTTTATTGTTAACAACCATAAATACCTTAGAAAAATATCGCCTTATGTATATAGTTAAACAAAAATATTTATTTGTATATTACATTGTATTCATTTGGTGATTATTGTATTTGCTTTCGTTTCGTTTCATTTGATTAAACGCCTCTTAATTCCACATATAAACCGTACATTTAAAAATAAATTATGACTATCGAATATTTTGTTTTTATTGACTTAAAACTAATTTTTTTTTGCCCCATACTCAGAGTAGAGAGAAGTAACATAAGAAATATTATTTTTAATATTTTTCATGTTACAGATACAACAGGCAGGATATTAATAATACAATCCCACAGGATTATTTTTATGTTCCATGCTTGGCCCCTTTGGAGCAAACATTTGTGTGTGGCACAAACATTTGATAGGTTGGGGATGGTAGTCTAGATTCTAGATTCTAGACAGCTTCGATCATGACAGCGATGCCTTGTCCGCCGCCGATGCACGCTGATCCGATACCGCGCTTCAGACCACGGCGTCTGTAAAAACATACAATATACTGACGTTTGTGTATGATAGTAAATTTGCACTAATATTCATTGCCAAGTCTAGATAATTCTTCTAGTCTAGTATGTGTACAGATAATATTGATAATTTCTTTAAACGTTAATTACTTTTTACTAATTAATTATTAATTAATTATATATATGTAAATAAACTCATGCCTTTTTCCCATAAGTTTCGCCTTGTATATTCCGCAACAAAACGAAACAACAAAAACAAAAAGAAAAATCGGACCCGAGACCTCTGCTTTGTAACCATACCATAGTACAACTAGGCCACCAAGGCAGTCCATCCTATCATATATTAATAATGAACTGCTCTGATTTAAACCACTTGGAAATGTTGTAATAATCACTAAATTGTAAACTGGTTTTGTAAAAGAGCAACACTAGACTTTCTTGCCCGTTCTTCTCTACTAGTGAAAACCGCTTTCCAATAAATAAAAAAATGATTGATCTTAATGACATAGAACATCTTAATAGATTCAAAAATATTTTCATTTTCATTTATCCTTCTTAGATGAGATAAAAGTCATCTGGCCCACTCACTTGAGCTCGTGCACGAGATGAGCGGTGATGCGGGATCCCGAGGCTCCCAGGGGATGTCCCAGGGCGGTGGCGCCTCCGTTCACGTTCAGCTTCTCGATGTCCAGCTTCAGGGCCTTCACGCAGGATAGAGTCTGCGCTACGAAGGCTTCGTTGATCTGGAAGGGAGAGGGTGGTGTTAGAAGTTCGTGGAGATGTAGTCAACAGTTAGAGATTTACTTCTTCGGAGATATCACATAGACATTGTGGTGTGTTCTACAAGATAAAAGTAAGTTACAAAAGTAGTGTAGTTATGTGTTTTAGATTCTTTTAGTTGATCATTATCCTTCAGTGACTATTAGTTTCGATAATCGAAATAAGAAGTCAAGAATCTAATATTAAAACATAAATTACATGAAATTACCTAATTGGTTTACGTTATCATCCTATAAAAGGTTCTCTCCAAAACTCTTAGGTACCTACGCATGATGTGGAATCCTGGACTAAAGTGTATTGTAGTGTATTCATTTTCCTATAAGTTTGTTTTTCACGATATTCCTCTAGCAGTCGGGTTGCAACATTTTTGAGCCCCAAACCATGGTAAAACATTAAAGGCACCCTGGATGTATTGATCCTGATTTACCTAAGGCATCGACAACTTTACATCCTCACCTCAACAAGATCAACGTCATTGAGCGTCATCTTGGTGACCTTGAGCAGGTTCTCGATGGCTGGCACCGGTCCGATGCCCATGATGCTGGGGTCCACGCCCACGTACGACCAGCCCACCAGCCGCGCCAGCGGCTTCAGACCCTTGGCCGCCTCCTCACTGGCCAACACCAGGGCTCCTGCGCCGTCGCTGATACCCTGAGCAGGAATTAGTAACACGTTGATATACTGTATCTGTATCAGTCCATATACGTCCCACTGCAGGGCACGGGCCTCCTCTACAATCGAGAATACGATTGAGAGTGGTACGGCCATAATATTTTCCACCACGCTGGCCTAATGCGTGTTGTTGATATACTAAATATGCTATATTGTCCTTTCTCCTTTCTCTTAGAATTTGTACAAATAGTTGATGACAATTATGATAGTGTACTATTTGTCCGGTACTCCTGTCAATAATTATTTTGTAAATCATAAAAAAAACAGTCGAATTGAGAACCTCCTCCTTTTTTAAAGAAGGTTATTTAAAATAGATTTGAGGTTAGCCCTTACTGTTTTAACCAAGATTCCGTATATCAGCGATTCTCAAGTTTAAAAAATAATCGATTGATATTTTTTTTATAGAATTGCTCATGAGGACCTTGCGAAGTGAAATAAGGTCCTCCCTCATCCTCATTTGACGAGATTCCCATCACTAGACGCGACGATATGCTAGAAAACTTTAGTATGTCTACTCACAGAAGCGCTACCGGCTGTGACAAGTCCCTCCTTCTTGAACACCGGCGGGAGTTTCTTGAGGCCCTCGAGCGTGGTCTGCGGGCGAGGGTGCTCGTCCACATCCACCGTCACCTGCTTCTTCTTGATGGTCAGCGTCACAGGTTCGATTTCCGCCTTGAAGACTCCAGCGTCGTTGGCTGTTTCAAGGGAAATATTCATCAAAGTTTGTGTTTAAAAAATTTGTCAGATCATTGATATAAATATATGGACAGAGCGGAAAGCGCGTAAAGTGTTCCGATGTAGCTGGTGCGCGCGCTCCAATACACCTCTAGTGGAGTGTTACTGAAATTATTAGCTTGTATTATGACAGATAATTTAATAAAAATGGACATAGTAATTTATATCACCGTTTAAACGAAATCCCTTAAATTAATTTTAATATTTATTTTAACGCGAGTTTCACGGTCAACTTTTTGAAATTCCAAATTTACTGAAGGGCCTATCCTTAGTTTTTCAATCAATGGTCACGTTTAATTTCTGTAATTGATTGAGGATGTTTTAACTATCGACTCTAGTGACGGTTGGTGATCCTCTTTAAATGTGCCGTTGGAAAATTGACGCATCTATAGGTTAGAGACTAATTACCAACTGCCTATAAAACCATAGGGAGACAGGGGTGGCTGAAAATCAGCTTAGCGGTACTTAGTTGCCGATAATAAGCTGAGTCATTTCCTATTGCACTAATTTGAAGCAATAATTATCTATTTTAAGTACACAAACGCTATACGGCTACCATAAAACACAAAATAAAAGGACAGATAAGACTTCACTGACAAGTTTTCCACCTCTGCTGCGACTTCAGCGCGAAGTTGTCCACCTCATCCCTGGTGATCCCGAACTGAGCTCCCAGCTTCTCAGCGGTCATGCCCATGGGGAGACCGCAGTAGGAGTCCGAGAGACCAGCCCATAACGTGTCCTCGAAGACATAGCTGCTTCCAAGCGCTGTGCCGAAGCGGACGTTCCTTACCGCGAAGGGAGCTTGGGACATGTTCTCCACTCCACCTGCTACGGAGATCTTGGCAGCTCCGGTGAGGATGTCCTGTTAAAGATTATTATATTTTAAAGTGGCACGGCATAATGACTGCACTGCACCTGATGGTAGGCTCAAATGCCGTCCACGCAGAGATTGCCATCAGATGGCGGTCCCATGCAATTCGATAAAATTATGTAGGCCTGCTAAGATGCTTCTTCACGCTACGGGAGGAGGGAACACTTGTGACGGCAAACTATTCCACAGCTTGACGGTGCGGTGCAAAAATACTTCTTACTTTGCAAACCTTTTGGTTCGCGCCGTCAAATCATTGGTTGGGATCATTAAGATGCCAACTATTTCTAAAGATCGATCAGGCAATCCCTAGGAGCAGCTAGTATCGAGAAATGGTCAATCCATGACTGATGTCAAAATTGTCATGTTTGCTAAAACTTAACTAGTCGCTGATCTGCCATCCTCATGTTCTAAGTCAGTCTTACCTGTGCACAGTTTACAATGGACTGGAATCCAGATCCGCAGAGCCTGTTGATGCCGAGCACTGGCTTCTCCTGCGGGATGCCGGCCTTGAGTGCCGCGTGGCGGGGCGTGTAGATACCGTCCGTTTGGGAAGCCTGCCGGAAGATAGGTTAAGTAGAGATGTTGGTATACACGTCATCGTCATTTGCAGTACATACTACATCTAATTCATTATAATAAATATCTAATTAAAATTTAATTTAAGTTGAAAATGAAACTTGAAAAGAGATATTTGAAATATATGGATAAGTCTATTTTGATTTTTCTTTTTTTTATTGCTGTGAATGGCGAGACGAGCATGCCGTTCGCCTGATGGTAAGCGATACGACCGCTCATGAACAGTAGCAAAACCAAACAACACCTTGAATTACAAAGCAATGCTTGGCATTCCACTGCGCTCGCCATCCTGAGACATAAGATGTTAAGTCTCAATATGTCCAGTAGTTACTCTGGCTACAATGCCCTTCAACCCGAAACACAACAGTGCGTTTACACTGCTGTTTGACGGGAGAAATAGACACTGCGGTGGTACCCACCCAGATGGCCTCTCACATATGAGAGACCTACCACCAGTAAAACTTACTTGTTACCAGATTTAACTTACTTGTTTTTTTTAATGTGAAATTATTATTATGATACAAAGTAGAAATATTCCTTTCATTTAACCATAATCCAATTCCATATAATTATTTGTCTTATTATTTTTCGTCTTTTTAGACTCACCGAGATGACCTGTCCGACGACCATGGTGTCGACCTGCTGGGGCGAAACCCCGGCCTCCTTCAGCGCGCCCACGGTGGCGATCGTCTGCAGCTCAGTAGCTGATGTGTTGCGGAACACACCACCGAATGTACCGAATGGCGTGCGCTTTGCACCCACGATGAAGACACCTGGAGGCCACAATATTTAAATAAGTAAACCTAATGACTTATCCGAGTCATGTGTGTATTGATAGTCACCACGCACTTCAACGGTGAAGGAAAACATCGTGAAGAATCCTTGCATACTACAGCGAATTTGTAAAAATTTCTATGGTAAGGAAAGTCGGCCAACCCGCACTAGGTGAGCGTGGTGGACTATATGACCTAACCACTCTCAATCGTACAACCGATTGTAGATGAGACCCGTGGCATGCAGTGTCCTACAAGGTTTGTGGTGTAATTATAAATACACACAAAGCTCAGGTCTCGGGTTCGAATCCCGGGTTGGGCAAAGTGATATTGGATTTTTCTATTCATTATCAGCCCAGAGTCAGGAATTTGTGCCCGATATGGCGATAGACTCGCCACCTATCACATTGTGGGACGGAACATACAAGGCGATATGTGGGTGTCCTGGCACCTCTGCCTACCCCTTCTGGGAAAAAGGCGTGAGTTTATGTATGTATGTATGTAGCGGCTCGGCCTGGCTTTGTCCGGGTGCAGATACACTTTTTAAAAAATATTCTATCGCCTATGATCATCCTATGTATTGCCATTATTAGAACATAGATGGCTTTTTGGCCCATCGTAATATGTCAGTTGTGACCACGGAACCACACAGGCGCCATAAAAGTTTGCCATTATGAATGAACATTCCCTCATTAAGGCTATAATTAATATAAATTAATTAAATCAAAACGAGTTTTAGATGAAATTCCGTCACCTCGATTCAGATCTTTATTATTTACATCACACGTTTACACGAAAACAAGTTTATAAAAAGTATTCCGCTATCAGATAAAGTAATCTGAATGAATACATTGTGGGTTGAACTTTGGAAATATTAATGGACTTTGGAATGAGTAATACAGTTGGATGTAATGTATTAACATTATCGAGCACATCGTAAACATTTATCACAATATAAACTACTTGTGGACTTCGTACTGTTTTCGTGAATTTACAAACTTCTTTAGGGGGGACAAAGTGGAGAACCCTATAAATAAATAAATACACCTAACAGTCACTTATATAGTCCTGATCCCACACTAAGATTGAGTTTTGTGTCGTGAGAATTAGAAACTACGAGAGATTAGTCGGTCTCACAAACACCCAGACCCGAAATAAATGCCTGTGTATTACACAAATATTTGTCTTAGTGTGGGGATCGAACCCGCTGCCTCACGTTTCAACGGCGTTCAACCAACTGCGTCACGGAGGCTGTCAATGTTGTAAAAATGATTAATTTTACTATGAATGGTGGAGTCGGTCGAGGATATCCCAGGGCTATCTATAAAACAGAAGACCTATGAAAGAAAGGCCAGATGCGGATTCCTCAAAATCGATGAACAAGTATGAAGAGATCAATGACCGTTTTTTTATTGCAATGAATGGCGAGACGAGCATGCCGTTCGCCTGATGATAAGCGATACGACCGCTCATAAACAGTAGCAAATCCAAACAACACCTTGAAATACAAAGCTATGTTTGGCATTTCACTGCGCTCGCCATCCTGAGACATAAGATATTAAGTCTCTATTTCCAGTAGTTACTCTGGCTACAATGTCCTTTAATCCGAAACACAATAATAAATTTACACTGGTATTTGGCGGGAGAAATAGACAATGCAGTGGTACCTAGTACCTACCCAGGCGGCCTCACACATATGAGAGACCTACCACCAAAACACACCATAGTCACTGCAATGGAAAAGTACAAGTTTGTCTCTGTATAAAATAAAATAACTCAAGGTTTGTAATTAATTATACTGCATTATTAAAGGACTTTTAATGTTAATTTTATTTATTTGTTCCAACCGTGGAAAAAATATTTTTTTCTTTGTATTTAACGATCCATTGTTCTTATTAATTTTTATTATTTAAAGATATCTCTACTTACAAGTAGTGGAATAATTGTTGCACTGAATTGCAACCTTTGAAACTATTTAGTCTGCATTTAACTTTGTCATGGGACGGCTTTCTCTTATTGCAAGTTATTTTGTGTGTTACCTGACTGTTTTATTTGTTTTATGACAGTTGCAGCAGTTGGTTAGAACTTAGACGTCGTGAAACGAGAGCCCGCGGGTTCGATCCCCGCGGCGAGACAAATATTGGTGTGATCCACAGGTATTAGTTTGAGACCGTAAAGTCTGTCGTTTTTTTTTTGAGACACAAGACTCGATCTTAGTGTAGGTTAGGACTATGTATGTGACTGTTGGGTGTATTAGTTTATAATTTAACGACTGCTATGATTATTGTCTTATACTTATTATTTCGAATTCAGAATAAATATCTTTAAACCCAAGGATTCGGTCGTGAATAATTATTGGTTCTGATATATCGGAGTTTTTTTATTGTAACGAGGAGTTTGCGTTATTATCAAGTTTCTGTTCAAGCTATTTACAAGTATATACTGCATAAATATAAATAATGTCATGACCAGTTTATTGATTTATATTTATTTAACGATATTATTCAACATACAAGAGTCTAGACTACACTAAAGCTTATCATCGTTTGGACATTAACGTTTCATCGAATTTTATTTGATCATACATTTTGTATTCCGATGAATTAAAGCGAATATCATATTTTTAAACACATGTATTTTTGTACAATATTTCAGACACTTAATTTAAAAAGCACAGCATATTTTAATTTTGCAAAAAAAAATCTGTTAAGTTATTATACGGCATCAATTGTTGATCATAATGCACCTAATAGAAGTAAATATTTTGACAAACTAATTGTTTTATAATATTTATTCCGTGTCAGTTAAATCTGACAAAGGAAAACACTATCGCCATGGAAAATTCATTTCGTTTTATTGCGTTATCTTCTAAACGTTTGTGGTGGTATTCCTAAGTTATCGAAGCTTTATAAAGCCGTTAGAGGTCTGTTAAAATTGTTTTTCATAATCGTTCGATAGAGATAACGCTATCTCTATCGAACGATTATTCTTCTATCAATTATGTGGCTTGTAAATAATCTACCATGTAAAATGAATATAATAGTCCACGCTCAAACATTGCTAATTATGAAAGAAGTGCAGAAAAAAAGCAGATACTTAGATACACATATTGACATAAATATAAAATATTATATGGATAGGACGAAGAGCGTGTAAAATGTTCCGACGTAAATGGTGCGGGAGTGTTGCGTCAATTTGATTTTATCTGCATGTTTTATACCGGGTATCTCAAGACTGCTACCGAAAACGAAGCAGGGTGGTAGTTTTAGTGATTACAAACACAATGCAGCTAAAAATTTTGCTAAGAAACGCGACAATATTTTTTATAAATTTTTAAATATCGTCATTTTTGGGTGGTAAATCCATTGTTTTTGGTAAAATAATAATTTAAACTCTTTTATACCTTAGAATATTTACAAATAAAAGGGTATACACTATTATTTTACGAAAAAATGTATTTAACACCCAAATACGACCATATAAAATCTCCCTGGCCGGCGGGTCAAATCCCTCCCATCGACCGCGAACCAAAAATACTCACACGGTACAACGTCATGCCCGAACTCAAGCCAAAAGTTGATATTAAACTAAAATCTAAATTCCATATCACCACGTTAGACATTTATAACGTGAGTATGAAAATTATGATTAAAAAAATATTGATTATAAACTAAAAAAACACGCTTTCATAAACGATCCAACTAAAAAGTTAAAAATAATTGATAAAGAATTTAAGATTAGAAGAAGCGTGGGGTGCTGGAGGATAAGTAATAGGGAATATGCACGAGACTCCAAAATAAGTCAAATATTTATTGTTGTAATCTTTATTGATATAGAAATATATAGTTAAGATATTTTTTTAAATTCATCAACTCTAAATCGGTAAAAAAAATACTTAAAAAATGACATTTCAAAATTGCCGCGCAATTTTTTCGAAACGTTTGAAAAGGAAAGTGACGACAAAGTACACTATCTTATGAAGTTTTAGCTTGTTGGGTCTATTGTTTTATGTTTGTTTAAGAGTTATTTTGTGTTTTTGTTGTATTATAAAAAAAAATGATTATTTGGTGACGAAATACAGTTATGTAGCAATTAATAAAAGAAGCTTAATCCAAATACTACGTTGCTGACATAGTAGACTCTGACGTCACAGCGAGGTCGCGCCAAAATGGCGTTTAAATGCTCCGAAACTGATAGCAGTTTTTATTATTTTTTTGTACTTTTTTGATTGATATTTTTAAAGCCTTATATTTTTTTCTGGTAATGTAATGACATACAGAATCGATTGAAAATATAAAAAAATGGCATGCATATTCCCTATTATTGTAAGCACCCCACGCTTTGAAACAATGGGTATCAGAAATTACGAGACTTTTCTGACACAAAAACCCAGTTGTTCATGTGCCTACGCTTCTAATTCCTTACTCGAATAATAACACCTGCCTGTGGTGCCTCCTGCTATCCCCTACTTTGTATCCTAATATTGTTATGTAATCTAGACTCCAGCCCAATGACAAGTTAATAAGTGATTATTGATAGCAGCGCCAAGCTACGAGCTAGATAATCTGCTTACAGTGGAAATAGAACTTCCGTATTCAAATGTAACATTGGAAATCTTTGGTGGATGCCTATAATGTTAGAACCTGGTATACCTCATCCAGCTTTCTAAGAAACGACTAAACCTTGAAACTAAAGGAACAATTATAAAAAATCCTATTTTGAGCAGCAAAAATAAAGTGCGTGCGCGATACTCGTATTTCTTTTTTATTTAATTCCTAACGTGAATAATTTTGTAATCATAATAATATTCACTAAGTGAGCACGGTTCCGCAACAGCAATTTACAAGATCGCAGTGTAGATTAGAGATTATAGAGGCCTTGTGCGAATGCCTAATGGCAAATGGTGATATGATGTCAAGTTCAATAACCTGCGATCTTATCACAATGTAACTGGGGCGAATAGTATATTTGTCTCGGTGCGGGAATCGAAACCGCAGCTTCTCGTTTCACTGCTGGCGTCTAACCAATTGCGCCACGGAGGCTGTCACCCGAATACAACGCTTGTAAATAAAAGAAACAAAAAATTATGTTTGTATATAGTTTATTGTTAACAACCATAAATACCTTAGAAAAATATCGCCTTATGTATATAGTTAAACAAAAATATTTATTTGTATATTAAATTATATTCATTTGGTGATTATTGTATTTGCTTTCGTTTCGTTTCATTTGATTTTGTGCCTCTTTATTTCACATATAAACCATACGTTTAAAAATAAATTATGACTATCGAATATTTTGTTTTTATTTCCTTAAAACTAAATTTATTTTAGCCCCATACGCAGAGCAAATATAAGTATCATAAGAAATATTATTTTTAATATTTTTCATGTTACAAATATAACAGGCAGGATATTAATAATACAATCCCACAGGATTATTTTTATGTTCCATGCTTGGCCCCTTTGGAGCAAACATTTGTGTGTGGCACAAACATTTGATAGGTTGGGGATGGTAGTCTAGATTCTAGATTCTAGACAGCTTCGATCATGACAGCGATGCCTTGTCCGCCGCCGATGCACGCTGATCCGATACCGCGCTTCAGACCACGGCGTCTGTAAAAACATACAATATACTGACGTTTGTGTATGATAGTAAATTTGCACTAATATTCATTGCCAAGTCTAGATAATTCTTCTAGTCTAGTATGTGTACAGATAATATTGATAATTTCTTTAAACGTTAATTACTTTTTACTAATTAATTATTAATTAATTATATATATGTAAATAAACTCATGCCTTTTTCCCATAAGTTTCGCCTTGTATATTCCGCAACAAAACGAAACAACAAAAACAAAAAGAAAAATCGGACCCGAGACCTCTGCTTTGTAACCATACCATAGTACAACTAGGCCACCAAGGCAGTCCATCCTATCATATATTAATAATGAACTGCTCTGATTTAAACCACTTGGAAATGTTGTAATAATCACTAAATTGTAAACTGGTTTTGTAAAAGAGCAACACTAGACTTTCTTGCCCGTTCTTCTCTACTAGTGAAAACCGCTTTCCAATAAATAAAAAAATGATTGATCTTAATGACATAGAACATCTTAATAGATTCAAAAATATTTTCATTTTCATTTATCCTTCTTAGATGAGATAAAAGTCATCTGGCCCACTCACTTGAGCTCGTGCACGAGATGAGCAGTGATGCGGGATCCCGAGGCTCCCAGGGGATGTCCCAGGGCGGTGGCGCCTCCGTTCACGTTCAGCTTCTCGATGTCCAGCTTCAGGGCCTTCACGCAGGATAGAGTCTGCGCTACGAAGGCTTCGTTGATCTGGAAGGGAGAGGGTGGTGTTAGAAGTTCGTGGAGATGTAGTCAACAGTTAGAGATTTACTTCTTCGGAGATATCACATAGACATTGTGGTGTGTTCTACAAGATAAAAGTAAGTTACAAAAGTAGTGTAGTTATGTGTTTTAGATTCTTTTAGTTGATCATTATCCTTCAGTGACTATTAGTTTCGATAATCGAAATAAGAAGTCAAGAATCTAATATTAAAACATAAATTACATGAAATTACCTAATTGGTTTACGTTATCATCCTATAAAAGGTTCTCTCCAAAACTCTTAGGTACCTACGCATGATGTGGAATCCTGGACTAAAGTGTATTGTAGTGTATTCATTTTCCTATAAGTTTGTTTTTCACGATATTCCTCTAGCAGTCGGGTTGCAACATTTTTGAGCCCCAAACCATGGTAAAACATTAAAGGCACCCTGGATGTATTGATCCTGATTTACCTAAGGCATCGACAACTTTACATCCTCACCTCAACAAGATCAACGTCATTGAGCGTCATCTTGGTGACCTTGAGCAGGTTCTCGATGGCTGGCACCGGTCCGATGCCCATGATGCTGGGGTCCACGCCCACGTACGACCAGCCCACCAGCCGCGCCAGCGGCTTCAGACCCTTGGCCGCCTCCTCACTGGCCAACACCAGGGCTCCTGCGCCGTCGCTGATACCCTGAGCAGGAATTAGTAACACGTTGATATACTGTATCTGTATCAGTCCATATACGTCCCACTGCAGGGCACGGGCCTCCTCTACAATCGAGAATACGATTGAGAGTGGTACGGCCATAATATTTTCCACCACGCTGGCCTAATGCGTGTTGTTGATATACTAAATATGCTATATTGTCCTTTCTCCTTTCTCTTAGAATTTGTACAAATAGTTGATGACAATTATGATAGTGTACTATTTGTCCGGTACTCCTGTCAATAATTATTTTGTAAATCATAAAAAAAACAGTCGAATTGAGAACCTCCTCCTTTTTTAAAGAAGGTTATTTAAAATAGATTTGAGGTTAGCCCTTACTGTTTTAACCAAGATTCCGTATATCAGCGATTCTCAAGTTTAAAAAATAATCGATTGATATTTTTTTTATAGAATTGCTCATGAGGACCTTGCGAAGTGAAATAAGGTCCTCCCTCATCCTCATTTGACGAGATTCCCATCACTAGACGCGACGATATGCTAGAAAACTTTAGTATGTCTACTCACAGAAGCGCTACCGGCTGTGACAAGTCCCTCCTTCTTGAACACCGGCGGGAGTTTCTTGAGGCCCTCGAGCGTGGTCTGCGGGCGAGGGTGCTCGTCCACATCCACCGTCACCTGCTTCTTCTTGATGGTCAGCGTCACAGGTTCGATTTCCGCCTTGAAGACTCCAGCGTCGTTGGCTGTTTCAAGGGAAATATTCATCAAAGTTTGTGTTTAAAAAATTTGTCAGATCATTGATATAAATATATGGACAGAGCGGAAAGCGCGTAAAGTGTTCCGATGTAGCTGGTGCGCGCGCTCCAATACACCTCTAGTGGAGTGTTACTGAAATTATTAGCTTGTATTATGACAGATAATTTAATAAAAATGGACATAGTAATTTATATCACCGTTTAAACGAAATCCCTTAAATTAATTTTAATATTTATTTTAACGCGAGTTTCACGGTCAACTTTTTGAAATTCCAAATTTACTGAAGGGCCTATCCTTAGTTTTTCAATCAATGGTCACGTTTAATTTCTGTAATTGATTGAGGATGTTTTAACTATCGACTCTAGTGACGGTTGGTGATCCTCTTTAAATGTGCCGTTGGAAAATTGACGCATCTATAGGTTAGAGACTAATTACCAACTGCCTATAAAACCATAGGGAGACAGGGGTGGCTGAAAATCAGCTTAGCGGTACTTAGTTGCCGATAATAAGCTGAGTCATTTCCTATTGCACTAATTTGAAGCAATAATTATCTATTTTAAGTACACAAACGCTATACGGCTACCATAAAACACAAAATAAAAGGACAGATAAGACTTCACTGACAAGTTTTCCACCTCTGCTGCGACTTCAGCGCGAAGTTGTCCACCTCATCCCTGGTGATCCCGAACTGAGCTCCCAGCTTCTCAGCGGTCATGCCCATGGGGAGACCGCAGTAGGAGTCCGAGAGACCAGCCCATAACGTGTCCTCGAAGACATAGCTGCTTCCAAGCGCTGTGCCGAAGCGGACGTTCCTTACCGCGAAGGGAGCTTGGGACATGTTCTCCACTCCACCTGCTACGGAGATCTTGGCAGCTCCGGTGAGGATGTCCTGTTAAAGATTATTATATTTTAAAGTGGCACGGCATAATGACTGCACTGCACCTGATGGTAGGCTCAAATGCCGTCCACGCAGAGATTGCCATCAGATGGCGGTCCCATGCAATTCGATAAAATTATGTAGGCCTGCTAAGATGCTTCTTCACGCTACGGGAGGAGGGAACACTTGTGACGGCAAACTATTCCACAGCTTGACGGTGCGGTGCAAAAATACTTCTTACTTTGCAAACCTTTTGGTTCGCGCCGTCAAATCATTGGTTGGGATCATTAAGATGCCAACTATTTCTAAAGATCGATCAGGCAATCCCTAGGAGCAGCTAGTATCGAGAAATGGTCAATCCATGACTGATGTCAAAATTGTCATGTTTGCTAAAACTTAACTAGTCGCTGATCTGCCATCCTCATGTTCTAAGTCAGTCTTACCTGTGCACAGTTTACAATGGACTGGAATCCAGATCCGCAGAGCCTGTTGATGCCGAGCACTGGCTTCTCCTGCGGGATGCCGGCCTTGAGTGCCGCGTGGCGGGGCGTGTAGATACCGTCCGTTTGGGAAGCCTGCCGGAAGATAGGTTAAGTAGAGATGTTGGTATACACGTCATCGTCATTTGCAGTACATACTACATCTAATTCATTATAATAAATATCTAATTAAAATTTAATTTAAGTTGAAAATGAAACTTGAAAAGAGATATTTGAAATATATGGATAAGTCTATTTTGATTTTTCTTTTTTTTATTGCTGTGAATGGCGAGACGAGCATGCCGTTCGCCTGATGGTAAGCGATACGACCGCTCATGAACAGTAGCAAAACCAAACAACACCTTGAATTACAAAGCAATGCTTGGCATTCCACTGCGCTCGCCATCCTGAGACATAAGATGTTAAGTCTCAATATGTCCAGTAGTTACTCTGGCTACAATGCCCTTCAACCCGAAACACAACAGTGCGTTTACACTGCTGTTTGACGGGAGAAATAGACACTGCGGTGGTACCCACCCAGATGGCCTCTCACATATGAGAGACCTACCACCAGTAAAACTTACTTGTTACCAGATTTAACTTACTTGTTTTTTTTAATGTGAAATTATTATTATGATACAAAGTAGAAATATTCCTTTCATTTAACCATAATCCAATTCCATATAATTATTTGTCTTATTATTTTTCGTCTTTTTAGACTCACCGAGATGACCTGTCCGACGACCATGGTGTCGACCTGCTGGGGCGAAACCCCGGCCTCCTTCAGCGCGCCCACGGTGGCGATCGTCTGCAGCTCAGTAGCTGATGTGTTGCGGAACACACCACCGAATGTACCGAATGGCGTGCGCTTTGCACCCACGATGAAGACACCTGGAGGCCACAATATTTAAATAAGTAAACCTAATGACTTATCCGAGTCATGTGTGTATTGATAGTCACCACGCACTTCAACGGTGAAGGAAAACATCGTGAAGAATCCTTGCATACTACAGCGAATTTGTAAAAATTTCTATGGTAAGGAAAGTCGGCCAACCCGCACTAGGTGAGCGTGGTGGACTATATGACCTAACCACTCTCAATCGTACAACCGATTGTAGATGAGACCCGTGGCATGCAGTGTCCTACAAGGTTTGTGGTGTAATTATAAATACACACAAAGCTCAGGTCTCGGGTTCGAATCCCGGGTTGGGCAAAGTGATATTGGATTTTTCTATTCATTATCAGCCCAGAGTCAGGAATTTGTGCCCGATATGGCGATAGACTCGCCACCTATCACATTGTGGGACGGAACATACAAGGCGATATGTGGGTGTCCTGGCACCTCTGCCTACCCCTTCTGGGAAAAAGGCGTGAGTTTATGTATGTATGTATGTAGCGGCTCGGCCTGGCTTTGTCCGGGTGCAGATACACTTTTTAAAAAATATTCTATCGCCTATGATCATCCTATGTATTGCCATTATTAGAACATAGATGGCTTTTTGGCCCATCGTAATATGTCAGTTGTGACCACGGAACCACACAGGCGCCATAAAAGTTTGCCATTATGAATGAACATTCCCTCATTAAGGCTATAATTAATATAAATTAATTAAATCAAAACGAGTTTTAGATGAAATTCCGTCACCTCGATTCAGATCTTTATTATTTACATCACACGTTTACACGAAAACAAGTTTATAAAAAGTATTCCGCTATCAGATAAAGTAATCTGAATGAATACATTGTGGGTTGAACTTTGGAAATATTAATGGACTTTGGAATGAGTAATACAGTTGGATGTAATGTATTAACATTATCGAGCACATCGTAAACATTTATCACAATATAAACTACTTGTGGACTTCGTACTGTTTTCGTGAATTTACAAACTTCTTTAGGGGGGACAAAGTGGAGAACCCTATAAATAAATAAATACACCTAACAGTCACTTATATAGTCCTGATCCCACACTAAGATTGAGTTTTGTGTCGTGAGAATTAGAAACTACGAGAGATTAGTCGGTCTCACAAACACCCAGACCCGAAATAAATGCCTGTGTATTACACAAATATTTGTCTTAGTGTGGGGATCGAACCCGCTGCCTCACGTTTCAACGGCGTTCAACCAACTGCGTCACGGAGGCTGTCAATGTTGTAAAAATGATTAATTTTACTATGAATGGTGGAGTCGGTCGAGGATATCCCAGGGCTATCTATAAAACAGAAGACCTATGAAAGAAAGGCCAGATGCGGATTCCTCAAAATCGATGAACAAGTATGAAGAGATCAATGACCGTTTTTTTATTGCAATGAATGGCGAGACGAGCATGCCGTTCGCCTGATGATAAGCGATACGACCGCTCATAAACAGTAGCAAATCCAAACAACACCTTGAAATACAAAGCTATGTTTGGCATTTCACTGCGCTCGCCATCCTGAGACATAAGATATTAAGTCTCTATTTCCAGTAGTTACTCTGGCTACAATGTCCTTTAATCCGAAACACAATAATAAATTTACACTGGTATTTGGCGGGAGAAATAGACAATGCAGTGGTACCTAGTACCTACCCAGGCGGCCTCACACATATGAGAGACCTACCACCAAAACACACCATAGTCACTGCAATGGAAAAGTACAAGTTTGTCTCTGTATAAAATAAAATAACTCAAGGTTTGTAATTAATTATACTGCATTATTAAAGGACTTTTAATGTTAATTTTATTTATTTGTTCCAACCGTGGAAAAAATATTTTTTTCTTTGTATTTAACGATCCATTGTTCTTATTAATTTTTATTATTTAAAGATATCTCTACTTACAAGTAGTGGAATAATTGTTGCACTGAATTGCAACCTTTGAAACTATTTAGTCTGCATTTAACTTTGTCATGGGACGGCTTTCTCTTATTGCAAGTTATTTTGTGTGTTACCTGACTGTTTTATTTGTTTTATGACAGTTGCAGCAGTTGGTTAGAACTTAGACGTCGTGAAACGAGAGCCCGCGGGTTCGATCCCCGCGGCGAGACAAATATTGGTGTGATCCACAGGTATTAGTTTGAGACCGTAAAGTCTGTCGTTTTTTTTTTGAGACACAAGACTCGATCTTAGTGTAGGTTAGGACTATGTATGTGACTGTTGGGTGTATTAGTTTATAATTTAACGACTGCTATGATTATTGTCTTATACTTATTATTTCGAATTCAGAATAAATATCTTTAAACCCAAGGATTCGGTCGTGAATAATTATTGGTTCTGATATATCGGAGTTTTTTTATTGTAACGAGGAGTTTGCGTTATTATCAAGTTTCTGTTCAAGCTATTTACAAGTATATACTGCATAAATATAAATAATGTCATGACCAGTTTATTGATTTATATTTATTTAACGATATTATTCAACATACAAGAGTCTAGACTACACTAAAGCTTATCATCGTTTGGACATTAACGTTTCATCGAATTTTATTTGATCATACATTTTGTATTCCGATGAATTAAAGCGAATATCATATTTTTAAACACATGTATTTTTGTACAATATTTCAGACACTTAATTTAAAAAGCACAGCATATTTTAATTTTGCAAAAAAAAATCTGTTAAGTTATTATACGGCATCAATTGTTGATCATAATGCACCTAATAGAAGTAAATATTTTGACAAACTAATTGTTTTATAATATTTATTCCGTGTCAGTTAAATCTGACAAAGGAAAACACTATCGCCATGGAAAATTCATTTCGTTTTATTGCGTTATCTTCTAAACGTTTGTGGTGGTATTCCTAAGTTATCGAAGCTTTATAAAGCCGTTAGAGGTCTGTTAAAATTGTTTTTCATAATCGTTCGATAGAGATAACGCTATCTCTATCGAACGATTATTCTTCTATCAATTATGTGGCTTGTAAATAATCTACCATGTAAAATGAATATAATAGTCCACGCTCAAACATTGCTAATTATGAAAGAAGTGCAGAAAAAAAGCAGATACTTAGATACACATATTGACATAAATATAAAATATTATATGGATAGGACGAAGAGCGTGTAAAATGTTCCGACGTAAATGGTGCGGGAGTGTTGCGTCAATTTGATTTTATCTGCATGTTTTATACCGGGTATCTCAAGACTGCTACCGAAAACGAAGCAGGGTGGTAGTTTTAGTGATTACAAACACAATGCAGCTAAAAATTTTGCTAAGAAACGCGACAATATTTTTTATAAATTTTTAAATATCGTCATTTTTGGGTGGTAAATCCATTGTTTTTGGTAAAATAATAATTTAAACTCTTTTATACCTTAGAATATTTACAAATAAAAGGGTATACACTATTATTTTACGAAAAAATGTATTTAACACCCAAATACGACCATATAAAATCTCCCTGGCCGGCGGGTCAAATCCCTCCCATCGACCGCGAACCAAAAATACTCACACGGTACAACGTCATGCCCGAACTCAAGCCAAAAGTTGATATTAAACTAAAATCTAAATTCCATATCACCACGTTAGACATTTATAACGTGAGTATGAAAATTATGATTAAAAAAATATTGATTATAAACTAAAAAAACACGCTTTCATAAACGATCCAACTAAAAAGTTAAAAATAATTGATAAAGAATTTAAGATTAGAAGAAGCGTGGGGTGCTGGAGGATAAGTAATAGGGAATATGCACGAGACTCCAAAATAAGTCAAATATTTATTGTTGTAATCTTTATTGATATAGAAATATATAGTTAAGATATTTTTTTAAATTCATCAACTCTAAATCGGTAAAAAAAATACTTAAAAAATGACATTTCAAAATTGCCGCGCAATTTTTTCGAAACGTTTGAAAAGGAAAGTGACGACAAAGTACACTATCTTATGAAGTTTTAGCTTGTTGGGTCTATTGTTTTATGTTTGTTTAAGAGTTATTTTGTGTTTTTGTTGTATTATAAAAAAAAATGATTATTTGGTGACGAAATACAGTTATGTAGCAATTAATAAAAGAAGCTTAATCCAAATACTACGTTGCTGACATAGTAGACTCTGACGTCACAGCGAGGTCGCGCCAAAATGGCGTTTAAATGCTCCGAAACTGATAGCAGTTTTTATTATTTTTTTGTACTTTTTTGATTGATATTTTTAAAGCCTTATATTTTTTTCTGGTAATGTAATGACATACAGAATCGATTGAAAATATAAAAAAATGGCATGCATATTCCCTATTATTGTAAGCACCCCACGCTTTGAAACAATGGGTATCAGAAATTACGAGACTTTTCTGACACAAAAACCCAGTTGTTCATGTGCCTACGCTTCTAATTCCTTACTCGAATAATAACACCTGCCTGTGGTGCCTCCTGCTATCCCCTACTTTGTATCCTAATATTGTTATGTAATCTAGACTCCAGCCCAATGACAAGTTAATAAGTGATTATTGATAGCAGCGCCAAGCTACGAGCTAGATAATCTGCTTACAGTGGAAATAGAACTTCCGTATTCAAATGTAACATTGGAAATCTTTGGTGGATGCCTATAATGTTAGAACCTGGTATACCTCATCCAGCTTTCTAAGAAACGACTAAACCTTGAAACTAAAGGAACAATTATAAAAAATCCTATTTTGAGCAGCAAAAATAAAGTGCGTGCGCGATACTCGTATTTCTTTTTTATTTAATTCCTAACGTGAATAATTTTGTAATCATAATAATATTCACTAAGTGAGCACGGTTCCGCAACAGCAATTTACAAGATCGCAGTGTAGATTAGAGATTATAGAGGCCTTGTGCGAATGCCTAATGGCAAATGGTGATATGATGTCAAGTTCAATAACCTGCGATCTTATCACAATGTAACTGGGGCGAATAGTATATTTGCCTCGGTGCGGGGATCGAACTCGCAGCCTCTCGTTTCACAGCCAGTGTCTAACCAACTGCGTCATGGAGACTGTCACCCCAAGTGTCACAACGCTTGTAAATAAAAGAAACAAAAAATTATGTTTGTATATAGTTTATTGTTAACAACCATAAATACCTTAGAAAAATATCGCCTTATGTATATAGTTAAACAAAAATATTTATTTGTATATTACATTGTATTCATTTGGTGATTATTGTATTTGCTTTCGTTTCGTTTCATTTGATTAAACGCCTCTTAATTCCACATATAAACCGTACATTTAAAAATAAATTATGACTATCGAATATTTTGTTTTTATTGACTTAAAACTAATTTTTTTTTGCCCCATACTCAGAGTAGAGAGAAGTAACATAAGAAATATTATTTTTAATATTTTTCATGTTACAGATACAACAGGCAGGATATTAATAATACAATCCCACAGGATTATTTTTATGTTCCATGCTTGGCCCCTTTGGAGCAAACATTTGTGTGTGGCACAAACATTTGATAGGTTGGGGATGGTAGTCTAGATTCTAGATTCTAGACAGCTTCGATCATGACAGCGATGCCTTGTCCGCCGCCGATGCACGCTGATCCGATACCGCGCTTCAGACCACGGCGTCTGTAAAAACATACAATATACTGACGTTTGTGTATGATAGTAAATTTGCACTAATATTCATTGCCAAGTCTAGATAATTCTTCTAGTCTAGTATGTGTACAGATAATATTGATAATTTCTTTAAACGTTAATTACTTTTTACTAATTAATTATTAATTAATTATATATATGTAAATAAACTCATGCCTTTTTCCCATAAGTTTCGCCTTGTATATTCCGCAACAAAACGAAACAACAAAAACAAAAAGAAAAATCGGACCCGAGACCTCTGCTTTGTAACCATACCATAGTACAACTAGGCCACCAAGGCAGTCCATCCTATCATATATTAATAATGAACTGCTCTGATTTAAACCACTTGGAAATGTTGTAATAATCACTAAATTGTAAACTGGTTTTGTAAAAGAGCAACACTAGACTTTCTTGCCCGTTCTTCTCTACTAGTGAAAACCGCTTTCCAATAAATAAAAAAATGATTGATCTTAATGACATAGAACATCTTAATAGATTCAAAAATATTTTCATTTTCATTTATCCTTCTTAGATGAGATAAAAGTCATCTGGCCCACTCACTTGAGCTCGTGCACGAGATGAGCGGTGATGCGGGATCCCGAGGCTCCCAGGGGATGTCCCAGGGCGGTGGCGCCTCCGTTCACGTTCAGCTTCTCGATGTCCAGCTTCAGGGCCTTCACGCAGGATAGAGTCTGCGCTACGAAGGCTTCGTTGATCTGGAAGGGAGAGGGTGGTGTTAGAAGTTCGTGGAGATGTAGTCAACAGTTAGAGATTTACTTCTTCGGAGATATCACATAGACATTGTGGTGTGTTCTACAAGATAAAAGTAAGTTACAAAAGTAGTGTAGTTATGTGTTTTAGATTCTTTTAGTTGATCATTATCCTTCAGTGACTATTAGTTTCGATAATCGAAATAAGAAGTCAAGAATCTAATATTAAAACATAAATTACATGAAATTACCTAATTGGTTTACGTTATCATCCTATAAAAGGTTCTCTCCAAAACTCTTAGGTACCTACGCATGATGTGGAATCCTGGACTAAAGTGTATTGTAGTGTATTCATTTTCCTATAAGTTTGTTTTTCACGATATTCCTCTAGCAGTCGGGTTGCAACATTTTTGAGCCCCAAACCATGGTAAAACATTAAAGGCACCCTGGATGTATTGATCCTGATTTACCTAAGGCATCGACAACTTTACATCCTCACCTCAACAAGATCAACGTCATTGAGCGTCATCTTGGTGACCTTGAGCAGGTTCTCGATGGCTGGCACCGGTCCGATGCCCATGATGCTGGGGTCCACGCCCACGTACGACCAGCCCACCAGCCGCGCCAGCGGCTTCAGACCCTTGGCCGCCTCCTCACTGGCCAACACCAGGGCTCCTGCGCCGTCGCTGATACCCTGAGCAGGAATTAGTAACACGTTGATATACTGTATCTGTATCAGTCCATATACGTCCCACTGCAGGGCACGGGCCTCCTCTACAATCGAGAATACGATTGAGAGTGGTACGGCCATAATATTTTCCACCACGCTGGCCTAATGCGTGTTGTTGATATACTAAATATGCTATATTGTCCTTTCTCCTTTCTCTTAGAATTTGTACAAATAGTTGATGACAATTATGATAGTGTACTATTTGTCCGGTACTCCTGTCAATAATTATTTTGTAAATCATAAAAAAAACAGTCGAATTGAGAACCTCCTCCTTTTTTAAAGAAGGTTATTTAAAATAGATTTGAGGTTAGCCCTTACTGTTTTAACCAAGATTCCGTATATCAGCGATTCTCAAGTTTAAAAAATAATCGATTGATATTTTTTTTATAGAATTGCTCATGAGGACCTTGCGAAGTGAAATAAGGTCCTCCCTCATCCTCATTTGACGAGATTCCCATCACTAGACGCGACGATATGCTAGAAAACTTTAGTATGTCTACTCACAGAAGCGCTACCGGCTGTGACAAGTCCCTCCTTCTTGAACACCGGCGGGAGTTTCTTGAGGCCCTCGAGCGTGGTCTGCGGGCGAGGGTGCTCGTCCACATCCACCGTCACCTGCTTCTTCTTGATGGTCAGCGTCACAGGTTCGATTTCCGCCTTGAAGACTCCAGCGTCGTTGGCTGTTTCAAGGGAAATATTCATCAAAGTTTGTGTTTAAAAAATTTGTCAGATCATTGATATAAATATATGGACAGAGCGGAAAGCGCGTAAAGTGTTCCGATGTAGCTGGTGCGCGCGCTCCAATACACCTCTAGTGGAGTGTTACTGAAATTATTAGCTTGTATTATGACAGATAATTTAATAAAAATGGACATAGTAATTTATATCACCGTTTAAACGAAATCCCTTAAATTAATTTTAATATTTATTTTAACGCGAGTTTCACGGTCAACTTTTTGAAATTCCAAATTTACTGAAGGGCCTATCCTTAGTTTTTCAATCAATGGTCACGTTTAATTTCTGTAATTGATTGAGGATGTTTTAACTATCGACTCTAGTGACGGTTGGTGATCCTCTTTAAATGTGCCGTTGGAAAATTGACGCATCTATAGGTTAGAGACTAATTACCAACTGCCTATAAAACCATAGGGAGACAGGGGTGGCTGAAAATCAGCTTAGCGGTACTTAGTTGCCGATAATAAGCTGAGTCATTTCCTATTGCACTAATTTGAAGCAATAATTATCTATTTTAAGTACACAAACGCTATACGGCTACCATAAAACACAAAATAAAAGGACAGATAAGACTTCACTGACAAGTTTTCCACCTCTGCTGCGACTTCAGCGCGAAGTTGTCCACCTCATCCCTGGTGATCCCGAACTGAGCTCCCAGCTTCTCAGCGGTCATGCCCATGGGGAGACCGCAGTAGGAGTCCGAGAGACCAGCCCATAACGTGTCCTCGAAGACATAGCTGCTTCCAAGCGCTGTGCCGAAACGGACGTTCCTTACCGCGAAGGGAGCTTGGGACATGTTCTCTACTCCACCTGCTACGGAGATCTTGGCAGCTCCGGTGAGGATGTCCTGTTAAAGATAATGATTTTTTAGAGTGACACGGCATAACTGCACTGCTCCTGATGGTAAGCGCAAATGCCGTCCACGCAGAGTATCGATTGCCATCAGATGGCGGTCCCACGCCATCCGATAAATTATGCAGGCCTGCTAAGATGCTTCTTCACGCTACGGGAGGAGGGAACACTTGTGACGGCAAACTATTCCACAGCTTGACGGTGCGGTGCAAAAATACTTCTTACTTTGCAAACCTTTTGGTTCGCGCCGTCAAACCATTGGTTGGGATCATCAAGATGCCAACTATTTCTAAAGATCGATCAGGCAATCCCTAGGAGCAGCTAGTATCGAGAAATGGTCAATCCATGACTAATGTCAAAATTGTCATGTTTGCTAAAACTTAACTAGTCGCTGATCTGCGATCCTCATGTTCTAAGTCAGTCTTACCTGTGCACAGTTTACAATGGACTGGAATCCAGATCCGCAGAGCCTGTTGATGCCGAGCACTGGCTTCTCCTGCGGGATGCCTGCCTTGAGCGCCGCGTGGCGGGGCGTGTAGATACCGTCCGTTTGGGAAGCCTGCCGGAAGATAGGTTAAGTAGAGATGTTGGTATACACATCATCGACATTCGCAGTACATACTACATCTACTTCGTTACAATTAAAATGTAATTAAAATGTAATTTTTGTTGAAAGTGAAGCGTGAAAAGAGATATTTAAAACACTGATTTTGTACTATTTTGTATGATTTTATTACTATGGTTGGATAAGTGTATTCTGGGTTATCTTACTTGTTTTTTTTATTTATAATTATTATTATGGTAAAAAGTAGACATATTCCTTTCATTTTCATATAATTCAGTTTCATATGATTCCATATAATTCTCTTAATCTTTTTCATCGAGATTTTAGACTCACCGAGATGACCTGTCCAACGACCATGGTGTCGACCTGCTGGGGCGAAACCCCGGCCTCCTTCAGCGCGCCCACGGTGGCGATCGTCTGCAGCTCAGTAGCTGATGTGTTGCGGAACACACCACCGAATGTACCGAATGGCGTGCGCTTTGCACCCACGATGAAGACACCTGGAGGCCACAATATTTAAATAAGTAAACCTAATGACTTTTCGGAGTCATGTGTGTATTGATAGTCACCACGCACTTTAACGGTGAAGGAAAACATCGTGAGGAAACCTTGCATACTACAGCGAATTTGTAAAAATTTCTATGGTAAGGAAAGTCGGCCAACCCGCACTAGGTCAGCGTGGTGGACTATATGACCTAACTACTCTCAATCGTACAACCGATTGTAGAGGAGACCCGTGGCATGCAGTGCCCTACAAGGTTTGTGGTGTAATTATAGTCGGCCAACCCGCACTAGGTCAGCGTGGTGGACTATATGACCTAACTACTCTCAATCGTACAACCGATTGTAGAGGAGACCCGTGGCATGCAGTGCCCTACAAGGTTTGTGGTGTAATTATAAGTAACTGGCGGCCCGGCCTGGCTTTCTCCGGGTGATGGTACACTTTAAAAAAATATTCTATCGCCTATGTTCATCCTATGTATTGCCATTATTAGAACGTCAAAGGCTTTTTGGCCCATCGTAATATGTCAGTTGTGACCACAGAACCACACAGGCGCCATAAAAGTTTGCCATTATGAATGAACATTCCCTCATTAAGGCTATAATTAATATAAATTAATTAAATCAAAACGAGTTTTAGATGAAATTCCGTCACCTCGATTCAGATCTTTATTATTTACATCACACGTTTACACCAAAACAAGTTTATAAAAAGTATTCCGCTATCAGATAATGCAATCTGAATATTCATTCATTGTGTGTTGCAATTTAAAATTATGAACGGACTTTGGAATGAGTATTACAGTAGGATGTAATGTATTAACATTATCGAGCACATCGTAAACATTTATCACAATATAAACTACTTGTGGACTTCGTACTGTTTTCGTGTATGACACCAAACTTCTTTAGGGGGGACAAAGTGGAGAACACTTTATAAATAAATAAATAAATACACCCAACAGTCTGATCCCACACTAAGATCGAGTCTTGTATCGTGAGAATCATAAACTACGAGAGGCTTGTTGGCCTCACAAACACCCAGACCCGAAACAAATATCTGTGGATCACACAAATATTAAAATATTTGTTTTAGTGTGGGGATCGAACCCGCGGCCTCACGTTTCAACGGCGTTCAACCAACTGCGTCACGGAGGCTGTCAATGTTGTAAAAATGATTCATTTTACTATGAGTGGTGGAGTCGGTCGAGGATTTCCAGGCGATCCTATAAAATAGGAGACCTATTATATTATATTATAGCCTATATTATATTATAGCCTGCCAATAGACATTAGACAGGAAGCTAACAAATTAAAATTTAAAAATAAGTTGCTTAAGTACTACCTACAAACCTTAGATAATATTTAGTTTTAAAGTTAAAATAATATTGTTAAACCACAACGCCTTTCCCTTACCCGCCCCGTCTTGTCCCTACTCCATCTATCCCCGACCCGCGTCTTTCATCCACTCTTATCATATTAATGTCTAGATATGATTTATTAGAGGCTCTACGACCTACAGTCAAACCACCTAGGTGGTTTTGTAGGGTATATATGTTTGTAATTAGACCTAAGTACTTGTTGTGTAATAAATAAATAAATAAAATAAATAAAATAAATATTAAAGAAAGGCCAGATGCGGATTCCTCAAAATCGATGAACAAGTTTGAAGAGATCAATGACCGTTTTTTTATTGCAATGAATGGCGAGACGAGCATGCCGTTCGCCTGATGATAAGCGATACGACCGCTCATAAACAGTAGCAAAACCAAACAACACCTTGAAATACAAAGCAATGTTTGGCATTTCACTGCGCTCGCCATCCTAAGACATGAGATGTTAAGTCTCAATATGTCCAGTGGTTACTCTGGCTACAATGTCTTTCAATCCGAAAAACAACAGTACATTTAAACTGGTGTTTGGCGGGAGAAATAGACATTGCAGTGGTACCTAGTACCTACCCAGGCGGCCTCACACATATGAGAGACCTACCACGAAAACACAGTTGTTGAAGCGAAAGAGATATGAAGGGACCATAGCACTTGGCGCTCTATAGTCACTGCAATGGAAAAGTACAAGTTTGTCTCTGTATAAAACAAAGTAACTCAAGGTTTGTAATTAATTATACTGCATTATTAAAGGACTTTTAATGTTAATTTTATTTATTTGTTCCAACCGTGGAAAAAATATTTTTTTCTTTGTATTTATCGATCCATTGTTCTTATAGTTTTTTATTATTTTAAAGATATCTCTACTTACAAGTAGTGGAATAATTGTTGCACAGAATTGCAACCTTTGAAACTATTTAGTCTGCATTTAACTTTGTCATGGGACGGCTTTCTCTTATTGCAAGGTTTTTTTTGTATTTTACCTGACTGTTTTATTTCTTTATGACAGTTGCAGCAGTTGGTTAGAATTAGACGCCGTGAGACGAGAGGCCGCGGGTTCGATCCCCGCGGCGAGACAAATATTTGTGTGATCCACATATATTTGTTTGAAAGCGAAAAGTCTGTCGTTGTTTCTGATACCCAAGACACAAGATTCGATCTTAGTGTAGGTTAGGACTATGTATGTGACTGTTGGGTGTATTAGTTTATAATTTAACGACTGCTATGATTATTGTCTTATACTTATTATTTCGAATTCAGAATAAATATCTTTAAACCCAAGTATCCAGTCTTGAATATTTACGCTGCATAAATATCAATAATGTCCTAACCAGTTTATTGATTTAATATGTATATTTATTTATCGATAGTTGTGATCAACATACAAGAGTCTAGGCTACACTAAAGCTTATCATCGTTTGGACATTAATGTTTCATCGAATTTTATTTGATCATACATTTTGTATTCCGATGAATAAACACGTATGAAAATCTAATATCATATTTTTAAACACATATATTTTTGTACAACATTTCAGACAATTACTTTAAAAAGCACAGCATATTTATTCCGTGTTAGTTAAATCTGACAAAGGAAAACACTATCGCCATGGAAATTTCATTTCGTTATAGTGCGTTATCTTCTAAACATTTGTGGTGGTATTCATAAGTTATAAGTTATCGGGGCTTTATAAAGCCGTTAGAGGTCTGTCGAAATTGTTTTTCTTAATCGTTCGATAGAGATAACGCTATCTCTATCGAGCGATTATTCTTTCAACAATTATGTGGCTTGTAAATAATCTACCATGTAAAATGAATATAATAGTCCACGCTCAAACATTGCAAATTATGAAAGAAGTGCAGAAAAAAAGCAGATACTTAGATACACATATTGACATAAATATAAAATATTATATGGATAGGACGAAGAGCGTTTAAAATGTTCCGACGTAAATGGTGCGGGAGTGTTGCGTCAATTTGATTTTATCTACATGTTTTATATGAGAAAGTTTATTAAAAAACAAACAATAGTATCATCGTTAAGAATAAATATATTATTACTACATTAAGTTATTTTAATATGTATTTTACCATTCTTTTATTCAAGTTCCGAAAACATCGAATAGTTTGTGCAATTTTCACATTTCATATTGATACTCCTAATGTACTGAAGAGCCTTTCCGTAGTTTTTAAATCAATGGATATACGTTGCAAAATAATGTAGCTTATAATTTTACACCTAACAGCCTGCCTGATATGATACATCATGCCTTATAGGAAAGACAATAAAAAAAAAATACTTGTCTAAAATAGCAGTCTGTGAATATAGCCCAGTTAGTGTCGCGGGGTGAAATGTTTGGTGAAGTTATGGTATAGTTAGTTGTCAGAACTTAAAGAATGGTCGCACGGAAAAAGTGAAATAGGGACACGTATCGTAGTAATGCGAAAAAAAAAGTATTTAATTACTGCTTAAAACATCTTAATTTATTCAATATTATACACTCTATAACTCTACGAAATGGTAGAGTTTTACTTTTAAATATAACTTAAATGCACAGAATATTTAACTGCGGCCGGACCTGGTATGTATTATGTATATAGGTTATTAATGACTAGTAAGTAGGTATTGACTGCAGCACCTTAGGCTGTATTAACCTGTGGTATTAACTATAGGTATAAGCTTGATGTCCCCTATTCATAACAAAAAAGTGTACCACAGTTCAGATATCGAATTGAATATATAATTCGCTAGAATGACTACAACGATTTTCATAAACAGCGGTAACATGATGTTTTTTGCAATAATAAGTAACTTCAGTGTTCACTATATATATTTTCCGCGTTATCAGGTAGTTACATTGGTTATAAGTATAATACTTTTTCTGATATTTTTTTCTTTAAACAATTATAAAATAAAAATTATGTTTTCGAACAGATTAAGTACTTGTTTTTAAAAAATCCCGATTTCGGACTTTGATTCCGGAGCCAAGGTCACTGAACTCTCATGTTCGCAAGTATCCAAATAACCGTAATTGAAAACTGCAATCTTATAACATTAATTTAACAACAGCAGCAGTAGGAAGATATAAGTTTAGGAAAATATGTGATAAAATCGGAATTTGAACCCCACTGATATGACAAATGTCGGTAAACACAATTTAAATAAAGTATGAATTTCACCCTCTCGTAAGTCATTTATTAAAGATTTACTCACCTTTCACAGCGGCCGACATTTTGTTAATTACTTATTAAAATTATATTCAATAAAATGATGATCCACTAAACAAAAAAAGTTTGCAAGAATAAAATAAAAGTTATGAACGTTGCGTGCGAGAAGTCGCCAACGTAAATTGGAAAAGTGAATGTGAATGATTTATGAATGATAAGCTGATAATTGAATGACTGGGAAACTTCTAGGGATACCCGATGTAAAAATATAATCTACTAATGGGAGCATATAACGTGATAACAAGTAAATTAAAATATAATGTATCTGGACTTGTTTCCTATTATTAAGGCCTTAGTATTTTCTATTTGTAGTCTAAATATATTTTTTTTAATAAGTTGAGTGTCATCAGCATTTTTCGAAATGTTAATGTAATGTTTTGTATTTGTCTCTGTCCCTGAAAAAAAGGAACTTAATGTTATAATATATGCTTTTAAATCTTATTGATGGATTTGAACTCGTCCTTTAATTAAATCACATTTTAGCACAAATAAGTATTTTTTTTTACAACGATCATCTGTTTTTAGTAGAAGAAAATATAAATAACCGGCAGCACATAGTAGAATTTTTGCAACAACGGCGTACTCTAATTTCTGTATTTATCCGATTATCGTGTGAAATGCTTATGCAATGAGTGATGGTAGGCCTGTAAGTGGTCAACTGAAGAAGTTTGTGTTCCGAGGCAAATCATCCACTAACGGAGATACACGAGGTGAATATCTAGAGATTGTGATACCCGAGTTGCTGTCGGCCGGCTATTCGTTTTACACGTGGCCATCTGCGCCGCTCTTGGCCTGGTATTTGTGGACGCAGAGACGGAATCTGCGAGGTCTCCGAGTGCTAGAACTCGGCTGTGGGACTGGCCTGCCAGGAATCCTAGCAGCAAAGTGTGGCGCGCGGGTCACCCTCACAGACAGTGTAGCGCTACCGCGCTCGCTTAGACACCTAGCAGCTTGCTGTGAGGCCAACGGCCTGGTTCCTAACCGAGACGTAAAAATAATAGGCCTCGCGTGGGGTCTCCTATTAGCTGACGTGCATAATCTACGGCCAGTAGATTTGCTGCTTGCGTCAGACTGTTTTTACGAACCAACACAGTTTGAAGAGATCTTATCGACAGTTGCTTATTTACTGGACGGTACTGACGCGCGATTTTTGTGTTCTTACCAGGAGCGCAGCGCTGACTGGTCCATTGAAGCTCTGCTGAAGAAGTGGGGACTGAAAGGCGCTCTGCTGGACTTGGATTCCCTGAGCGAGAGCTCCGGAGTCGACTACAAAACGCTGATCGGTGAACGGTCGTTGCATTTGTTGGAGATTGTTGCTGCCTAGGTTATGGCAAGCGCAGCTAAGGCCGCACGCCTGTATGTAGGCAACCTGCCTTGGACAGTTGGCCACCGACAACTGAGAGAATACTTCTCTCAATTTGGACCGGTTCAAAGTGCTAGAGTAGTTTTTGACCGTTCCACTGGTCTCAGTAAAGGATATGGATTTATAGAGTTTGTGAGTCCATCAGCTGCCGCTGACGCTACCAACAAGCAATTGCACACACTTGAAGGCTTGAACTTGACTGTTCAAGTGCAAAATAATTAGTTACTCTGTAGTTAGCTTTTATAATGGCAGAAGCTCTTCCAGAATATCCTGATTCAGACTTCTCTGATGAGGAACAGACACCACTAGATGCATCTTTCAATAAAGCATCAAATCATGTCAGGAAAATAACAAATAAACTGAATAACAATCAACTTCTTGAACTTTATGGGCTCTTCAAACAAGGCACTGAAGGAAAATGCAACACTCCTAAGCCGGGATGGCTAGATGGCAGAGGGCGCAGAAAATGGGATGCGTGGAGAGCCCTAGAAGACATGCCTTGTGATGTAGCAAAAGAAAAATACATCCTGTTAGTACAGAAACTTGATCCAGAATGGTCTGAGTTGTCAGATAATGCTGCTGGATCTTCTGAACTCTGGGTTGCAGTATCATCATTAAGACGTTCACCAGAACCAGACTTGATTCACAGTGAACTGACATTATTAGATGCTGCTAGAGAAAACTGCAGTGAAAGAGTAACTGAACTATTAAATAAGAATCCTGATCTTCGACATGAAAAGGATGAGGATGGTCTCACAGCTTTACACTGGGCTGCTGATAGGAATGCTACTAATGCACTAACAGCAGCTTTAGAAGGTGGATGTGAGGTTGATGCAGTGGATGAGACAGGACAAACTGCCCTTCACTATGCAGCTTCATGTGGACATGTGGAAGCCACCAGCATCCTCATTAAAGCTGGAGCCTCCATACTGAAAGATGAGGATGACTGCACTCCATTAGATTTAGCTACTGATGAAGAAGTCAAGAAGATTCTGGAAGGTGCTGTGTAGCATTTCTTTGTTTAGTTAGAATTAAAGATATATTAGTATTGAAATAAATGTTTATTACAACACTTGCAATTGTACAAAATGTTATAAACTAACATAAACACAAACTTACAATACTAAATAATTAACAATGTAAATTCTCTGTTGCTATACACAGATGGCATGGTTCCTATAAAATGAAACATTTTACTAAAGTAAAATCATAAATATAATATGTAATACAATTACAAATTGTATTCATATACTTTGCTTATAAATATTTACAAGGATTGATCCACTTTTAGTCAACATCTTACTATTTTAAGTTTCAAGGTCGATTTTTCTGCTTTAGATCTCAATGCATATTTAAAAAAAAAAACATTTTTTATGAAAAATTCAGACATAATTTTGTTACATTGAGAAGAACATACCAAACCTATATGCTTTAGAACATATTTACTACCACTCAACAACAAGCATTTTTACAATAAGGCAGTATTTATTAAATCCTCGTTTATAACTTAGTATTTCAATAGAGTTTTTGGCAAATCAAAATATATTTAAACTTTCTGTTTATACATAATATTTCGAATATCATTACAGATTTTTCAATTTTATTTTAAAATTCTCAAATTATTTTCTTATTAATATGTATACAGGTGCATAGACAGGATTTTTATCTATGATAGTATAATTTTGATAAAGTAGCGAGCTGCTGTAATATTTAACCATAATAAAATACAATATTTATATACCTTGCCTTAAAAAGAAGGCAGTGAAGGAGACATGCTATATATTGTTGGATTGGCGACAGCATTAGTATCGTAGATAATATCTTGTTGCAAGCTCAATGCTCTAGATTCTAGAAATCTAGAAAACACTAAAATATCCTCGAAATATTGTTATATATTTTTTTGTCAAGTACCCTATGAAATACAATTAATTTATATCACAAAATACTTATATTAAGACGTGACGCTTTATTTAAACTATGTATAAATAACTGTACGAGCGCCGCAGTACTTTAATTGATTTCTACCGTACAATACCCATGAAAATCCTGCTAAAATGTACTGGCTAAGGGGGCCGTGCGCTTTACTGCGCAACTTATATTTGAATGACGTTTGAGTATTCGTGCGTTATTAATAGAGTTTATCAAACTATTTTAATTATCGACTGTATTGTCGCTTTCGAACATAGGGTTATCAACTGTTAATGAATGAGGCAGTTGAAAGTAAAATTTTGAACATTTTGAGCACTATATCCTTTTCATAATTACCAATACATTAAGAACTTTATAAATATTGATTCCAGGGCACATCTCTTAGTTTGACCCATATTGCAAAAGATAAAGCTGATATCTTTCTTCATTTCTATGTATCAAACTAGGCTTTGGATGACCAAGAAATCACTCCACTGGACATTCATTGGAAATATTATTCTTATATTAAAACCAGCCAAAGTATCGCCAGACCGGAGCTTGGGCATCTCGACATCCATAAGTCAAGCGGGTCAAAATGTATCCCCCATGTTGGTTCATAAGACGTGTACCCATGAGTGGACCAAAGTGGTTACGCAAGTTTACCATCTCTCTTACAAACTACCCGATTCTTTAAAGATTGACCAACCGAACCCCTCAAATTATGTACATTGCTAGTCACATTGCTAATATCCTAATTCTCGGAGCGAGTACTCTGCTTTTGACGTACCCTGAGAATTACCAGCTTATTAACGTTAATTCACCGAGCTGAGTATGTTTGGTTTACAGTCCTTCGGGGTTTTGTGTGCCTGTGCCAGGAATAGTATGTCATGTGGACATACATGACATACTATTCCTGGCAATGCTACTAATTTATATAATCCTGAAGGATTCATGATTCATGATGATGAATGACATGTCTATCAACGACATGCAATTTGTGGGTGGGGCTAATCGATCCACAGATTAATGTTGAAACAGAATTTGTGTTTTATAATTTATCCTCTGAAGCCACACACTCCATTTTAAAGTGACCTTATAGTCGGCAAACGGCTCATATACATGTTGCCAGGTATGAAGAATTGGACAGGGAAAGTATGAAAAAAGATAGAGCAGTTAAGGGTTCCTCTGACCCCGGCAATTAATCAAGTGTTTTTCTAATATCCAAATGCCCAATAAGGATGAATAATCAGAGCGTCACGTTACAATCCCGAAAGCGGCGAAGCGTCCATACAACCCGATTCCCACCGGCTTTCCTTTATGGCCTTTATTACCGGCTTGTTTCACGGACATTGGCTTCCTGTTGGGACTTCCTCCCCACCGCTTCCGGACAGGTCCTGGAGAGTGTCCTGGTGCTAGTTCTCCTTCACGTCCTTGTGTGCGGTGGCGTCCCCGGAGTCGAGTTGTTTGAGCAGGCGGAACAACGCGGCAGCTTCGCGTATCCTGCTGAACTCCACGCAGAACGCTTCTACTTCTATGAACAATTCCTGAGGCAAAAACAAAATCAATTAAATTATTCTCATATCTTTGAAGCAATTCACTATAATAAGTACTTATAGTAGGTATTTCCAATGTTCTTGAAGGCAATTCGCGTTTAGCATGTTTTTGACAATGTTAAAATATAATGTAAATAACATTACTACAAGGTAATAGCCACGCCCTAGAGACTCTTCCGGGACCATAATATACTCTTCGATAAATGACCTATTCTTAACACAAAAATATTTTTTCAATTCGAACAAGTAGTTTCTGAGATTAGAGATACCAAACAAACTCTTCAGCTTTATATATCAGTATAGATTCAAAGCGAGCTTTCTAGAGTGGAGACCACATACAGGCAAGCGAAATGTCGGACACCCGCCTCCAAGGTGGACGGACGACCTGGGAAGTCGCTGTATGCAGGCCGCTTCAAGTCGATGTGGAGATCCTTGGGGGAGGCTTATTTCCAGCAGTGGACTTCTTGTGGCTCAGATGATGATAATGATGATGATGTCATAATCATATATTTTACAAGAAAAAATCACACACAATCGTTTAAGTTTTGTCCTAACTCTGTCTTACATCCCCACTTACATTTAAATGGTATCATTTATCTCAAAATTTCGATATTCTGTAAAAAAGAGACCAGCAACAGCTTATCAGAGTGTTTGTAGATGATGACAGATTCAAAATAACAATAAAGTGGTTATATACCTTAACGTTGATGATTTTGTTCCTGATGAGCGACTGCAGGAATACGCAGACGAGGCGTACGAGGCGGTTCTGCATGTATCGGTCGCGGATGGTCTCGCACGTGGATATACAGTTGCTTATGTATAAGTGCACAAACTCCACTGGTAGGTCCACTGATGTTGTCAGCCTGAGGATACAATAAAACCGCTTAAATAAAAAGCTTGACTGGGGTGGACAATTTGCCTCATGTATACAGACGTAAAGGTACAGCTTTGCTGCTGTGTTTGGATAGACTATTCATTCTATCCTGAAATGAAAATAATTTTCTTCCTATCCTTTAAACTTCAGACTGTCATCTATTTATCCTTTTATAAATCCATCCCATGGTTGTCTGTAAGACATTGCCTTTGAGCGATAAGACCTCCAATTATACTTTAATGTTTGTTTATTGGTTTTTTGTGTGTGCAATAAAGTGTATAAATAAATAATTTACTAAATGGGAGAAATTGCGGGCAAAAGCCAGTCTAATAAATAAGACGTATCACGAGTCCAAACTAATCAACTCGTGTATAAAACTGTATATGTTTTGTTCACCTGTTGACCACCTCCATGGAGTGCAGCGACATCTCCATGTTGACGAGCACGCTGAAGTACTCGGTGATGTGCTGCGAGTGGATCAGCTTCAGCAGCACCGATATCGCCACCATCGGGTTGTTCTCCACCAGGTCTGGTAGCTGATCACGAATAATAGACTTTTAATTTACCTATCATGCGCTTTATTATGAAGAAAGAAAATAACAATTAATTGTTAGTTTTGACAGCCAAAGAAGGTTTATAATAAGGACTGAAAACTTCTTTGATTACTCTTTGCCCTTCCATTTTAAACTCTAATGCAATTGCAATTCAATTACATAATATGTATGATGTTGATTTGCAGCAGTTATCATTTAGATACCTTTAACATGCCTATTTATTAGCTGTACTTAAAAGTTTCTGACACAAAATACGTACGTAACGTGGGTACGTACTGTACGCGACGCTCTATCGCTCTTCACGCACGTTTTGACATTAAATTACCATATTAGGCCCCATCGCCACGCATTCAAACGGTGAAGGAAAACATCGTGAGGAAACCTGCATACCATAACGATTTATAAGAATTTCTATGGTATGTAAGTCCACCGACCTGCATTAGACCAGCGTGGTGCATTATATGGCCTAACCACTCTCAATCGTACTCTAGATTGTGGAGTAGGCCCGTGCCCTACAGTGAAACCTATATGGGCTGATACAGATAAAATAGCGCCCGTGCCAATGGGGCCTTAATGCAACATAACGCTATGTTACATCACATGGTCACAATAGGCGGCATTAAGTAAGAACGTTCCGAGTGTACCTGGTTGGGCGTGATGCCGATATCATACACGATGTTGGGGTGGTGGTCGAGCAGGGCCAGGAGCCGCTGCTGGTGCGGCACGGACAGCGCGCCCTTCAGCGCCACGCCCGTCAGCTCCAGCGCCTCCGCCACCGCCATAGACCACTCCTTCTCGCTCTTCTTCTCTTCGGGCTTCTCCTTCTTCTCCTCCTGTTGGGGGGGCTCGCTCTGCGGGAGGGGGAGGGGGGCATTATTGCAATGAAAAATTGGCTATGATCAATGCACTTCATGGTAATTCTAGCCCAATATACGGGTGAAAATAGTTAAAATTAAAAACGGCTAAACCGATTTGAATGAAATATGTCGTTTATGGCATGGAGACATGAAATCTATATTCGATAACAAAACCACAATCTATAACCTAACCTTTTTTTTGTTATAAAATAATTTTTGTTATAAACACAGCTTCCATAGGAAACAGCGTATACTATATCTATTTGTAACTCTAAACGCGCTCTCCATTTTAGAGGAGGCTCGTGCCCTGCACTGACATGTATATGGGCTGATATAAATTATAGAATACAGTAAACACGATGTACATAATAACTTGACTTTACCTTAGCCTTATGTGGAGTTGGTGTGGTGTGTGGCCTCTTTTCAACCCTGTCTGTTTTGAGCCCAGTGAGGCCGGTGTAGTCTGTGTCATACATCGGGATATATGTGCCTCTGTTCACTAAATTCTTCCATACTGCCTGAAAATTTAATAAACAAATACACCCAATAATCACATACATAGTCCTAACCCCACACTGAGATAGAGTTTTATATCACAGGTATCAGAAACTAAGAGAGACTGGCTGGTTTGTTGTATGTTAATACAGTATCGAAATGTAAATAAATAAAGGTTTTTTCTATCTACCCATAAACCATGATTTTAGGGATGGTCTGAAGATGGCTCTGCAGACTACTTGGGATGCTTCCACGTACCACCAGTGGTCCGCAGAACACAGGTTGAGAACCATTGCTCTAAAGTCTAGTAAATCTCAATAATCTTACCTCATCAGCGAAGGGTATATCATTGGTGTCTATGAGGAAGGTGGGCGGTGGGATAGGGCCGGCTGCTTTGAGCGTCCTGTGTAGCGGCATGTATTCATTGGACATGAGTGCTTCTAGCAACTCCTTCAGCGCGATGCGGTTCGGCGGACTGCAAGATGCAAAAAAAGCAACATACAGTCGAATTGAGAACCTCCTCCTTTTTTTGAACTCGGTTAAAAACGCAATACTGTTAATAATATACAGTTATGCCATCACACTCGAAATACGATCTTGTAACCTGTGTAGCTCAAATCCACAGCTTTTAGATAAGTGACAACTCACATGCAATCAGAATCTGAATCCATACAGGTATTTCATTTCTTCAAGTTATTTTTGGAAATATGATTTGTGCAAGGGTATTTAATTTTCCGAATAAATAAATAAATACGCTCAACAGTCCCTTGTATAGTCCTGACCCCACACTAAGGTCCAGTCTTGTGTTGTGGGTATCAGGAATTACGAGAGACATTTCTGTCTCACAAACACCAAGACCCAAAACAAATACTTGTTGATTACACAAATACTTGTCATGGTGCAGGGATCAAACCAATGGCCTCATGCTTCATATTATCTTAACCCCTTACTGCATTAATTATGAACAACGTTATTAAAAAAAATTAAATAATCTGAAATAGTTTTGACAAAAATAGCTTAATAAAGCAAAAAAATATACGTTGTCTTATGAAAGAACACTTCATATGATAACATTTATTTAACTTTAAGTTAATGATTAGTTAACTGTAAAAAATTAACAATCTGTAGAAGCCATAAATGGCTTGGTATGCGGTAAGGGGTTAAAAATCAGCATACCCATCACTAAGTGGTATGAGGGCTGGCGCAGTCGCCCTCGCCATTGAGCTCATCTCAGAAATCCTTTCAGCAACCAACACCTGCAGAGTGGAGTAATCATACTCCAGGTCTTTAGAAGAAACCTCCGTCAGCATTACTTGCTTGGCTGTTTTCTTCATCACCTGAAAAATCAGTGATAAAAAGTTTAATTTGAACTGGCATTAAACTTCTAAAATTACAAAAAGTAGAATAAAAGGTATAAATTAAGTTCCTGAGGGACTTTGCATAGAACATACACTATCATTAAAAATACCTAAAAACTAATAGTTAGTAATCTACACATTCCTACATGCTTTTCAGTTTAAAAATCTACTTATGTAAAACTATTCTTGTCCTTATAAAATTGTAATACTTACATCTTTAATATTAACTGGAAGGAACCCATGCAGTTGTCCAATAAACAGACGTTCTTGAGGAGCCAGTGGTAGTAGCCCTGGCTTGCCTTCCAAGAGGTGCAGGAATAGTGAACTAAATGGATTGTCTACTTTGTATATGTCAAATAATAAAGCTAGGGCTACCACACGCTGTCCTGGGAGAGGTAGATCACCTCCTGTGATGAGTGAGGAGAGAAGAAGACATACTGGAAGAAAAATGACAGAAGTTTTTTTATGGATGAATAATCAGATATATGTAGAAGGTTGCTGATAGTATATTGCCTACAGCAAATGGCTATTGCAATATTCAGGGGGAAATATTTTCATTTGCATGCACTTGGTATTTAGTTTCATCCAAATAGTAAAGAAGCAATTTTTATTATATTAGAATATAGTGATATTTCTTTAAATGCCAAGCACTGAAAAATACTTTACCTCATAAATTTTTTAAAGAAAGTTGTGAAAATTAAAGTACTGACTAACATTGTACAAGTACTGCTGCCAATCATTTTGAAAATGCATAACATTGCAGTTCATGGTAATATGTTTAAAACAAATGTAATACTGCAAAATGTAAAGAACAAATAAGTTCACCTTCATTATTTTTTTGTTTACAGACAAAGTTCAGTGACTAAAGTACAAATTAACTTTAACAATGAATTACTCACAATTAAAATGATCAGTTTTAGGAAATTTCTTTTGCACTTGAACACATATCGACTCTAAGCTCTGGGAGTCCACGGTCTGCTCTGAAAACAAGCTGAAATGATTGCCCAAATATTTAGAAAAAAAATAACAATAGCAAAACATAAGGTTATGTTTAAGATGATGGGCGCTTACTCCAGTATATATTTACTGTTCTCATTTATCAAGTGCTGAGACATTTTCTCAGGAATACTGTTTGTATTTCTTTATAGTTTTATTTCTTTTCTATTTTTAATAATTTTATACACACGTCAAATTCAAAACAATTTGTCTCGAGTCTCGACATTTCAACTTTTGTGACAGATGTTTTACAGTTAGTTAAAATGGTCTTTCGGCCCGAGTTTATAAATGGATTATAATTCTCAGTAATAAAAATATATTCTATGATTATAAATAAAATAATTGTAATGAACATTGGCCTAAATAAAATGGTAATAAGCTCTGCTTTACTTTAGCTGCACTTACAAACCTATATCAAATAGTTTAGCTAGGTCAAAAAGAAAATGTTTTATCTAGTGATTTGTAATATTCGAAAAATACATTTTATTTATAAAAAAAATCAATATGAGATTTAAAAAGTTGTTGAGCCACGTTGTTATCAGTAATGATTTATGATTTACTCTCACAGGAGATCGACGTGTAGCGATTTTTTCGCTGCCGCGTTTTGTTCGGTGAGTTATATTACCAGGAGCCCAATACCCATTTACTCTTCTCATCCTTTTTTGCTTCGGTGGGAGACAAGGGGGAAAAAGAGATATATATAGAGATAGAAAGAGAGAGAATTATAAAGGGAAAGGACGAGATAGAGAGAAAGAAAGAGAAACGAAAAAAATGCACCTGATTTTAAGTGCAGTGCAATGCACCTGATTTTTTGTCGTCTGTGCAGTGCAGGCTCGCGAGAGTATGCATCGACATTGTATCTCTCGGCAGCATACTTGATGCTGATCTAATTGTAATGCTGCCACTACTCATACTAGAGTATAAATCGGTCAATACATTCGTGATCCAAGCGTTGTGGATGTTCATGGCCGGTAGTGATCAATCACCATCAGGTGACCCGTTTGCTCGCTTGCCCGACGGCCCATACCCGTCATACCATCCCGGCCAAGCCCATTCTTACTAAATCGTGACTTGTGAATATCAACAACAGGGCTCTAGTACTATATTACGAATTCCGTTTATCACGATGTAATAACGGTAGACACATGGAGCGACAGTGTGACAACGACAACATCTTATCGAAAATTTCAGGATCATCCCACTCTTAAGCCCCTATAAGCCTCTGTGAGCTGTTTTTAACTGTTACAGAGCAAGAAAAAGCAGCAAAAGGGGTGCTTCCAGGATACTCTCGTTTTAGCTCGTGTGTTCCGTCCCTCGATGTGATCAAGAGCGCTACTACGGCCATATTAGGAATAAATTCCTGATTCCGTTCTGCTGGTGAATAAAAATAATACCTCAGAGTTGTTATTCATAATTTAAATATTTCATATAACTGCGAAAATTGTCTGTATCATTTAAGTAGTTTCGATTGTAAAATTAATACTTATGTTGTGGGTACTGGATACAGGACATAAACCATTTGGTACTTCACGATTAGTTTTACATCCGGGTACGCTTCTGTCTCAAGTATGATTCACAAAGTACGTAATAATGGTATAATCTGAGAGTATGATTTGTTGCGAATTCAATTCATAAAAAGTCTATACATAAATATTATCGAATGTTTGTTACTTTACTCGTGACAATTATAGCTTGTGTTGAGACACAGATGTTGAGAGTTGAGACTGTCATTAAACACAGGCCAATAAACAAGAAATAATTAATTACTGACAATGGTTAGGTCACAGCCGTCACAGCTGCTGTAGAGAACACGTTATTTACCTAATTAGTAAGTAGGTTCCAATGGTATGGAATCAGGATAGCAAAGCATCTATTTCAATTACATTTTCAATGTCGTTTTTATTTTACTTTTACTTATTAATATGAATGACGAGACGAACATGCTATTTGCCTGATGATAAGCGATACGACCGCTCATACACAGTAACAATGCTTGGCCATTCCACTACGTTCACCACCATGAGACATACGTGTTTAGTCTCAATATGTCCACTAGTTATTCTGGCTACAATGTCCTTCAAACCGGAACACAACAGTGTATTTACACTGCTGTTTGGCGGGAGAAATAGACATTGAGGTGGTACCTCCCAGAAGGCCTCTCACGTATGAGAGACTATGATATGTGATGTATGAGAGTATTATGTACCTGTTTAGCATACCTATAGTATTAAGCATATACATAAGTACCTATGTATTGGAAATAGATTTTCCTTTTTCAAAATAGGTGCGGAAAATATCTGCAAAATATACGATAAGGAATTTTTTGTCCCAAAAATAAAAGCCATAGGTATTATGAGAATAGATAGGTACATATTAGTATGTCAACTAAATGGGGTTAGTATGACCTTGCATTATTTTTTTTATTGTCCACCATGTATATTTCACTGCTAGGCAAAAGCCTTTCGAAGTTGTTTGTCTGTATCCTAACCGCTTTGTTCGTTTTATTTGCCAAGATTTATCTAATCTCAGAATATGAAGCTAATCTTTCCTTGTCTAGCTTGTGTACTATAGCATGAGAATGACCTACATAAACGAGGTATTCAGAACAATGTAATTCATAATGTAAATACTGACTTTGGGCCAGTTATAACGCGACATGTAACGTAAGCAGTCGCGAGTAAGTACATCTAGATAATAGAGACGACCTGCGGAGACAAACGAATGTCTTCGCATTCAAACGCTAGATACCGTTATCGAACAAACAAGTGAAATGAAACTATTAATCGAGTACACTTCACATGACTAGCCTGTAGTTTATCATTGTGATGCTAATTGTAAAGACACACTTCTTTTATCATACCCATTTCTTGCGTTGATAAGATTACAGTGTCATATGGCTGTACCGAGCTCCACGTTAGCCGCGTTCCGTTCTTTAAATTATTACAACAACAAAATTATAAGTGATGTAAGCTAGTGCCGAGTGATGCCGTGTTTTGTGTGTTCATATCGAAATGCTAGATCCTCGTACAATAGCTGTGATGAGTAACGTGAGAGCAATGGATTACGGGTCGGACCAGCGTCACCGGAGTCGGTCATCTTCATGGACGGCGAGACGGTGGCAAAACGCATTTCAAAGGCACGAGCCGAGATATTCATTACAATATCAGGTAAATTGTGGTTTAGTAATTATACTGCGTGTGTATGCGTAGTGTGTGACCATCTGTTTTGAACAGAATGGTAAAATGCGCATTATTATATAAGTAAATATACGTGAACTTGCACCATATATTTCTTTTTTCCATACTATAAATAGAGAAAAACATTGCATACAATGCCCATATATTGAACTGAGAGTAAAATCATTAAATATCGTGGTTCGTTTATGAAGATAATACGGAATTCCACAAGCTCTCTTCAAATATCAATTTTCTGTTTCACCTGCTGATAATTCGACAACGAAAGTAAAATAAATTAGCTCTTTTTGTGCCTATAAATTATTAGGTAGATAATCTCCTAATGATTAAGGCGAATATGATAAAATATTTTTGCGTTGCATGTGAGTCTTCGGTGTTGTTGATCGAAATTGTGAGCTCTCTAAAAATACTTTTCGAGTTGTTGACGTCTTTGTCTCACTGATTTGCATATTGTATTGTTTTAATTTGTTATTTGTTGAGATAAGCAATTCATTGCTTTGTAATTCATGGTATTGTTTGGTTTTGCTATTTTCTGTCCATGAACGGGCGTATGGATTACCATTAGGCGCATGGCATGCTTATCTCGCCATTCATTGCAATAAAAAAGGCAATCAAAATGAATGGTGTCGAATTTTTTTTTACTATCTAGCCTAACTGTCGTACTTAGAGATTTTAATGTCAATTAAATCATTACGTTGTGTATTTTTTGCTAAAATAATCTATATTTATGGAACAAGTCATATGTGAAGGAAATCATCGCGAAGAAACCTGACGGTTTCCGTTGCGCAGTTAGTTAGACGCCAGCTGTGAAACGAGAGGCCGCAGGTTCGATTCCAGCACCAAAAGAAATATTTGTGTTATCCACAGGCATTTGTTACGGGTCTGGGTGTTTGTGAGACCGAAAAGTCTCTCGTAGCTTATCGTGCTAAGCTAGATTTTTCTTTTTATTTTCTTTTTCAAACAATTTGTGCATGTTCCAGCACCGCCAAATGATAATAAGAGGGCAGAAAAGGGGCCCCGGCACTATGTTTCTTATCTATTGTACGTTTCTGAAATTTGAGCGTTCGCCCTAGATATTATGACGATTGGCTCACCCCTATCACATCGTGGGACAGTAAACACAAGGTGAAAAGTGTGTGAACTAGTAGCATCCCTACCTGCCCTTTTAGGAAATAGGCGCTAATTTACGTGCGTATGTAATATGTATTTATATAATATCGAATAGGACAGCAATAATCATGGTTCGACATTTATTTATTATGATGAACTCAACAAGTACTGCAATAATGCAATAAAACTAGTAATCGTTTTATTTCAATGTGTATGGTACGGTACGGTTACAAAGCTGATGTCTCGGGTTCGAATTCCGGGTCGTGGGCAAAATGATATTTGATTTTTCTATTCATTACCAGCCCGGAGTCTGGAATTTGTGCCCGATATGGCGATAGGCTTGCGCTCTACCACATTGTGGGACGGTGCATGCAAGGCGAAATGTGGGTGTCCTGGCACCTCTGCCTACCCCTTTGGGAAAAAGGCGTGTGTTTATGTATGTATTTCAATGTGTAACATTTGCCTAAATCTAAAAAAGAATGAAGTAATGTAATAGTTAATAACTACATGTTGCTTAAGTAGTGGATGTTGTAAGAGTGAAGTCTGAAGAATCTCTTATAGTTTCCAGATATCAGATTTTGTGTGTCATACGTTTATACTAGCAGCCAGGCCTAGCTCCGCGAGCCGCCTAGGTGAAATACTTTTTGTCTCTGCGTCTAACTCTAGCCCATATAAGAAATTTATTATCGCTGTATTATATTTATCCACACTACTGTCCTCTATACTACTTTTCCCATCCCATCGGATCACCTACATCCCGTCCTGTCGCGTCTTTTTCATTTTTTTTATTGCTATGAATGGCGAGACGAGCATGCCGTTCGCCTGGTAAGCGATACGACCGCTCATGAACAGTAGCAAAACCAAACAACACCTTGAATTACAAAGTAATGCTTGGCACTCCACTGCGCTCGCCATCGTGAGACAAAAGATGTTAAGTCTCACTCTCTCACTCTGTACTCTGGCTACAATGCCCTTCAACCCGAAACACAACAGTGCGTTTACACTGCTGTTTGACGGGAGAAATAGACACTGCGGTGGTACCCACCCAGATGGCCTCTCACATATGAGAGACCTACCACCAGTAAATTTCCCATACAAAAATGTAGATGCGGAGATTTTTCAAATCTGATAAATCAAACTAAAGTATTGTTGGAAACTTCCAAAAGAATGTCGGCAATTTAAATATCCATTTTCTCAAATCCGGCAGTACATATTTAGTTAGATTACACATTCTTACTCACTATCTATAATTTCCACAAAAACGAAAATAAATAAAAAACAAATTAAACTTGAACTCTTAAGAGTTACAGCATCACATGGAACCACATGGAACTCCTGGGCCGCCCGAAATGTATTTTTTTTATTTCATTCAAATAAATAGACATTTATATGCGTAGCATGGAACGTAATGCGACAAGATGATTCACAAATAAAATACGTACCGTTACATTTGGAAATTAATATATTTAGCATGATTTGAGACGCAGTATCATCACATCTCATTAGTATGAGCGTGACAAATACATTATCACGCTGAGAATATTGTAAAATTTCTAAGGAACGCAACTGTCATGTCTATGTATCAGTCACTCTGCTGTCACAGTGGACGTTCCTTGTAATATTTTAGTTTTTTATTTGTTTAATGTCGTACTGTTAAGCAACTGAGACAATATTGGTGTTTAGCTATTTTTATTACATGCTGTGACTATTGTTACTAATGTTTAGACGGTGTTTTAAACGTTGTGAGCACTGTGAGAATAATAATTAGTAAACGTGTCATTATTTTTTTACAAACAGTTGTTTGCTACCGATACGTCGTTTTAAGGAATGTGAATTGTTTCCCATTCCGTTTGTTAATAAGTAAAGTTTCACATGGGTGATGGCTTGGCAGTCGGACACTCGTGTAAGTACATCTGCACTCTATCATATCTCACCAATAGGGAAGACGTTAAAATTAATAATAAACCAATAATGTAAATACGTCCTTGTGAACGATTAACATTTTAATGCGTTTTAGTTTGCGGAACGTGTGTCATAATTTATACGTTGGTGTTTTTTGAACAGTGGATTACCAATAAGATGTGTATGGAATGTCATCAAATTGTGTAGGAGTTAATCCCTAATGAGATTTACCTTTAGCTCCTTTGTCACTATCTTTAGACTTAAACAAGAAGTTACCGCATTTTCCGAGTTACAGTGGCTAACATAATATACCTGGAAATCCTGGCTTAAGCATGTTTTTTTATAAGTATATATTCATTAATTTTGTCATTAAAATTCTGGTTGTAAAAACTAATTACTAATTAACTAATTGACTTGGAAGATATTAGACCATAACATCTGAAAATCACTGTTTAGATAATGATTTATTTGTGTATCACATGCTTAGTAATAATGTGACTCCATTGTTAATGAGTGAGACATTATTTGTTACATTATTCTATTGTTGTTGGTATCTAAAGCAAAAAAATGAAATGTTTGTGACATTTATGACCAAACAAATGACCAGTCTTCAATTGCTAAACAACTTTAAGTATATATTACATATTTTAATTTTGTACTTTATTATTATTCCTTCAATACGCAATGTCTATAAAATATGAGGAAAATTGCATTATACTTAAGAATACTTAAATTTATTATTGTGAAATAGTGAATTTAACCTATAAAAGCAGGTTTGATTATAATTAAGGATGTTAAAGACCTGGCTAAATAGTGAAGATTGTGTAGGGAGATAATACTCGGCACCAACTGACTTAAAACATACTTGGATACATACAGAGAGAAGATTATTAAACCCATAAATTTTGAGATTGAATACTTAATAAAATTGGCAACAAGAGTGTTATTATAAAAACAGAAAAAAGTAAAGACCATTTGTCATCATTCCAATTAATATTCCTTGTTTTTTCATTAATTTTATCCAAATAAGGCTCTTTTCAAAGTCTTTTGTTACTTTTTATATTACTTGTGTGTTTCCCAATTATTTAAAATGTTATAAAATTACTATTAATATGTTAAGTAGCAACCTGGTTGCGCTGTGTCCTTGGCACTGTGAAGACTAAAAAAAAGCAACTAAAGGTTTTTTTGCTTTCTACTTGAATGTTGTGTGTGTAGCAATAAAACACTAAAACAGCCGTTAAGTTCAATGTTATCAAAATCAAAGTATGTTTTATTAAAAAAGTTTTTTTAATACTTCTTAATTGTGGAGTGTCAATACCACTGCTTTGGGATATATGATAAAATGTGAAACAATACAAAACTAATCTTTAGCAACAAAAAATAGCTTTTTTATTATTTTATGGTTTCCGTTAGAAAGTAACAACTATACTAAATTCATGTATAAAAATATGTGTAAAGTTCAGTATTCTGTGCCATACATCTTTGTTTGTTTCTGCTGATTAATTTATATTTCGTTGTTTTGTAGGATATGGTTGATGATATTAGACTCAAATTAAATCCTAACTAATTCACTCAAAGTAACTCAAGTAAGTGTAGTAAAGTAACTCAAATACTTTGGAATAAAACATAATTAAAAATCGTAAACAGTCTCCACTTAAGTGTGGAATTGGGGTAGGGAGAAGATGTGGTTTGCTAAATTGTGACATTGCTTGTTCGTTCATTTTAGCCATAGGCAGCCTACAGCTGAGCTTAGTCACCGAATGATCTCCACATACATCAAACTCTGATATAACTAGGTCCAATTTAAAATCAATGCCTCTAAAAAATTTTGTAGACTAATGTGTTCAAGGAAATACATTATTTGCATACATATGTTTATTCATCAATTGCCTATGACATTGACTGACCACTCGCAAATGTACTAAATATTAAGATGGATAAAATATATGTCGGAGTGATCGGAATATTTAAGAATTATGAATGATTATTTAAGTAATATTTGTCGGAGTGATCGGAATATTTAAGAATTATGAATGATTATTTAAGTAATATTTAATTATGTTTTAAGCCTCTTATTGTTAACACAAATTATAGATTTCAAATTATACAAAATAAGTTGTTGATTTGATTATATAGAGTTTTAGTTGGGTAGTTTGAAATAATGTAGAGGGGAGCGTACCAATATAATGAGCGCACAGACGCACTACAGGGCATTCGAAGTCTCGTCGGCAAGCTCTACAGTAGTTACGTCATAATTGTGCAGTGACAAGATATCAATAAATTGTGTTTATCCGTGAAAACGACGTTTGATTACTCACCTCATAAGATGAGTCAAGACGAAGACTTGCATAACGAACGACCGCCTTCACCTATCCTAAACCCTTCGGTTCACTCCGAAATCAGAAGCGGGACGATCCCAGGCACTTCAAGAGGAGAGAATATGGACAGAAACTCGCAAACCTTTTTCGCACTTGTTAATGCACTGGAAACGCTAACAAGGCAAAACCAAGCAGGTATGCAGGCGAATCAAGAATTTATTTCGGGTTTTCTTAACAAGACAACAGCTGCATCACACCGACCACGATTGAGTGATATCTATATTGCACCATTTGACCCGGATGGAGATGTTCCTATACAAGATTGGTGTGAACACGTTGATCAAGCAAAAAACCACTGGAATTTAACAGATTATGAAGTCTGTTCTAAAATTGCTAGCCTATTACAAGGAAGAGCTAAATCTCTTGGAGATACGTGGCTAGTAAAATCTCCAGTATGGAACGATATGCGACAAGCCTTGATACAAACATTTGAGCCGGAATCAAGATATTGCAATGATATACTGAAATTTCGAAGTTTTAAATTTAATACATCAAACCCCGTTGAATCTATCACTAAAGCCTGGCAAATTTGGAAGCGAGTGATAAATGGCAACAAAGAAACAGACGCAGTTGAGGCGGTTATTGGTTGTATTGACAACGAGTTCCTCAGATTACGACTGTTGTCCAGTAAGTGCACAAGTATCCCAGAGTTGATATCTGTCGCTTCAACTTTCAAACCTCGTGAATCAAGATTCGGAGAACCACCATCTAAACGCCCCAGATTTAGAAGTGGTCGAGAGGATACTGTGATATGTTTTAAGTGTGGCAAACAAGGACATTTGCAATCAAGCTGCAACTTGAGAACTGGCGATATTAGACCCTTGTTGAATATTGACAACAATGATGGACATAATTCGGCTACCGTACCAGCCGATCATCGTAAGCCTAAATGTAGTTATTGCAACAAGATTGGTCATTTGGAATCTACGTGTTTCAAGAAAATGGGAGATGAAGCAGAGAAAATCAATTTATTAAAAGTGGATGATGAAATACTCACACCAATGGAAATTAATATTGATGGCCGAAGCCTAATTGCTTTGTACGATAGCGGCGCCTCTCGATCTCTGATAAGACGGTCACTTGGTTACGGTTTGCCTGGAAAAAGAGAAGAATGTTCCGTACTGCTAAAAGGAATTGGTAACGATAGTATTCCTTTATTATCTTGTCTACGAGTGATCGTTACGTGTAACATCAACAACGTATTTGCCGAAATCGCTTTTCACATTGTTGAAGATCACGAATTACCTTGCGATATACTTATCGGAGCAGAGATTGTTAAAGATACCGGATTGAATGTCCTTATTACTCAAGAACGCGCAATAGTCTTCAGACAATCTATTATACATAACGTCCGGACTGTGGAAGAGTATTCCCTACATACTGATTTAACAGATCATCACGAAAAACAACAGTTGAGAAGCCTACTAAAGAAATATGAAGACTCTTTTGTAGAAGGAATCCCCAGGACTAAAGTAACGACTGGCAGTTTAAATATTCAATTAAAGGATCCAAATAAAGTTGTTTCACGAAGAGCCTATCGTATGACACCCGTGGAACGACAAAAATTAAAAGCTATAATCAAAGACTTAATGGACAAAGGCATAGTACGAGAAAGTACTTCTGATTTTGCAAGTCCTGTGATTCTTGTGAAAAAAAAGAATGGCGAAGATCGGATGTGCACTGACTACAGAGAGCTCAACAAAAATACTGTTCCTATAAAATATCCGTTACCAATAATATCGGATCAGATAGATCGACTTTCGGATGCCAACTACTTCATCAGCCTCGATATGGCACAAGGATTCTATCAGATCCCGATAAATGAAGAATCCATTTCAAAAACCGCTTTTATCACACAAGATGGCCTCTACGAATATGTGAGAATGCCGTTTGGGTTAATGAACGCACCAGCAGTATTCCAGAAAGCAATAATGACTGCACTTCGACCCTTGCTCGACGATATTCTCATCTACATGGACGATGTGTTAATAAAGTGTAAGCAGTTTTCTGAGGGCATAGAAATTTTGGACAAAGTTCTCGCAGCACTTACTCGAGCAGGGTTTTCAATCAACGTGAAGAAATGTTCGTTTTCAAAACATCTATTGAATATCTTGGTAACGTGATATCTAACGGCACTGTCCAACCAAGTCAGCGAAAGGTGGAAGCTCTAGAAAAATCGCCAGTACCGACAAATGCAAAACAAGTTCGCCAATTCTGTGGTCTAGCAGGCTATTTCAGACGCTTTGTTCCATCTTTTTCACAGAGGATGATTCCTCTATATAATTTGACTAAAAAGGACGCCAAGTTTGAATGGACTCCTGAATGTGAAAATGCTCGACTTGATATCATTCGACATTTAACTTCAGCGCCCATTCTTATTATTTTTCGAGAAGAATGGCCAATTGAACTCCATACTGATGCCAGTAGCACTGGATTGGGAGCTATTTTAATACAAATAAATAATTTACAACAACACGTAGTGGGCTATATGAGTATGAGAACTACGACACCCGAAAGTCATTACCACTCATACGAGCTTGAAACCCTAGCTATTGTGCGAGGAATTAAACATTTCAGACAATATCTTTATGGAAGAACCTTCAAGATAGTTACTGATTGCAACGCCATAAAGTGTTCATCTCGAAAACACGAACTCTTACCAAGAATCCACAGATGGTGGTCATATCTTCAAAATTTCGATTTTACAATTGAATATCGTCAGGGTAATCGAATGAAGCACGCTGATTTCTTTAGCAGAAATCCTGCGAAGTGCATCAATTTAACGCATAATATGGACACATGGCTCAAGATCGAACAAAGACGAGATGAAGACCTTGCTAAACTCATTAAGCAGTTGGAAAATGGTGAGAATATTCAAGAATATCGTCTCCATGATCAAGTGCTAGAACGAAAATATGATGAAGAAGTACCTGGAAGTAAGAAATGGAAAAAGATTATCCCTAAATCATATCAGTGGAGCATTATTAACGCCTAACATGCGGCATTGAAACATTTCGGATGGGAGAAGACTTTAGCAAAAATCCGCGAAAATTATTGGTTTCCTGAGATGTCCACAACAGTACGGAAATTCATCGAAAATTGCGTTATATGTCAAACCAGTAAAAGCGCTTCTGGATCCAGACAGGTTCAAATGCATCCCATAGAGAAGAAACCAATTCCATTCGATACTATTCACATTGACATGACTGGACATCTTACAAAAAGAAATAACAAACATGAGTACGTCGTGGTTATCATAGATGCTTACACCAAATTTGTTACTTTGACCTACGCAACAGACAAAACATCCAAATCTATGTTAAATGCGCTTAAAGCAGTTGTTTCACTTTTTGGAGCACCAAGGCAAATCATAAGTGATCAAGACACGGCTTTCAAAGCTGAATTCGAAGATTTCTGCAAAGCCTTCGGAATCCATCAGCATTTTATAGCTCCAGGCGTAAGTCGAACCAATGGACAAGTCGAACGAGTGATGGCCATAGTAAAAAATGGACTAACTATAATTCGCAACTACGAGACAAACAATTGGAGAAAAGGACTAGATGCCTTACAACTAGCAATAAACTGCACCAAGCATAAGACTACAAACGTGAGTCCAATAAAAGCCTTGACTGGAAGACAAGGCGCAGTACCAGCAGAAATAGTTTCCTTAATCGACGAAGAGGGGACAGTAGACAGAGCACAATTGGATAATTATATTCACAACAAAATTCAAACAAAGGGCAAAAATGATAAATTAAGATTCGACAAAGGAAAGGCTAAAATTGAGAGATTTAAGAAAGGAGACATAGTTTTATTCAGGGCTAATCCTCGAAATCAAATCGGACTTGATCTTAAATATCCTGAAGCCTATGAAATTTGGAAGGTGTTACCCAATGACCGCTACCAAGTAAAGAAATTAGCAAACAGAGGAAGACCAAAGAAAGTTGCACATGATCAGTTGCGATTAGCTCCAAAACCAAGTAACCAACAAGTGAATACTATTTCTGCTTCAGAACACCTAGGAAATACAGAATCGGATGACATGCATACAAATAATTAAATTTAGTTAAAGTAAAACTTTTTCGATTGACCGTGTCGGAGTATCGTTGTACAGAATTTGGAATTTACTGTAATTGTAAGTAATTGTTGATTTTCTTAAAATAGTTATTTTTTTTTCCTTTCTATTGTATTTAAATTCGTTGAGGACAGGGGCCTCCGAATTGTGTTGAAATTCGTTGAGGACAGGGGCCTCCGAATTGTTTTGAAATTCGTTGAGGACAGGGGCCTCCGAATTGTTTTGAAATTCGTTGAGGACAGGGGCCTCCGAATTGTGTTGAAATTCGTTGAGGACAGGGGCCTCCGAATTGTGTTGAAATTCGTTGAGGACAGGGGCCTCCGAATTATTTCTAAATTCGTTGAGGACAGGGGCCTCCGAATTTCCAATTTTCTTTTTCGGTCAGAGGCGACCGTATTGCAGAATGGCCGTGTCGGAGTGATCGGAATATTTAAGAATTATGAATGATTATTTAAGTAATATTTGTCGGAGTGATCGGAATATTTAAGAATTATGAATGATTATTTAAGTAATATTTAATTATGTTTTAAGCCTCTTATTGTTAACACAAATTATAGATTTCAAATTATACAAAATAAGTTGTTGATTTGATTATATAGAGTTTTAGTTGGGTAGTTTGTAATAATGTAGAGGGGAGCGTACCAATATAATGAGCGCACAGACGCACTACAGGGCATTCGAAGTCTCGTCGGCAAGCTCTACAGTAGTTACGTCATAATTGTGCAGTGACAAGATATCAATAAATTGTGTTTATCCGTGAAAACGACGTTTGATTACTCACCTCATAAGATGAGTCAAGACGAAGACTTGCATAACGAACGACCGCCTTCACCTATCCTAAACCCTTCGGTTCACTCCGAAATATACTTATATCAATATTACAAGCAGATGTAAATATAAATTTTGTTTGATCCATTTTTATACTTTTGGATATTTTTTTTGTTTTAGTAAACCTATTTTATTTTGAATTTTGTATGAATATACATGACAAAGAATTCACATTCATACCAGTAGTAATAATTTTTATATAATAAGTAAACACTTGAAATAATTTTATTTTAATGATTTATAATTTGTGGAATAAATAAAAAAAAAATCAAGATTTTCCCGGGTGTTGTTGCTAAAACTATCTAGTCGCACAAAAAAAGAATGTTATGACTGGCAAGTGTTACCATTTCCTTACAGTAGTACTATTATTTTGGTATGAAAACACACAGAAATAAAGATATACACTCAACAGTCACATACATAGTCCTGAGCCCACATTAAGATAGAATCTATAGCCTTGGTATTAGAAACTGAAAATGTTTTAATGTTAAGTAAGGACAATGTATTCAGTTTATAAACAAGATCCCTAGGGCATACAGAAAGATGATGTATATTTCTACCATGATTTTTAACATAATTCGGACTCATTCATCTTACTATAGTCTACTTTTTTTTTCAAGGCTTTCTCAAGGGCTTATGAATAATTACTATGCAGAGCATGTAACAATAGCTTACCATATACTTATATAACATTTATGATATAATTTAAATAAGATCTTATAATTTAAATGTGCAGTTATGTATAATTTTTAATGTTATAGTTATCCAATTGGCAGTAATCATTTCTAAATTGATATATTTTGCTATAATTCATTGAAGATTATTTAATATAAACAATAAGTGTTATTAAAATTGAGTAAATGAATATTTTTTTGTGTTGGCCTTTGACACAATAATAAAGATCTTATGTTGTACATGAAGTCAAATTCTATCTGAAATTAAAGATGATAAAATGTATTCTGGATAGGAATTTAGATTATTAGTAAAAGTGTTTTTTTTTTCTGTATATAAGTAGACTATATAAGTCCTACTTCAGGGTATGGGCCCTCTCTTTAATCGAGAGCACCATTGAGAGGAGTAAGGTCATAAAGTCTAGTTGATCTAGAGTGAGTTGGCAGACTTTATATATCATAGAAATTCTTACCAATTCTTAATTCTGCTTTCTCAATGAATCCTTACAATGTTTTTCATTCACCATTATAGTATGCGAGGAAGTTCATATCTTTGATAAACTAAAAATTAATAGAACTATAGTTCTTATTAGAAAGTCATCCCTTATATATATAACATTTACCACTTAAGGGTTACTGGTGCAATTTTATATGTTCTCTCAATTGAGGATTAGTATCAAAAAATTTACTTCCAGCGTAACTTCAAAATAACATGATATAAAATTAAACTTATTATAAACAAATTATAATAACATACATAGATACATGGATACATATATACATACAAAACACATATCATTCCCAGGAGGGGTAGGCAGAGGTGCTGTCAGGACAACCATGTTTCACTTTGTGTGTTCTGTCCCACGATGAGATAGGGGGTGAGCCTATCGCTGTATAAATAAATACACCTAACAGTCACATGCATAGTCCTGAACCCATACTAAGATCGAGTCTTGTGTCGTGGGTATCAGGAACTACTAGAGACTTTTCGGTCTCATAAACACCCAGAATCGAAACAAATACCTGTGGTTCACACAAATATTTGTTCCGGTGCGGGGATCGAACCCGCCGCCTCTCGTTTCACAGCTGGCTCCTAACCAACTCCGCCATAGAGGCTGTCAAAATATCGGGCACGAATTCTTGACTCCGGACTAATGATGATCAAGAATTTCAATATCATTTTGCCCGACCCGGGATTCGAACCTGAGACCTCAGTGTTGCAATCATACGGTAGTACCACTGCTCCACTGAGGCATTATAATAATAACTTGTACCATTAATATTATATTACTATCTGTCTGCATTATAAACGGAAGCTATGGCACAAAATGTGATGAAATATGGTCTGATATTCTCAATGTCACACAAAACGATTGATAAATAATACATAATTGTTTTAATGGCTTTTTATATTATCATGCTTCTTTCATTTGCCATACGTTCGTAAGAGTCTTTGTGGCTTAGTATGTCGGAATCCCACGTGATATGAGACAAATATTTTCATCGAATGATCACCACATAATGGGTCGTGGACTCCCATAATATTTTAAACGGGCGTCCAAACAAAGTATTTGGGGTGCCCTCCACCTTAAATATTTAATTCTGGCAATACGTGGGACTGTCACAGTAAAGTTATAGTTAAATGGTCATCGAGAGATTTTAGCTGGTACGTCTGCGTATCATTTGCTAGGGCAGGGGTTGGCAACCTTTTACAATTTACAACATTTCTTAGTTTTTAAAGAGCCACAAATTGACGACTTGGGGAGGGGTTCGGTAAAAACTGTGGAAAAGTGGCTGAGAGATAGCACTGGTGCCTAATCCTCAAAAATCGGTTAAAAATTAGTTTTCAGTATGTATCTTTTCAATTGTATTGGCGTATGGAATGAAAGAGCCGCAGCTTCACACCCAAAGAGCCGCATGTGGCATGCGAGCCGCAATTTGCCAACCCCTGTGCTAGGGGGTTCCCTGGATGTTTCAGACGACGTACGCATATCGGCAGCAACATCCGCCGGCGTGTCAGGTTTCCTTTCGTTAAAAATACCAATAATAATAATAGTATAGAGCCTTTGCTAGTCTTAGTAGCAAACCTTGTATTTCAAAGCGCGGGACAATACTCCACGCGAAGCATTGCGAGGAATAAGCACGGCCCGAGAGGGGAGGGGGAGGGGGGTGTCGGCTCTTCTAATTATTTATCGAGTTATTATTTTATAATAGATAAACTATCTTTGATTTATTACGAAAAGACACGCCATCAACATTTTTCTTTGATAGAATGTTTTTTTGCTGTCAGGGTCTGATACAAACATTTTTTTCGTTGTATCTGCTCTAGTATGCAGTATGTACGTAAATGTTTTTAAAGTATATATTTACTACGTTGAAGCACTTGTTCTATGGTACGATTACAATGTTGAGGTCTCGGGTTCGTATCTCTGGTCGGCCAAGGCAATATTGGATTTTTCTATTAATATCAGCCCGGAGTCTGTACACGATATGGCGATAGGCTCGCCCCCTATAATATCGTAAGACGGATCACGTAACACAAATCGAAACATGGGTGTCCTGGTAGAACCTCTGCCTACCCTGCTGGGAAAAAGTCATGAATTTATGTATGTATGTTACCGATATTACCGGTTCAACATGGCATTTCCGCGTCCTCAATGCGAACCGAAAATGTTTTTGTTTGACTTGCGGTAGGTCTCTCATATTATGTGAGAGGCCATCTGGGTAGGTACCACCGCAATGTCTATTTCTCCCGTCAAGCATCAGTGGAAATGCGCTGTTGTGTTTCGGCTTGAAGGACATTGTAGCCAGAGTAACTACGGGAAATATTGAGACTTAACATATTTTCACTCAGGATGGCGAGCGCAGTGCCAGGCATTGCTTTGTAATTCAAGGTGTTGTTTGGTTTTGCTACTGTTTATGAGCGGTCGTATCGCTTACCATCAGGCGAACGGCATGCTCGTCTCGCCATTCATTGCAATAAATGAAGTACATTTTTCTTATCGCAAGGTACCCTTTGTCTATATTTTGTATTTTTGAATAAGTATACATGTAATATTTTATAATAACCAATATAGCAATGAAGGTATAAGATTGTATCAAACAACATTACTCTCGCATTCATAATATTAGTTCCGATGACAAATTGTAAGAGAAAATACTCGAATAAGAAGAAACCCGTCTGATGTCATGTATTGATTGCATTTTTTCCTGTTTAGAGTAGGATTTTCAATAATATCCTTATTATAGCTAAGGAAAATATTTATTTATTATGGAAAGTATACAGCATCGTATATAACAAAAGCCAATAATGTTTTCATTGAAAAGCAAAACATGGACACATTAAAAAGACAAGTAAAACTACAATAATAAATGAATGTTTAATTGAAGAAAAAATCTTATTTTACAATGATCAAAAAGCAAAAAGAAATAATACACATAGTTATTAAATATTAATGTTTATAGCTAAGATAAAATTAGTAAGAGTCTGTGTGTAAATGCTATACAGGAATACCAACCAAAACCACTGGTGGTCACTTCGACACATTTCATCCACGCTAAGGACGCTGATATAGTGTCTCGACATACAGTTGTTCTATTAATCTTTGATTTCTCGATCGTAACGCAGAAAGCTGCGATAAGCTACTCTGAAGCATCTTCATTAACACATTTCGTCCACTTTTCCTGTGGCAACAAAACACAATTTGATTTTTTAAAATTCAAATCCATATTCGATATCGTCTATCGCTTAGTTCGTTTCAAACAAGAGATCAAAGCTTTAGCTGCCTCTTACTAAAGGAAAAGGCTACTGCGGTGAGATTCTTAACACGCCACTACTAGTCTACAAAGCGAAACTCTTAGAAGCTCAAATCAATTCCGCCATGCTCTTAAAATGCAATCCAGCTAAGGACATTCCTTTGTAATATTTTCTCTGCTTGGTGTTTAGCTACTCAAATGCATTTATAATCAAATTTCTTTCCGAAATTGCCATTTGCATTCATAATTTCACAACGTAAAATAATAATATTGTAATTGATTTTGATGATATCTCATTTTATGAGCTGAAGTTTATCTGATATGAGAAGTTTGTAATATATGTGCATATCTCACTGGATAGCAGATAAAAGCACATGACCAATTTGTGGTCTCAATTCACAATAGATTAAAAATAGTATTAACGTCTTATGATTTTGTTTACTTAACTGGTGAAAGTACTAACTTGTTTATTTACAATAGTAAAAATAATATAAACAATGGTTTACAGTGAAAAAACTACACAAATTGGTTAAACAAAAATCTAGATGCACGTGTTGGCAATTGCAGCTAACGAGACTGCATGCTACATCATCCTTTCTCACTCGACCCATACCCTTGGAAATGATAAAACCGGGCCTGTAGCGCCCCATCATTTCTGGTGCTCTAGGTGTACGTCCTTTTGTTATCGAGAGGAAAGCACCTTAGGTTCTCCTTCTTGTATCTCGGGAGAGACCGAAACTTTGCCCTTTTATTTTCTATGCCGCATCTGTAGATAAACTTTTAAATACTGTATCATTACACTGCCTGCAACATTTGATGATAAGTGTCATTGAGTTTAGGCAAACTATCGACAGTCGATAAATTATGACCTCTTGCTATCATAAACAATTTTGTCGGCCTACTTAATTATTAAGTAAAGTTTTAGGTTGGTTAGTTACAAATAAATAATAGATTGTGATGCTTTTTGGAATTGGCAAAAGTAGTCGTGTTTCGTCGATAAAAATGTTTATTTTTAAAAGTGGGCGCCTAACGACGTTATATTTAATTGTTTGTAAATATATTTTTACGATAATAATATCAGGTTGCTCGATAATAGCGTCGAAGTCTAGACAAAAAGATGAGACATAAACTTTTAATAGTTTTATTTGTGTAAACCAGCTGATCATGCGATTCCACCTTTTCGGCAATAACGTAGAAACCGTAGAAATAACAGTCGTATGTCAAAATATGGGGGAAAAATGACGTCATCTGGTTGACAATACTCAATTCTATGAATAACACGATTAAGGCGTTGCATATTCGATATTTGCATAGATATGAACAATAGTCTATACTCTATAGTGTACAAATACACTAAACGAAGATGAGCTCATTTGGTTAACTGGTTCAAAAAAATACGCGATCACAACAAACTGTATAAAAGATTTTAGGTATGATGAAGTGCAACATATTCATTCAGGGTTAACATATGTAAGGGCTCACAACCTGCACTGAGACACATGCTTATATTGCGTACATTTTGACAGCCTAAGACATACAGATAAGACGTCAGCTGTGAAATGTGGGGCCAAGGGTTCGATCTCCGCTTCGAGACAAATGTTTGTGTCGACGAGATCCACAAGTATTGGTTGCAGGTCTTGTTAGTGAGACTGAAAAGTCTCTCGTAGTTCCTGATACCCACGACACAACACTCGATCTTAGTGTGGGGTCAGGATTATGTATATAACTGTTGGGTGTAGTTATTATTTGTTTAGGATCTGGGTACTGTATGCCATGAGGCCCTGAAGTCTTATAGTATATCTGTCTTATATATAAGTCTTTGGGATACTCCTGGCTCAAGTCTTTAATCATAGAGTCAACATGGGTGGAACTGAAGGTTGTACTTATTGAGACTTAACATCCCATGTCTCAGGATGCCGAACGCAGTGAAATTTCAAGCATTGCTTTGTAATTCAAGGTGTTTGGTTTTACTACTGTTCATGAGTGGTCGTATTGCTTACCATCAGGCGAACGGCATGCTCGTTTCGCCACTCATAGCAATAAAAAAATCGACTGCACGTAAGGAAGTCAAGTCTGAATGTATGCAGACGTTTCATTTTATTTTAAGTCAGTAGTTGCAGGCAGTAGCATAATTGGAAATGGTATTGTTATAGTCGCTTACACACGACTAATACAATTTCTTAGTACTAAAAGGGATAATCTCTATAAAAAACCCTTTCGCCCTCATTCTTTTAAATAGGTTAGGTCAGTTTAGGGGGCATTTTTTTGTGGCATCGTAAAATGTGTCAGCCGTGATAGGAAATCTGGCGCCATATAGTGTAGCATAAAACATTGGACTCGGCCTGATCACTAGGATCTTAAATGGTGTTCTGAGTTGAATTTTTAAGGGACCCCACTTGTCTAAATCAATATGACAGGTCTTGGGGCATAATTATTTGCGTTTATTCCTATTCAGGTGCATACTAATAGTCAGAGTAACTAACCGAGCTTCACGGAAAAGTAACATTATGTAACAAGCTGCGTCGATAGTGTAGTACTACGGTACGGTTACAACGCTAAGGTGTCTGTTTCGAATCCCAGGCCGGGAAAAGTGATATTGGATTTTTATATTCATTATCAGCCCGGAGTCAGGAATTTGTGCCTGATATGGCGATAGACTCGCCCCTATCACATCATGGGACGGAACAGAAGGGGAAACGTGGGTATAATGGTTACTACTAGGAGATCCTCTGCCTACCCTTCTGGGTAAAAAGCGTCAGTTTATGTATGTATAACATGCTACTACTGATCTTGGGACAAAGCAGTAGATGTGATGTTTCAGCGGGATAGTCCTTTTTTTGGGCTTAATTTACCACTTTATAAATTTGTGGACCAAAAAGTCCTGCGATGCTCGTCGCTAATCAATCATTGAATTTCATATCATAATATACGTAATTGTACAATCTTTGTAAATTATTTCTCATTCTTATAATAAAGTGATTATTTTTATTTTGTAAATATTATACATCCTTGTATACATGTGGTTCCAATTCGTCCATATTTTTTTGAATTCTTTTTTTTTTTTTTTTTTTTTTTTTTTTTTTTTTTTTTTTTATTGTGGCCCGACATAGTGGCGGCATTGCACCTGCTGGTAAGCGCAAATGCCGCCCAGGCAGAGTATCCATTGGCATCGGATGGCAGTCCCATGCCAATGGAAACAATTATGCCGGCCTGCTAAGGTGCCTCTTCACACCACGGCGGAAGGACCCAGGATTGTAGGAAGGAGGGAACACGTGAGATGGCAAACAATTCCACAGCCTGACGGTGCGGCACAAAAAAGAATTAGAGAACCGTTTGGTTCGCGCCGGGATGGTTTGGACCGACAAGCTGTGGCTTCGCAAGCCAGCCCGCGTGGTTCTGGTAAGGAATGGAGAGGAGGGGATCAAGTTGAACAATTCCTCAGAGCATTCCCCGTGATACAGGCGGTAGAACACGCTTAGAGAGGCGACATCCCTCCGGAGTTGTAGCGACTCTAAGTTGCTCGTAACGTCTGCATCATTCACAATGCGGATGGCCCGCCGCTGCAATCCATCCAAGGCATCGAGCAGGTACTGGGCGGATCCATCCCAGAGGTGCGAACAGTACTCCATACCCGGCCGGACCTGCGCTTTATACAAACGATAAAGCTGACCGGGCGTGAAGAACCGACGCACCCTGTTCAGAACACCAATCCTGCGTGACGTGGCAGATATTACGCCCTCGATGTGATTCCTTGGATTGAGATCACAGCGGATATCCACACCAAGGATACTCAGGTCATTCCGCGTTGACAGGGGAGTACTCTGAAGAATGGGGAGGGGAGAGAACGGGGATTTTTTGCACGTGAACGCACACACCTGAGTTTTCTTGGCATTGAACTCAACCATATTCCTGGAACCCCATGTAGAAATGAGATCCAAGGTCCGGTTGAGCTCAATGACAAGATCTTCACGTCCCCTCACAGTTTCGACTCGGCAACCCGGAGGCCCGCAGTGGTATCGCCCATGAACCGTGCTGTCATCTGCATAGCAATGAATGTTGCCAAGCGACAACATGTCATTGATATGCAGAATAAACAAGGTGGGCGACAGCACCGAGCCCTGTGGAACTCCGGCATTTACCGACAAGAGCGCCGAAGCGTGTCCGTCAACGACTACACGTATTCTACGCCCATGCAGAAAGCCGGAAATCCACGAACACAGGTTGCCGGGCAGACCGTATGCCGGAAGCTTGGAAAGAAGACCACGGTGCCAGACCCTTTCAAACGCCTTGGCTATGTCGAGGCTCACAGCAAGAGCCTCGCCACGCCGGTCAATCGCCTCACCCCAGCGATGCAGGACAAACGCTAGAAGATCACCCGTCGATCGATTTTGACGGAAACCGTATTGTCTGTCACTGATCAACGAGTGATCCTCCAGGTAGCGGACCAATTGAGCGTTTATGATCCGCTCCATGACCTTACACATCACTGAGGTGATAGCGATAGGGCGATAATTGGTAGGGTCCGACCGATCACCCTTTTTGGGGATCGGTTGCACATTGGCCTCCCTCCAAGATTCCGGCACAACGCCTGTGCGGTAGGACGCTCGGTAGAGGCGAGTCAGTACAGGAGACAACTCGGCTGCACAAGCTCTTAAAACCACCGCTGGTATCCCATCCGGACCACTGGCTTTCCGCACATCGAGAGACCGTAACTCACGCCGCACATCACACTGCCTGATGCGAATATCCGCCATTGAGAAACCGCAATCAGGCAGTGTGGGCAGCGTCTGAGAACCACGGTCTTCGAGGCGGGAATTAGCCGCAAAGAGGTTTGCCAATAAGGCAGCTTTCTCTTGCGGCTTGTGAGCCAGCGAACCTTCCGGGTACCTCAGCGGAGGCAATGCTGGACGGCAGAAGTTAGACTGAACGGCCCTGGCCAAACTCCAATAATTCATATAAATGCAAATAAGACTGAGAGTTGTAATAAATTATTTTGTTAATTATTATTTTGTTTTTATTTTTCAGACTGATGAGAACAGCTACCTTCTTCGACTGAAGATAATAGGAGCTTTCTCATTGGCCAAGAAGGATATATTTGGTGCTAGGTAAGTTGCAGGCCAATATGTTTTTATTTAATTTAACTAAAATTTCATATTTTCAGTGGGGTTTAAATAACTTTTAAATTAGATGTCCTAGTCCTATGTATGATTGTAAATAATAAAAGGTTTGGAAACAATGGGTTTAGTATAACCGACTTGAAAGTAAAAACTTGCCGTAAAAAACTGTTTAATATTTGTTCGATTCGGTTAATGGCCGATTTGAGTATTTTGAGTTAGAGAAGTTAGTAACAATTCCCTTGCCGCGATAAACCTAATAAAAGTTAGGCCACGAAAGTTATAATGCGAGTCCCGTGTATTTTGTCTATTTCGACCGCCAAGCTGCAGTATGTAAGCATCGCTGTGTTTCGGTTTGAAGGATATTGTAGCCTGTGGAATTACTGGGTAGTAAGCGACGTAACGCAAAGTACGTGTTGGTCTGTTGGTAACGGACCAGACGCGGCTGCCGACATGTTCATGCTGGTCGCGGGTTCGAATCCCAGGGCACACCTCTGACTTTTTGGAGTCATGTGAAAATATCATTAGGCAACCAGCACACCATAGCGATTTATTAGAATTTCTATAATGGTATGTAAAGTCCGCCAACCCGCACCAGGCCAGCGTGGTGTACTGTTTTGTCTAACCACTTTGAATCTCTCGATTGAAGATGAGACCGGTGCCCGGCAATAAGACGTATATGGCCTGATACAGAAGAGACTTAACACCTAATGTCTCGTGTTTGGCGGGAGAAATAGACATTGCGGTGGTACCCACCCAGGCGGCCTCTCACAAATGAGAAACCTACGACCAGTGAAATCGTTATTCGTAGAGTCATCATAATTCTTACCTACATGTGAAAAATTTAGTACTGTTTGTTACCAAAATAACTGACATTTAAATTTTATGCACCCATGACTCGTTCAATCGAAATTTCTTTATCAAAGTATTATCAGTTGATTCCGTTCTTATTGTAGAATGTTTTAACGGTTGTGGAAGTGAAGTGTTTGGATTCAGAAAGGCTCGGGATTTCCCAGGCGCGTGTGTCGTCATGAGTGCTTTGTCTCTGCACTATCGTTGGCAGACGGCCTATATATCATTTTGATGCTTATTATCATTAGGGAATACATTGTTTCTCTTAGAGATGAACATATAAACATTGTTATCGTTACGTCTGTCCATGTAGGTGTGAAGATGCGTTCGTCATTGATACTAGGAACAAATATAATTTCGCTGCAAAAGTCATTCGTCCTCTCATGATAAATAGTTTCATGAATCAGTAAAAAGTTCTAAAATGCAATTGAATGAAATTGTGGAACATTTGTAAAATTTTTATTGATTACAAAAAATCTGGAATTGAATTCCATTTTTTAATTCCCATGTCAATTGTGTTGTTATTAAGATTATTCTGACAAATGTGCACAATAAACGGAAATCTAGTATTAGAGCACCATTCCATCAGGTACTTTTAATTTCAATTTATCGTGACCGGATATAATCAATTTCAACTCTTGACGGGACATGTTATTTTCTTGAGTTGCGGAAGATCCAATACAAATAATATCAATTTATCAAAATTTCCCATGATGTATCCGCCATGTGTGTTCAACCAGATTGCATTTAATTTCACTGCTCACCTTGATTGTCAATTCCGTTCAAGAGCAATGACATCATTCTCAGCATCTGATAAATTTGTTCTCGTTGATTTGTTGCTGCCATGGGCGTTGGGACACTACGTTTATCGGGTGTTTTGGGGCTAACCTATTCATAAGAATAATCAACCTAGACCACAGGAAATCCGTTGTTCAACGTAGACCCCCTCCAAGGATCTCCATAGCGATTTTTTTTTATATACAAAGTATTACCTTCTACCTGCTTTACTTATCCTTTACATTGGTTCAGCGAAACATACTTAGATCATGTTATAGAATTATGTTTTTTGTAATTTTACGAGCGGCTGTCTGCCTGGCAATCATTACGAGATTAGGATATTGGACAGTAGTGTAATGCAGTCGCTACAATTTTTGTCGAGAACCCTGAGCAGGTTTGAGGCTGTGAGAATTCCACCACGTTTATGTGAAGTCTGCCATCTCGCAATATATTAATGTGATGGCCTAATTCACATCAATCGAACCTTCGATTGTAGAGGGGTACGGGCGTGTATAAAATGATAATATTTTACAGTTTTGAAGCGATAGTTGATAGGTGTCTGTCTCTTCATAGATACAATAAACTTATCTAAAAAATGATTAAGCATACCGGAATTAAAACAACACTTTCTTAGAGATTAAATATTTTAGTGTCTCCAATTCTTATCGTACAAAGCCGGTAAATTAAATTATTTCGTGAGCGAGATAAACCGATTCCTATGAATGGTAGTGATTCACAGTGATGTCACACGTATATCCGTTACCCAGTGTTTCAGACGATTATGTGCCGGTATCTACCGGTTTGTGACGGATACGTCATCGATGCCGTTATGACGACGCCTTTAACCTTTGTACTTTAGGAATGTATATGGGTTTTATTATTATGGATGCATTTATATCTGCCCTTTGCTAACATAGCGCCGTTTCAACTGTTGTCCTTATTGTTTATAAATTTATAATTAGCCGTCTATCTATCATCGTTCCCGTCGATCATGGGCCTTTTTTACTATGCTGGTCTATATCGGATTGTAACTTCACATCTTTGAAATTCTTGTAGATAACTCATACATTATAGGTTTCCTCACAATGCTTTGTATCGCCGTTAAAGGAAGTGACAAATAACTCTAATTCACTAAATCATACAAATTGTTTGGGATTGAATTTGTAAGACATTCTTACCGATTATATTCAATTTGAACTTCTTTATGAGAAGAACATACAGATATTTCGATTTATTTGTGAGGTATCACGTCATAATCCAGTATTTATTTAAATGGAGGAATCTGAATGATCTGGTAGAGAGGGCATAAAGTTCTTGCAGATTTTTGGAGCCTCATACATGTCTAATTAAATTTGCTATAACTAAATGGATCGTTTTGTGTATTGTTTTGTTGTGTAATAATAGCTCTAATTATATGTTTTCGCCTATTTCCAGCGATCCATATGTCCGCGTGGAGCTACAGAAAGCGGAGGGCGATGTTACCATCGAGACATTTCTCACCAAGACTAAAAAAAAGGTGAGGGTTGTAGCTAAGTCTAGAAATTCGATAGAATAGAATTCGTAGGAAATTATGGTATATTTGATGAATTTTTGATACGGGTCAAAGATAAGTGACACTATATCGAGATTCCCGGAGACTTGCTGAACTTCAATGCTCGGCGCCACGTAAATGTGTGCCCCTGTTGATCCTGCGACATATGGGTTGTCGTGGTGGGTGTGAGGGTGGGAACCGTCCTGCACAGGTCCCGCGTAGGATAGGGATTCTACAAAGTTAGTCTTGGAAGACGTAGTTGTATGATTGAATGTTATGGTAATGTATAAATAAAATATAGATGTGTTTATATGTTAAAATAAAATTAAGCAATAATTGTGTTTACTTTCTTCTAAGTAACGATCGAAGTAAAACAATAGTGTAATATATTAGGTATGATTTGAAGTGTCATTTTTGTACGCCAAACTTATTTCTATAAATCTTTGCTCCGGATTGTGTGATTTTGATATTACATTGTCTTTTTCAGACACTGAATCCAGTATGGAACCAGGAATTTATATTCAGGGTGAGTTAATTTCTTTAAAATAAGTTGTAAAATGAGGCAATTATTAAAGCAACAATTAGCTGTAATAAAAATATTTCACAATCTATTTTACATCCTCGTTATAGGACGATAACAAGTATTATGACCTCACTGTACTCAAACATCTAGTCTGTTTCTTCCGGTATACGATGTTTCTGACTATATTAAGAGCGTTTATACCTTCCGCGCGCTTTTTGGCTTAAAAACAGGACTTTTCAAACGAGTTAATATCCACCAATAAACAATTTAAAGGAAATATAACTAATACTAATTTTAGAAAATGTTGTCATCTAGGGATTTTGGTGGAGAACATTATATATTGATAGATAATTTGTGAATACTATAAGGATTACTGAACCCAGGTTTCGATATTTAGGCCTCGAATGGCAATTTAGAAGCTTAAGATATCCGAAATCACTAAATATAAGATGAAAATAAAAATATTGTTAGACTAATAGGACCCTTATGGAGGGATTTTGCTAAGAAAAATAATCTTTTTGTGTTTAGTTCCTGAAAAATAAAAATTTAAACAATTCAAAATTATTCAGAAACTCCCGTCAAGAACATATTTTTTTTCACCAACTTATCGTACATATTTTTTTATAGCAATTGCATATTATAATAGAAGAACATCTTATCAATAAATTAACATTTTTATATTACAGCCAAATTAGTTTTCATGTTTTCTACAAATATTTTAAAAACCACTATAAAACACGCTGTCCGACCTGCAACAAATCAGACCGCCGCAAGGCCTTCTATAGGGAGGACGTATCGCTCGTCGCTCCGGCCTGGCTGCAGTTGATCGTTGTCGTGCGTAGTAAAAATAGCCACGCGTGTACTGCGAATGCCACACCTTAGTACTTTGGTAGTAAAATATTTTATTTTATTTTTATTACCTACAATGATTTTGTTGTTAGTATAAATTATGTTTCAGATAATATAATGAGAAATAAAACTAAGTCATTTCTAAGCAATAAAAGGAAACAACATATTGGAAAGTTGATTGGAACAATACTAATGTTATAGCGTAAAACTATAATTAAGATTGTTGTTTTTTAGGCTGTTTGGAAAATATATAATTATTTTTTTAGGATGCGCTTATCTTCTATACATATAAATAAAATTGAAGTGTCTGTATGTAAATTGAAAATTTAAAAAATGTCCTACTACATATACACGATACATATGCCGAAAATTATATTAAAAAATTTTTGTCCGTCTGTTTGTTCGGGCTAATCTCTGAAACGGCTGGACCGATTTTGACGGGACTTTTATTGTCAGGTAGCTGATATAATAAGGAGTAACTTAGGCTACATTTATGTTAGAAAAATTCTTTATTTTAGAAAAATAAAGTAAGCAATATCCAGTACCGCGCGCAGCTCACGCGCATGCTACCACTGGGCCCTCACGTCGGGCGCCCCCCACCACTTCTCCCACCAACAAATCAATATCACAATTACAAAATATTGTATATAAAGAAATTTAACAATAAATGATAATTAAAATTTCATCTTGGGACTGAATAAGACGGGACATAAACCGGATATAACGGGACGGGAAATATAGACGACGGTGCGCGGGAAAAATATAGTTAGTACGCGAAATAATATGTTGTTGCTAATTCAATACTGGACTCAAAAGCTATTCGCACCCGGGCGAAGCCGGGTCTGACCGCTAGTACACCTATAAAACCGACACGTGGAACATAGCTATTATCTTAAAGAAAATTTAACAGAGACATGCATCAAATCGATATTAAAGCTATAGTTTCTCAATAATATGTCATGCATTTGTGCCCTATATATTTTAATTCACTAATGGACTATACTCATGATTCTGAACCTCCTCTTAACACATTAACCGCCAAGCTAATTTGACCTATATGTTCAATTTAGGCCGTTTGGTATATAAATAGTATATGTTCTGGTATGTATGTACACAATTTTTTTTTTAAATTATATGCTTATTTTAGAAATTATAAAGGTTTTTTTGTTTGCGGTCACCGGTGGCCCCCATGGCGCTGAGAGAAGGGTATGGTGCCGGTCACCGGTGACCCCCACGGCGGTTAATGTGTTAAAATTTGAATACTCAGAACAAAATAACCTTGTTTAATAGCATCGTCATATCGATAATTATAAAAGTTGTTATATTTGTTCCTCTTCCCATTTAATAGAATAAAAAAAGCATACACAGTACTAGTGATTTGCGTTCCATTATCATGGCAACCATAGTTTCATAATGAGTTTAATAGTATTTTAGACTAACTTACTAAATTTTAGATTAGTATTAAATTTTAGTTTAGATTAGTATATTAATTTTAAAGAAATACAATTTATTATTGTTATTAGATATGCGTACTACGATATTTTAGATAGCAGCGCTGTATAGAAAAAAATGGTATTAGAATAATTATGACATCTTTTAACGTGGATTGAAAAGTATCGAAAACGACACAGCTCGTCACATAGCAACTGGGTTATACTTATGACATCGTTTCTTCTAGCATAGGTATTAGTAGATCATTGATTTAATACATTGCGACAAATGTAATTGCGAGGCTAAATTATGTTACGTACTGTAATTTGAAATTCAATATGTTTCGTAGTTGTAAGGGGTTGTATGGTCCCTAACTTTATTCCTGTGTTCGAACGAGTGCGTGTCGGTTCGAACACGAAATCATTGATAAAACGTCCGCAGTGTCTACTGATTGAACACTGATTTGAATTCAACTTAACAATGTATTAATAACGATAATATGATTAGTACCTAAAGAACAATGATAATCCTCCATACATTTTTTTGTTGTAATTTTTTTTGTGTGTATTTAGATGAAAAATATTTTAAAATATAGATTTCAAATTCCTTAACAATTATTTCTTAAGATTTACTATTGTAGCAAGCCTAGGAAAAAAGATATTTCACTTTAAAGTTTTACAGATTTTCTATATCTTGTCAAACTCTGTGGGTAGTTAATGTTATTTTGTTCAATTTAATTAGCGTGAGGCAAAGTTATGACCCACAAATATAAGTTAAGAAATATATTTTACACGCAATTTAAACATCGAGTACTTATTTATTTTATTAATCTAATAGTAATATCATGTGCAATGAAATAAAAAGGAAAGAGGGGACAACTATTTATTATTATTTGCATAATAGTGCTTTCGGGTGACAAAAGCAATTTGTTATTCCTTTATTGATTAATCAGTGATTATTTTGCTATTCTCAGTTCTCTGCACTATTTTTTTACATTAATTATCTGAGAAAGATAATGCAAGAAAGTCAGTCAAGCTTATATTTAAAATAGCAACATTGAAACGACATAATGCCTCTCCAATAAAAATAAAGCAAATATCAATAGAGTTTTACGAAAAATGTGTTTTCGTAATTCAGGCTTACGTTCGCCGTGAGCTAGGCACCAAAATTACTTAGAAAATTAATTATTAATCTTTTGATACATGAAATTTATAGACGCTTAAGAATTGCATTAACAATAATTTTACCAATGTTCTTTGTATTGTTAATTACTCGTAAAGTAATATTTGTCTACTTATAATGTAAATAAAATATTTTTATTACATTATATTACCAATGTATAAATCATACGTTGCATTTCAATTAAATATTTGAAGCGCACGGATCAAAGTTGGTTGATCTGATTTTACAGCGAGCCGATGCGGCAGCTCTACGCACACAGCTTTGGTCGCCTATGTGTGCGTGAAATTAAACGAAGAAATGCCTATAGTTGACTTTGCGCGCAAGGTGTAAACGCTCTTAATGCTGAATAGAATTTGTATCAAACAAAAAAAAAAACAAATACCTTTTGCATCTTGAGGCTTCTTAAAACTGCATATCTGAAGAACTCTATAATCCAATGGTTTTTTAAAGCACCCCAAGTGGTCCTTCCTCCTTCTGATACTATCCTTACTATAATTTTATACATGTTTTATAACTGGATAGACAGCAAACCTTTTATTTATCAACATTTCAGTAACATACAACCAAATTCAATCAACTGGGTGGTGAATGGCTACACGGAATTTTTGTAAAAAAATATTGTTCTGTATGGCGAGACGAGCATGCCGTTCGCCTGCTTGCTTGCTTAATGCTTACCAAGCATTATGACCGCTCTTGGACAGTAGCAAAACGAAACAACACCTTGAATTACAAAGCAACGCTTGGTATTCCATTGCGATCGCCATCCTGAGACATAAGATGTTAAGTCTCAATATGTCCAGTAGTTACTCTGGCTACAATGTCCTTCAATCCGAAACACAAGAGTGCAGTGCGTGCTGTTTGACGGGAGAAATAGACATTGCTGTGGTACAACCCAGGCAGCCTCTAACATATGAGAGACCTACCACTAGTTTTTTTTTTCTCCTGTGTTTTATTATGTCCGTATTGTTAGGTGTCGCTGTGTAGTGTGATGGTTGATTGTGGGATGTGACCGATTTCGGTAAGGGTCACCTACCACCAGTTAAAGATAGATTATAGAGAACGGCTGTATAAGGCTAAGAAGCACTGCTATAATAGGTTATTTGCCTCCTTTTTTATTGTATTTATCAAAAGGTATCCATATCCAGAATATAAAAAACAAAGAATTTTGTAAATCCGTTTAGAATTATACAAATTAGAAACATTTTAAATCTGGTAGTGGGGGTAAAAGAAAAGGGATGCAAAACAATACTAGTGTGCGTGTGAAAGAGACGGTTAGATGTCCCCACTACACTCCCAGTCTTAAATTTAAAATACTAATATTTGACTCATGTTACAATCTACTTTAATACTGTTTTGACATATTATGTTTTATTTTAATTGTATTTGTGTTTTTACGCAAAATAAAATAAATAAACGATTATAGTCAAATACTCTATACACTCGGCAGGTGAAACCGCAAGAGCACAAGCTGCTGATCCAGGTGTTCGACGAGAACCGTCTGACGCGCGACGACTTCCTGGGCATGGTGGAGGTGCCGCTGGCGGGCGTGGCGAGCGAGTCGGCCGCCGCGCCCCGCCCCGCCGTCGTCAAGTACGCGCTGCGACCGCGCAGGTCCGTGTAAGTGCACGCCACCAGCATGACACTGGCTTTTTTTATTATTATTTTTATTTAAAATGTCAACCCCTATATGTCTATGTTACTCCAGAATAATGTACCAATCGAATGGTGGAGGAATTTTTAAAATCGTTCTAGTAATTTTTGAGTATATTCGTTATAAACAAAAATATAAAATACAAATTTTTCCTCTTTATAATATTAGTATAGAAAAAAGATAGAAACGATACAAGAGGAAAGTAATAGTATAGGAGGTAGCAACGTTTTCGAGAAAGAATTTTAGGTCAGTTGATTTTGTGATATGTCGTCCTTCTTGCACTTTCGGTTAGAGTCTGGGCTATCTGGCTGGCGGTAGTGGTTGCGTTCATTAGTGCGCATCCTACCTGTCCAGTAATAATCCTGGATTTTAAAAGCATTTTAGAAGGCGTAATTTTTGATTTTTTGTTTTTAAATAAGTCTACCTGACATACTTTTTTTATTACCAGACATTTTTGACAATGCTAACTATGTGCCATACGCGATTTTTTATTTATTTTTTATAAAAATTTCAAAGTATTTTATAATGTCTGTAATTTTAATATTATGTTATTTAAAGATAAGAAAAACTTAAAATAAATTTGCCAGACATTAATTCGATTGTTAAGTCTGGAATTAAAATGAAAAAGTCATGAAAAGTATTGCAGTATAATGCTAGTAGTCCGACAGAGACAGCTGAAGTCATCCAGTTTGCCACCCTGTAAAGTGGAATTGCAACAGCATTTATTGAGGGTTCGTTACGTCACGAAAATTTGGAGAAATGCTCACTCAAAACATCCAACATCTTTATCTCCAATGGCTTTCGGTTGGACCATTAACGGTGACAAATATGATTTTGTCTGGTTTTTGGGAGATCAATTACCATCCTCAGTTGCAGATATTATTGTCATTCTGACTAGAATGATTATTATTATTTATACGGTATTTAAAATAATTTCTACTATTTCTGGCGAAATAATCAGCTACGCAGGCTTGCGGCCAAAACGAAACTGATAATTAATAAATGATAGTTAAAACACGTAAGAAATAGAAAAATAATGGATGAGCTTATTAAAATGTTTCTATTGACAGGAATTTACGAACTATTCGGCAGGTATTTAAAATGTCAGCTTTTTGCATGAGGGTATATGTTAGGGGATGTATTTGGAGTGTCTTCAAACTTTTATGAAGATACTTAGGAATTACACCCATAGTTGACACCACAATTGGTACGGTCCGCACGGAGTCAACTCGCCACTGTCTTTTTAATTCTATAGAAAGGTTATATTTTGCTATTTTTTCTATATATGTTGTTTGTAGGTTATGGGTATTTGGTATAGCTATATCAATTAGAAAAACTGCTTTGTTTCTTTTATCGTGTAGTGTAATATCCGGTCTATTGTGATGAATTGTCTTGTCTGTCATAATAGTCCTGTCCCAGTAAAGCTTGTAGTTGTCCGATTCTAGTATTATTTTGGGTGAATATTTATAATATGACGTGTTATTCGTTATTAACTCGTATTTGTATGCAAGATATTGGTGTACTATTGCAGCTACTTGGTCATGTCGTTGTTTGTAATCCGTCTGGGTTATAGATTTACAGGCTCCGGTTATATGACAGTGCCGACAGAGATCATTTTGGACTGTAGGATCTTTGATTACGTGTTTCCTATAATTTTTGGGTCGATTGTCTGGTCCTGGATGGGATGGCAACCATGAATCCCTCCGTTTCGGGAAACATTTCGCTTCGCTTAAGCTACGCGTTTGACGCTATTTTTTGTGTATTTATGATCAGCTCGTACTACAGCTCTATGTAGTTCTGACTCATGGGATTTGGAATGGAAAAATAATCGTAGTGTTTGAATATTATTATTATTTTTTATTATATGTATAGTGACAATTAATTTACTTTTGTAATGGTTTTCTGTATCATTCTTGACTTATTCTGCAACTGTCTCTCTCAGACTACTAGCATTATACTGCAATACTTTTCATGACTTTTTCATTTTAATTCCAGACTTAACAATCGAATTAATGTCTGGCAAATTTATTTTAAGTTTTTCTTATCTTTAAATAACATAATATTAAAATTACAGACATTATAAAATACTTTGAAATTTTTATAAAAAATAAATAAAAAATCGCGTATGGCACATAGTTAGCATTGTCAAAAATGTCTGGTAATAAAAAAAGTATGTCAGGTAGACTTATTTAAAAACAAAAAATCAAAAATTACGCCTTCTAAAATGCTTTAAAAATCCAGGATTATTACTGGACAAGTAGGATGCGCACTAATGAACGCAACCACTACCGCCAGCCAGATAGCCCAGACTCTAACCGAAAGTGCAAGAAGGACGACATATCACAAAATCAGCTGACCTAAAATTCTTACTTTTCAAACGTTGCTAGCTCCCGTACCATAAAATAAAAGACAAAAGAAGGAAATCTATTTTTAAAAATTGGATGTGATTTGTCTGAAATTACAAGTTGGGTTAGTCTGTATAAAAATATTGTAGAGATTTTAAAGATCTTTTTTAACAAGTTAGGCTTAGTGATTGCTGAATGTAGTGGTGTGACGACCAAGTATAAAAACCTTAGAGAACCTATAGACTCTATTAGTATATAGTTATGTTTGGGTAGAGTCTTTGGCTTTGGTAGATAATTAGTTAAGTCATGGTAAATTGGGAGTTATGTATAAACAATATGGATATGGGTTCAATATGGTTGTTACCAGTGTCAATCCATATACGTCCCACTTCAGGGCACGAGCCCTCTATACAAAGTTGATGTGACCGATGGACATTAAATTACACTACGTATACTATACGTCCTTGGTATTTATTCGACACGGCAAAAAAAATAATAATACCAAAAATGAGATTTTGTTTGTTTCAAACAAACTAAATAGCTTACAAATAAGAGTAAAACGTAACCACCCTATGTAAATACATTTCACTGACCTGTAGATACGAATAGATAACAAATTGGCAACGTCGTGCGCGACATGTGTTATTGTCGCGCCGCGCCGCCAAGGCCACGCCGCCGGCGCAGCGTGGCTGTGTGCACCGAGTTAGGTACTTTTGAAGTACGCGCACAACATACTTTGCTTAGAGACACTAGATTTTTAAATTTTCGATATGTCCTCCATTTACATGAATATACAAGTTATAGCGACGGACAATATTATTATTGTTTAAATTGTTATTAAGTCAGTGCTCGAGGCTAGGCACTTTAGTTTTTCAAATGCTTAATAACCCAATTTCTAGTTCTTTAATAAGCCCCGCAAAAAGAAATCCAAGGGATTAGGTGTGTATTTATTGCTTTCTTATTTGCATCGCCAACTTTTAAAGTAATTTAGTTGTACTTATTTATGTGACTTGTGTCAGAGCGGCAACAGCGCATAGATTTTAGTAAGATTTGTCGTTTTAAGGTGAATGACCTATGCGTTGGACGTAATCAGCTGTTAGAAAAGCCACAGCGTGTTCAAAGAGCGCAAAAACTTAAAAAATCATTTATGACTAAACTATTGTTCCTATTTAATTGATTTTTAGTACAGAGCTTGAAAATGGTGCCTAGTATATGCAGTTTAAAGAAATGTCGCTCGGTTGTATCAATGTTGTATAATCGAGAGTACGATTGAGAAGAGTTAGGCCGTACGTTTGTTTTAAGGAATGGTGAAATAAAAATATGAATATGAAAGACTTTCCCATCTAATTGTTAGTGGTAGGATATTTTTAACCGCGCAATTAGCGACCATTGTCAAACATCAAAGTGAACGAGCACAAAAGTATCGCGTATCGGATTGAGTGAGTGCACATCCGGGTTTGATAAGGCCGACATAATTGTAACAGCCGCGGAGAGGTAACTTCTAGACAGTGCATACATTTTGTAGTCAGTTTATCGTGTTAATAAATAAATAAATGATGACACTTGATAAGATTGAATCTTGTGTCGTGGGTATCAGAAACTACGAGAGACTTTTCGGTCTCACAATCACTCAGACCCGAAACAAATATTCGTGGATCTCACAAGCATTTAACTCGGAGCGGGGATCGAACCCGCAGCCCCTCGGTTCACAGCCAGCGTCTAACCTACTACCTCACGGAGGCTGTCAAAATATTAAAAAGTTAAAACTCAATAAAATGTGAAGGAAAGTAAATATTTTTTATATAATTGAATATTTATTTGCGTGCTGTGTGTAAGCTAGTGGATTTGGTGTTTGTTTGTCGTTATATATGTACACAATGTATGTAGTTATTGATAATAATTGTGTAGTGAAGCAACTGGTTGTCATTGTTTTGTGCAAATTTCAATTTATCTGCGTATATTTGTTTTATATAAGAATATGTTTTATTTGATGCAGTTTATTGGTGAAACAATATTTTTTTTTAAATGTGAGTAATGGAGTTGGAAGCATTCAGCCTCGCTTTCTGTAAAATTTGATTAAATCTAGCTAATTAAAATTTTAATGAATATATTCATCTCCGTGTTTGTTGTTTGCTTTAATATCAAATAATTATATATATATAAAGAATATCATATTATGTTTCATTACAAGTGCTTTTATAATGAGTGAGTCAATTAGTTGGAACCGTACAGCCTAAGCTTCGGTGAAATTAAAATAAAATTATTTAAAAGATGCCGTTTTGTTTCCCGTTTAGTTTTTTTCCGCAATATTCGGCGTTTGAGTGTTTTATTATTTTATCTATGGAAGTATGCTGTACATGTTAGATTTGTCAATGTTGTGGATGCATGTTTTAAAATATCATCAATTTATTGACCGGCGATACAAGGTTAGTTTTTATTTAAATTCATAATTTTCACTTTGACAAAAGATAATATGAAAGTGTTGCAGGTATAACATATACAAGTAGTAACTAATGTTGTTCACAAATACATTCATTTATCTTACGAGCTGTCTTTCCTTTTGATACTAATCTTGAGACCTTTAACCTAAGTCTGAAGTATCATTTCAATCGCCATAATTAGATTTAAAGTTTTAACAACAATTATCAATATGTTGATAATTTTTGCATATACTCCATCTAGCAGGGTCCTAACTACCGGCTTAGTTACCGTTTAGTCACTTTGCTGAGTACAGAATATACCAAAAATATTATTTTGAATATGCAGAAAATCTAAATGTTTTTCTGTTATACTTTTCAGTCTGTGTTACCACGACCTGTTGACGTTTCTGAACCTGATAGTATATGTTTAGCTGACCAGGTACATTCCAACAGCGTGACATCTTAATGCCATTCTGTGTCCCTAACACAAAACCCTACAGCATACCGATCTAAATATCGATGGTCGTATTCGCGCATATTAAGTTTGTGCTGTTATTAAGGCGTATCTATATTCAATCGAAATCGGTAGTATTGTCGCTTAATACCCACTTGCCACTTGATAGGTACTTACCGAATGATTAGGGCCAGTTTCACTAGTTCCTGATAAAGCTCCTGATAGCTATCTGGCGCTCATCTATCAGATAGCTATCAGGGACTTTACCAAGACCTGGTGAAACTGCTCCTTAGTATCTCAAAACACTAAGTAAGTCTAATATATATTTTTGCGTCCAGCGCCCGTTCTCGAGTCCGCGGTCACATCGAGGTGTACCATGCGCTGGTGGGGCGCGTGGGGGCGGAGGGCGAGGGTGAGGGCGCGGAGGGCGCGCAGCCCGCCAACAACGAAGACTGGGAGCTCGTTGAGCCAGCGCCGCAGGTCGGAGATGTGCAGCCGGTGAGAATATACTGCTTGTTGTACCATTTAAATCTATTACAGCAGTGTTTATAACATTTTAGAAAGAATGAAAGAAAAATATTAATTGTGACGAGCTGTAAAGGCGGGTAATAGCTATCAAGAAAAAAAACGAAATTTTTCAGCCAGTCAACGCGTACGTGCGTGCGGGCACGTTTGCGGGCGCACTTATTCATTTATTGGTCGCGTACGCATCAATATTATTAACTTTAATCTGTTGTTGGTAAAGTTGTACGGTTTTCTTCATAGACAGATTTAAAACTATTTTAGTTATCGAATCATTTATCCCTTTCGAACAATTTATTAATTTCGTTTGAGTGAGATAGACATTAGATAGTTAAAACGCTATTAAAACTGTTTATGAATAAGACAGTAAATAGTTGATAAGGTTATATTTCGTTGAGGTTGGTTTTTACAATCGTTTTTTTACAATCGGCTGTAGTTTTCTGTGTGTGTTAAAAGAAAACATTGTAATTTATTTAAATGGTACTCTTACATTTTTATGCTCATAGGGAAAACAGCTTTTTTGGTATCTATCTATAACAATAACCAACTACCAACTTGAGGTGAGGAATTCTCTGATTTCCTATCGTCGTGTATACTCTGTGTACATTCTGTGTACATTCATTGTGATCGTCCATTTCATTTTATACATTGTGTTTGTTTTTTTATTCCCACTTAGAATTTCTCATCAAGCGTAATAGTTGGTTTTGGAAAGTATACTATTAGTATACATGTATTATTTGTTGCTTGGACGATTTTTATTGACTCCCCCGTGGGTTTCTGAGGGTATTTTCGCGCGCCAGGTGCGCGGCGCCCCTCCAGAGACGTTGCCGTCGTTCGTCGGCGAAGACTGGCTGTTGGTAGACGCGTCTCATCTCGCAGACCTCGTACGTTGCTCATTTCATTTTATACACGTAAGCTCATGCATGCGTCTTCGAATTTGATGTGCATAATGGCCGTTCCAGTTCGTCGAACTTGGCAGATATGCCTCAACTGCCGACCAAAGTTCATTGATATAATTTTCATACAAAAAATTGGAACCAAGCCTATCGTCATGGCGGGCACAAATTTCGGTCCCAAGGAATTCATGTTTTTTCAAACACAATGCTGATAAGAGTGCCTGATCTGCAAATCGATTCCAGGAGCTTATGGTTTGCAGCTAGATGCTGCCACATTTTCATATCGATGGTAACATTTTTTCTCAGTCTAGTAAGTATATGGCTGATGGTAATACGTCTAAATTCATTGAAATCGCCTACAGGATGTCGCGTTGGCAGTTTGTATTTTTATAGTTATTTTAAACTATCGTTTCATCACGCTCTATACTTAACGTGACCATACGTCCCGATTTAGGCGGGACAGTCCCGCTTTCAGGAAGTCTGTCCCGGTGTCCCCAGCAAGGCCTGCATAGTCCCGCTTTTGCAAACAGACCAAATGATGATCAAAAAGTATTTCCCGCTCGAAATGCTTTTCCAGCACTTTCGTAAAAAAACAATCTTGATTTAAAAAACTTTTCCACAATTATTGAGTACGTTATGTGTCTGCCTGGAAGTCACGCCACTACTGGAGCTTATAAATCGTGCCTATCTAACTATTTTGTATTTAGTTATTATTTTTTGTAATTCAATCTTCTTTTTTAAAAACTTGTAAAACACCAAAACTTTTTTTATTATTTAATTCCACAGATGTCCCGCTCTGGCACAAAAATTAAATGGTCACGTTATCTATACTGCTTGTTTCATCCCATCCCGTCCACCCAGAGAAGACGAAATATCATCGACGACACATCGTTGGTAGCTAAAAATCGAATTAAAAATAAATATAACGTGAAGCCGCTGTCATAATATGAAGAAAGATATGAGAGCTCATGGTCTTCCAACTGAGGATGCTAAAGATAGATTGCCTTCAAAGCTAAACCTCACACCGGAAGAAATAACACTAAGTAGAAAGAGAAGGCATATTTGATTTTTTAATTGTTGCAGACAATCGGTGGAGATCCTTTGCCGCCGGGCTGGGAGGAGCGACAGGACGCTAATGGCAGGACGTACTACGTCAACCACATAGAGAGGACCACACAATGGGAGAGGCCTACTTTCACGTGAGTGTCGGATCATGTAGAGTCGAGAGATATCTCGATGTATAGTAGTTGTGGTATTATATCGATAGTTAGGCCGTTTTATCCACGACTGAACGAAGCGCAAATAGTGATTGGTTTATTTTACCACTTGAATACCAAGATATATTGCTGTGGAATGATTATATTTCCCGATTATTTAACAAAGTGGTAGTCACGTTGTTGTCAGACATGACATGATGCATGGGTAGTGGTACCACCAATCAGGAATTGATATCTGAAGCCTAAGTAACCGCTTTTTAATTATATCTTTGACTAGTAATTTGATAACCATTTTGCCCGAAAGCAGCCTTTATAAAGCCATGCCATTCAACTGCCAACATATTATTTTCATTTAAATTAAATCAAAGCATGTATCCTCAGACGCAACATGAGTCTGGAGTCACAAGCGGAGAGGATCGAGAACGCGGCCACAGAGTTTCAGAGGAGGTTCCACATCTCCGCAGACGACGAGAGAGCCTCCAGTCCCTCGTTGCCCGCTCACAACCAGGTAACAAACAAAATACCAATGGAATATAACCCATTACATACACAATAATCCATACTTATACATTTTATGTTTACTAAACAGAATTTATCGACTCTTGTTGATCATATTAGCAAGGCAATTGCAGAGGTAGAAAGTTTAATTAATCATATATTTATAGCATATTAAAATCTTATTTGATGTAGCAAAATTAATAAAAACCTTAATATATTTTTTTGTGGGAATATTTTATCGATATTAGTAAACGTTATCGATTGTTTCATTGTTATAGACATGGCATTTTAACGTTATTCTATTTTCATCAAAAGGGATCACTTAAGATTTGTTTATATATTTTACTCAATAATATATAACATGGCTTTTAGAGGGAGTAAAACATAGTTAAAAAAATTGCATGCCAATAGTGTGCCGGAAACTTGTTTCTTGTTAAAAAAATTTCTTCTATTCAAATTTTATTTCGACATTCGTACCTATTAAAATGAAATACGTTACACCGATAAGTAATATGCTATAACAAATTAAACATTAATAAGGTATACATAATTATTATTTGATATTCACTGTTTATATATGTAATTCTTAATTTATTAATGCTTTACGACCCCTCATGAAAAATTTAGACAATATTTTATCACAAAATATTTTTGATATTACGCATTTAATATCGATACTAAAACTGCTTATTTGTTACACTGCAAAACAGCCCTTTCAAATATACATTTCGTTTATAAGAAAGGTTATATTCGAAACGCTGCCATTATTTTGACACAATACCACTGGGTAGCAAGGTACAGGGTAATTTCCTGTAATTTGTCAACCCAATATGCTCTTTTGCAGTGTATAAAGCATGTGGAATATACGAAAATGTATTGCAAATGTAATGCATGCATGTACAGGGCGCATGAGGACGTCATCTTTATGTGTTTCAAATTAAAATATCGCTTTTTATTCTACCACCAAGAAGGTAAAATTTCTAGTTATGGACAAAATCTGAGCAATTGGTGTTACGCCCAGTGACTAGTAAATTCTAGAAGACTTTTTATTTATCCAATAAAAAATTATCGTCTCAGGTAATAAGAATATATTGCGAGACTCAGTTCTATTATTATTTATTTCTTTCCAAATATATTTGTGAAAGCAGTTAACGGTTATATTATTTTATAGTTGCTGTTTAATAGATAATTTGAATTATAAAGTAGTGCAAGCATGTTCCGATAGATGTCGCTTTATCAAAAGAGTCCAAAATAACTTCTTGGTCTAAAATATCTACCTAGGTATTTTAACCCAATATTTAGGCCATACATTCTGATTCACCCCGGGTACATACCGTTTTTAACCATTATATTTATGTATTTTCAGGGAAATGTCTAAACACAATAACAAATTATATTTATATGGGTTTATGTACGATTATTTCAATACATATAAAATATTATTTCATTGATTAAATTACTGTTATAAAAGTACGAATTAAATATAAATTAATGAAAATATTTTTCACTTACTAGTATCTAATATTAAGTAATCACAATAAGAAAATGCATGAGTGCTTAACGCTTATTTTTATTTTGCATATATTTTAGATCTTCAGTTACGACCATGACATTACATAGTAATGCCAACATACGCGGAAACTAGGGCTTCATATTATGTTCCAATTGGCAATGTCATTTATAACGTTTAATATCTGTGCATGAATCCAAATCTGAAGGTACCAACACATTGCGGTGCAAGAAAGATGATCGTGTTATAACAAATTCATTCGGCATACGGTCAAACACTCACATACAGACGTGTACTAATCCAATATGTGCTCACGGGTATACGATATACATCAATTGTGTTGTCCTCACTATCATAGACAATACAGCACGTAGCTTCAAAGCTTAGCGAGAAAAAAAAGCAAACTTATCTGTGCAAATTAAAAATATATACGACACCGTATATATTTTTATAATTTAAGTAACATTCTGACAGGAGGATGTGTCCAATAGAAGCGTGGAGAATAATTCGACAGATCCGACGCCATTTTCGACGCCAGCGCGCTCGCCGGACCTCCGGCGAGAGGCGGAAGAGCAACCGACAAATAGCATAAGTGAAACCGACTGTGATAATAATGATAGTTTAAGAGATAACGAAGCCAGAGAGGACGATGACGTGGTGTGTGCCAACGAGGTCGCACGACCCGAGGAGCCGGCGGAGACAAACGAGCCGGTCGAAAGCGAACCAACAATTGATCAACAGCCAACCGATCCACCAGAGACTGATCAACCAGAAACAGATCAACCAGAGTCTGAACAACCAGGAACTGATCAACCTGAAACTGATCAACCTGAAACTAGTCAACCCAGCGAGGAAACTCCTAATGAGGAAACGACAATCGTAGAGAACGGAGAGGTGGAAACAGAGGAAGAGGCGAGAGAGGCTGAGGACGCGTTGACGTTTGACGAGAATCATTTCAGTACGCCGACAGGTGGGGCCACGCCGCAGAGGTCGCCCGAGTCGCGCCGCCGCCGCGCCACCGCCAGCTCCATGGAGGACTCGGAGGTAAGACTCGCGGCGCCCGAGCGGTGGGACGCGGAATGTGACGCTTACACACTATTACTCCGCCGTATCGATACCTGGGATTTGTGCATTTATTACCAAAATTAAAATCCTATGACACCAACCTATACTAAGACTTTTAGTCAGCATATTTTTGACGAGGCAAGAAATCATAATTTGAATTCGATATTTTTTGGCGCCACAATTTTCAGTTTATTATTTTATACGTTCGGATTTTCTGAATAAGTTATGTAATTTTCTATTGATTCCTTGTCTTTGCAGATAAAATATCGATTTTAATTGTATCGAATAATATCATATCGATAAGTGAGTACTAGTATTGTAGGAGTGGCACATTGTGCGTCACATCCCGGCCGGACACGCCGCCGCCGGCAGTGCTTGGGGTTATTGTCTATGAGGAGTGTGAGACACGGAGCCATTGTGACGTTCCCGTACACGCGCTTGCCACTAACAGCGACGGGACGCGACGCCTCGACGACTAACGCCCGCCCACAAGCCGCCATGCGCCACGCTGTGATCCGTAGATTGATTCTTGTCGATATTTTAATACATTTAATGTGATTAATCCATATTGATATAGGTATTTGTTTAAATCGATTATCGATTCTTTATTATCCATGGTTAAATCACAGGTGTAGTATAGTAAATACATCGATTGTTCCTCGAATTATTTTTTGTGTTATCTATAGCAAAATCGGTATAATATGTTATTTCTACGGTTCACAGTGCACACGAACACATTAACAAACATAACATTCGCTTCACACGTCACACACGTAACGAATCATTTAACATTATGTAATGCTTCTGCTATCCGCTTTTGGTATATGTTGCTTGTATGTAGATTTTGATGTGTTTTTATCGATATTGCATGTCGATAGTTGGTGATGTTTTTATGGGTTGTAGTGTTGTGTTTGTCGATTGGATTGATTTTTGGTGATTGTTTTAAAATCGATTGTATTGATTGCGTTAAGCTGTTAGTATAATCCAAAATGATGCTTGTGTTTAATATACATTCTGGACTCATCCAGGAGTATAATTAGATTTATCGACAAAATAATATGTTTCATATAATCATGTTTTGTATTATAACTGAGGTAACTATTGTAATGACACCTTTATTATGAAACGATTTCTTTTTAAATATTTAATCGAGTTCCATAATAGTTATAGAATATAAACTCTTGTGTGTATATTTTTGAATCAATACTATCGATTTTTGTGTTCATGTAGTGTTTATTTAACAAAGCTTTTTACGTAGAGACCTTTTTAGAATACATTTTATAGGAGTGACAAAAATATTAGTAGATTGCATGTTTTTTCATAGATTAGTTCTTTTGATTTCAATACAATGTAAAATTGTTGTAAAATTACCGAAGTGTAAAATAAGCCAAATGGAAGCAGTACGTTTCCAAAAAATAATAAATATAAATACTGATTAAAATGTAGATTAATAAAAACGAACACAAACTAGTTTAAGACCCCTACGTTTTATTAAACTAAATTTTATTTTGACTATTTGATCTGTTATATTTTATTTTACTTTGCTCATATTTTAGTCTTTTGATACTAGTGTATCTCTTGTTACGAAACACTTTAAAATGTTGTTCGACTCCTTATTTGTATACTTAATTTTATTTGTAGGGTTCGTATTACAAAAATTAAAATAATACCAATTTATATTTAGCGAATAATTTATACCATACATATCAGGAAACGTTTCAATATAATTGACTGTTTTAGGGTACTCATTTAAGAGTGTGTTGTGTTGTCGAAGTACTGTATAAATATGTGTTTTAAACCATCAATCCTCTACACGAGTTATTTACAGTTATATTTTTTTGTTATTTTTTATTATGTAATCATTTAATTGTTTGTAATAGTAGGTGTTATATTTTTTTAAACAAATAATTATTATTTGTTATATTAATAACCCTCGCAGATTAGACTCTTGTCTATCCATCAATAATTTACATCTGGTGTAGTAATTTATGTAATTTTATGTATCTACAGACTATTACGTAGTTAAAAATTTGATTAGAAGGGAGGGGAGAGGAGGTAATAATTAAAACTGTACTTGATTTTTAATCGTTCAATCCACTGTACCTCTACTTACCCAAAAGTTATTAAGTATTCTGAGTTCAGCTAAATCTCTCGACCGGCAGAAAGTCTTAATCCTACGAATTCTCTATATTGTTTTAAAATTCACGCTATTTTGTAAATACAGCTAGACTAAGGTATCGCTCTCTGGGTGTTTGTGATGATACTTGTGTCTTCACTATGAGATGTGGTGTTGTAGGATGAGACGGACGGCTCCACGGACACGGCTCGGAGTAGCAGTGCCAGCAGCACGCAGAGTCAGAACCTGCCCAATAGCGACGGTGGGTATAGTATACAGGTTTATCTTTAGAATTATAATTTAGGCATTTCAATAGCGATGGTGGGTACCATTATATACGTTTATCTTTGAACTGTAGTTTATGCATTTCCCATTCCAGGCATCTGCCTGTTGCAAGCTAAAGTAGTTTGTACTTTGACAGGGTCTAACATACCGGATAAATAGACTCCAATCTGAAACTAAGACAGGTGGTGGTTTTGGTGACTTCAACATAATGCAACTCGAAATTGCACTATAAAAAAGAGGAGTTTAATAAAATAAGCTATCGTCGTCTTTGGGTGGTAAATACATAGTTTTTCCAGAAATTATTTGCGCCTTTTTATTTCTAACGACGTAATTACATTTACTACTCAAACACGATAATACTTATAGTTTTAGAAATTGTTAATTGCATTGTGTCGGTAGTCACTAAAAGTAAAACCTGGCTTCGTTTTGGATCGCAGTCTGGTTACACCCTTTATAAAATTCTGTCTCTGCCTCTCCAAATAAATAGTCATGGCCTTATGACGTATATTATGTAGAAGAATTAACAAACAAAAAAAACTAGAAATTCGATAAAAATCTGCTATTCATCAGCAACTCTAAAGCTTTGTAACATTATATAACTGACAATAACTTCGATTTAAATTAAGTTATCGATAAAATTACTTCAATGAGTTAACTTTTAACGGTTTAGTATTATGTGTCCAAAGTCTTACGCCATTAGATGCAACGTATACTTACTCAATGACTAAAAGTTATTGATGTTAAAGTGTTTGATGTGGTATGCAGGTCTCCCGCCAGGCTGGAGTATGCAGAGAGCACCAAACGGCAGGATATTCTTCATAGATCACAACAAAAAGACTACCACGTGGATAGACCCCAGGACAGGTAATGACGAGATTTTTTATTATTGTGTTTTTTTAATCAATACATGGTATTATGTGATCATCCATTCATCCACCCATTCATCAGACAAAGGAAGTCCAGTGCTACATATGTCTCTCTCAATTATTTCTACTTTGACCTGCTGAAAGCAACCTGCATTCAGCGACGTCCTTGACTATGGTGGTCATCTGATCACTTGTGAGTGAACATTCTACGCTGTGCTTACCGTTACGTGACTTTTATCTTTCTACTTTTTGCCGCTATGTATTTTTTTGCTATCCCTACAATAATTTAAATGGTCCTAAAATGTTTAATTTTAATTAGACTTACAATATTCATCACCCTACATTTTTTATTAAAAAAACTGAGTATCCTTAGTGCCTTCTTATATTAAGATGGCATTTCTGATATGCTGTATGATTTTTGTTAAATTCTTTGTTGGTGAGTATACTATGTGCTTATATAATTTCAATCGGTCTGAACCAAAGACAATTTATTCTATTTCTTTTTAACAATTGGCTAATAGTATTTTGTTACACATTACACCATGTGCTTTATTATATTTATTCCTTGTTCAGGTTGCGCATCAAGCCTCCCGTCAGCGGGCGCGGGTGCGGGTGCGGGCGCGAGTGCGGGCGCGGCGGCGGCGGAGGCGGACGAGCTGGGTCCGCTGCCGGAGGGCTGGGAGGAACGAGTGCACACGGATGGAAGGATCTTCTTTATTGATCATAGTATGTACTTGCTACTTATGCATCTTGTTAAGCTAGGGCTGTACTGCAATTTAATTGTAAGTTCATGCATAGAATATGACAGAAACTGTTCAAATATGTATTTATATGTATATTAAATAATGAAGTAGGTATGCAAAGACTAAAGTAATTTAAATGATTATTTCCACAATTCATATTCTCCTTTCGTCCCTTTCGACAGTCACCTTTTGAGAGAGTGGCAATGCATCGACGGTTCAGGTGTAGAGTTTCGTAGATAACTGTAATCACACATAATCATGTCTGCCCTTCGTATGTTTAATAGACCTAAACAAAATATGACAATTTCATTTCCAATCGTTTGTCACATTGAAAGACAAATATTTATCCCTACTCCAGTAGAAATAGAAGACTGTCCCGCTCTCACACCCACCACTGTAATTCCTGTGTCACACGATCAACAGTGGCACGCAATGCAAGGAAACCAAGCATTGAAGCTTGGCGAATCTCCGGGAATGTTTAACTAACTTGTTTTTAACTGGCAACGAAATCAATCAGAAAGTTAAATTAATAAGAATTGGAAATAAATTATTGTCCATTTCCTTCCGTGAGAAGCGGGTGACAAAACGATGAACTAAAGAGGTAAATAGCCTCGCAAACTTTTACAGCCGGAGAAGTCAGATGTAAAACACCATGGAACATACACGTACATTTCATTGACAAATCGCACGCAAGTGAGTGATAAATGATACATGTGTACAGACACGCGCACGACGCAGTGGGAGGACCCGCGGCTGTCCAACCCGCAGATCGCGGGCCCCGCCGTGCCCTACTCGCGCGACTACAAGCGCAAGTACGAGTACCTCAAGAGCCAGCTGCGCAAGCCGGTCAGTACCCACATACCTACATACTCTTCTCTACTATATTTATGTTAATTATGCTCGAATACTCAAATGCGACAAATATTATGTTGCACTTAACTATACAAATCCGGCTTTTTTTGCGATGAATGGCGAGATGAGTATGCCGTTCGTCTGATGGTAAGCGATACGACTGCTCATGAACAGTAGCAGAAACAAAAAATACCTTGGATAACAAAGCAATGCTTGGCATTACACTGCAATTGCCACACTGAGACATAAAATGTTAAGTCTCAATATGTCCAATAGTTATTATGGCTACAACGTCCTTCAATCCGAAACACAACAGGACATTTACACTGCTGTTTGACGGGAGAAATAGACATTGCAGTGATAACTAACCAATCTATCTACTCTTCTGCAGATAATAGTATCACATATAGATGTGTATTTATATTATCAGACTTCAATATTTTCGTTAGTAGTTTTAGACCAGTTTAACATAACAAAGTCTTTACGCTCTTACAAGTACGCTATCAATTTCAATACCAAACGAAGAAAAATAATTCCGTCCGTATATCCGCCGATTTAAGTCACTTATAATTTTTACCTTCACTGCACACACACGGTTCTATAGTAATTATTTAACAAATACCTGTTTATTTCCAGAGCAACGTGCCAAACAAGTTCGAGATCAAAGTGCGTCGCAACTCGATCCTGGAGGACTCGTACCGCATCATCAGCTCGGTGAGCCGCCTCGACCTGCTCAAGACCAAGCTCTGGGTCGAGTTCGAGTCCGAGGTCGGCCTGGGTGAGTACATGCATACTTATTGTGAAAGTTATGTTCTCGCATGTGAATGAAGATCCGGTGGAGAACCTTGCAGAAGGTCTATGATCAGGTGTAGACTTATTGTAGCTGAAGAGTAAATGTAAAAATGAGCGTGTGTGTGCGTGCGTGATTGCGGGCGCACGATGGCCAATAATGAGCCTGTAAGTAGAGACATTAAACTGGAATTGATTATCAACCGTTCTATATCGTATCGTGCAATTATTAGGTATAAAATGCCTCTAGTTTTATAAAAATAGTCCATGCTGTTAAATATTTTGTATCGATATCGATCGATGTTGAATCGCCTGTACGCAAAACTATAGCTTTCTTAAAATTAACTTTTCCCCCATTTACTATTTTTAATTATAACTCCATATCGTACAGATTATGGCGGCCTGGCTCGCGAGTGGTTCTTCCTGTTATCTAAGGAGATGTTCAACCCGTACTACGGTCTGTTCGAGTACTCCGCGATGGACAACTACACGCTGCAGATCAACCCCAACAGCGGCGTGTGCAACGAGGAGCACCTCAACTACTTCAAGTTCATCGGCAGGGTGGCCGGCATGGCTGTGTACCATGGCAAACTGCTCGATGGTGAGTTATATAACACTACATGTTTCGCTTAAAGATAATGCATATTTACACACATTCCATGTACAAACTATTATATCAGCTACTTGACAATAACAGTTCCGTCCATATCGGTCCAGCCATTTCAGAGATTAGCCGGAACAAACAGACAGACAGACAGACAAAATAAATCTAAGGCCATTTTCGTTCTAGGTATCGTGTATATAACGATATGTAATTGGACATTTTTTTTATTTTCATATTACAAACACTTCAATTTTATTTATATGTATAGATGAAACCTACTTTTCTGTGCAGGGAAAAATATATCGACAGCGAAGTACCAATAACTCCTAACTGACAAAGTCATAAATTTAAACAAGCTGCAAAAAAACGTTTAATTTTTTGTTAAATTAAAAAAGTATTTAATATATTTATTAATGGGGAATAGTAATAATGTAAATGTATAGTAAAAATACACTAAAACATCGGCATAATTAATCTATACTAATATTATAAAGCTGCAGAGTTTGTTTGTTTGTTTGTTTGTTTGTTATTTTGAACGCGCTAATCTCTGGAACTACTCGTCCGATTTGAATGATTCTTTCAGTGTTGGGTAGTCCATTTATCGAGGAAGGCATATATATCATCACGCTATGACCTATAGGAGGAAAGCAGTAGTGATATTTCTAGCAAATGCGAGGAAATTTTGTTCGTTTTTCGTGGTCCGATTGGTCGATATTCTACACTGATAGTCAGAATTAAACATTTTGACCGCCATTTTAAAACGTGTATGCACCCGGGCGGAGCCGGGCCCGACCGCTAGTACCTACCTTTATAATTATAAATACTCTTAGTTAATTATATATTATTTTATGACAGTTATGTTTTGTTTGCAGCTTTCTTTATCCGTCCATTCTACAAGATGATGCTGGACAAGGCGATAGAGCTTCAGGACATGGAATCAGTCGACCTCGAGTACTACAACTCACTTATGTGGATTAAGGTGAGGCATTTACAGCCATTCTCTATAATTTATCTATGTTTAACAAGAGATTTCATTAGATATTTTGATGCAATTTTTGTTTCAGTTAACAAAGATAGAGAAGTATATATAATTATATATGGTGCATATATGTATTTATACATAGTAGATTTTTTATGAAGCATAGAATTATACTGACATAGTCATGGTAGCTATTTTAACCCCTTGTTACAGATAGATAGTATATAGAGAACGGCCGTTAAAGCATCTGCTTTGATATCTATCCGTGGTCTCAGCATACATATTTTTTTATCCGTTTACCATATGAGTGTAAGGCACAGACTTCGAAAGTAATAATTTGGTCTTTAAATTCGTACAACATGGAAGTATATTATATATGGATTTAACGAAATGAAAAAGCAAACGAAAAAAATACCGTAAATAGCCACTAATATTAATATCTATTTTATTTAAAACCTAGACTATTATTTTACCTCACAAGAAAACTGTGTCTTGTGAGGTAAAAGACACTGGCCTTAAGAGGCCTTACTATATTCATCCGAAACGAAATTCGAAACTTCGGATGATCGAAGTTTATATACGATACGAATGTACCTACATATACTTATGGTCGTTATTGACTTATGGTTACGATGTACGTTATACAAATTCGAACTTTTACAGAGTAGATACATTCGTATCGTATAAAAAAATTCGATCGTCCGAAGTTTTGAACTTCGTTTCGAATGGATATAGTAGGGCCCATTGAGAGACTGAATTAATTAACCGATTGGGTATAAGATTAATCTCACAACTTTTTACGGTAGGAGAACTGAGTTACGAGACTAGCTTTTTTTACACATTTTATTTATGGTTTTGTTAAAATACTAGTAATTGTTGCGTTTAGACGTTTGTTTATACATGTTCAACAGTATATTTCTATTATAATTATGCCATACCTATATGTGTTGCCAATAATATTATAATATTTGTCTTGTCATAGCCGTATGTTCAGCAGTGGACTTTCTGTGGCTGAGATGATGATGATGATATAATATTTATTTAATATAAATTGTGATATATTGCAGGAGAACGACCCGTCGGAGCTGTACTTAACGTTCTCCGTGGACGAGGAGCAGTTCGGCAAGACCATCCAGCGGGAACTCAAGCCGGACGGAGCCAACATACCCGTCGACGAGAGCAACAAATACGAGTATATAAGGTACGCCTCCATATCGCTCATGGACATTAGCAAAATCAAACGACACCTCGAATTACAAAGCAATGCTTGGCATTTCACTGCGCTTCCCATCCTGAGACATAAGATGTTAAGTCAAAATATATCCAGTAGTTACTCTGGCTACAATGTCCTACAATCCGAAACATAATAGTGCATTTACGCTGCTGTTTGGCGGGGAAAAATAGACATTGCGGTGGTTTGCGGTGGCGCCTACCTAGGCGGCCTCGAACATATGAGAGATTGACCACCAGTAAAAGTCTTTTGCTTTTGGAATTGACCATCCATGCCCACGTAAAAATTAAATGAATATATCATCCTGTATATCCTCCCTTCTCCTCCTCAGACTAGTGATCCTGTGGCGGTTCGTGAGCCGCGTGCAGGAGCAGATGTGCGCGTTCCTGGAGGGGTTCGGCGCGCTGGTGCCGCTGCCGCTGCTCAAGATCTTCGACGAGAACGAGCTGGAGCTGCTGCTGTGCGGCATCCAGCACATCGACGTGCGCGACTGGCGCGCCAACACGCTCTACAAGGGAGACTACCACGCCAACCACATTGTTGTGCAGTGGTTCTGGAGGGTTAGTTGATGCTCGGAAAATTCTATTGAGATACCTACTTTAATTTTAATGTTGGTGGAAAAATTTAAGTGATGTAGCTACTTTAATACGTCACCAGAGCTGAGTAAAATGTTACCTTATCTTCACAACGGCAAAAAATAGGCGTCGCTCAAAAAATCTAAGTTGCTGTTCCTTTTTTTTTTTCTTTTGGTATATATTATATTATAATATTATATTAAGTGTATAATTTTTCCCAAGCATTACGACATTGTTTAATTTATAAAATAAATATTATAATGAATTTGATATTATGTGTGTGCAGGTGGTGCTGTCGTTCTCGAACGAGATGCGTTCTCGGCTGCTGCAGTTCGTGACGGGCACGTCGCGCGTGCCCATGAACGGGTTCAAGGAGCTGTACGGCTCCAACGGGCCGCAGCTCTTCACCATCGAGAAGTGGGGCGCGCCAGACAACTACCCGCGCGCGCACACATGGTACGCACACTACTGTACTTGCACCAACTTTATCGTAATTAAATTCTTCATCATCATCATCATCACCGTCATCATCACCATCATCATCATTATCATCATCATCGTTATCATCATTATCATTATCATCACCATCATAATTCTATATTCATGGCGCAGTCGGTTAGACTCCTATGAAATGAGAGGCCGCGGGTTCGATCCTCGCACCGAGAGAAATGTTGGTGCGGCCCACAAATGTTTGTTTCGGGTCTGGTTGTTTATGAGACCGAAAAGTCTCTCGTAGTTCCTGATACGCACGACACAATACTCGATCTTAATCTGGAGTCAGGACTATGTATGTGACTGTTGGGTGTTATTTATTTTATTTATAAACTAGCTTTTGCCCGCGACTTCGTTCGCGTGGACTTCAGGTTCGTCCCGTCTTCTATTTCCTGACTCATCCCACGGGAACACTACATTTTTCGGGATAAAAAGTAGCCTATGTGTTAATCCAGGGTGTCAGCTATCACTATACCAAATTTCATCAAAATCTGTTGAGCCGTTTTTTCATGAAAGAGTAACAAACATACATACAAACTTTCACCTTTATAATATTAGTAGGATATGAGTTGTTTAATCATTAATGCTAATTATGTTGTTGCAGTTTCAACCGAATCGACTTGCCTCCGTATGAGAGCTACCAGCAGCTTCGCGAGAAGCTCATGAAGGCCATTGAAGGCTCGCAGGGCTTCGCCGGCGTCGACTGAGCCCCTCCCCTCACACTACTGCCAGCCCCACTCGCGACCCGGCGCTATGCTCCACACGTATACTACAGCGGACAACGACAAATATTACTGCTAGCTCTATCTCTTTCACTCTTAAGCAATCACAGATCTTCCTTCTCCCTCTACTGGTATCGTATGGCCCCATTTGGTACAGAATTTGATCCTGTCCGCTGCAGTAATACTTCACATAAACTTTATAACCTAGAACAAAAGTAGCGCTAAATTCACGGAGGATGTCCTAAATCGCTATCGCTTGTAGGCCAAGCGCTGTGAGCGTTTTAAGCGGTGAAATTACCGGATTATGTAAATACGTCATCAGCAGAAAATGTTACATTTTGAATCCATACATACACTTTCCATAGTTAAAAATAGATAAACGCTTTAAGCGTAAAAAGCGTATGCATATTTTCTCATCATGCGAATAATATAAAGAATAATAGATACAATGATTCATAAAACAGCGTTTAAAATACTAACAGATTTGAAGGTAAAGCATAAAAAAGTATTGAACGCCTTTAAATTATAAGTCGTTAAAACGTTAAGAGTATTTTATTTAATACACTTTGGTACCGTTGAAAACCCGGAAACCACTAAGAACGTGATATTATTGCCTGGAATGCAGCTAATGGTAGAATATTCAAATCTGTCCAAATGGTAAACACTGTATATAATAGTGCCCATTATGTGCCATACACATGTGTATCCCGTTTCGAGTCCAGCCTAGGGGGTTACACTATGATTCAACACGACGCGACATTCGAATGTTCGAACGTCATACTTAAAACTGTACGAATGTGCCTAGGTTTTTAATTTACAAAATGTTCGAATCCTTTATCGTCCTTTTAACCAGGGAATAGAAAAAACAAGTGGAAGAGACACTTACTTCCGTACAAATTAAATAGTATACACAAACATCTCATTGGTTGCAGTATTATAAATAATATCGAATTAAGTCATTTTTGTCTATAGATATTTCAAACCTTAAGTCTCATTCATAAAGGTATTTAATGTTATCCGTCAAGAAAAACTACAAAACTTTTTAAATTTCTTGTTTAACTTCACGAAATTTGCACGAAATTGGCGAATAAGGTTATTTGGCATTAGATCGCGCTGATATGATTTTTTAAATGACTACGTTTTATCCAAGATTTAGATATTTGGACATTTTCAATAATTTATCGAATAACTTTGAACTCGGACTAGAGAATAGTATTGATTTTTAGACGTCGAACGTTCAAACATTCTAATAACTTAGTGTCGGAGCATAGACTAACCCCCCTTAGTCACGCCTGGTTTATAGAAGGCCAGCATAATTGTGATCTATGCGCTCTATTCGGACCAAACTGCTGTCATCATCTGCATTGCAGTCACTTTAAGTCAGCTTTGAATCATTGTATTTATATCGCGAAAGCAAAACGCATTCATTCATTTCATAGTAGTGCAGGTACAATTAGCAATTTGTTATTTCTTTGGTTACATTTTATTATTATTTTTCGAGAAGAGTAGTGGATTGAAATGGCTTTGAATTATACAGTTATTTTTATACAGAAAATAATTTTAATATACTGTTTTAATTGTCGATATTTTTCCTTATAATAATTTGGTTAATTTATTATTGCAAAAGGATCCATACCCAATGCTTTTGTTATCAAATTCAGACTTGATTCTTTTGCCATGTTCCTTGTACTTATATTACTAGATAAATTCGACCCTCCATACCCAGAAAATATCGGAAATTTCCAGAAGGCCCTCTGTCCACTAACTCAAGCATTTTATTTTGATTTTTGGAAACATTTAATTTCACTCACAATACAAATGACATGATTCTGCTCAATTCTATTTAAGGTATAATGATATGTTATAAAACGAAATGTATGTATAAACTTAACGCTGGTGTTAACAGGGATCTGCCTTTTAGTTTTGGGGTCTACTACTTGAGTCCTTAAAGTCACTTCATATCTAACCAATATAAATTTATTATTATTAAAAAAATGCTACTGCAAAGGATTTTGTGTAGCTTTGTAAATTTCCCGTTACTTTTACCATTACACATAACACATCCTAATGAGATGCAGGAATGTGTTTATCTTTAATTACTACAAAAAATTACGTAGTAACTGTCCGATACTAGACTATGCTACTGGAATAAGTGCCATTGATTTGAACGGGGCGCATTATTAAGATTCGCTACATTAAATGTGTAAAAATTACTGTTTGTTAATAGATAGATATTTATTATTTTGTGAAGAAAAAGGTTTCAGAAATATCCCATGTTTGGTCGATAACGCTTTAGATTTTGAGGTCTTATACATACAGTTTCAAAAATTTAAGTTATAAAATTTGTTGTCCCTTTCGAATAACTTTTGAATTCACTTTGAACGAAGAAGACAAAAGATATAACTAAAATACATTTTAAAATTGTCTATGAATACGGACATCAAAATAATAAAACCCAAAACTTACTCGATCCCTGCAACACTAGCGTTACCAAAATGAGTGCCTATTGTGACATTTAGAACCTCTGTCTTGTATTATATGTATGTATAACTAACATTTATGCTAATGTATTTTCTTTGTAAATAACGAGGTGATTGTCTCGGCTTTCGTGATAAAACTTTAATATCATCAAGAAGATTTTTATGGGGCTTGTCAAGAACAATGTATCATGTAAAAAAGACATTATTTTTATGAACATGTAATTTAAATTGAATTAAACAAAAAATTTCCGATTTATATGTTCATAGTGCTTTATTGTCACATGCAAAATTGTAACAAGCATCTTTATATTTAATTTTAAAAGTTGCTTTTTAAGTTTTTTTTTATTTATTACTGGAGGAATTAAAACAATAACTCGTTCGAACATAGGCTTTGTTTAGATTTTCTGATACTAAAGACACTAATATGATTGCCTCTTTAATCTAAAGTTTTTCTCATATGAAACATAGCAATCCTAAAATAAGAAAGATTTAATATTAAAATTAGAGTTTAGCATAGTACCTACATAAAACTATTTCATTATGTAGTTTTTTGCTGAAAAATCCTAGTAATCTGTGATGTAAATAATAAAAGCGAAAAGCTGAGACATTTACTCATAATTTCACATATTTGTGCTAAATAATTCTAAATCGTAACAGACTAGTGATCACCCGTGGCTTTGCTCGATTAGTGGTTTAATTAATTCAAATATCTGAGACAGTGTTTTTAAGGTTCGTGATAAAATCTCCTCGAACTATCAAAGAGGCACATGATAGTGTGGAAATATTAAGTTTTAATTATACAGAAAGAAAATATTATTTAAAAAACCTATGCAATATTTGCACCAATCAGATAATGATACGTCATGATCCTTCGGAGCCGTGAACCTGAAAAACACTGATCTGGGGTATACAGTAAAAGTGCAATTAAAATCAATTAGGTTGTCTTGCAATATAAAGACATACATAGCGATATCCGCCTACTAATATCATTCGGGGCGAAAGCCTCTCGACAATGCAAAAATAATTTTACATTGTTCAAAATGATAATATTCAGCCGCGATTAAATATTTTATACTACGTATGATAATTTAAAAATAATTCCGAATAAATAAGATACAATATTGATCGTACTGCACTCGCACTAAGAATCGTTTCGTTAATTATTTCAGATATATTTTGTTATTATCAAGCCATGTCCACCACCTAGCATTACTACACGGCCATAAACTAAAATGACAAGCGCTGTCAGTTTGACAGGTGTCACATATGACAGCTGTCAACAACGACCCACTAGCCTTGCGTCGGACAACCGCTTGAAGTGTATACGTTGTTAACGTTTATAATTTATTCCACGTATTATTTACTTATTCATTATATTAATCGTGATATGCCCTGGCGAGGTTATAAGGTGACGTCGTATTACATCGAGCATTTATAGGGGTAAAATGGTAATTGGTGAATCGATGTAATGTGGCGCCATCGTGGGATTTTGTTCAATTATTAGAGCCTAAGACGCCGATGTATTCCGTAACCGCGCCACGGATTTTTTTCTTTAATTAATTTTTGCGTCCTATTTAGAAATATTCGCTTTTCGCTTAGATATATACAAAAAATATATTTTCATATTTAGCACACATTGTACATAATGTTTAGGTATAAGGTGTAAAAAATTGCTTAAAAATACGAATGTGTATAAAACTAAATTAAATACGACGGATTCCATAAAATGGAGGTTATGAGTATTTTTCGAAAATTAAGAATGATGCGTTGTTTGGTGTTCTCTTAGATAGACGTGGCAATAATTTACACCCTGTATTTATTTGATATTTATGTGATTAAGTTATGTTTATTATGAATTACTTAATGATTTAGTTAGGTTTTAGATATTGTAATAAAATTGGCATTGTCTCTTTATAATTCTAGATTTGTGTGGCAAACGACCATACTATGTCAAAACGAAACCTCGCCGACACTTTCTATTATGTTTGTTATCAACGATAGAACGACGGATTATAATCATAAATTATCTATGACTGTCTGCCATCAACAATGTCAAAGTACCATCTAAAATTATAAAGAGAATCTGAAGGATTATAAAACTATGATTATAAAATTATATCGCGTTTGTATTGAGTTCTGTTGTAAGACCACGAAAAGGTTCCGACCCGCGCTACAAAACATCCCAAAATAAATTAATTACATGGAAAAGTCCTCGTGAAAAGACTTTCATACGTCTTGGCAGTTTAGAATATTTTGGGATATTTTTCTTGTGCGTAAATTGGGACTCTGTCAGTCAGTTTGTAATGTGACTCCTAAATTGAGTATGGCAACCCGAATCACCCGTCACCTGTCATTATTGTGGACTTAAAGATGGACCATAAAAATATTTAGAAAAAACTTTCAATTACTAGCTTGAAAAGTGAATACAATATTTAATCCCAGAGGCTAAATAATCAATAATAAATTAATAATATACATTTATCGTACTAACAACGAGAACGTAAATAAACAAAATACTCCACAGTGAAATGTTTTGCAATTAGTAAATTGTGCCATAATTATAAATAACGTTCCAACATTAAACTTGAATACAAACGTTGCAAAACTTTGCCAAAAATAGCTGAATGACTTACACAAGATGTGTTCTCTTTTTGTAAAGAATGTAAACATTGTATTTTGTAACAACAACACTCGGAAAGTTTACTTGATTAACAAACAAAAAGTTGCAAAAATATGTGAAAAAAAATTGGATCAGGTGATTGGCAGTTGTCATAGGAAATTGGCGGAAAAAAGCGACAGGCCTTTGTAAAAAAAATGCCTTTTTTTCTAACACTGCTGCCAGTTGCCTTAGCATATTCAATAACATGCTTATTTCCTTAACAGCGCTTAAACGTTTTGTTTTTCAAATTATTTTGTCATAATGGACGCATTGCAGTTTAAAAGATTGCAAAAACGCGTGTAGCAACTAGCAACTGATGTGTCAACAATATTGACAGATGGCGCGGGTTGGCCAACACGACCGACAATGAATGTTGTCCAACAACGATATTTTATTATTATAGAATGGTTATCTTGTAAATAGATTATTGAAAAATTTGAAAGATTTCATGCAAATTAAAAAGATGAAATAAATTCTCAATTTATTTTGTATTTTTATTTTATTTTCCTTGTGTAACTGATATTACCAAATTGTTTGTAATTTTTAAGTATTTGCATTTTAATAATATAGCTTTATGGGTTGAAAAAATGGTTGAGAAAATGGTTGTGTATTTAGAAAATATTATTGTATTTTCAATGCAATGGTTGATTAACAATATATTTTATTTGTACACTTATAAGTAGTTAAGATTCTAAGCATTTATGCGTACCAGCTTGGTTTGAACTACATATTAACAATATCTTGACTGTCTTTTAAATAAATTGTATATTTTTATTACATACATGCATAAACTCACGCCTTTTTCCCAGAAAGGGAAGGCAGGGTTGCTACTAGGACACCCACATTTCGCCTTGTGAGTTCCGTCCCACGATGTGATAGGGGGCGATTTTATTCTGATATTGTCATAAGTTTTAGGCTGCATGTAGGTACACTTTCTACCAAAATATTAAAAAAAAATTATATCAGTCAGGAAAACCATTATACCAATTCAATTAAGTTTTAATCGGTATATTGTTGACACTACAAAGTGCTCATACTCATTGCATATATGGGATGGGGCAATTAGTTTAAACCCTCGAAGCTATAGAGCGTACACCATTGTTCTTTTTTCCCAAAGGAAGTCGTAACAGTTAGTCGTAAGTCGGAATCAACTCACGAAATAGGTCGCATTGTTATGTGCTAGTAATGTTTACGGCACGGCTATTGATCCTAATAAATAAATGGCCCAACAGTTACATACATAGCCCTGACCCCACACTAAGATCGAGTCTTGTGTCGTGGGTATCCGATACTACGAGAGGCTGTTCAGAAACACCTAGAACCGAGACAAATAGGTATATATGGGCCTCACAAATATTTGTCTCGGTGCGGGGATCGAACCCGCAGCCTAATGTTTCATAGCCGGCGTCCAACTGCGCCACGGAGGCTGCCAAATATGTATATCGGCTGATGATAAAACATTTTTTGTTCCTGTTTATTTTTAATGGGAATTTTTTGAAAACTTTTTTGGTAATTAAAGATTTTTACAACGGGAATGATTCTGGAATATCGGATTATTAGGACCCAAGACCCACCCATATGGTGGACGGACGATCTGGTTGGGGTCGCACGAAGCCCATGGAGGCAGGCCGCTTCCAAAAGGTCTTAGTGGGGATATGTTCAGCAGTAGACTTACTGGGCTGACGAAAGAGATAGAGAGCACCCAAGAATAGGGATGATGCTCTGAAATCCAATGTGAAGAGGATTTCTCACCTGAAATTAGACTTCAAAATCAAATAAATCAATACTTTGTTTCCAAAATTATGCCAAATAATGCAATTAACGGATTACTCGTACTAAATTTAGGACACACATTCACAGAGGAAAATAGTAAGTAAAATATATTTAATTCGTGCATAAAACCTTGCACAAGCGTGTTCATCCCAGAGCCATCTCAACGACTCTAAAAAGTATCGAAACACTGTTGTAATCGTTGGAGAAGGGCGGTCGGCCTTACACCGTGTCGCAACGCAAGAATCTCGCGCCAAACGGCCGGCGCGCGTGGTGTTGTGTGTTGGACTCGATAAAATGTTTTATACAGTGCTTGTGTGTGTTGTGGCGACTCCATGGGTCCGAGCCAGTGTTGTACAGTTGAATGGTATGGTTTCCTTTGCTGTAAGATTTAAAAATAGAAGTGTTCTTTTTTGAATGGTTAAAGCTGCCTCGGAAGTGTTCGTTTCGGACGAATTTAATTATTGTACCATTAACTAATTACCATTAATTAATTAAATAAAAACAAACGACAAAAACTTTAGAAAGAGTAAAGACACTTATTGTAATAAATAATCAATTTCAAAGTATGTACTTAATATTACTCGTATATTACTTTATTGTTTTAATTCCTTGTTTATAGAACTTTAGTTTGCAATACTTGCTGGGGTTAAAATAAAGAAATGTATATTTTTAATTCTCTTCTACGTTTATAAATCTTGGCTTATGTAAAAAATACTATACTGTTAAAAACGCCTTAAAATGCTTTAATATAGAACACAGTCCGTGTAAGCATTTCTTACAAAATATTCATATATTCTTATAAACTCGAATTAATTTCTCAGTATGTTTTTGCATCCTGCACGGTTCTATGAACGACACTATGTAAACTTAAGTAGTCAGAAAATATTTGTCAGTCGTAAAAAGCAATCCGAACCCGCAGTTTCGCAACGCACAGAAGTAACAAGAAATTGTGCTTTTGCGTAAGTCCTTTGTAAAATATACATTTACACTAATATAGGTATAGATAATCTCGTTCTCATACTGTATTGTACTGTAGTATTTGATATTTCTTCCTATACCCGTCCTACTTAAGAGCACGGGCCTCCACTACTTTCAAAAGTACAGCTGTTTTGATAACCAAAATAAGCCCAGCAGTCACAATACTAGTCCTGAATCCACAAGACCAGTAAAAGTCAAGTCTTGTATCGTGGGTATCAGAACGTTCAATAGACTCTTTAGTGTCACTTCACCAAGACCCTAAACTAATATTTAAGTGTGACAAGGATGTTTCTCAGTGCGGTGAATTAACCTGGGAATTCTCCTTAACCCGGCTTTTCAAAAAATTACGTCTCATAGCCCGAAAACCTCATAGAATCTACAAAAACAAGGAAGATTACGCTAATCAGGTGTTTGTTTTAGTTACTGCATTAGCCGTAGTCCACATTTTTGCATATAATAATGAGTTTTCGTAACCAATGTCAATATTGGCGCCGTTGAAAGGTGAAGGATGGCGAGATGAGGAAATGCGCATTACATTACTGTTCTCGTTATTTTATGCGATGGTACAGATAAACATGAATAGAGAAGAATTTTTAAGCATATTCACTAATGTAATAACTTAAATGATTTCATCTTCTACTATCGCAATATCGTGAACAAAAATATAGCCCTACGTAAAAGTGCTATTGTAAACTGCTAACCGTAGGGGCCTGAATTCAATTGACAAGTTATCCAGGTATTTTTTGCAATTTTTGTATTTTTAGATATTTTAGCCTGCTATGATAATAGGCTTATTCCTTTATTGTCACAATAAGATCGGTGAATTTTTGGGCGATACTATTGTCACCTCAGCACAAGCTCTTGGGGGTGTAAATGTATGTTACGTGTCGCGTACCTATTGTTGCATACAGAGAGTGGTGTAAAACTTAACTACAATCTATCCCTACATATCCATCAAGATATTTACCTTAAAATTATTAGGTATAATGTATTAATTTATTAATCGTTCTTCCGATGTTAAAGAAGTCAAGCCTTGCAGTGAGATGGTTATAGGCTGATACAGACACATTAACTTATTTATAACTTACACTTGAAATTCAAAATTGTAACAAAAACCCATATTAGCAATTTTTTGGTGTAATAACTGCGACACTGAACGGGATACTGTGTATGTGGTTAGAATTAATATTATCGTGTCGCCATGAGTTTGTATTTTGCTTTGTATACAACTAAGTGCTCGTCCATTTCCAGAGACAACACTAGACTCTCTTCCTCCACTATATGGGCTGGACGACTGGACACAATGCCGGCGGCCCGGCGACGTGTACTGCATGGTGGAGGCAGCGCTAACTTCACACACACCTTCATACCTACTCGATATATTGAAGGTGAGTTTATTTTACCAATTTATTTATTTATACTTCATTGTGCACCACATAAAAAATTAAAGAAAAACAGAGAACTAAACATAAAAAATTAGTGTAACAAACGGCGGTCTTATCGCAAAACGCCGATGTTTCCGGACAGCCTTATTACGACTAGAGTGACTTTAATATGGAGGTAAGTTCTTAGATTTACTAAGAATCAGGTGGTGATAGGGAATGCCAATGAATGTGCACAATAAGCTTAGCCTTGCTGAACTTCTGCATGAGTTAAAGTGCCTGGTAATTAATTAACAATTTACATACGACTCCGCAAAGTCGGTGGTGTCCCTAAGATTCGAACCACAATATCGGCGGCTGCGGCAACTTTGCAGAAATAGTCATCAAAATCTCTGTAATTAAACATTCCACTTCTAATGGCGACTTCCGTCTATGGTTTTGAATTGAGACAGTTTTTTTTCTAAATCATCAGAATTTAAACCATCACAGGACTTCTCATAAAAAAAAAAAAATATGTAGAGCTCATGTCTCACGTGTTGTATGTATCGTTAAAACGAGAGAAATGCTTAAAAATTCTAATCACGATCAATGACGAGTTTAAGGACGCCTAACATATTGTTTTAGGAGTATATCCTTGCCGTCGAATTAACACAATAGGTCGTTAATTCTAAGGAAGGAAAACAATAAAAAAATTTTTATCGGATTTTAAAGATCGAAAGTTTTAAAGTGACTTAGCTACTGCAAGGGTTTGTCGTTTTTCAGATACCTAAAAGCCTGTAGGAACGAACATGTTGTCATACTTGTGCTATCTATTATTAAGTGCGTGATGGTCTGTTGATGAAACCTGCATATCACAGCGATTTGTATGGTATGTAATTTTTATGGTATGTAAAGTCTACTAACCCATACTAGGCCAGCGTGGTGGACTATATGGCCTAACCACTCTCAGTCGTACTCCCGATTGTGGAGGAGGCCCGAGTAATGGGACGTATATGGGCTGGTACAGACACATATATCTATTATTATAGACACAGTATCGACTGGTGATAATAATTAACAGAAAATGTCGACATGCCTAATTGCTCGGTTCATTCCTCTCTCCAACTTTCCCTTCAATTTAAAGATAATATTTTCATACAGAACTTTAAAAAGACTGTTATATTCGGCTTCTCGTGGCCTTGACTTAATACGTGCAGCGAGAGACTAATGCCCGACATTAGACCAATTCATTCACCTTCAGTCGATGACATCAACGCTCTAGGAGCATAGGATGGTAGAGCCTAGATAACTAGAATATGTATTTACTTAGTACTTAAAGTAAATATTCATAATGGATTGTGGGCACTCAAGGCCTAGTCCTGTCACCTGCGAGAAGGTTGCGAACTTACATTGAATGCTAAGTATGTAGGGATTATATTACTGAGTTATGCATTAGCTCTGTATTAAGTACGATCTACTGCTAATCTTATTATCGTTTATTTAACAGAGTTAGATAGTATTTTAGACGGAAAGTTCTGATCACAATTACACACATAATTCTGACTTCATAGTAAGGTATCGAGTTTTAGGTCTTCTATCTAATTGTTTCTTTGAGAGGGCTTACGCTGTAGTATCGAAGTTTTAGACATATGTTTTTGAGGAGACAAATAAATACACCCAACAGTTTTATACGCATAGTCTTGAATCTATAGTATAGTAACTAGTTTGATGCGTAAATTCCTTGTTTAGAGCTAATGAAATTAGAGTCCGCTGCGAGTGAACCTCTGAGATTTTATCAGTTTCGACAACCGATCAGTGGACAAATTAATCTGCCGCACTGGCATATGGAAGTAATTTCAGTTCAATAACATTAAAAGGTCTGATACGTGACCTTAAATTTAAAATTATAAGTATCAAAATTATCTTGGCAGGTCAAAACCCTTTTGTTGCCTTTGTACGCTTTTAACATTTTTATAGGAAGGTCAAGGAGTCTTCGTTTTGAGAGATTTTCTGGAAAATACATTTTTTAATAGTCTATAATATGTCCCACTACTGGGCAAAGGTTTTCCCTTTGTTACTTCACTTGACCCTGTCCGCGTAGATATCATTTTGGCCTGAATGCATTCAACTCGTCTTTCCACCACATCTTCGGAATTTCGTGTTTTCTCCGGCCGCGGGAATCCAGCTTGTAGCTAGCCAACAACGGCTTGGATGCATTCGAGTCAAAAGACAGATTACCTCAAAAATATGAATCTTGGCGTTGCGTACTAAGTTTAATTATGATTGACCTAGTGAGGCAGGCAACTGTATATCAAGAATTCGATCGAGAGGGCTCATTGTGGGAAAATGTTTAGTAACGGATGAGCTGTATCATTTAAATAGCAAAATTGCAATACTTGAATCGCTTGGCATGGGTTTATTACTCAGGGTTTTATTTTTAATGTCTGTATTCGTCATTTATCATTACGTATTTGTTCAAAGAAAGTTAATTATTGTTAGATTATTAGTTTTTATGCTTGTTTTTATAATTAAAATGATAACATTTTTCAAATAATGCGTTTAATTGATATTTTTTAAGTTTATTTGTAGTTCCGAATGTCGCCACAAGCCAATAGAAAATAGTTTACTTTTATAAGGTAAATTGAGATGAAAATGTTTCCATGTTATTCCGAAATCGCTCTCAAACGATATGCAATATTACCGACACCGTATTGCCAAAACAGATATGTCCAAAATATTAGGCGTATGACCTTCAGATCTGTTTATGGGAAAGTGGCGAGCTTTGTGATGCAACTGGTAATCTATTGCAGTGTTTATAATTGTATAATACTGCATATATGGACCAAGTTGCCGGGTAGATCCTACAGTTTCATTAAAAAATGCAGTGAAGTACCTAATATCTGTATTGTTGCATTCATCGACCTAAATATATGGGCAGGGCGAAGAGCGCGTAAAGTTTTCCGACGTAAGCGGTGCGACGCGACGCTCCATTATATCTACAGGGGAGTGTAACTGAAATGTAAGATGAAATAATGATGAAAAAAATGATGTGAAATTATAATAAATAAATAAATAAAAATAATGAACCTTATATGATGACAGAAAGTTAGGTAAAAAAAAATACTTATTCTTATCACCGTTAAGATAAAATCTTTTACATTAAGATAGGTAATTTAATATTCAATTTAGCGCGATTTTCACGGCCCTCATTTTGGTCCTCAAATGTAATGAAGGGCCTATCCATAGTTTTTAAATCGATGGTTGCATCTCATTCGGTCTGAGATAATCGCCCATATCAAGCAGTGTTATTCTTTTCAATAAAAATAACAATGGATGGCATAGAATTAAAACCGGACACGATATTTGTTTTGTTTGTTAAGCACACTTGCACACTAGTTGCTCTGAAACCCATACCAATATAAAACAGACAGAAAACGAATAAGATTTAAAAAGGAGTTGGAGATAAATAATCGGGCAATGCCCATTGCTTGTTGCAGCAAAGTGAATGACAAAATTATTTCGATCTATACGAATTGCTGCATATCTAAAAACGTTACATTTCCATTACACTTTCCCCCGTTCATTCTATAGAACCGATAGCGCTTCTATGTCCCTTTTTATGAGCATTTATTACAAGTGCTAATCAATTTCCAACAGATGCTTGCTTACTTATGTATTTTATATTTCCTAAGCTTAAATAGAATTATTAATATTTAAATTATTCGTTTAAATTATTCTAAATTTTAACTATGACTCTGTTATATTAATAAGTAAATAAATGTGAAAAAATCGTGATATTGTTTTTGTATCTAGGCCAAACTTACAATCTAGTTTTTCGCTAAATTATGATTCCTAGGTTTGCTCCTGCAAAAGATCATGTGAATAATATTTGCATATTATTAGAAGGGCATATCCACTCAAGTTGTATAATTTATTGAATTGCAAACTATGCGTTGCAATCCGATCTCATGGGTGTGGACACAACCTACATTCACATTCCCAGAGTTACTTTACGAGAGGCTAAGTGCATTATGTTTATGGATATTTAATATTTACATACTACTACTTAACTACTTGTTGTTTGACAGCCTCCGTGGCGCAGTTGGTTAGACGCCGCCTGTGAAACGAGAGGCTGCGGGTTCGATCCCCGCACCGAGAGAAATGTTTGTGCGGCCCACAAATATTTCTTGCGGGTCTAGGTGTTTGTGAGACCGAAAAGTCTCTCGTAGTTCCTGATACCCACGACACAAGACTCGATCTTAGTGTGGGGTCAGGACTATGTATGTGACTGTTGGGTGTTATTTATTTATTATTTACTTAAACTTACGTCTGTACTCGCAAAGTATACGAAGACTGCGAATACCATTCACAATGCGCAAAGGTTTTCGTAGGTATATAATTTCACAGGGACCATAGAATGTGATAGTGGAAGTGGACAGTCTTGTTACTCCGAAATCTGTCGTATTGCGGGTTCAGCCTGTGTTCTTAATATATTTTAGAGCAGATTGTGAAATAGATTCTGATTGCATTGCAATTATAATCAGGTGCATTTTAGTCACTTTGCAATATTAAAAAATATATTTATTTAAGTATTTAAAACTTATTCCACACCAATAAAAAAAAAGAAAGGAGTACAATGTCGGCCTTAACGCTCGATAGTCTTCTTCCAGGCAACCTACCATAGGATAGACAAGACAAAACTAGAATGTAGATTTTTTTATAACATTGAATGGCGAGACGGTCATGCCGCGCCGTGCCATAGGCCAGTTCATGAAACCAAGCACGTCTCACATCGCAGAAAACTATATAACGACCAGTGTCATCTCTTCTATTTCTAGCACTACTCCAACCAGACCCTAAAGCACTACAACCGAACGCTGATCCACCGCGGCGTGTGCGTGTCGAGATGCGGCACCGACTTCAGCGACACCTCGTGGGAGGCGGCGCAGCGCTGCGTCAACCAGAGCCTCAGTACCTATGGACTGCAGGTTTGGAGTATTATCAAGGCTATATATTTTTCCAAGGGTTGCTAATGGCTTATGCAAAGCACAGACTACACTAGATAAGAATAATTCGAATAAAAGTAAGCTAGAGTTTACGAGGATCTTGAAGGAAACAGTTGTGTCAAGCTATCGTGCCGGATGGACAATTTTATTATTTTATTTCTATGAATGGCGAGACGAGCATGCCATTCACTTGATGGTAAGCGATATGACTGCTCATGAGCGGTAGCTAAACCAAACAGCATCTTGAATTACAAAGCAATGCTTCGCGTTCGCACTTAAACTCACTCACTGCGCTCGCCATTCTGAGACATAGGATGTTAAGTCTTAATATGTCCGGTAGTTACTCTGGCTACAATATCCTTTAAGCCGAAACACAACAGTGCATTTACATTACTGTTTGGCGTAAGAAGACATTGCGCTGGTACCAACCTAGGCGGTCTCTCACATATGAGAGACTTACCACTAGTAGTGATGTGATTTTAAAGTGTTATCTGTATCAGCCCATATACGTCCCACTGCAGGGCACGGGCCTACTCTACAATCGAAAGTACGATTGAGAGTGGTTAGGCCATATAGTCCACCACGCTGGCCTAGTGCGGGTTGGCGGACTTACATACCATAGAAATTCTCATGAACCGCTATGGTATGCAGGTTTCCTCACGATGTTTTCCTTCACCGTTTTAGTGCGTGGTGATTGACTATCAATACACACATGACTCCGAAAAGTCAGAGGTGTGCCCTGGGATTTGAACCCGCGACCACCGTGAACATGTTGGCAGCCGCGTCTGGTCCATTTACCAACAGGCCACCACGCATTAAAGTGTTAACCCACCCTTTAATCTGGCAGAGTCCATTTTCTTTGTGCCGCGAAGAGAATTATATACCAATTTGCTATGTAAAGTTATTTTTCAAAATATTTTCTTTGCTTTTTTTTCCTTAATTATAGCAACACGTGGTCCAGTTACCTAGCTACTAGTTAAAATTGTAGGTATGTAAGAGGGCTGCCAAACTGTTCCACCACCTACATTGTTTAAAATTATCCCTTTCTCCTTATCTTTAGTAACTTTGCAAAACATTAACTTGATAGCTTTGATTCCATCCTAATTGAATTTGATTAGTATTGTTGTGAAGAAACTTTATGTTATATGTATTAAACTACGGGTTTGATTGCAGGCACAAGTCCTCTCCGTGGGTTGGTGTAGGACGGTAGGCGAGGAGGTGCCCACCAGCTCATCATCCCGCGCGCTGGGCGTGCTGTGTACCGCGCTGGTGGCGTTGGCATGTGTGGCCACGGCACTGCACGTGTTGGGAGACCGCTGTGGAAAGACTGATGGTATGGCTCATTCTATGTATGTATCAGCTCATATATGTCCCACTGCAGGGCACGGGCCTCTTCTACAATCGAGAATACAATTGAGAGTGGTTGGGCTATATACTCCACTACCTAGTGCGGGTTGGCTGGCTCATTGACATTTCTCGATTGCTCTCTCTTTATTTAGCATCAGGAAGGGTACTAATGAACATAAGTCTACATCAAGGACATCTATAGCGATCTGTTAGAAGCTACATCCAGAAGCTTAATGAATCTTCACTTAAAATGTTTGTGAAAAGTGTAAGATTCTCTAGCATACCTCGGTACGGCAAACGTACAATAAGATCACTTGCTCGACTTGATCGCTGCAGTATAATCATTAGTTCTATTACACCATTTTGGGTGCATTCTGCTTCTCCTCCACCAGAGCACCAGACCAAAATTGAGTAGGAGGATATTTAATTTTAGCTTTGTACTTTATAGGCGTGGGCCGTGTCCTACAAAGGTTATACTGAAAGTGTTAATAATAATTAATGTTGTCATATGTTTGAAGGTAATAAGTATTTAATGGCGTTCTCGTTGAAACGCAATTGGGCGATACTGACGTACGACAGATCAAACCCAAGAACTGAAGAGAGGATGAAAGACGTCGCTTGTTTAGAAGGAATTAGGTACGTGAATACAGATAACTATAATCCGAGATCAAAAGAAGAGATGAAATTGGGAAGGGTTCTTCAATAAAACCTCTTGTTCATTCATGTTTCTTCTTTCATAAACATTTTTCCTGGTGTGAGAATCGAATCATCCGATTTTCGTCACATTACTGCCCAAGGATGACAAGTTACTATAATGCTATTTCGTTTTCAGGTTTATAGGAATGCAGTGCGTGATATTTTCGCACGTTTTGCTAATATTTATTTATTCATACATTGACAACCCAGAGTATATAGAACATGTGAGTATCTACTGCTTAAAAGTTTATTTTTATCTACTAGTTTATGATTTTATTTATTCCTACTGAACTATATCTTACTGCTGGGTACGGGCTTCCATTACAATCGAGAATACGATTGAGATTTGAGAGTGGTTAGGCATAAAGTCCACCTCGTATAGAAATTCTTACAAATCGTTATGATGTGCACGATGTATATTGCGGAATTATTTTTAAATAATTGTTAGTACTATACTGGTAATGTGCACGGCTTGATGATAGAATTGCCTATAACATAAGCTACTGAATGATATGCAAGTTAAATATATTTCGCAGATGTACGACCAGCTGGGGTGGCAGGCGGTGCTGAACTCTCCGCTGTGGCTGCAGGCGTTCTTCTCCATGTCAGGGTTCCTCACAGCCTATGCAGTGCTCATCACCTGCGACTCGCAGCCTCTCACGCTGTTGAAATGCTTCCTGTCTGTTGTTAATAGGTGGATCAGGTATGAAGCTATATTGTTTTCTAGGTTGTAAATGAAGTGGAGTAAGTTTAGAATCCTGAGGGACTTAGGCTGAGGTAGCAAGTTTCAAACAGTCTAACATAATTGTGTGGGTTAATGAGCGACAATCGTAATCGTTTCTACCTATTTGTGTAGTCACAAAGGCATACTTATCATCAGAAATCATAATATTAATCATTGTTTTACGTCCTTGCATGAGGGTAGTTTAAGGGAATGCAAAAGAACGCGAATATTATTAATTACTCTTTCATTGTCATCATCTTCAGCCACAATAATTTTGCTGCTAAACATAGACCTCCCTTAAAGATCCACACCACTCCCAACAACCTGTTATTTAATGCTATTTAATGTACCCCTCCACAGACTAACCCCCATGGCGCTGTTCGCCCTGTGGTTCACAATCGCGTGGTTCCCACAGCTGGGCTCGGGCCCACAGTGGGCGTGGCTGGTGGGCCGCGAGGCGCAAGACTGCTCCGAGCGCTGGTGGTACCACGCCATCTATGTGCACAATCATCTGCCAACTGGGAAATTCTGCATGGGACATACTTGGTGAGATATATTCTTAAATTGTTTGGTTACTTGACTAACTGCCATACTCAGATACATTAATTAATGTCAATTAAATCGTTACTTAGTGTAGATTTTACTAGAAACTTTACTAAGAAACAATTCAATTGACATTAAACATTTCTGAGTGCAGTCGTTCGATTTAAGATTATATTAGCAAATATTTAAATAATATTAGCAAAGCTGAAAGGGGATGTACACCTTGAGTATCGCAAGTTACATTTTAGCTGTATAAGATCAGAAAAAATAGAGCGGTACTGACCATTAGAAACGTTATAAGAAATGGTACAAAAGATCACGAGTAAATTCGTAAGGCGATAAAGAGAATAAAAATTACCTACCTAGAGAGGGTGACATAGAATAAAGAAAAGAGAGAGGTAGAGAAAGGGAAACGATTTTGCGAAACCGTTTGGTTTGTTTTGTAAAAGAATTGCCTTTTCGTCATCTGCGCCATAAGGCGACGTTAATAAAGCGGTGTTTACTCTATCTCCTCATTTGTTTAATTATTTCCAGGTATCTGGCAGCAGACATGCAGCTGCACATAATAGGAGTCCTCTTGATGTGTTTCCTGGTCAAGCACCGTAGCGCGACAGTACCTCTGCTGGTGACGATAGTATTAGGCTCGGCTGCCGCATCCGGGCTGCTGGTCTACTGGTACCAACTTATGCCCATCATTACCGCGCAGACGCCTGAGTAAGTGGAACATTGTTGTGATACTGGAACTTGTCAATATACGATTGGTTATGTGATGGTGGGGACTTGATACTGGGACTTGTCAATGTCAGGTTATGTGATAGTGGGGTTGGGAATGTAATGGAAACATTTAAGTTAGGATTTTGTGTAATAGGTTGGTGTTAGTTTGTGTGGGTACTGGGTAGTTATTCAATCCGTACAGAATGATGCTTTTTAAATGGAATACTTGAAATCTATTGTATACGGATTTTATCACGGATTTGGTTTAATTTTTACATTTTGTTCACTTTTCGAAGTTTCGACTATTTTACAGCTTCCGTGGTCGCGGGGCGGGCGGCCTGATCGATTCGACCAATCTCGCCGCTGGCCTTAACCTGACCTGAGCGAAATGCAACGTAATTTTGTCTTCCAGAACCCTGCGTACGATGTTCGCGGGATCCAAGATCCTGACATTAATATACCTGCCGTGCTGGATGAACCTGCCAGGATACATTGGAGGTATGGCCACCGCCTTCCTGCTGCATTACAACCAGACCAACGCGGCTAAGATTGACCAGAAAAAGGTATAGGCATCATCAGATTCTTATTTGTATACGGATATTTAAAATTGTTGTTGAAGAACGTGGTCTCGGATTCGGTAGAATCCCGGCTCGGGTTACTGATATTGGATTTTTCTATTCATTATCAGCCCGAAATCAGAAATTTGTGCTCGATATGGCGTTAGTCTCGCCCCCTATCACATCATGAAACGGAAAAAAATGGCGAAACGTGAGAAACTGAGAAAAAGCTATGTGATTATGTATGAACAGTATTTTCATTTCCTAGTGGGGATAAGTATGACGATATTTAAATCAATCATTTATAATTTTTTTTACATGGTAGGTGTAGTTTATCGAAAAAATATGATAGGTGGGCAGAGTATCCGAGAGCGAGAAGCGACCTGATTTTCTTCCAGATGATTGCCGATTGCAGTACCATTACAGGTCCCTAGCAGTAAGGATCCAAATGCCTTCACTAGGCTGCCCATAAGAATAAATAAATAAATAAACCCAACAGTCACATACATAGTCCTGACTCCACACTAAGATCGAGTCCTGTGTTTTGGGAATCAGAAACCACGAAAAGGTTTTTACAAACACCCAGACTCGGAACAAATACCTGTGGATCACACAAATATTTGTCTGGGGATCGAACTCCTAGGTGGCTGGAAGGCTTCAAGTTCCACGTTTCAAGGGTTACTAAGAGTCCACGATCGATACTACGCCACTCTCTAAATCATCAATTTAAGAGTCGGTATCCCATCGACCCCGATGTGCATCAATATCCGTTCCTCTTATTTCAGTGGTTCACGCTGCTGTTCCACATCTCCCTAGTGGTGGGCGGCGGCGTGGTGGTAGCCGGGAGTGTGTTCTTGGACGACGCTACTCCACCACTTTGGGCATCAGCTGTATATGCCGCGCTTGACAGAACCCTCGTCGCGATCTGCTTCAACATCTTCATGCTGGGATGCGTGTGCCGGTGTAAATGTGAGATCATACTTGTACCTTATCTTAGGATTAGAATATAATGTGTAGTTATATCCTGCTGGATAATAGAGCGACGAATTGTAGGGGTGGCGGGTAGAGGATGAATGAGAAGAAGAAGATCGAGATGGGTAGCGCTTACTAGAAAAGGCCTACGTAAAGCATGGGACGACAATAGGCTATTAGACATATCGACCAGTAAGAGACAGTAGTTTCAAGCCGGTAATATTATATTAAAACAGCACGAGATTGTCGTGCCAGCAAATAAAATATATCTTCTATAATACATAGAGTTCATTTTCAGGCACAAGAAGGCCAGTTTTGAAATTTATTCTCATAGCTTTTCTACAGCCAACTGTTCCGCTGTGCACTAAAATCCGCTTTATTCGTGTGTTCGTTATTTGTTGTGCCGGCTGCATTCAGCTTCCTGCAATCTTGTGAGTGAATCACTGACGTTGCTAGATTGCCATCATATTTGTAGTTACTAACATTTACACCTCGTTTTTCGTTAAGTCAATTTGCATCTTCAATTTGAAGCATAATATTGATTTGCAGCGGTATTCCGAGAGTTGTTGGAGTGGCGCGGGTTCCACATCCTGGGCCGGCTATCGTACTGCGTGTTCCTGGTGCACTTCATCGTGCTGCGACTCACGCTCGCCGGCAACACGCAGATGGGACACGCTTCTATATTGGCCATGGTGAGATTTTGTTTCTAACTCTTATCTACTAGCTTAATTTTGTAGCAGATTGAAGATGTTTGGCGGGAGAAATAGATATTGCGGTGGTGCCTACCCAGGCCGGCCTCTCACATATGAGACACCTATAGATAGATCCTTAAGAAATCCGCTGAGCTTCGATTCTCCGTATAAATTATTTGCTGTCAATCCTGGCTGTAGCTACAACACAGCTCTGTGATTTTCTATAGAGCAATAATTTAGACTGACTTTTCTCTATTTTATCTTTAATTATCTTTATATCATAAACAACATCTTTATCACCAGTGACCCCATTAAGCTATTGAATGTCAACATCGTTCTTCCAGATATCCCTGCTAGTGACATCATCAGTAGTATCCTACATCTTATCAATACCACTGTGCGTGGGGGTAGAACTACCGGCGTTACAACTATGGCGGGCTCTGACAGGCCAGCACAGATCTCGTGGTAGACCAGTGGGGTCACCACACCCCCCCTCTCGCCCCTCCCGGCCCGCGCACCCCGCCGCACCCCCGCAGCCTGTCGTCAAGCCCTTCGACCTGGTCGCGCACATCAGGCGGAGACAAGACTTGTGTTAATAAATATTTTTAAGAGATTGGCCTTTTATTTGTAACTATCTGCATATTTTCAGCATACCTTAGACATCTTAAACTCAACCCTAACTTCTATACCGTCCTTTTTCCTTCCTTTCTCGTTATTTCCATACGAGATCGATTTAGAAAATGATGATTCGTGCCAATGTCAATTTGTTCTTCTTTCTGGAAAAATTGGCTTCAGCAGTAGAATATTTGACTGTGATAATGTTTTTGCATTATTCTGCGTAGGTATAAACACAAATACCATTTAAATAAAACTAGTCACTAGTTTTTTGCGTCAGTATTCTGTTACTCCCACTACAAGGTTTGAAACGTTTCTGACTTGTTTAATTCTGAATTGATTTGCAACATTCTTTATAGTTATCTTCATATTTTTATTTTTTATAGGGGGCAAATGGACTGTATGGTCTAACCACTCTCAATCGTACTCTCGATTGTAGAGTAGGCCCGTGCCCTGCAGTGGGACGTATATGGGCTGATACAATAGGGGGCAAAGGTGAGGTAGTGTGGTTTGCTGACGATACTTATCTAATATTTAGACTGAATCGTCATGACCGGGTCTACCTAAGGGCTTTCTGGGCTGCAGGCCAGGGCCCCGTGGATACAAAAGGCCCCCGACCAAATTTTTTACCATGTTCATTTCAACGATATTGTAAAGCACTGCTAAATCATTAGCAATAAATGAGTAAATTAAAAAAAAGTAACACGTTTTATAGTCATATTTTTATATTATACTAGCGGCCCGACCCAGCTTCGCCTGGGTGTATATATTTTGTTGATTCCATTCCACACCAAATACATATTCTTCCCGATCCGTCCCGTCCTTTCTCTTTATTATTCATCCCGTCTTATAACGTGCATTTACATTTCGTCCTATCAAATCTGTCAGCTATCCCAGCCCTCACCCGTACCTTCCACTCTACTATATCCCGTCTCTCCATATAGGGGAAGGCCGGGTAAAGTGAATACCCGGGGCAAAGCGAATACTCCCCACTATTCCTAAATTATTATTTTTTTATTCAAAAAGCGAGAGTCCGCGTCGTGTCCCATCAGGGGAGTGGATATTTGTGTTTTCGCAAATAAAACATTGATTTTACGCGGTAAGTACATTGATAAATTTTCCTGTATTACTAGTTTTTTATTTATAAGAATGTCTTAATTTGGTAGCATATCAAAGCAGTTTTTTATGGTATATTTAACAAAAAGGCAGAATTATTATTTTCTGTATAAATAGTGTTAACCTCAAAACTTACCTAGTCGGGCAAAGTGAATAGGGCAAAGTGGATATGGTCCACTTTGCTGTATTCATTATTATTATACGGCATCAACGCCATGGCATCATCAAACTTAGATATTATTAAACACATCTGCAGCATAACCGTCATAAATTTTTTTTGAATATTTAGTAAAGAAAAAAATATTTTTAACGAATTTATTTTAAGTTACAACTTCAACAGTGTCCCACGACCCAGCGAGTTCAGTAAAGTGTAATTTTAGTGTTGAGTAAAATAAAGTAACTTATACACTACACAAATATTGCAAATACAAATCAATTTAAGGCAAGAAAATTAAAAAAAATGGACCAATAGACAAAAAAACGATATTTTAAAGAAAAAACTTCAAAATCAAATTTCGTGGAAACGGCTAAGTTTAGGGTACAGGGTCTCATAGTCAAATCAGTCAGGAATGATGGAAACTACAACCTCTTAAAGGATCTAGGTCGACTTAACCTGTAACCCTGTATAATTTAACATGTTATAGCAAATTATTCATGAGCTGAGATGTATGATTAAATAATCTAAGAGTATGTGTGAAATTTACGATGTCATTACGAATCATTTTAGGTACTCTGATAATTACACCAGTAATGTTCGTTATAGAGGAAGATAGGCAATAAAATATATTAATAAATTATTATATGTACTTATATTGATAAATACATTCATATACATAGACTACATGACTACACACTAAGATATGTTGTAATAACACGGGGTAATAACGACTGAAACAAGCATTGGAGCAGTACTTAAATATAGTATTTATTTCAATGGTAGGTCTGATAAGTGAGAGGCTGCCTGGGTTGGTACAACCGCAATGTCAATCTTTTCCGTCAAACAGCAGTATAACTGCAGTGTTGTGTTCCGTATTGAAGGATAACTTAGCCAGTGTAACTACTGGACACTTTGAGAGCCCGAGTATCGAACATACAGCCAGTCGTTTTATAGCTAGCCGGTGTCTTATAGATTTCACGTATATGTCTGTATAAGTCAGGAATATACAGCTGAAGTGGAATTGAGGTGTATAGGACGTTTACAAAGGATGTATAAGTGTAAAAAAAATTCAATGCATTTACTCCTTTGAATGGCGAGACGAGCATTTCATGTGCCTAATGGTAGCTATTCTGTCTATAATGTCCTTCAAATCGGAAGACAACAGTGCATTTACACTGCTGTTTGGTGGGAGAGGGATTGCAGTGATACCTAGGTTCCCACCCAGCCTCTCATATATGAGAGACCACCAGTTATGTAAAAAATTGCGTGTTTATTTGAGTTTCAAAACTATTTTATTATTTTAACCCTACGGTACGCTACGGTAGTAATTCTGGTGTTCTACGGAGAATTAAGCTAATTCTTCGCAATCCGTCTTAAAACATTCTCGACAAGTCATTTACAGTATGCTGCTCGCTTGCGGAATAAATTGCTACTTCACCAGACAAGCTAAGACACTACCAAGTTTTAAGAGGCTTGTCACTAGAGTAACCTATTACCTAGTTATCTTTTTAATTTTATTCCTTTACTTATATCATTATAGTTAGCTTAAAATGTTTGATGTACGTATTTATATTTTATGTACATTATGTATGTATAATTTATATCATGTAAATGAATTTATAGCATGTACATCGATTATTATTTTCTTTCTTTTTTTCTCATTATTTGCAGTACCCCATAATTCAATATTACAATAATTCGGTCCATCCAAAGATTGCCCGTAAGAGATCGCAGCTAGCGATAAGGCCGCCTATTGTAACCATTCCTTTATTTTTTAAGCGTATCGTAAACGTCTTTCATTTTGGTGTTCAATAAAGCATATAAATAAATAAAAAATACTTATACCTTAAGATAGAACGACTACATAAACTAATAATTCAAGTCTATAAATAAATGCATCAACGAAAATAATATTATAACATAATAAAGTCTGGGTATTTTTTTAAATTACGTTAAAATTTTTCCTATAATGTGATCATAAGGGTAGCTTTTGAAAGACAGGTTTTTATAATAATTGTGTTTGGCTGCAGCTTATAATGATATATTTGCGTGCAGTCCAATCATTTAGCCACGCAGCGGTATTCGATTCACTTGTGTCATGCTGGTAATTTTGTTAACTCTGTGTATAAGTGGTAGTGGTGCTGTGATCTACCATCTCAATGGTAAGTATTAATATTAAGCAGTAATAAGTGCATTAAAGGTGGACTCTCAAATAAAGTGGAAAGTGTGGTCAATATTTACGAGGAGTAAAAATTGTGCCGATAATTAATTACAGTGCCTGCGTGTTTTTTTTGGAGTCTGGATGGATTTTTATTGCAGTAAACTTCGATCAAATCGAAGGCAGTAAATCGCGAGACAAGCATGCCGTTCACTTGATGGTAAAAGATATGACTGCTCATGACTAGTAGCAAAACCAAACAACATATTGAATGACAAAGCAATGCTTGGCATTCCACTGCGCTCGTCACCTAAGACATAAGACGTTAAGTCTCAATATCCTTCAAAGTGAAACGCAACAGCGCATTTACACTGCTGTTTGGTGGGAAAAAAGACATTGCGATGGCACCTACCCAACCGGCCTCTCACGTAAGAGAGACCTATTTCCAGTATTTTCCGGTAAATACGTATATTGTAAAAAATTATCATGGATTTTGAACTCAAATCTGTGTGTGACCTTCGCACCGATATACTAATTTACAGCAAATAAAACATTACTAATTACTATATAGTGATAAATCTATCTATACGAGTATTTATAAATATGAATCGCCAAATGTTTGTCCGCGCATCACATAAGAACGCCTGAACCATGTCTGAACGGATTTTTCTGATTTTGGTCTTGAAATATATCTGTAGAAGTCCAAGGAAGGTTTAAACGGTGAGACAAAAATTAAAAATTGCGAGGAAAATACTAAAAACGCCAATTTTTAAATCATTCAGGCATGACGCGTCGAACCAATATAGAATGATCGTTGTTTGGTTGTCGGGAGACGTAAAAGGCGGTAAAGTTTCCAAGAAAAATCAACATAAAATGATCTATCTTTCCATTGCTTTTCATTGACGGCTGACGAAATAGAACAAAATTTAAAAAATGTGTTCATATCTCGCGTAATTTTGTTAAATGTAGTAATGTTGTATGTAGTAATTTACTTAAAGCTTGTAATCCATTGCTTGTAACAAAATAATGTTTCTTTCTTTTCTTTCAAATGTCAAATAACATGATGTCCATATTTTCAAAAATTGTCCATAATTTTTTAGTTGATTACAACAGTTTTAAACAAGTTATACTCTATCGAAGCGGTTTGCCGGAGTACACAAAAATATATCTAATAAATAACACCCAACAGTCACTTACACACTAAGATCGAGTCTTGTGTCGTGGGTATCAGGAACTACGAGAGACTTTTCGGTCTCACAAACACCCAGACCCGAAAGAAATATTTGTGGGCACAAACATTTCTCTCGGTGCGTTAATCGAACCCGCGGCCTCTCGTTTCACAGGCGGCGTCTAACCGCCTGCGCCACGGAGGCTGTCATATCTAATTATAATTTTCGATTTCATAAAATAAAGTTTGTCGGTCCAAACCATCCCGGCGCGAACCAAACGGTTCTATAATTCTTTTTTGTGCCGCACCGTCAGGCTGTGGAATTGTTTGCCATCTCACGTGTTCCCTCCTTCCTACAATCCTGGGTCCTTCCGCCGTAGTGTGAAGAGGCACCTTAGCAGGCCGGCATAATTGTTTCCGTTAGCATGGGACTGCCGTCCGATGCCAATGGATACTCTGCCTGGGCGGCATCTGCGCTTACCATCAGGTGCAATGCCGCCACTATGCCGGGCCATAATAATAAAAAAAAAGTACGTTTTTTATTGAACTGATATTTTTAGGTGCGCTGGGAGACGAATTTAAATTCCGCATCAGTATTGTTTTCAGCCAACCCGCACTAGGCCAGCGTGGTGGACTATATGACCTAACCACTCTCAATCGTACTCTCGATTGTAGAGTAGGCCCGTGCCTTGCAGTGGGACGTATATGGGCTGATACGATATGATTGCTTTCAGACATCAGATTAAAAAAAATATTAGTACGTTCATGTCCTGTCTAGACATTATATTCCGAGAGTTGGCACCAATTTTTGGGTAGGTATTTGAGGCAAGCTGAAAACTGGTTTCATACCTCTTCTATTATACCCCAACTCGGAGGTGCCGACCTGGCTGGTGAGTAGCGGGGCTAAATCTTTAGGGGTAGTTTTATAATAAATATTTTTTTAAGATATGTATATATATTACAGTATGTTGTTATTTGTATTTTAAAAAGAATAATTTTTTTTTGGGATTTTAAAATAAGAACAAAACCAGAAATAGCATAAAAAGGGAAATATATATTTACTTTACTTTTAGCTAACTGATAATGTGAAGAATGCGCTTGCTTTTCTGAGCATAGCATCCCAAGACGGGACTGTAGTTTGACTCACTCGACTAGGTCGCATCGACACTCCTGGGACAATGCTGCGACGCCCCAGGGATACAGTTTGGGAAACCTTGGGCTTGACAAAACGAATGCTGCTTTGAGTTGTTTTGGTCTCAGGCTTTTAAAATGGACACGGAAGTTCCAGCAGCTGTTCAGGACAACTCTTAAGTTAGTACTTTCTACTTCATCGAGGAGCTGTGGAAACCTCCACGCCATCGACCATTATGTGGGCAACAAATGGCCCTGTCCGATGCCCATGCAAACATGTTCTGATTTATGAACTGTCCACTGCGAGGCCTAGCCGCCGCATTCTCCTTACTATGTTGCCAGTGCCCAGTGCAGCAATGGTGGCGGTATATGAGATCAGACCAAACGCAACATGAATACATTCTTTTCGGTATTTAATCTTCATAATATGTTTTTTTTTTTAATAAGTACTAAAATAATCGGTAGAATTTTCCACGACGTCAGCATTTACTTGATTCTGAGTCGTTTGATTATGTTTTTTTACAACTTTTAACACGTTTAATTAGTGTGAGTTTATTGTGATTGTATGTTTGAAAAAAACTAAATAATAAAATGTAATTTGTTTGGGATCCGAATTTTTGTCCGGCAAAGGTACAGAAAACTTAATTGAGGTTATAAAAAAAGAATAACCGTCGTCATAATTATACTGAAATGAAAAGAGAAATAAAACATTTTTTTTATAAATCTTAAATACCTAAATACGACGAATTTGTTTTTGAACGAATTTTTAATCTACTTTTTTGAAGTCGATTTAAAATGGCTGAAAGCAGACCATGCCGTTGCGGTTGCTATCCTTGAAGCAAACAGTGAGACCCATTTTTAGAAATGAAATACGTGTGGCTGAAGATTGTGATGGGGTAGGTCGCACGTTTTACTTTTCGTACGTTTCGTACGTTTCACGTAACACTAAGCGCATTAAGATTAATTAAACAATAGGCATTTAAAGGTGGTTTTCCCTCAGAGTCTGAGTACGAGCGTATGCCGCCGCTGTTCGGTCTGGACGACTACGAGGCGTGTCTCAGCGAGCCGCCGGGACTGTACTGCGTCATCAAGCTGGATCTGTACGCGGAACCAGACAACCAACTCATGCACATGATACGGGTATGTTGACTGAACCCTCAGAGTCTGAGTACGAGCTTATGCCGGTGCTGTTCGGTCTGGACGACTAAGAGGCATGTCTCAGCGAACTGCTGTGCCGGGGCTGTACTGGGTTGTCAAGCTGGAAATGGTAGTGACCTGTAATAGTCCCTCTACACGATGGACCAGCGAGTTGACCATCAATGGCTATGTGGATGACGGAAACATGTAGTTGACATGATGGCGATATTTAGTAGTGATCACCCACTAGCTTTGATGTGCGCCGGAAATACCAACACCGACGCCATGCCAAAACCATCGCATGCGCCATAAGCCATTAGCCACTATGCCCTCTACACGATGGGACATCATAGTGTGCAGATAGCCCATCGCGTAGAGGAGACACTAGAAGTAGCTACATTGTGTATTTTTTCTAAAGGGTTGACTTTGTCAGGAGTACTCAGCGGTGGTATCGAAGCACTACAACCACTCGTACATCGAGCGCGGCGTGTGCGTGTCGCGGTGCGGCGGCGCGGCGGCGGCGGCGGCGGCGGCGGGGGACGCGGCGGCGCTGGGCGCGGCGCTGGCGGCGTGCGAGGCGGCGCGGCTGCGCGGCGTGCGCGCGCGCCTCTCGCGGCTCTACTACTGCGACGCGGCCGGCGGCGGCGGCGTCGGCGCGGTGGACCTGCTCGACTGGGCCGTGGCCGCCGCCGCCGCGCTCTTCCTCGCAGCCAGCCTGGTGGGCACGCTGTATGACTACAGGCTGAAAAAAAACTTGCGCCAAGCCGAAAGCGGTAAGAATAGTAGAGTTCACTTCAGATTATTATCCATCCATATATTTAGATGCCTCCTCCAACAGGTCACAATGGAACTTCTTGGGGAGGCCTATGTTAAGCAGTGGACTTCTTGTAGCTGAAGATAGAAATAGAGCGACCACCTTAAAAATGGTTAAGGACTGAAATGTTGGAAGATTGTTGTGGTTACGATTTTTTTTAATCTGGCCCGGCAAAGTGGCGGCATTGCACCTGATGGTAAGCGCAAATGCCGCCCAAGCAGAGTATCCATTGGCATCGGACGGCAATCCCATGCTAATGGAAACAATTATGCCGGCCTGCTAAGGTATAAAGTAGGAATGAGGAGATACTTAATATCACGAATGTTCTTTCAGGAAACAAGTACATATTAAGTTTCTCTATTATACGGAACTGGCAGTGGTTGGTAGCATACGAGACTGACAATCCAAGACTGAAGGTGCTTAAAGGATTCCATGGAGTAAGGTAAGGGAACTCCAGATTTTAGGGTGAAAGTAGAAATAAATGACATCTTATTTTTATGAAAATTTGTCTGTAAAATCGAATTTCGTGGGTTAAATGTATGGCACAATAGCCCAGCCAAATAAGGCGACAAAAAGGGTTAATTTGGGATTGAGAGATACGCTAGAAAGTTATATAAACCTTTATTTTGGTATTCTAAACAGTGTCTCAAAAATTTCATAAAATCTCAGCGTCGCTAAGCGAGATATCTAAGGTCAAAGGCTCCGAAAATCTGTTTCTTGCAAATATCTCCTCCTGTGATTTTTATGCCATTTGAATCTATTATGAAATTGTAGAGTATTAAATTATCTACATGTTGATTTTAAGATTAAAGAAATAGCGCGGAGAACGCTTAGACATACATAGCACAATATACGGCGGTATATTGTGAGTCTCGGTCTATGGTGGTATTAATGGTTTCTTAGACGTACGCGAATGTTACTAATTAAAATAAAAAAAACTTACTTCCCGACGTTTAGATTATCGAGAATCCACCCCGTGACCAAGAAAACTGTAAAGTAATCGAAACGTTTCATTTAACCAAAAGATGGTACAAAAATTCAATTTTGTACATTAATTATTATTGATTTATTTAATAACTAGCGGCCCGACCCAGCTTCGCTCGGGTACAAATAGATTTCTATACAATAATATGTACGTATTATACATATAAACCTTCCTCTTGAATCACTCTATCTATTAAAAAAACCGCATCAAATCCGTTGCGTAGTTTAAAGATTTAAGCATACAAAGGGACATAGGGACAGAGAAAGCGACTTTGTTTTATACTATGTAGTGATATTGAATAGAATTTTTTTAAAGGAAAAGTAATAAAAACATTTAAAGAATGCTAACCGTGCGAGGTGAGGCGTAGCGGGTCGGGTGCTGGGTGGCTCTAGTGAGCTGTGAACTTAAGAATATGAGAATCAGTCCAAATAAACAAACATGGTAAAAAAACATATATAGAAATAATGTATTTTATTCTAGAACAATCACCAACGTGTTGATGATACTCGCTCATGTGATGACGCTCATTGCTGTTGGTTTCACTGACAAACCTCATGATTTCGAGGAGGTAAGTGCTTATACTTAAATTATTAGTAGTTATCGTTATTGGCTTATTTCATATTATAATTGCAGTTAAAAGGGATTTGGACACAATTCCTGTGACGAAGACCTAGTGCGGGCTGGCTTACCCTATACTCCGGGACGAACTCCGAATGTTCGGACGTTCAACGTCCACATATAAGATTACCGTTTTCTTCTAAAATCAATATTATTCTTTTTTTAACCTTATCATTCACTCCGAACTTAGTCTATGGTTACATTCGATAAAGGATTCCAACATTATGTAAAGTATTTAGGCATATCCATAAAGGTTTAAGTACGATGTTCGAACATTCGTTGTCGTATCGGAGTATAAACTAACTCCGAGGGGGTTGAATGCAGCAATGCGCGATGCGAAACAATTCGCAATTTCTTGTGATGCTTCTTAGGAGATCGTACATCTATACTAATATTATAAAGCTGCAGAGTTTGTTTGTTTGTTTGTTTGAGCGCGCTAATCTCTGGAACTACTGGTCCGATTTGAATGATTCTTTCAGTGTTGGGTAGTCCATTTAACGAGGAAGGCTATAGGCTATATATAATCACGCTATGACCTATAGGAGGAAAGCAGTAGTGATATTTCTAGCAAATACGAGGAAATTTTGTTCGTTTTTCGTGGTCCGATTGGTCGATATTCTAAACTGATAGTCAGAATTAAACATTTTGACCGCCATTTTAAAAAGTGTATGCACCCGGGCGGAACCGGGCCCGACCGCTAATTTTTAATACATTGGCTGCGACAACACATAGAACATGACCACGAGAGCTGTAAAGTTATCGAAACGTCGGGAAGTTAAAAATGTAACTATTAAACCAAATCCGCGATCAAATCCGTCAATAATACTTTTATATCAATAGTTAGCAATCCAATTATTGTGTTTTGTTTCCAGACATATGAGAATACGTTCTTCATAATGTGCTGCAACGGCTTGATGATAATCCAAGTGTTTTTCTGTATGTCGGCTTTTCTGTTGGTGTATAACCTGCTGGTGCGATCTGAGACTACCAGGACATCGTGGAAGGCCGTACCCGTCATCATGACTCTTAGATGGTGGAGGTAACGCATTCATTCGGCCTTGACAGCCTCCGTGGCGCAGTTGGTTAGACGCCAGCTGTGAAACGAGCGGCAGTGGGCTCGATCTGCCGACACAAATATTTATGTGAACCACAAGCATTTCTTGCGGGTCTGGGTGGTTGTGAGGCTAGTGGTTTCTGATATCCACGATGCTAGATTTAATTGATCTTAATGGTGTCAGGACTATGTATGTGACTGTTGGGTGTATTTATTCGACTATGTTTTGTCATTTCTGCTTAAGTTATGCATGTTGCAGGTCATTGACCTAAGACTCTATCTTCATTAAGTTATATTTTTTGTAAGTTTTCTGTTGCCGGATTTATATGACCTGTGTCCATACTTTTCATCCCTGTTTTTGGAGCATCCCTCACCTTTATATGCCATGAACGCTCCTGAAATTACATGGTGGATGTGCAAGTGCTTTGGGGCTAGAGTTTGCGGAGATTTATAAAAAAATATTCTCAGCCCTTTTGGTCGCCACACTTATGGCACCTGTCGGCAGCCTCGGAAATATCCCATTTAGTGCAGATAAATAGTTAGTGGCACATAAATAAAGGTTACATGCTTTTTTCTGGGGCACCACAGTCACAAATGGACTTTGATTGGTAACTCAATTGACAGATTTGTCTTGACGGAAAATATTACAAAGCTATCCTATATTACACTGTGGAAATCCATGGTACAAGCCTTATGACCTTCCTGTGACGGAGATTTATGCAGATAATGATAATGATGATTCTAAAGTCTATTATACAATTATGCATCTAGCCGTTAGACAAAAGCCAAGTATTATTAACCACTCCTTACATTTTAAATTTTCCAGGTTGATACCACCGTATGCTTTAACCCTCGGCTTCACAGCGACCTGGTTCCGTTTCATGGGCTCAGGGCCGCTGTGGAACTTGTATGTGACGGGGTCGGTGACGTCAGAATGCCGTCAGTACTGGTGGTACCACTTGCTGTTCATCAACAATTACGTGCCTGATGACAAGTTCTGCGTTGCTCAGAGTTGGTGAGTGTGATATCACACCAACGTTTCGCCTTTTATTTTCTATCCCACGATTTGATAATGGGCGAGCCTATCGCCTCATAAATTTTAATAGCAACATATGTATATCTTATTCTTGCGTATATTGCTGGTCTTTGTGTTGAAAGAGTCTGTTAAAGTTTCACCAATCGCGTAGACTAAACAAAAGGCTCATAAACGTAGAGCAAAATCATTCACGTCATAGTCTTATACTCATTGTACCAGGGACTTGGCTCGGCCGCAATATAATCAAGCGTGCCGGGTTTTAAGACCAGTGTCTACGACATAGATCTTTAGTTTCTCTTAAGGTGTGAGAAAAGCTAAACAGCTTTTATTTATCAAATAATAATAAGAATCGGAGTACAACGGTACTCCATCACTTGAAGTAGATGATTTAAAAACTAGTAATTGTTGCAGTTGGTAGAAACCTACATTAAATGAAAATTGGACGTCTCCCGATTATACCTTGGAACTATAAATTCAATATCCTCCAGGTACCTAGGTGCTGATACGCAGTTGTTCTTCGTAGGGCTGCTGGTATACACTACCACCAAAAATACCACCAGAAAAATGATATTGGCAGCCTTATTGGTTCTGTCTGTGGTACTGCCGGCGCTGCACGTGTGGATCCAGGACCTTGATGGAGTTATGATCATGACGCCTGAGTATGTATTTTTATCCCATTGCTGCGTGAATGTTTTTTTTGGAACGAAGTTCCTTATCGCGCGGTGTGAAAGGGAGCTAGACGGAAATAATTCTAACGAAAAATAGGCACGAAAAACATTTGACAATCGTTTTTTATTTCGTTATTTGAAAATGATGTCATACATTTTATTTTACTCTAATAGTGCCTCTATTCTCTATATAAAATATCCAAATAGATATATATATCCAAATAGATATACTATGTTAAAGGCTAAAGTAAAAACTAAGAATACGCTGAAGCCCAAAATTAAGTGGGAAACGTTGCGACAATTTTTAATTTTCATCAAATGTCATAAATCAAATTGATACAAATGAAACATAAATTGCATAAATGTGTGAAAAAAAAACATAATGATGGTGATACCCAGATGATTCTTTTGATGGTGACATATAATTAAAATTACATAATAAAACCGTAATACATCGATTTTCGATCCTCCTTAATAAATGTATTATTATTTACAATTTCAGTTTGTTATCCTGCTGTCAATCATCAACCCTTCATTTGACTATGTATCTTTGCCAATTATTACCAAAATTTAGCTTACTGATTAAGTTTATATAACATTATATTTGTTAATAATGAAGGTATTATTTTTATAACTTTTATTATTTACAATTTTAGTTTGTTATCCTGCTGTCAATCATCAACCCTAGATTTGACTATGTATATTTACCAATTACTACTAAAATTGACCCTACTGAGTAAGTTTATATTACATTATATTTGTTAATAATAAAAAAAATATTATTTTTATAACTTAAGAAATAAAATTTTATTACAATTCCTTCACTAATTAATCGAAAGGAACTTCGTTCCATCCGGGTGTCTGCTGACACCTCTCAAGCTTTTTTCTATGATTGCAACGGTTCAAGATCATTGTTGTCCACTGCCTTCAATACAATTTAAAAAAATGGTTTTATCATAATAGTTTTTTTGTACACCAATAAGTCTAAATTTTAGGATGTCTACATTTTGTGAGCAGCTAGCCAATAGTTTTACTAGATTAGTCAATTAGAATATTCTTTGTGTCTCCTCTGACTAAGAATAATTTTCAAAATAAATTAGAAATGCAATTAAAAATATTATTGGTTTAATACTTGTACCTGATTTCCTATATCATGTGTTCCTGTTACATATATAATGCTCACATAATTAAAATTACTGCAAGCTTTCAAACATAAGATTAATAATAAACCGTTTAACAATTGATTTTGAAGTTTAAAGTGGTATTTACACACTTTCATACTTGCTTTGTTTATGTATAACTTAATTGTGGTAACTTCATTGGATCATTTACTACTCATGCTCATATGTTTTATTCTTCTGTATGTTTCCAAAATGCATATAAAATAAAATGAAATATTATTCAGGTTCTACCGTACGATGATGAGCGATAATTTTCGGCGCATGCACGTGTACGGGCACAACAACTTGTCCAGCTACGTGGTGGGCATGGTCAGCGCCAACCTCGTCTACCATTGGCAAAAAAAGGGCGTTGATTTCTCTAAGAGCAAGGTAACATATTTCGCTGCTTTAATTTGATAACGACATATCTCAAAAATGAACTTTTTTCAGGAGAGCAGTTTAAATAAAACAAAAGAAGCAATTATTTATATATTTTATTTGAATAATGACAACTCTTTGAAAGTTGCTTAAATGAACGTAATAATCCATCAAAAATATGAGTTTTATTCACATGATATTTCAGATTAATTTGTGTTAAAAGGTAACATTATCATAAAAATGACATTTAGTTATGTGCCACTATCAAATTAAAGCAGCGATTTATTCCACTAAAATCTGTTATACTAATTACGTGAAATCATTGTTCTGATGATGAAGAATTTTCTAACTTTTCAAAAAATCTTCGGACTCACATGTGGGTACCCGTAGGTAAGATTGGAATACATTAAAATATTGGCAGAGTTTATTAAAGTAGTCTCCAATTTTATAAAAATATTGACATTCAATACCTAAACAATGTTGTCACCACAGAACTATGGTTGTCACCTTAGAATACAGGGATGGTTTGGACTACAGTTCAGACATACCTGATCAGGATATTTTTTATTGCAATGAATGGTGAGACGAGCATGCCATTCGCCTGATGGTAAGCGACACGACCGTAGATGAACAGTAGCAAAACCAAACTTCACAATTTTTTGAATTTAGAATTACAAAGCAATGCTCTTGCTTAATACCCATTTTATTTTTCCAAATGTTATTAACATGCCTATACAAGGATATAAGACAAACCCACACATCCCTCTATTGTGTTGGCTCTCTCTATCAGCCCATATACGTCTCACTTCAGGGCACGGGCCATTTCTACAATCGAGAGTACGATTGAGACTGGTTGGGCCATATAGTCCACCACGCTTGCCTAGTGCAGGTTGGCGGACTTTACATACTAGGTACTTTACATCCCATACAGATACGAGTGTTTTACCACATAGCTGAACTTCGTTTAGATTTGGGAACTTACCTGAGGGATAAAATGTCTCGTACCTATACGGTTTGATCAAATACGTTGAAAACTAAACTCACGATTTTTGATAAAACTACCAGACTAACCAGGCTAATAATCTACCCTTCACAGGTATACAACGCATTGGGCTGGCTAGTGATTCCCAGTGTGGCCGCGATGTTCTACTCAGGCAAAGGTTTCTACGCAGATGGGGAAAGAGCTTTCCTCTTAGTTCGGGTGCTGTATGCGTCTTTACATCGCCTGGTTGTGTCCTTGATTGTGGCTTTTGGCTTCATTGGACTGGCTATGCAGTGTGAAAGTAAGTGTTTTGTAGAAATTTCTATGTATCCAAGGTGCATTATATGTATTAAGGTGTATGTATGCAAGGTGCATATTGTAAATCATTAATTCTAGGATTTTCCGAAAGTAAATCAATGGGGAGGCCAATTTTACATACATGCATACACAAAATGACGCCTTTTTCCGAGAAGGGGTAGGCATAGGTGCCAGGACACACACATTTGGCCTTGTATACTCCATCCCACAATGTGATAGGGGGCGAGCCAATCGCCAATTATTTATTATAGATTTATTTAATTCCAGATAGATTGGTGCCTATAATGCAGTGGCGTGGCTGGGTGGTGCCCAGTAGGCTGGCTTACTGCGTGTACCTAGTTCACTTCAACCTAATTTATATACTGCACGGCACCAAGACGCAACTCAGCCCGGTGACGCTTCAATACGTCGTAAGTCTTCTTAATTCAATTTTTGAGGTTTTAACTTCGATTAAAAATTAAATCGATTAAATATACACTAGATTGTAAGTAACGGCCTAAAAATCGGCAAGAGAAATAAGAGCACAAATGAACGTGTGTTGTTTGATTTTAGTATGGTCCAAAACATAATAAATCTTCATTTAAAGGAATAAGGTTTCTTGTTATCTGAAGTTGATGATAATTTAAGGCGTTTTGCTACATCTCGTAGTTTAAATGTATAAGCAAAGTATAAGCAACCTCGGCCGCTTTTGTCGTGTGATTTGATTCCGGACCCTGTATCTAATATATATTTGAACGAAAGGTTTCAATGTAGACTGTAGTACTCGTATGAGCAAAACTTCATGGAGTATTTTCATGGTTATGTATTACCTACCTCGTTAGTCTTTTTTTATTACAATGAATGGCGAGACGAGCATGCATTTCGCCTGATGGTAAGCGACACGAATGCTTTTGGACAGTAACAAATCCAAATAACACCATTAATTACAAAGCCATGCATTAATTGCTACGTTCGCAATCTTTAGACATAAAATGTTAAATCTCAATATGTCCAGTAGTTATCCTGGCTACAATGACCTTCAAACAGTCTAGAATGTAGATTGTAATCATATACACAAGCCGTAAATACTGCAGTTCTATGTCAAATCAACAATATCTCCATATTAAACTACTCTCCGTGGTTTTGGTGACTAGCTCAAAATAAACCAAAAGATAGAAATTCAAGTTTTCTACTCACTGTACGGTATATTCTTGCAACAGTATGGAGTTTTAATTCATTGATATTTCTCTTTCAGCTGCAATGTTACTTGGGAATAACCATCGCCTCGTTTGCTTTGGCCCTCCCGTTCTTCCTAATAGTAGAGGCACCAATGAACCGACTGATGAAGGCAATTCTTCGAGAAACCCCGGGCCGTGAGACACACACAAATGTGAAAGACAAGGACTTTTTGAATAAAAACAAATAAATAAAAAAAAAAATTACGAAGAAGTCGAAACATCCGTTTTATTTATTTATTTATGCTTTGTATATATAGTATGGAGGCGGACTTAATGCCTGAGGCCAGTGAAACTTTGGGTGGTGTAGAGAAATCAAAGTAGGCGTATAAACTAAATAATCATAGATCAAAATTAAGGTGAAAAGGAATAAATATTAAAGGAATCATTTACATTGATTGTAGATTGCATAATAATGTTATTATAATGCAATTATTAATTCAATTAATTATTATGTAATTACATTTAATCCTAGTTACCTATAATAAACTTACCTTTTTTACTACCTTGCCAAACACTGTATTGCTTTTAATGATGGTGTAAATAAACTGCCCACAGAATATGACACCTATAATGAAGATGATTATGCTCCCTTGTTCCAGTGCTGCCTTGTACATTATTTACAACATTTTTTTTACTTAAAAGAGGAAGGGTATTATTATATTTGGACAGAAAACTGATATAAAATTACTGTTATTTACCTACGCGTATTTTGGAGATCACAAATCGACTGCTGTCAAGATTATGAATGTCATAAGTCATTTTTTGCTTTCTTAAATTATCCCTTCTGTTTGTGTCATGTATTAAGGTAATTACATTGTTTTTACCAAACAAAATGTTCTGTTGTTTAACTACTTTATCCTTTTAAAGTCAGTGTCCTCTTATTGTATGTTGATGTTTAAAAAAATCAAACAGATTTATTATTTTTGATCTAGATAAACTGTTATAGACCAAGATCCCAGTTACTCCAGACTTATAAGACAGACAAAATAATAAGTAAGTCTTTGCCTGCCCTTGCCCCTAAAGGGTTGGTGTGAGAATTCGGTTGGACAGTTCGAACCCAACTAAGCTAACGCAGGCCAATGCTCAAAATATGGTAACTTTGATCCGAAACGCGGCATCTTTAGTTCACATTGGATTTTTACCATCATCCATAGATGTCGCTATCCAACACAAATATCATAAACCTTTAAGAAAAACAGCAACTTAAAGTATAATTCCTTATAATTTAATATGTACAAATACAATACGGCTTATAAATAACTTAACACCTAGAGAATTGCGTTTGGCGTTGCTTATGTTCGGGAGCGGGCACCAGGTGCGACACACTATTGATGATATTCTTCATCAGTCTGTTGAGAGGAGCTTCCACCAGGAGGAAGAATGGCAGCGCCACTATGTATGAGAGTGTTGTAATTCCAATATGGCATATCATCTGAAATTAGAAATTAAAGATTTTTTTTTTATATGTGAGGATATTGAGATGAGCTGGTATTTTGTTTGATGGGAAACGTCATGCTCAAAAATAGGAACTACACTATTCACAACATTTTATTAAACCTCGGTCACCACATCGAGGTATCGGGATATCCTCGTGGTAAGTCTCTCATATGTGAGAGACCGCCTGGTTAGGTACCACCGCAATGTCTATTTCTTCTGCCAAGCAGCAGTATAAATACATTTTTGTTTTTCGGTTTGAAGGCCATTGTAGACAGAGTAACTACTGGACATAATGAGACTTAACATTTTATGTCTCAGGATGGTGAGCGCAGTGAAACGCCAAGCATTGCTTTATTATTCAAGGTGTTATTTGATTTTGCTACTGTCCATAAGCGATCGTATCGCTTACCACCAGGCAAACGGCAACCTCATCTTGTCATTCATTGCAATTAAAAAGTCTATTTTCCCGCCAAACAGCAATGTTCACTATTGTGTTCCGTTTTGAAGGGCATCGTAGCCAGAGCCACTACTGAACATATTGAGACTAAACTTCACGTATTATCCTATAATTAGACGAGAAATCCCGTGTAAATAGGGTTATATGTTGTACACTCACCATGTAATAAAATGAGACTGGCGACATTTGCGACTTGGTGCCGAGCAGTATGTAAATGAAGTTGAAGTGCAGCAGGTACACGCTGTAGGACAGTCTGCTTGGCACCACCCAGCCGTGCCACTCCAGAATGTTCCGTAGTATTACTGGATATATGCATGGCAAGTTATAAAATCTGGGAGGTGGAGTAGTGAAAAACATCGCAAATAGCTGTGGTTAAGCTAAGAGGTGGTAGACCTATATAAAGGAGAAGGCGTATCCTAGCCTATCGGCCAATAACGATGAGTGATATTCGTATATCATTGAAAATGTATTTTCAAATGCTAGAACTTCTTCTTTGGCAAGTAATTCGCTGTATAAAAAAGATATCCTGATATAAAGGTATCGCGAGCATAGTACGTATGGGCCTCAGCCTAGTAAGCAATAAAATAAGCGATACGTCTTTGCAAATGACTCTTTAATTGCTACTACTTCCGTGGTGCAGTTGGTTAGACACCGGCTGTGAAACGAGGGGCCGCGGGTTCGATCCCCGCACCGAGACAAATGTTTAATAAGACCGAAAAGTCTCTTGTAGTTTCTGATACCCACGACACAAGACTTAATTGATCTTAATGTGGGGTCAGGACTACGTATGTGACTGTTGGGTGTATTTTTATTTACTAAGCTTAATTGAAAGACTTACTTTTACTCTTCATGACCATCCCGACGACGCCGAACGCAGTAATCAACGCAAGAATGAGTCTGTTTAAGGCAGCATACAACATGCGAACTGTTATAGACGCGCGCTCTCCGTCCGCGTAGAACCCTTGCCCAGAGTACAATAACGCTAATATCGCGGGGAACACTAGCCATAAAGCCTTGCTGTACATCTGCAAACAAAAATAAATTAGCATTAAAATATTTATTCATATTGTGGATCCGAAAGTGAATTTATTTTTTTAAAGCGGATTAGAACATAGTAATTATAACAGGATGGCGAGCGCAGTGAAATGCCAAACATTAAATAAATAAATAACATCCAACAGTCACATATATACAGGTGTTATTTGGTTTTGCTTCGGTCCATGAGCGGCCATATCGCTTACCATTAGGCCAATGGCCAGCTCGTTCCATTCATAGTAATAAAAAAAATAAAAGTGGCATATTAGTTCAATCCGGAGCGAAATTATTTCCAAGCTATCATTTAAGATTTATAAAAAGTGTGACAAGTGAAATGAATAACTCTGTCACTCCAGCTAATAAAAGGCCCGTAAATATTACAAAGAGAGTATACCGTGTTAGTAATCTTGACGCCGTTGGTCTGCCACTTGTAGATGAGGTCCCCGCAGATCATGCCGACCACGTAGCTGGCGAGGTTGTTGTGGCCGAACACGTGTAAATACCGGAACGTGTCACTCGCCATCGTGCGAAGGAATCTGCAATAACACACATAAATAAACTCACGCCTTTTTCCCAGAAGGGGTAGGCAGAGGTGCTAGGACACCCACATTTCGCCTTGTATGTTCCGTCTCACGATGTGATAGGGATAGGATTTGAGTTGATAATTAATACAAAAATCCAATATGTTAATTTACATTTAAACTACTTTGTTTGCGTGATTAACTGCATTTACAATATGCTTTGTATCTTAAATGCAGTATAAATGTACGAGGGTGGTTCAAATATGATCGAGACAAATGCTCTGGCACGTTTATTTATTATCGAAAAAAATTATAAAAATTACAGTTTTTCTAGGTACTTTCCCTCACTAATTACACATTTTGTCCACCTTTCCGGAAGCTTTTTGATGCCGGTATCGAAGAATTCCTTGGGCAACTCGGACAGCCATGTGCGCACGAACTCTTCTACCTCGTCGTCTGTATTGAATCTTCGTCCGCCGAGGGCTTCTTTCAGTGGTCCAAACATGTGGTAATCGCAGGGTGATAAATCCGGACTGTAGGGGGGGTGTTCCAGTACCTCCCACCCCAATTTCGATATTGTATCGAGCGTGAGACGCGCGGTATGAGGGCGTGCGTTATCCTGGAGAAGAATCGCACTTCGTGCTGGAATGCTCCTCCGTTTTGAACGATAAGCGGGTTTTACGTGTGTTTTCAGAAGATTAGAGTAGTATGCAGCATTGATGGAACGTTGTGTGCGCAGGAAGTCAACGTACAGCACGCCCCGCCGGTCCCAGAACACAGTACACATAACCTTACCCGCAGATCTGGTTGTCCTCGTTTTGATTGGCGCCCCTTCCTCCTTCTTCCTCCACTCTTTAGACGACACCTTGCTTTCGGGAGTGTAATAGTGTACCCATGTCTCGTCTGTAGTGAAAATTCGCGTTAAAAAACCGTCCCCCTCCGCCTCGTATCGCGCCAGCAAGCGGCGACAAACTTCCAACCGTATGAATTTTTGCTCGAAGTTCAACAGTTTGGGAACCCATCGCGCCGTAATTTTGCGATATTGAAGGTGTTCGTGGATGATAAACTCTACACTACCAATACTGATGCCGAGTTCGGCCGAAATGTCTCGAACATTTATCCTACGGTCCTCTAAAATGAGTTGTTCTACGCGACGAATGTTGTTTGGTGTGATGCTGGTTCGCGGTCGACGATCATGCGGCTGATTCTCGACAGTTTCGCGGCCATCCTTGAACGCTTTGGCCCATTTAAATACAGCAGCCCTACTCAGGCACAAATTACCGAACTGATTTCGCAGACGCAGAAAAATTTCCGTGTTTTTAACGCCTTCCCACACTAAAAAACGAATGACAATACGTTGCGCAACAGCAGTCGGCACTTGACGTTCACTCATGGTCGTAGCACGCGCGTGACAGGTGCGTCCGCGACGAAAACTATGCCGCACTGTTCGTAAGGGATGCAGCTATCACATACTGAAGCCACGATCTTCAAAACATACATGCGCGCCATCTATAGCGTTTGTCTCCATCATATTTGAACCGCCCTCGTACTTTAGTGTTTCGGATTGAAGGATATTGTAGCCAGAGTAACTATTGGACATATTGAGACTTAACATCTTACATCTCAGGATGGCGAGCGCAGTGGAATGTCAAGCATTGCTTTGTAATACAAGGTGTTGTTTGGTTTTGATACTGTCCATGAATGGTCGTATCGCTTACCATCAGGCGAACGGCATGCTCGTCTCGCCATACCTAGCAATAAAAAGAAGCCCATCCTGTGCGTATATAGGCTGATACAAGAATACTTACTCAGGAGTGAGCAGCATAATGCCGTCCAGGTCTTGGTACCACACCTGGAAGGCGGGCAGGCAGACGGCCAGCACCAGGAGTAATCCCATTACTATCTTCCTCGTCAGACCCTTTGTAGCTACGTAGACCACCAAGCCCACAAAGAAGAGCTGCGTGTCTGCCGCTATGTGCCTGGAAACCAGACCAAGATTTATTTATTTAAAACTTTATTGTACACCCAACTGCCATACTCAGAGATATTTAATATCAATAAAATCATTACTTAGTGTAGATTTTATGAAGAGGATCTATACTAAGGAACCATTAAATTGACATTAAACGTCTTTAAGTATGGCCGTAAGACTAACAATCTTAGAGTAATAACCTCTAACAATACAGAAATGAAAGAAGACAAAAACAAAAGGCGGTCTTATCGCTCGAGGCGATCTCTTACAGATGCTTACAGACAACCAATCATGGGATGGATAAGAGGGAACGACAGTTTACCTAAAACGTTTTTAAAGAGAAAATATTTTATTGTTTGTTTGCAATGAATAGGCTCTGAAACTATTTGTCCAATTTGAAAAATTCTTTCATCATTGGAATCCTGAATTATCCCTGGTGAACATAGGCTTGTTTTTAATTGTTTTTAACGAAAACATGGTAGGTATCTTCGTATTTATTTATTTACACTTCCAACAAATACATTGTGTAGGTGGAGTTAATGCCTGAGATATTTTCTTATAATGGAACCTAAGCTGATGCAGAGATGAGAAGAAGTAGGTATATCATATTCCTGATCTCAGCATGGATTTATTTCAGTAACGTTACATGTCCGTTATGAGACATATTTATGTTCAATTTATTCATCGAACTGGATATTTAAAATTCAAGCTGTTGTAATCATAAAAATAGAAATATACAGAATACTAAATGCTTTATTTAAATAAATAAAATATTAACACAGACATTTTGCCAGACAGCATAACTGTTAGTTTGACCTACTCCTCGTGGTAGAATTGAGGACATTTAACCACTAATTTATCTATATCAGTCTAGATATCATCATAGAACTTCTACGGGTCTCGGGTCACCACACTATTATTACGCGATAACTTCGAATTTGAAGGTACAGCAATGGCATACAATTGAAATAGACTAGTACTGGGAGTTCCTCTATGATATGAAATGAAGCTTGAATATTTGAACGTTCATAATCCGAAGTAAGTTATAAGTAATTAGTACATATAAACGCACGCCTTTTTCCCAGAAGGGGTAGGCAGAGGTGCCAGCAGGACACCTACATTTCGCCTTTTATGTCGCCCACAATGTGATAGGGGGCGAGCCTATGGCCCTATCGGGCACAAATTCCTGACGTCGGGCTGATAATGAATAGAAAAATTCAATATCACTTTGCCCGACCCCGAGACCTCAGACTTGTAACGTACTGTAGTACAACTACGCCACCGAGGCAGTCATTTTCAGTTTACCATTTTTAAAAATCAATTACTTCAAACTTAGTCTACGGTTACGACGTACAATAGCGGATTCGAACATTTTGTGGACTACCTAAGCCAGTTCCTACCGTCTAATGTACGACGTCCGAGATGAATGAAGTCCAAATGACTTCATTTCGAATCATAGAATAACCCCTTGTTTACAAAGAACTCACCAGGTCTGCACAGCGCAGAACTTGTCCTCAGGTACGTAGTTGTTGATGTAGAGCAGATGGTACCACCAGTACTTCCGACAGTCCACCACTACTGAGGTGGTCACGTACAGATTCCACAGCGGCCCGGAGGCCACGAACCTGAACCACGTCGCCGTGAAGGCCAGCATCATCGCGTATGATGGTGTTAACCTGGAAGTAAGAGAACAACTTGGTTTAGGGTAGTAATAGAAAACCTGACTGAATAACTTAAAAAATTGTTTTGGTCTGTTCAAATATTTTAAAGAGGTACTAGAAACTGCCGAAAATATTGCAATGATCATGGGCTTAGTTAAGCCATAGAAATCGTATGATAAATTTATTTTATTTATTGTAATTTAATTAAAACGGCATACACCAATTACACTAATTAAATTCTTAAAGCTAAGTATATCTAATATATTAAATCTAGACAAATCAACAAAATATAAACAATATTTATGAACAAAAACAGAGTGGTAATAAAAATATGTAAGCTATAGCAATTAAGTTCACGAAAAACAAAGCAAGAATAATAATTAAAATCTTTCTAAATATTTAAGAAACCTCTGAGTTATAATTTATTATCTAACGTGAATAAAGATGGCCTAATAGTAAAGAAATTCCTTCCCATGACGTCATCTTTATGACTGTTTATTGAAATGTTTAGGCTGTTCTGTTTTCAAAGTTCAACAGCTTCGATTTAGTCGGGTGTCTAAAGGTCGAGAAATACTATAATAATTGTAACAGAGGCTTAAATCAGACCCTTTACTCAAGTAAATTGATCCAAGAAAGGCAAAATATAGTCGCTCCAAACATGATGCTTCCAAATCTTAGCTTCTTCTAATCTCAAGTGGCATGGGACTACCGTCTGATGCCATTCGATACTCTGACGGCATTTACTCTTACAATTAGGAGCAGTGCAGTCATTATGCCGGGCAAGTACATAAAAAAAACAAACAGTACCTCCACCACCTAAGGATCATGACCACGGGTATCGCCTTCCACGAGGTCTGGATCTTCTCTGCCCTGATGAGGTAGTTGTACACCAGCAGGAACCCCGACATGAAGAAGAACACCTGGACTATCATCAGCCCGTTGTAGCATATCCGGTAGAGTACACTATTGTATGTCTGCGAACAGAAGTATAATGTTAAACAAGCTTACTATGAATGGAGAGACCCTGTAAATATTACCACAACTCCCTTTTGGTTTTGGATAGACCATTCCGATAGACCCCTCTAACTTTTAGGAGTCATGTGTATATTAATAGTCAACCACCACGCACTAAAGCGGTGAAGGACACATCGTTGGGAAACCTGCATAACATAGCGACTTACAAGAATTTCTATCGTATGTAAAGTTCGCCAACCCACATTAGGCCAGCGTGGGGGACTATATGGCCTGACCACTCTCAATCGTACTCTCGATTGTAGAGGGCGCCCTTGCCCTGCAGTGGGACGAAAATGGTCTGATACAGTACCGTACAGTACAGTATTCAGAAAAAAATTGTTTGTTAGATTTGGTATCATAATGTTTTTAAATGTTTGTGAGACCGAAAGTTTTTTTTATTACACTGAATGGCGAGACGAGCATGCCGTTCGCCTGATGGTAAGCGATACGACCGCTCATGAACAGTAGTAAAACCAAACAATACCTTGAACTACAAAGCAATGCTGGGCATTCCATTGCGCTCGCCATCCTGAGACATAAGATAAAGGTCTCATTATGTACATATTACAATATTCTTCAATCCGAAACACAACAGTGCATTTATACTGCTGTTTGTCGGGAGAAATAAACATTGCGGGGTACCCAGGCGGCCTCTCATATATAAGAGACCTACCACCAGTAAATTTCTGGCCATTATCAGGGGTTTACCGAAAATTTAAGAGCGTTTACACCTTGCGCGCAAAGTCAACTATAGGCATTTCTTCGTTTAATTTCACGCACACATAGGCGACCAAAGCTGTGTGCGTAGAGCTGCCGCGTCGGCTCGCTGTAAAATCAGATCAACCAACTTTGATCCGTGCGCTTCAAATATTTAATTGAAATGCAACGTATGATTTATACATTGGTAATATAATGTAATAAAAATATTTTATTTACATTATAAGTAGACAAATATTACTTTACGAGTAATTAACAATACAAATTTAGGTACTAATCATATTATCGTTATTAATACATTGTTGAATTCAAATCAGTGTTCAATCAGTAGACACTGCGGACGTTTTATCAATGATTTCGTGTTCGAACCGACACGCACTCGTTCGAACACAGGAATAGAGTTAGGGACCATAGTCCATACAACCCCTTACAACTACGAAACATATTGAATTTCAAATTACAGTACGTAACATAATTTAGCCTCGCAATTACATTTGTCGCAATGTATTAAATCAATGATCTACTAATACCTATGCTAGAAGAAACGATGTCATAAGTATAACCCAGTTGCTATGTGACGAGCTGTGTCGTTTTCGATACTTTTCAATCCACGTTAAAAGATGTCATAATTATTCTAATACCATTTTTTTCTATACAGCGCTGCTATCTAAAATATCGTAGTACGCATATCTAATAACAATAATAAATTGTATTTCTTTAAAATTAATATACTAATCTAAAATTTAGTAAGTTAGTCTAAAATACTATTAAACTCATTATGAAACTATGGTTGCCATGATAATGGAACGCAAATCACTAGTACTGTGTATGCTTTTTTTACTCTATTAAATGGGAAGAGGAACAAATATAACAACTTTTATAATTATCGATATGACGATGCTATTAAACAAGGTTATTTTGTTCTGAGTATTCAAATTTTAAGAGGAGGTTCAGAATCATGAGTATAGTCCATTAGTGAATTAAAATATATAGGGCACAAATGCATGACATATTATTGAGAAACTATAGCTTTAATATCGATTTGATGCATGTCTCTGTTAAATTTTCTTTAGGATAATAGCTATGTTCCACGTGTCGGTTTTATAGGTGTACTAGCGATCAGACCCGGCTTCGCCCGGGTGCGGATAGCTTTTGAGTCCAGTATTGAATTAGCAACAACATATTATTTCGCGTACTAACTATATTTTTCCCGCGCACCGTCGTCTATATTTCCCGTCCCGTTATATCCGGTTTATGTCCCGTCTCATTCAGTCCCAAGATGAAATTTTAATTATCATTTATTGTTAAATTTCTTTATATACAATATTTTGTAATTGTGATATTGATTTGTTGGTGGGAGAAGTGGTGGGGGGTGCCCGACGTGAGGGCCCAGTGGTAGCATGCGCGTGAGCTGCGCGCGGTACTGGACATTGCTTACTTTATTTTTCTAAAATAAAGAATTTTTCTAACATAAATGTAGCCTAAGTTACTCCTTATTATATCAGCTACCTGACAATAAAAGTCCCGTCAAAATCGCCAGCCATTTCAGAGATTAGCCCGAACAAACAGACGGACAAAAATTTTTTAATATAATTTTCGGCATATGTATCGTGTATATAACGATATGTAGTAGGACATTTTTTAAATTTTCAATTTACATACAGACACTTCAATTTTATTTATATGTATAGAAGATAAGCGCATCCTAAAAAAACAATTATATATTTTCCAAACAGCCTAAAAAACAACAAACTTAATTATAGTTTCACGCTATAACAGTATTGTTCCAGTCAACTTTCCAATATGGTGTTTCCTTTTATTGCTTAGAAATGATTTAGTTTTATTTCTCATTATATTATCTGAAACATAATTTATACTAACAACAAAATCATTGTAGGTAATAAAAATAAAATAAAATATTTTACTACCAAAGTACCAATGTGTGGCATTCGCAGTACACGCGTGGCTATTTTTACTACGTACGACAACGATCAACTGCAGCCAGGCCGGAGCGACGAGCGATACATCCTCCCTCTAGAAGGCCTTGCGGCGGTCTGATTTGTTGCAGGTCGGACAGCGTGTTTTATAGTGGTTTTTAAAATATTTGTAGAAAACATGAAAACTAATTTGGCTGTAATATAAAAATGTTAATTTATTGATAAGATGTTCTTCTATTATAATATGCAATTGCTATAAAAAAATATGTACGATAAGTTGGTGAAAAAAAATATGTTCTTGACGGGAGTTTCTGAATAATTTTGCATTGTTTAAATTTTTATTTTTCAGGAACTAAACACAAAAAGATTATTTTTCTTAGCAAAATCCCTCCATAAGGGTCCTATTAGTCTAACAATATTTTTATTTTCATCTTATATTTAGTGATTTCGGATATCTTAAGCTTCTAAATTGCCATTCGAGGCCTAAATATCGAAACCTGGGTTCAGTAATCCTTATAGTATTCACAAATTATCTATCAATATATAATGTTCTCCACCAAAATCCCTAGATGACAACATTTTCTAAAATTAGTATTAGTTATATTTCCTTTAAATTGTTTATTGGTGGATATTAACTCGTTTGAAAAGTCCTGTTTTTAAGCCAAAAAGCGCGTGGAAGGTATAAACGCTCTTAAACACATAAAAATATAATGGTTCGAATGAGTCATCAGAAGCAGAAGGTTGAATTGAAGATTGATTGATTTTAATTGCTAGATAATAAATAGTATTATTACGTTTTTTTTTAAACTCTGTTATGAAATATAAAGTACTAACGGTCCGGCCCGGCTCCGCCCGAGTATACAATTTCAAAAAATGGCGGCCGAAATGTTCAATTCCGACTATCAATTTGGAATATCCACCAATCGGACCACGAAAAACGAATAAAATTTCCCCGTGTTTGTAAAATTTTCGCTCCTATAGGTCATAGCGTGATGATATGGCCATTCCTCGATAAATGACCTATCCATCACAAATTTTTTTTCAAATCAAACCCATAGTTCCTGAGATTAGAGGCAACAAACAAACAAACAACCAAGTCTTCAGGTTTATATATTAATACAGATTAGTCACGTCAAAAACCGATTCGCGTTGTCAAACATTCTTGTAATTCTTCTGCCTGCACACCAGGATATACGAGTATGTAGGTATGTCATTAGCGAGACGTACATTTGATTAATTTTTAAAACAGGTTTTGAAGAAAAAAATATCTAACATTTTAAAAGATTTTGAAGCAAACGGTCTAAGTACCTATTACTACATTTTTATACATATTATTATATACGTTTTTATTTCCCCAATAACAAAATATTGGCCTTTTTTGGACGATAAACGTGAAATGAAAATCATATTACTTACGTTTTCAAAATTTCTTGGGTAGTCTGTGAAACCAGCTCCTATTAGTGATATCGTATGCCCCAAGATCATCAGTATGTTAGTTAACGTCCTGGAAAAAAAGCCGCATTTTAGTATATACTGTATATAATATACAGAGTACATCAAGACTGCTGAAAATGAAGCCGGGTGGTAGTTTAAGCGACTTCAGACACAATGCAATAGAAAATGTTGGAAAAAAAGGCGACAATTTTTTTTTGTTATTTGTTACTGAAGGTGTCTGAAGTCACTAAAACTACCACCCGGCTTAGTTTTCGGTGCCAGTCTTGAGTTACCCGGTATAGATACCTAGAACCAAATACTACACAGAGCTTCATTGAAATAGAAAGAGGTACTGACTATATAATTGAAGTTAGCAAGACGATAATGAAGTGCGTTGTGGCCTATTGGTAATTGACTAGACGCAACTGCCAACATGCTCACAGTGGTCGTGGGTTCAAATCGCATGGCACGCCTCTGACATTTCAAAGTTATGTGTGTATTTATAAACAATCACCACGCACTAAAATGGCGAAGAAAAACATCGACAGGAAACCTGATTACCATAGCGATTTACATGAATTTCTGGTATTTAAAGTCCGCCAACCTGCAAAACGCCAGTGTGGTGGACTATATAGCGTAATTCCACTTAATCGTACTTACATTGTAGAGTAGGCCCGTGACCTGCACTGGGACGTATATGGGCTGATACAGATATATAATACAATAATAGCATTACAAAAAAATCTCAAGTATTTAAGCTTATACGGTTCATCACTACATAGTATAATACAAAGTCGCTTTCTCTGTCCCTATGTCCCTTTGTATGCTTAAATCTTTAAAACTACGCAACAAATTTTGATGCGGTTTTTTTTTATAGATAGAGTGATTCAAGAAGTAGGTTTATATGTATAATACGTACATATTATTGTAAAGAAATCTATATGCACCCGGGCGAAGCTGGGTCGGGCCGCTAGTATATTATAATATAACAAAATCCATGTCCAATCATGTCCAATCCAAAAAAAAAAACATAAAAACGCATAAGCTGTACTAATCAGAATAAAAGCACACGTAACATCGATGTGGATACAAAAAGGTCGGTTACCTTAAATTATTCTCAATTGAGGCATGACCACGATATTTTAACGAGGGGTTTTAAGTTACTAAAATGATATTTTTGGATCCTCATTTTTTTAGGAAGAATGAACAGGTAGACTCAATTATACCCTATTTGAACCCGCGACCATTGTGAACATGTTATGATACATCACTTTTTGTGCTAAATATTTGATACCGGTTTTTTTTAAGGTTTCTCATTTTTTATAAGAACACGTTTTATTCACATAAAGTTTTATACATATTTAAATCTTCATACATAAATAATATAACCAATGAACCAAAATTTACAAACTTTTTTTTATTTTACATACCCACATAAATTAGTTCTTATCAAAATCAGACCCATTCAACTGTCATGTGAGATGAAGTTTGCGATCTTACCTCGCTCCATAGAATCCTTTAAGTCTCCTCAGTCTTGGATCTTCGTAATCAGCTGTGACTAGCCACTGCCAGTTTCTTATCACAGAGAAACTCAGCACATATTTGTTTCCTGATAATCAAAAAAAAGGAAATAAATGAAAGATTCATAGTAGTTCTTTTAAACAAGGAAGACAAAAATCTGGCGAAAAGACGCGTATATAAAAGGGGACTCTAGAGCCGACTAAGATTATGCGAGTTAGAAAGAAAAAAGTTGGCGCAGGCGATAATATAAGGTAGGTTGTTATAGGTTGCTGGGAAATCTTGGGAGAGCTATATTTAGCAGTTGGCTTCCTGAGACAGAATATACTGATGGCAGCTCCTCTTAGTTCGTGCAATCATGGCACGATTTACCGATATATTATTATGCACGTGAATCTGCAAATATATCAAGCCAATACGTTTATGCACCTTAGTGTGACACATCTCGAGTAGATTGTCTCATCTAGTTGTTAAGCATAACACTCTATCTCTTTATAACAAGTGATTAAACATTAAAAACCAACCTCTCTCCTTTATCGGTTCGTTATAAAAATTAAGCGCGTAGTCATACAGCGTGCCCACCAGGCTGGCTGCGATAAAGAGCGCGGCGGCGGCGGCCACGGCCCAGTCGAGCAGGTCCACCGCACCGACGCCGCCGCCGCCGGCCGCGTCGCAGTAGTAGAGCCGCGAGAGGCGCGCGCGCACGCCGCGCAGCCGCGCCGCCTCGCACGCCGCCAGCGCCGCGCCCAGCGCCGCCGCGTCCCCCGCCGCCGCCGCCGCCGCCGCCGCGCCGCCGCACCGCGACACGCACACGCCGCGCTCGATGTACGAGTGGTTGTAGTGCTTCGACACCACCGCTGAATACTCCTGAAACAATCACTAAACATATGCATCCAAATGCAAGTCATAGTCGAGCCAACGCTGACATTCAAGTGTTATATCCTGGCTATCAGAAATCACTACGGTCTTCTCGAAGTCAACAATACTCAGGCCCGACATTCGCCTCACATTTTGCAGCTAGCGCTAAACCAACTCACGAATGTTTTAAGCTGAAATCATTGAACTAATTAGTAATATTAGCGCCATGACTGAAATAGACATATTTGCAAAATTCTGTAGCAATACTAATGGTCATTGGGGTATGATATCTCTAGTATATTTTGTACACCGAGTACCATATATAAATAATTAATATAAACCAGACGGCATAGTACGGTTTACGGTTAGGTTACAGGTATCCCCCCAGAGATCCAGAAATTCAAATGCCATTGTAGATCGCTGGTATCAGGGCTGGGAGTGATCCTGGGAGATAATTAGTACAGAAACTGAATCCAAATATTTTAAACAAAGTAAATAACTACGTATGAAGACAGATTATAAATTAATGAAAAAGGGAAGACCAGATAAAAACGAAATTGATCAAAACGCGGGCCTTGTAACGCCAGATTAAACAACGTTTATTACAAGTAATAAAAGAGACATAAAAGCATCGATTTAGATTACTCCAACGACAAGTTAACATCGAATATATTTACTGTACTACGAGTATATCAGTCTATATTCCCCCACTGCTAAGCAGCTGGTTTGCGGATGTCACATATCTAACAAATTCCATTGACATACTAGTTTAACCAGATTGGCAAAACAGTAAACACACAGATATTAGGATCAAACGGTTTCTAAGAATTAGGATCAACCGTTTCATATTAGATATACACAACCAAAATAGCCATTAATTATCTTGTCAGCGCAACAAAAAGTACCCCTGAGAAAAACCAGTACAGATTAATTTGTATTTAATATTATAATTGATCGAGGATGGCGACTAAACATAGTGACCTGCCCAAGTATGTGACGACTTACTTGGGTAAGTCACAATATATTCGGTCGATACGAATAAGCCAGTTTGTTTGAAATAAATACTTGTATATATTTGCACACTTTAAATTGACAGGAATTCGACTATCCATGGGCAGTCACTATCCAGCTGACTGAGACTGGTATGAATGAGACTGGCGGCAGGTCTCTCATATGTGAGAGGCCGCCTGAGTAGGTGTCACCGCAATCTTATTTCTCCCACCGAACAGCAGTGGAAATGCACTATTATGTTTGTGCGTGAAGGACATTGTAACCGAGTAACTATTGGACATATTAAGACTTAACATCTTATGTTTCAGGATGGCGAGTGCAAGCCAAGAGCCAAGCATTGCTTTGGAATTCAAAGCGTTGTTTGGATTTGCCACTGTTAATGAGCGGCCGTATCGCTTACAATCAGCGGAATGGCAAGCTCGTTTTGCCGCAATTTAAAAATCAATTTTAAAAAATAAGGTATGCGGAAGTAATAATAATAATAACACCCAACAGTCACATACATAGTCTTGACCCCACACTAAGATCCAGTCTTGTGTCGTGGGTATCAAGAACTACGAGAGACTTTTCGGTCTCACAAACACCCAGACCCGGAAGAAATATTTGTGGACTGCACAAACATTTCTCTCGGTGCGGGGATCGAACCCGCGACCTCTCGTTTCACAGGCGGCGTCTAACCAACTGCGCCACGGAGGCTGTCGAAGTCGTATGTTACATCATTCATGTTGTGTATCAATATACAGAGTCAATGATTTCAAAAAAATTTAAGAGGAATCTTTCGCGGACTGTGAAGAATAACGACAATTAAGATAAGTATCGCCATAATGTGATGCGCTTGACTCATTTCAATAATTTTATGGCTGATGAGTATTGCATAAAATCTCATTACATATATAAAATTAACAAGATTATTACTTAAATATTCTTTATTATACCTAATAAAAATAATTTGACTGCTGCTACAACATAATTTATTCCTCTTAGTGATATAATCGATTTTTTTATTCTAACGTATAGTAAATTTGGCATAAAACATTGAAATGTGAACTCACTTTACTCGTTTTATTGAATTGAATATCAAGTGTTGGCTTATTCTCGTAGTATTGTAAAAAATATTATGTAAATTAAATATTAAAATGTGATTTATCATTTCGCTAAAAAGTGTCAATTTTTATTGGTCACATAATTATTTTATGCGCTTAATTTGTTATTAAATTCGTTATATTCATACCGGTTCCGTAAACAAGTTTGATGTATTGTTTTTAAAGGATTAGCGTACGATTTATGATACAAAAAAAATGTTTTACCGCTGTTTACGACGGTTTTGTATAATATTGTACCACCATAGAATAGACTATTAACGTATAAAGGCGACGAGGTAGGCATCAAATAAGGTGACGAGACGACCTTTACCAATTTGGTAGTAATTGGGTGGCATCAGCAACTGACAGAAATAAGTGGAAGGAGTTGAGAGAGACCTTTGCTCAGTAAGGGGACAGAAAAGGTTGTTAAAAATAAAATAGTAACAAAACATCTCCAACGTCAGTCACCAAAGGTGTAGATAACATATAGACATACAGGACATCTGTGTGAAAAATATAATCTTTTTTGTTGCCTTTTTACAGCTAAAAGATTTGTGGGCTCCGAAGAAAACGCGGGTCGTTGTCGATACGTGTTTACAGTGGTTGTTTAAGAGACATCTCTATGTATTATGGGTGAGACCGAAAAGTATCTCGTATTTCCTGTTTCTCACGAAAAATATTTGATCATGTGTGGGGTCAGGACTTTGTATGTGACTGTGAGGAGTATTTATTAGTAATTCTTACTCGTATCATGTGCATAAGTTGGCTGTCTGGTTCTTCGTACAGATCCAGCTTGATGACGCAGTACAGTCCCGGCGGCTCGCTGAGACACGCCTCGTAGTCGTCCAGACCGAACAGCGGCGGCATACGCAAGTACTCAGACTCTGGGGAACAAAGATTGATGTCAGAAATATGGTATCGGTTATGTGGTAGTAATTATGGGCCAACAGTAATGCCCCGCAAATTTAATTTGTACGTCATGCAATATATATTGTCTAAATTTTCCAGTATTATGTTCTTCTCCCCTCTAATATAGGCTCATATACTGGACACATATCACTTTCGGGATCACTATTGACGATAGCGCTTTGGGCCCGAAGTGAATCTATAGAACTCAAAAGCCACTGTAAATTAACTGTATATTTTTGGACAGGCAAAGATACAGTGATAGAATCTATCGTCCCATTTCCAGAGGGTAGAGAAATCTGTATCTAGAAATGAGATAGACCCACCTACTATCAAATCTCTTCTAATGAAAATAAGCTCAGCAGAACAAGGACGCGGTAAAATGGTCAAAATGCAGCAGACGGCAGTGAAACATTGGCATACGCATGTTTTCTACAAAAGTAACAAGTTGTCGAAGAAATTCAGATATAAATTGTTAATCCGTTAATTAAAACGTATGGCGATAATAATAATTAAATAATTAATAAAGGAACGAAAATAGACGGTGATGTTATCGCTGGTCTGGTTATAAAATAATTAACACACGGTTTTATTTCCGACATCCGACAAGTATAAATGTTAGTTTTTTATATAATGAAAACATATCGTTAACAATGCGTTTAATATATATTTTTAATTGCATTACCTTATATCGCCACACGCCAGTAAACTTAGGATGGGTAATACTATGACTGCGACGTCAAATAATCCGCAAAATTGAAACTTTACTAAAATATAAACAATATTTTCCCTACACGATTAATTCCATTCTATGATGACTAAATGTGACGTTATAATAATTAATCGTGTATAACACGATTTTTATTAGCCAATAAAATATTGGTGACGTCAAAGAATACATTTCGTATTATTTGGAAAAATATGTTTTGTGGTTATGCTAATGTGAGATATTTTGGTATTGGTAACAATATTATCGTTTTGTATTTACAAATACTGACTGCCTCGGTGACGTAATTGTATTATGATATGATTATAAAGCTAAGGTTTCGGGTTCGAATCCCGGGTCGGGCTTAGTGATAGTGGATTTTTTTCAGTTCATTAACAGCCCTTAGTCAGGAATATGGCGAAAGGCACCACATTAAAAGGTAACACATTGTGTAATGGAGCACACAAGGCGAAACATGCACCTCTGCCTACCCCTATGGGAAAAAGGCGTGAGTTTATGTATGTATATATTATTTAATAATATTGACATGGCAATATATAGCACAGATGTTGATTAGTCAACTGTAAATCGACAGGGCATGGGTTCGATCCGGTTTGAGTCGTGTGTATATTAATTTCTATTGCTTGACTAAACGGTGAAAGAAAACATTATAAGGAAACGTGCATGGCAGAGAGATATTTACAAAAAAAAATATGATCCCAAAGTTGCCTGGAAGAGATTGCCCAGTGCGATAAGGCCGCCGTTGTGCTTTTTTATGATATTTTTTTTAATTGCAATGAATGGCGAGGCGAACATGCTGTTCGCCTGATGGTAAGCGATACGACCGCTCATGGACAGTAGCAATGCTTGGCCATTCCACTGCGTTCGCCACCATAAGACATACTATGTTAAGTCCAAGGAACTTATGTTAGAGTATAAGTTCCTGGGTTAAGTCTCAATATGTCCTGTAGTTACTCTGGCTACAATTTCCTTCAAACCGGAACACAACAGTGCATATTCACTGCTGTTTGGCGGGAGAAATATACATTGCGGTGGTACCCACCCTGATGGCCTCTCACGTATGAGAAACCTACCACCAGTATGTAACATTTCTTTAATGTAACTAATTCTATGTATGGGTACAAAAAGGATAAATAAATAGATGTTTGACGACTGTCAACTCGTAGTAGACCAGGCTCAAACCAAATCCTTTCGATTGTAAAGACCCATTGTTTATTGGTCATGTAGGCAATTCAATAGCTCATATGACAAGTGAATATAATACCTACTTAATCTCTATATAAAAAATATTTTTATAGTAGTATTTATATTATAATACCCTGCAAAAGGGCGGTCAGTGAGATTAATAAGTTTCTCACATCTTTTAATACTTATGACTTGTGTCTAAAGCCCCACTTACAAAATGAGATTTTTAAATTCCATTTTCTTTACAAGTTATCTTTTTACCATCGTAACCTTAGAGTATTTATAATATGGAGGAGCGCTGGTATTTTCTGTCCGATTGTCCAATTTACATGGAAAAGAAAAATAAAAAGAAGTAGTTTAGGACTACGTAGTTCCACTCAAACTCGTTTAAAGGGATAATAGCTAAATATAATTTCAGTTATGAAAGGAATTTATGGCAGTTTGTTGTTTAATGATTATTTCAATTTTCACTTATAATACCACAAGAGCTTCAAAATATTCGATATTTGGGTCGGAAAAATAATCACCAATATATGAGCGCTACCAGCATTACGAACAAGAAAATATCTACGTTTCTGAAGATGCAAATGTATAACAACGTATCTGCTGTCAACATTATAATTAGGCACTCGCAACTAGCCATATATGTAAAACATGTACTATGTACTCACAGACAAACCAAGCAATTGGTTTTGTGAGACTAATTATATTTTTTGTGTAATTTCTCTTAAATATAATTAAAAAAAAAGAAAAAAAAAAACGCTACTTATAAATTATAAATACTTTAAGATCGTAACCTACAAAGGATTTATTCAAGGGCTTTTAAATGATATTGGAACTCAAACCACTAACTGCCCGACATCATGAAATATTGAGGTCCTGCGTAGATCGAATCACGAAAAGCTAACTACATACATACATAAACTCGGGCCTTTTTCCCATAAGGGGTAGGCAGAGGTGCCAAGACACCCACAATTTGCCTTGTATGTTCCGTCCCACGTCTTCCCATATCGGGCACAAATTTCTGACTTTCGGCTGATAATGAATAGAAAAATCCAATATCACTTTGCCTAACCCGGGATTCGAACCCGAGACAGCTTTGTGACCGTACCGTAATACAACTACGCTACTTGGGTAGTCTAACTCGCAGAAAAGCTAACTGTTTATAATCATAAAATAACATTTAGTTACATAGATACCTATTACCATTCTGCAAAGTGCAAAGACTTTAAAAATCGCGTCGGGAAATTAAATTTTAAAATAAAACATAATCCACTAGTTCTATTTCAATGCATTTTATATATAATTTCAACCCCTTGAGGCAAATATATAGCCTATGTTACTCGTGGAAAATGTAAATTTTGAATGGTGCAAGAATTTTTAAAATCGGTCCAGTACTTTTTGAGTTTATTCGTTACATACAAAAATACAAATCTTTCCTCTTTATAATATTAGTTAAGATTAATGGCAGATTTAATGATACAACGAAATATACGCAATAATTATCTCTTCTAAATCGACTGCATTAAATTACAGTTCCTTGTTCGCACAAGGTCGCAATAATGTTATTTAACATACATATGTATATTTTTAATTATTACATGTATAAGGCTGCTGTCCCACTAGCGTTTTAGACCGTTAGCGTTTCTTCAACTTCTCCGCTGCGTCGACGCTGCGCTGATGCGACGTTGACTTCGCGGTTGTCAATCAAATGTCAATACGAGAATATGTAAAATACGCTTAAAGTACTAATATTATAGAGGGATATTATCTTGTTCGTAATGTTGGCAGTGCTCATAAATTTGTGAAAATTGAATTAATTAGTTAGCAATAAATTGCTGTAAATACTTTTGATAACCGAAATTATATATAGCTATTATCCTTTTAATACCAGTTTGAGTGGAATGAAATAGCCCTAAACTATTTATTTTTACTTTTCTGTTATAAGTTATTCATGTATGTTGTACAACCTGTCAAATATCAGCCAATAGGACGGAAGAAAAAGGTGTCCGGGCACCACCATTTTTATCTACGTTTTTGAAGTACCAGCGCTCTCTCAATATTATTGATACTCTAAGAAAATACAATGCTTTCTTTTCTTTCACGTAATATTTTTCAAAGGAGCAAGGCTATCAGAATTATTTCTTGTCGGAATTCCGCAGACAACCACGACGTCACTGTCGCGTCAGCGTTTAAAAAACGCTAATCTGTCAACGCTCGTAAAACGCCAGTGTGAAAGAGGCCTAAATCATGAGAATTTCATTTCATCCGCTATAGTGATTAGCGAACGGTGTCCCAATAATTGACCAATAAACAAGTTTTTGAGCAAGCCGATAAAAATTATATCGACTGTCGAGAAATATCGATATCTCAGGGGGTTTGCATTAGAATGGCACTGCGTGTGGCGCAATTCGTAAGACCCCGGCTTTAAAACGAGAGGAGTTGGGTTCGATCCCCGCTCCAAGACCTATTTGTTTTGGGCCTAGGTTAGGTTTGTTACACAAGAGTTAAATCTTAGTGTGGGAGTCTATGTATGTGACTGTTGGGTGTACTATAATTTATTATTATTTGGTAGTGCTCGATACTGCTTCGGTGGCGTATACTACGGTAAGATTACAAAGCTGAAGTCTCGGGTTCGAATCCGGGGTCGGGCAAAGTGATATTGGATTTTTCTGTTATTTATCAGGCTTGGGTCAGGAATTTGTGACCGATATGGCGATAGGCTCGCCCCCTATCACATCGTTGACGGAACACACTAGGATGGGTGTCCTGGCTGCTAACAGGAGAACCTCTGCCTACCCTTCCTGGGGAAAAGGTGTGAGTTTATGCATGTGTATATGTATTTCAAAATGCAAATAAAAAATAGCTCTATGCATACTATTCGTCTATACATTGCTTGAAAATACAAAAAAATAAGTCGGTCGTATGACATTTCTAAAATATGTAAACGTCACGTTTATGTCTCTGACGGCAGACAGACCTACTCATAGAAAACCAATTCATTTTATAGAAAGCGTATCGCAGAATTCATAACCATTTTTTTAATTCCGTTGCCAAATACACCAATGTGTGTCAACGAGGCAATATATTGGTATCTGATTATAATATATTAATTGATTTTATGTTAATAGTGTCTGATACACCTGTAGACGTTGTTGACTAGCAGCCGTTCTCTATATCCAATCTATCTTTAACAAAAGATTAAAATAGTCATCACTACTACGTCCGTACAATTCCACGCTTTATTAAACAAACAAATACATATATATTTATCTTACCTGGCTATCTATAAACATATGCATCATATTTATACCTCTCTACCTTTGTTAACTGAAACATAAAATGCATCGAAACATCTAATGAAATCTATTGTTAAAGATAGATAGATTATAGAGAACGGCTGTAGAATGGCACATTTTTGGTGGAATTTCTGCCATGTTTGTACACGACAAGCGGGTTTTTTGATTCCTGTTCCGACTTAATGTTTGTATTGTGTTAATTATTAGAAACTGGTTGATTTGTATGTATATCACGGGGTCTTGGGTTTCATATTTACTTATGGTTTAGTCACCGCGATATAATTGGACAAAAGGATGTCTAGCATTTTATATAAAGCGGTAGAGCCTCGGTGCACCGAGATTATAGTATAAATGGGCTAGTTCAAATGAGATCGAATTATATATATATATACATAAACTCACGCCTTTTTCCCAGAAGGAGTAGGCAGAGGTGCCTGGACACCCACATTTCGCCTTGTATGTTCCGTCCCACGATGTGATAGGTGGCGAGCCTATCGCCATATCGGGCCCAAATTCCTGACTCCGAGCTGATAATGAATAGAAAAATCCAATATTACTTTGCCCGAGTCAGGATTCGAACCCGAGACCTCCGCTTTGCAAGCGTACCTTAGTACAACTACGCCACCGAGGCAGTCGAATTATATTTATCTCTTTATTTCTGTATTAGCCCATATACGTACCACTATAGGGCACGGGCCTCCTCTTCAATCGCGAATACGGATGGTAAGGCCATATATTTCAGGACGCTGGCCTAATCTCTTTTTTATAAGAGTAATATTCAATAAATATAATATTAATGAATTTAAAAAAATCAACATAATAAATAAAAAGTATTAACATATCTCACAAAAACCATAGTGAACCAATGTTGTTGCGTTTCATTTGTTTCATATGTCCATAAGTTGCTCTGGCTACACAAACCCCAAAAAAACAATGCATTTACACTGCTGTTTGGCTGACGAAATAGACATTGTGGCGGTACCTACCCAAGCGGCCTCTCAGTTCTCCCATATGAGGGCCCTACCAACAGGAAATGTTAATGTTAACAGTAGGGTTTACGTAAAAAAGCAAAACAACAGCTCATCGATAGAATAATGTTTATTAAGAATTATAAATTATGTTTCGCGTGCAGCAGACACAAAACAAATGTCTAATTATGCGTAACAAATGCAATAAAATAATATACAATACAGGGCATGTCAGCATGTCAGCATGTCAGCTCTAGTGTTCATATTTAATATATGTATGAAGTTCACAGTCGATTCTTGTTATATGATTATTTATTTAAATCAATCTTATATAACAAAGCTATATTAATATCTATCTGTGTTCTTTAACGGCCTTCATTCATTGACAGTTTTAAGACCTACAGAGGTTGTCGAATGTTTTACCTTCTTCTCTCTCTCGTCTTTTCCTTCAGAAAATAAGTTTAAATTTTGAAAATAGAACTCTTTACTAATTTTAGTCAGTATATAATTAATTCTTCTGTCATTTGTTTTACCATTTGGCGGCAAATTGAAAATGGTCAGTGCACGTCAGCATGAATATAAGCCGAGAAAATGATTGGTATCCTTTTATTAGCCTGTGAAATGTTTTCTTTTTTGGCGTGGAAATATAGTTTAGAATTTGTGTCGTGCTTTAACTAACAACTGTTATAGTCAACGATGAGATTTTTAACCCGGGCAGAGTTGATAGCAACTAATATTTAAATATAGATCCGTTATTGGCCGTAACACCAGTTTTTTATTGCTATGAATGGGTCCTAAGGAGGCCTATGTTCAACAGTGGACTTCAGTTATAGTTATTCGGTAGATTTACGGGCTGTGGATTTTCAATAATTAAATAAACAATGTAAAAAGACACCATTAAAATAAAATATTTCTGTGAAAATAGTATTAAAGTGGGAGTATCACATCTTAATCTCTTCCACACGTGCACATTGTAATGCCTAAGTTTAGTGCTGTCAATAGTTTTGTTTTGCTTGTCTTTTTCTTTTGCAAGATTTAAAATGTTTCTAACATGTTTAATTCTTTATCATCCGTTACAAAACTCTTTGTTTTTTAGCTTTGGATATGGATACCTTTTAAAAAATACAATAAAAAAGGAGTCAAGTAAATGATTACCAATTCGGTTATTTTGGTTGTACGGCACTGCACCGACTACCAAGTGTCTTATTGCCTTTTTGTGCCATAAAAAACATGTACGATTTTTTCAATTAGCCTACTATTAATGAAAGATCAATTTGTGTAACGACTAAAATCATAATTCTTGTAGTCGAAGGTTGCAATGCCAATCATTGGATGGACAAATATTAGTGTGGCCTGCAAATACTCGTTCTAGGTCTAGTTATTGCATGTTTTGTGTTGGTCATGATTTTTTATTTATTTATTTATTTCAGGTAACTTACGACCCATAGCAAAAATAATATTTAGATAACACATACACATCTACAAGAAAATACAAATTTATGCCTTACCAAAATAAAATTAATTTAAAGAAACAAAATAAAAAAAACAGATGTTAAGAATATTTGACAGCCTCCATGGCGCAATTGGTTAGACCGCGGCTCTGAAACGTAAGTCCGCGGGTTCGATTATTCGAATATTTGTGTGATCCGCAGGTATGTTTCTGGTCTGGGTGTTTATGAGACCGATAAGTCTCCTGTAGTTCCCGATACCCATGACATGAGTCCGATCTTAGTGTGATCACATACACCTGACATAGCTTATTTATCTATTATTTAAGTAAGTCAAATCAAAGTATTTATTCGGTAGAGCTGCAAAATTCATTGTGTACCAAACGGTCATTTCCAGCCAAGGGCAATATAATGCTGAAAATAGGCCTGATGCAATATTTCAATAGCGCTTTATGGGAAACTGTATGCGTTTAGCGAATTCCTGTATCCTTAATTTTAATCTATCTAAAACATTTATTTATCGACGGCTTAAGAAGCTTTTTTTTATGAATATATTATTGCAATTATTTGCAAGACGAGCATGCTCTTCGCCTGATGGTAAGCGATACGACCGCACAACCAAAATAAAAAACCAAACAACACCTAGAATTACATAACAAAGCTGTCATTCCACTGCGCTCGCCATTCCAAGACATAAGATTTTAAGTCTCAATATGTCCAGTAGTTACTCTGGCTACAATGTCCTTCAAACCAAAACACAACACTGCATTTACATTGCTGTTTGGCGGGAGAAATAGACGTTGCGGTGGTACCGACGCGTGACGCGTGACCGGTGCGACCTCTCACATTATATGAGAGACCTACCATCAGAAATCTTTCCAGAATTTTCTACAAATTAACAGTTTCAATACAATCTAATAAAATGCGACAGATTTCACAAAATGTTACCCAAAATATAAATTTATGAGAATATTAAGCATTTGTGATGAAAATAAACGCATATAAAATAACGCATATAAAATGGCGTCTCTTGTACTAATTCTGTTTTAAAATTAACACAGATATTACATAATACCCAGAACAACTTCGAGAATAAATATAATTCATAAAAAATATTACACAATATATTCAACAAGAAATATTAATAAGTTTCCATTTGCGCAATTATTTAATTATAAAAAGTATTTAGTGCGTGTATTTCGTGTTTTTTCTTTGCATAATTATATTAAGATATTATATAATTATATCTCCTACTTAAATTGTAATTAATACTATTTACACACATTAAATATACCTTAAATGATTTAAGTACAGAAATTAAAATTGATATTTTTGTACTCATATGTTCGGCAGTATGGTGGGATGAATCATGAACCACTAGGCATCGTTCAAAACAAAAGGTGGTAGGTCTCTCATATGTGAGAGGCCAACTGGGTGGATACCACCGCAGTGTCTATTTCTCCCGTCAAACACCAGTGTAAACGCACTGTTGTGTTTCGGGTTGAAGGGCATTGTAGCCAGAGTAACTACTGGACATATTGAGACTTAACATCTTATGTCTCAGGATGGCGAGCGCAGTGGAATGCCAAGCATTGCTTTGTAATTCAAGGTGTTGTTTGGTTTTGCTACTATTCATGAGCGGTCGTATCGCTTACCATCAGGCGAACGGCAAGCTCGTCTCGCCATTCATAGCAATAAAAAAAAAACATGACGTTCCTAGACCGAACATAAGGTTTACTGATGGTAGGTCTCTCATATGTGAGAGGTCTTCTGGGTAGGTTAGTACCTAGCGGTAGAAATATACATTACGGTAGTCCGTAATGTATATTTCTACCGCCAAACAAGCAGTGTAAATGCACTGTTGTGTTTCGGATTGAAGGACTAACACAGTAACTACTGGACATATTGAGACTTAACATTTGAGCACAGTGGAATGCAAGCATTGCTTTGTAATTCAAGGTGGTGTTTGGTTTTGCTAAAGTTCATGAGCGGTCGTATCGCTTACCATCAGGCGAATGGCATGCTCGTCTTGCTATTTATAGCAAAAAAAAAAGATACGGGGCGCAAACAAGCGACAATGTTATAAAAATGGTTCCTGAAGAAAGAAGGGCAGATTGCGTTTCAGGTTCCCCGGGCCGTTTCAAATGCGCCAAAGGGGTTCTTTGGTGAGGGACTCAACCCAACATAACCGCTCCGCTCCCTCCAGGGTAGGGCAGTAGAGACAATTTATTACCCGCATCAATAAGAAAAGGTTCAATTAAAACTTAAGTTATTGCTTTGACATAACTCTATCCTTTACAACAATTGCATAATATGTTACCGTAGGGTCATCACACACAATTCCGGAATCACTATTCCAGACTAAGTTAGGTTGCGTACCTAGATTAATAACAAACTAATGCAGATCTAAGGTATCATAATCATGACTCATCACTAAATACAACTAAGACGCCGGAATAAAAGGTAAAAAACGCTTACATAATGTAAACATGTAAATAAATTGGCAACTGCAAATAAATTCTACAGTAGGTACTTGTGCTATTTTCGCTCAAGTTTTGAGCGCTTGCAAAAAGACGTTATTTATAGCTGCAAATACTTATAATGCACTTTATTTATTTATATCTCTATTTCATTTTGTATTTTTATTTACTGGTGGTATATCTCTCCTATGTATGTGAGAGGCCACCTGGGTAAGTACCACCGCAATGTCTTTTTATTCCGCCGAATAGCAGGATTGTGTTCCGATTTGAAGGACATTGTAACCAGAATAACTACTGGACATATTGGGACTTGACATCATAAGTCTCAGGATGGCGAGCGCAGTGGAATGTCAACAATTGCTTTGTAATTCATGGTGTTTTTTGGTTTTGTTATTGTCCATCAGCGGTCGTATCGCTTACCATCAGGTGAAAGTTTCATATATATTTAATTTTCTTCCTCATTTCAAAGAAAATGATTATAAAATTAAACAAGCTTAGAACAAAATAGTATTCAGTTAAGTAAAGAAACGAGAATTTTGTAAATAGCTTTTTTATATAAAAAATGAAAGCCACTAAAATGATATTTTGTGAATGCTCGGATTCCAGTTTGTCCGAATGTTTTTAAATTCGACCCGTATGACTTTTGTACCCCGTCACTTGTTTATGTGTATAACTTAAAATTGCAATACATTTTGAGCAAAATCGGTATTATCGTTTTTGCTTAATTCAGTGCATAATTAATTTTATTAACACATGCAGTAATTTGCCAAACTACTATATTATGATCATTTGTTATTCGTGATTTTTTATAAAGTCACGTCATTGTCTAATTAAAGACTAATGCATCGACTGTAGGATATTTTGGATTCTTAATTTAAAAAAAAAACAATGTCTGGGAAGTTATCGACTTGAGCATAACATTGGTTCGGACCGGTTATTATACAAAATACCTAAGATTATTATGAATTAGTTATGAGTAATTTATTTTCCTGTTCCAATATATACTTTTGTTAACATTTATCATTTTGATCCATACTAATCGCTTTTTTCCCCTCTATTTTTATGGGTACTTTTATCCGTGCAGACATGCGAGTTCCATCATACCTTCTACTTAATAAAAATACACTTTGTTTAAACTATTCAACTTATCAGTGAACACAATCTGGTCTAAACTGTTGATAGCGCATTCGCCAGAATGTTTTTAAAATCGGACATTTACAACATTCAAGTTATATTTCATACTAGCGGCCTGACCCAGCTTCGCCCATGTACATATAGATTTCTTTACAATAATATGTACGTATTATACATATAAACCTTCCTCTTGAATCCCTATATCTATTAAAAAAACCGCATCAAAATCCGTTGCGTACTTTTAAAGATTTAAGCATACAAAGGGACATAGGGACAGAGAAAGCGACTTTGTTTTATACTATGTAGTGAGGAAACGTTTTCCCTTCTTTCCTATTCTTGATACATACAACGGCAAATGTTGCGCATCTTCTACTTCTTCTTTCGCGCCAATTGCTCAATTATGATAAATATCTTTACACCCTCCCGGCCCAGATCGTCAGTACACTCAGGGCGGCGTTTGTTGCCTCGCTGATATCCCTTCTTGGCCAGGTGGTAGGGCACTTTAAGCACATCATTAGGTGTGACATATCCAGCTCCACGCATCACAGTCACATCTTCTAATTCATTGCAGGTACTGCAGTTAGTTAATTCTGATACTTTTATCAAGTATGTAAACTTTGCTGACAGATAATTTTCAGGGCGAAATCTACAGACCACCTTAACATTAACTTAACAATTCCTCTTCCCACTAAGCCAAGGAGAATGAGGAAACTTGCACTGAATCGTTCTATATTATATTCCTTTTTCGTTCGATCGTTTGTTTAAGTGCTTTTTCCAGTTGTCGAAACATTGAACTTTGAATTTTGTGGCGTATTTTGTATATTCTAGCAAAATTAAGCTCATCGGCATGCTTTGTAGCTATTTTCGCAACACAGTCGGCTTTCTGATTTCTCTGAAGTCCATACACGTCAGAACCCATTGCAACTTCACATCCATGCCACTATTCTTCAAAGCAAAATATAAAAAAAAGAAAGCAGAGCTACATCGAGTCACGTGTTGCAAATACTTATCGAGTGCGTATGCAAATGGGCACCTGATTTTTTGAAAATAAAAATAGTTGAAAAACGTGACAAATGCTTATCACATGTTTGCTATTAATGTAGCTACTTTTGGAATCTTTATTATTATTTTTGAATACGATCGGCAAACGATCAAACTGGTTAACTAATGGTAAGTGATCACTGCATACGAACATCCACAGTTTGGGTCATAGATGTGTTGCTGGCCGATCAAATCGAGAGGGGAGCGGGTAGGAAAAAGCATGGGAGGAGGCTATTGGGCATTCGGCTGTCGCTTCATGTCGATCTTCTGTGAGATAGTGGTACCACCCCGGACGAGCCAGCCATTCATGCTGAGTCATGGCTCAACAGCGTGTCTACCAATTTAGTAGGGCAGGAATATCATAATTGTTTGAATCAGAAATTAATATTATTTGTTTTAATCTCGATGTTAGAACCGAGCTGAGCTTAGCAGCCGGTTCCTCCAGTACGCTGCAGCGGCCAATTAATATTTAATCATATTCTGATGCCAATATTAATAATGAAAACACACAAAAAATTAAAGCGGCTCCTACTCATAAAATTTTAATTCAAATTCACTGTCTTGTAACACAACATAATATTTCAAAATTATTATATGTCATACTATTTTGTAACTTTTATGTTACATCAGCTTTCCCGGAGTGATTTCCCATCAACAGAAATATCTCGAACTTCTGAATATCCACTATTTAAAAGTTTTTTATTTCCAACTCCTCCTATTAATTACACTTTCTGATTAATTTCGTTGCGGGTTAAAGACAAGTTAGACATTCCCGGAGACTCGCCGAGCTTCAATGCTCGGTGTCATTACATTGCGTGCCACTGTTGATCCTGCGACACAGGAGTTACAGTGGATGCGAGGGCGGGACAGTCTCCAGTATTTAAAAGTTTTTTTGTTGTTTTTGTTTTATGCACAGTGTAACAAAGACGTCCGTTTTGTTATTTAATACTTAGATTTATTTAACAACGTCTTCCTTGTTAAGAAAACTTATTTTAAACTTTGTGTCATGGGCGAGATAATAGGTATAGATTAAGCTAATCACATGCTTTTCGTATGTAAACAACTTTGAATATTTATTTCGTGAGTCTTCGTTAAATGTATATTGGGAAAATACGTAAAATAAAAAAAAAGTTTTTTTAATGACAAAATCACGTCCATTTTTGAAGTCGATCAATAAATAAAGTTTTTGCCAAATGAGAATTTTTTACATGACTCATATTGTTATAATCCTTTCTCGGGTTTTTCCGTTCTAATTTTTATAGATTAAATATAGAAATAATTAACCCAATAGTCACATACATAGTCCTGACCCCACACTAAGATCGAGTCTTGCATCGGGGGAATTAGAAACGATGAGAGATTTTTCGGTCTCACAAACACCCAGACCCGAAAGGAATACCTTTGGATCGCACAAATATTCGTCTCGGTGCGGAGATAACCCGCGGTCTCTCGTTTCCAAGCCGGAGCGAAACCAACTGAGCCACGGAGGCGTTCTATTAATAAAACTATCGAATTAATATTACCTATACTTAAGTTTTTTTTACTAAACGAAAACGGAATTCTTTTGAATATTTAGTAGGGTAACTACGAATTACGAGCCTGTGGTTAAATGGTATAAGTAATAGTCTCTTGCCACAAAAAAATGGACTTCATTAAATGCAAAAGAATATAAAAAAACAAAACACTCATTCAATATCAATGAAATTCAAATCAAATTCTCTCAATTCCCTTCATCCCTAGCTTAAAAACTACCCCCCATATTTCAAGGTTAGTTTGAAAGCTCACGACATACCATTGAGGTGGTAGATGACTCCATCAGCAGGCCAGGTTCCGAGCACCAGTAGAAGAACACTCCACGTCACGACCATAGCGAGCAACCTTCCGTCGCGAATCTCGATTTGAACTGATCGCCGCGAGTGCTCCTCCGGTCGCGAATGGTAATCAACACCGTTAGTATATTCTTGTTTATTTTTTATATATTACGTTTTAGAACATGTTTCGTGTTGTGTGTGTCAGGTTTTTGTTTTGGAACACATCCGGTAAACAACGATTGATGTAATTCATTTAGGTTTTGCAAAAATATATTTTTAAAATAGGTTTTTTTATATACGTAAACTCATGCCTTTTTGCAGAAGGGGTAGGCAAAGGTGACACCAGGACACCTGCGTTTCGCCTTGTGTGTTCCGTCATACGATGAACGAAGACGAATAAGTGAAAATTACTTGCAAAAATTGGAATTTAATTTGTATTTCTGATCCATTTAAATTAATGGGTAGAGGCAAAAAGAAAAAAGAGAAAGAAGAAAGTATCGTTGGTAGGGGAAGGCCGGGTAAAGTGGATACCTTAAGGTATTTAAGGTTATAGCAGAAAATGTATACGATACAAAATCAAAATAATTATTAGAAACCAGTCTTTATTTATTGCTCGTCCAAATACGGACATCAGTTACCATTAATATTTAAACAATAATCAACTACAATAAAAATTTAAAAAAGAATGAAATTATTCGCTTTGCCCGGTACCCCGGGTAAAGCGGATACAGTACTTGGGTAAAGTGAATACCCATATTTAATCTCTGAAAACATAAAAATAACTTTGATAAACTGAAAAAAAAAAACTTAACCTATACAAGATTTGCCTATACGAGGTCGCATAAGCCAAACCATACTTTTTAGCTGTGCTTTTTATTGATTCTCCAACTCTGCACAAACCAATAGCCGTTTGCATAGCAATTTTTACTGGTGGTGGTCTCATATGTGAGAGGCCATCTGGGTGGGTACCACCGCAGTGTCTATTTCTACCGTCAAACAGCAGTGTAAATGCACTGTTGTGTTTCGGATTGAAGGGCATTGTAGCCAGAATAACTACTGGACATATTGAGACTTAACATCTTATGTCTCAGGATGGTGAGCGCAGTGGAATGCCAAGCATTGCTTTGTAATTCAAGGTATTATTTGGTTTTGCTACTGTTTATGAGCGGTCGTATCGCTTACCATCAGGCGAACGGCATGCTCGTCTCGCTATTCATCGCAATAAAAAAAATAAAAAATTTCATCCCACGTCCCTTGCTTAGATTTTTTTTAATATTTATTCACCATCTGAAACAAATAAAATACATGTTTAGATAATAAGTCACCAATGAGAAATGGCAGGCAAAGTAAATAGGGCAAAGTGGACCATATCCACTTTGCCCTATTCACTTTGCCCGACTAGGTAAGTTTTGAGGTTAACACAATTTATACAGAAACTAATAATTATGCCTTTCTGTTAAATATACCATAAAAAACTACTTTGATATGCTACCAAATTAAGACATTCGTATAAATAAAAAACTAGTAATACAGGAGAATTGATCAATGTACTTACCGCGTAAAATCAATCTTTTATATACGAAAACACAAATCTCCACTCCGCGGATAGGACGCGACGCGGACCCTCGCTTCTATGTTTGCCGCGTATTAAACCAAGATGGCTAAACGTAACAGTGGTGGCGTGTTGAATGAAAAAATAATAATTTAGGAATAGTGGGGAGTATTCGCTTTGCCTGGGGTATTCACTTTACCCGGCCTTCCCCTACGACATAAAAATTAGAGGGAGACAAGTCTGTTAGTTTTTAAAATACAAAATCACACAAGAAGAACACAGAGCTTTGATTCATTGATAGTACTCGTAATTAATATTTTTTCCATTTGGTTCCCACGGCATTGCGTTCACATTATATCTTCAAAGTTGCCTGAGTAAGTTAATTAGTATCATTCTAACGGTGAAGAAAAACATCGTGAACCCGCGTACCTAAACAAGTAAACAATTATGCCTTCACAAGAACTTCACCAACATGTGTTAGGCCAGCGCGAAGTACGGCGGCCTAACCTCACTTAATCGTAAAGGAGGTCCGTGACCAGTAGTGGAACGTACATAGACAGACAGAATCAAGTATTCTCAACGTCATATTAACAAAATCTAGATTTCGCGAGTTAGATATTCGCTAAATTACTAGTCCGGCGCTCTGTGGCGAAGCGAATTTAAAATACATTTAGCCAGTTCCAATTCTTATAAACTAAACTAGAATGATTTGGAACCAGTTTGTTCCGCCTTTTCTAAAATCACTGTTGCTATAGAATAAATAAGGTATAAAAATATGTATGATAGGTATTTACGTTCATTCAGGAATGTTTTCATAAATTATATCGCTATGTATATACCCACGCTATTTTTATGAGACATATTATATATGCGCATATAATATATCTAAGATGTACATACTACGTTTTATTTATAATTTTTTATATATTATGTTTTATGTAAGAGGAAAAGCTGTGAAGGTCCCCTTTTGGGAGCCCCAAATATGTCACTGGCCTTCCATCCCGGATACTTGGGATTGTGGCCAAGCCTACACCAGCAAACTGACTAGAAGCCCCTCGATGACCGTCACTCGCATTATGGGCGGCACAGGACATCCCAGGGCGAGAAGTACCTTTACTTAGCGCCTTTAAGTAGAAAGATTCACGTAACTAAATAAGTTCAGTTGCACTGCAGTTGCAGTTAAGGCTGATTTTAGAGTCACGCTGAATGCGCGCTGACTGTCGGCGCTGATAGTTGAAATGTAAGAGCTTCTAAGGAGCGTTACCACCGCCCGTAAGCTACGCGCTGAGCTGTCAGCGCCGACAGTCAGCGCGCATTCAGCGTGACTCTAAATTCAGCCAAGTTTCGATAAAAACTTTTCGTATTCTCGTAATTTCTACAACCGGTGTCAAATAAGCTCGCGTCAAGTTCGCGTCACGCGAGCGTTTTAGCGTATTCCACCACATATTCCACTGCTGCCCGTTTTATGTGCGTGATTCAAATCGCAGTTAGATCGGAAGGTGTTCACCTATTCTCAAATGACAGTTTAGTCCGATCAACGTGTAGCCATGACGTGTAGCACATGTGCAGTTTCGATTTTCATAGTAAGTAAACAAACTACAAATCGTATTACGAGTAGTACGAGTATATTAATGCACACGCGCCGCTAAACAATTACAAGAATATCTTTTTGCACTCAAAAGTAAACTTAATTGCAACTGCACCGCAACTTGATCCAGACGCGCTATCGGGGAGATGGGATTTCACTAAAAGTAACCCCCATAAAGGTTGCTATACATTATAATTGACAGCCTCCGTGGCACAGTTGGTTAGACGCCGACTGTTAAACACAACGAAATAAGATTTATATGATCGACAGGTATTTGTTTCGGGTCTGGGTGTTTGTGAGACCGAAAAGTATCTTGTAGTTTCTTATTCCCACGATACAAGACTCGATCTTTGTCAGGACTATGTATGTGACTGTTGGGTGGTTTTATTTATTATTTGTATACACATTTCCAGTTCTTTACTGGTCGAAAAAGCTATAAAAATAAATACGTGCATTCCAGTATCTCCTTACTCCTTAGTTCACGAAGACTCAGTTCGTTCGCCTCGGATCCTTACAGAGTGTGTGTGGACTAATATTTAAATGCACCGCACTTTCAACCTTATTGCAGCTGAAATTAATGTAATTTCATTACGCGCTTATAAATTCTCAGGGATAGCAACACGGAATAATGTGTTTTATTATCTTTAACACAGAAATATATTGAAAAAAAAAACATATTTTAGGGATTTTATGGTATAATTTTTATATTTTTTACAAACGTTATCTTAGATTTGACAAGCCACAATTCCTTGCAAAACAATATCGGTTTCTACCCAGGATGTTTCTCGAGGCTAATTAATTTAAAAAACATCCTAATTTCAATAGAGAAGACGATTTGAAGTTCAGCTTTGATTGGGATCCAATTACACATTTAATTAAATCGGCACTCAAAAGACCAACTGCCACATCTAAAGAAATAGTGAGCTTTCTGCGTAGATCGGATCGCAACAACTAACTTTTTAAATTAACTTTTTAATGTTAAATAGCTTTCGTAATATTTATACACATGTATGTTTATACATATTTATAATATGTTTCGTAATATTTGTATACAATATTCCTTATTAACGAAATAGTTTTTTGATACGCCTGCCAAAAAAATCAAACACCCTGCATTCACACGGACAGTCGCTCATAACCGGCTTTATACATCGAGTGCAGATAATGCGTACGGAGAGAGGTCAGCTACCTACATAGTTCTCCGACCTATTAATAAATTGCCTACCGACTTAGTTAAACTGCCTCGGTGGCGTAGTTGTACTACGGTGCGCTTACAAAGCTGAGATCTCGGGTTCGAGTCCCGGGTTGGGCAAAGTGATATTGGATTTTTCTATTCATTATCAGCCCAGCGTCAGGAATTTGTGCCCGATATGGCGATAGGCTCGCCACCTAACACATCGTGGGACGGAACATACTGGCGAAATGTGGCTGCCCTGGCGCCTCTGCCTACCCCTTCAGGGAAAAAGGCGTGAGTTAATGTTTGTATGACTTAGTTAAAAATATCACACCGTCGAATATAAAGTTTAAGTTGAAAAAATCCACGCAATCATTGACATAACATTTCAATATTGCTGTATTATGTTAATTGTAAGATCGATATTTTAATAGGATATTAATTATTACTGTGCTGTTGTTAACTCGTGTTAGCTCTGGTATAAACCTTAGTGGTTTTATTGATACTGTTCATGTAATGATTCATGTAAAATTTTCTTTTATGTTCAATAAATAAATAAATAATAAATAACACCCAACAGTCACATACATAGTCCTGAACCCACACTAAGATCCAGTCTTGTGTCGTGGGTATCAGGAACTACGAGAGACTTTTCGGTCTCACAAACACCCAGACCCGGAAGAAATATTTGTGGGCCGCACAAACATTTCTCTCGGTGCGGGGATCGAACCCGCGGCCTCTCGTTTCGCAGGCGGCGTCTAACCAACTGCGCCACGGAGGCTGTCGAAAAACGAAAAAATAAAAATCACTGAACGCGGTGACCACGAAAGCTTGAGTAATCGAAACGTCGAGAAGTAAAAAACTGTAAAAAAATAAACCAAATTCGCGTTAAATCCGTAAAAAAATTGTTGTATTTCAATTTGTAACATTGGTATAAATCTAAGAAACCATTATAGTTTTTTTGTTTTAATAGCCTCCGTGGCGCAGTTGGTTAGACACCGGCTGTAAAACGAGAGGCCGCGGGTTCGATCCCCGCACCGAAACATTTGCGTGATCCACAGATATTTATTTCGGTTCAGGGTGTTTACGAGTCCGAAAAGTGCCTCGTAATTTTGTTAGATAAATTGAGAACATCCAATTTTTTTTAAGTCTGTTAAAAACGTTTCCGTCTTCTATTTTAACTTCCTGTATTATTACGATTACGGTATTGGCGTGACGTCACTTGCATGGAAATGAACCAACAACTAATTTTAATAAATCGCAAAATTAACACGCATTTGTAGACATGATATGATTTATTGTAATAGTATTTAAATTTTTCGCGGCCACACCTAGACGATTCAAAATTAAAATATTTCGGCGTTATGACATGCCTAATCGAATTAACTTGCTACACTACAAGGTTTAGTTGCGGCATGATTGCCATAAATGTAATTACTGGCTTCCTACATTCTGAGGTGCTTAATCTTAGGGCGCGCCCACACTACAAGCGTTTTGCTGCGGCATAATATGAAATATGAATATTATTTTTATTATCGACTTTATAAATGTAGTAAAAAGAAAATAAACCTAATATTAAAAAATAATTAATGCCTAAATACTCTCCTTGTATATAATGTACTTTGTGAAATATACCAACAATTTTTTTGAGGTCGGTGCCAGCTTAACGATTGTAAGCTAATATACATTACGCTACGAACTATGCGGCAAGCATAAAGGAACACCAAAAAAATAATGTAAAAATTGACGTTGGCGCTTATATAGACTAAGATATCCAAAAACTGTGCAATTGTGATCAAATTACATACATACATTTAATTGATGATCTCGTATCGAATTGATGATCTTTTTTTAAATCGATAAATAGGGTTTGTAATTAAATTGCCCATATTTAATTGTTAAGTCTCTGCAACGGTGAAAAGTATACTTCATCCATGTCTATTAGGGTGTGGCGAATTTGGAACTAAAAATAAAATAATAATTAACGCTTTGTTTGAGATATATTTTCATAATACAAACAATAACCATTTAAACTCGTTACCTAATAGTATTAACATGTCCAATATAATAAAATGTGAAGAGAGAAATACTGTTCCTAATATTTTGACAACAGCGTGACAGCAATGCATTCTTACGCTAAAAGATCGTAGACGATCTATAATTATATATTATAGTGAAAAGTGATCCAGATATTTATAACCCTTGCGGCGAAAATTTTTATTGCGCATTCAATATCATAATTATTTTTTTAAAAAAGTTTTATTTCTGTTTCTTGTTCAACACATATTTTTGTATTATCTTCTTATATTTTATATAAGTAAATAATTTCTGCGTTAAATAAGAAAAAAAGTACGCCCAAGACTTAATTTGTTTTTGGGTATTTTGAAAAAAAAGAAAGACATAAATAAAAATTTTGGTTTGTTATTCACCGAGGTCCCTTAGGACTTTTGAAAGTGCAACGACCTCAACATAAAGCGAATCTTTTACTTTTTTCAATTTGAAAACCAGTTATATTTCCAAAGGAATCAGAATACCTTTACGAGGAGAAATACTTAAAGCGTCGATGAAATAAAATAAAACGAAATATTGCTATCAAGTGACTCAACAATTTTCACATTAATAATTAACGATTCAGAAGGTCTTGAGAAAGATTTTTGGAATTAAGAATATTTTGATTGATTTATTACCATAAATATTCAATCTTATTGAGCCGCTCACTTTTATGGTTAATGAAGAATATCATGAGGAAACCCGTATATTTGAGGGATCACTGCAAGATTACTATTATATATTGGTACTATTTATTCTAGTGGTAGATCTCGAATATGTGAGAGGCTGCCCGGGTAGATACCACCGCAATAACTATGTTTCTCCCCAAGTAGCTGTGTAAATGCGCTGTTGTGTTCTGGTTTGAAGGACATTGCAGCCAGAATAACTATTGGACATATTTAACATCTTATGTTTCAGGATGGCGAGCGCAGTGGAATGCCATGTATTGTTTTGTAGTTGGTGTTGTTTGGTTTTGCTACTAACTGTCTACTATCTACTATCCATGAGCGGGCGTATCACTTAACATCAGCATAATGACATGCTTGTATTGCCATTTATTGCAAAAAAGGGGTATTCAACAGCAACAACTCTACAGCTTACGTGGTCAGTCCATCCCGTGACACGAATGCTGTAAAGTAAAAAAAACGTCAGGAAGGTAAAAAAAGACCGCAAATTATAGTTTTATTTCAATTTCATGTGTAAAAATCGTGTAAATCTAAAAAACCATAGTGTGTATAAAGTTTTACAACGCGCATACAATCATGTGCCGTCTAAGGCTTCATTTTAATTTAGCCTAATTTCTTTTTTATAGTAAAAAAGTGAGTCAGTTATTTTTTACATGTTAAAATCTACGGAACACTATAAATGGCGGGAACTTATGCACCTAATCTTAGACTTGGTAAAGGAATCGATAAAAACAAAAATATCAAAAGATATTTTGAAAAATATCCTGTTTGTATGACATTAATACAACTTTTAGTTTTTTATTTATTATTGTTCAAATCTTAAATTAGATTTATCATTAAGGTAGGTACCTAATTTATCACAAAAACCCATATTATTATAGACCGGCGTGTATTAAAAAACTATTTATAAATATTTGGAAACATAAATTAACAGAATATATTAAACAAAAAAAGCGACACACAGTCGAATTGAGAACCTCTTTTTTTAACTCGGTTAAAAATAATCTTTATCATACTTTGAAATAAACTATTATTTACGGATTTTATCGCGGATTTGGTTTAATTTTTAATTTTTTTTAACTTCCCGACGTTTCGGTTACTTAACAGCTTTCCTGGTCACGGGGCGGACTCCTTACTTACTCCTACTTTATCATACTTATTTACTTCTAGAGTGATTGGGCCACGTTGTTGTCAGTCATGACTCAGCAAGAATGGGCACCGGTCAGGGGGGTTACTCTATACTCCGACACGAAGTTCAAATGTTCGGACGATAAACGTCAACATATAAGATAAAAGTTTTCCACTTTTAAAAATCAATACTATTCTTTATGAAACTTATCATTCACTTCGAACTTAGTCTAAGATTACGACGTACGATAGAAGATCCGCACATTTTGTAAATTATTTAGGCATATCCGTACTAGGCCAGCGTGGCGGACTATATGGCCTAACCACTCTCAATCGTACTGTCGATTGTAGAGTAGGCCCGTGCCCTGCAGTGGGACGTATATGGGCTGATACAGACAGAATATCCGTACTGTTTTACGAGCTATTTTCGAATATTTGTCATCTTGTCGGTGTAGAGCAACCCCCCAAGCTCCTGCCTGGCTGTACTACTGCGTCAAAGGAAATCAACGTGGAGCGACAGCTCAGCTGTTGCGTTTTGTTCGGTGAGTGACACTGCCGGATGCCTAATACCCCTTTTCTCTTCCCAACCTTTGACCTTATCACTCCTTCAGGTCATCCGTTTGCTCATTTGCCTATGCAAAATAATAAAAAAAGTTACAATAATAGGTCACTACTGTCACATGTCTTATGGCAAGCCTATTTATTCGATGCTTCACGAAATGTATACTTTTATTTGAAATGTATACTGACACGAAATGTATATTGACAGCCCCCGTGGCGCAGTTGGTTAGACACCGCCTGTGAAACGAGAGGCCGCGGGTTCGATCCCCGCACCGAGAGAAATGTTTGTGTGGCCCACAAATATTTCTCTGGGTGTTAGTGAGACCGAAAAGTCTCTCGTAGTTCCTTATACCCATGACACAAGACTCGATCTTAGTGTGGGGTCAGGACTATGTACGTGACTGTTGGGTGTTATTTATGTATTTATTTATTACTTCATTCCTATGTCTTATAAAGGAAGAATATTGGATTTAAGATGACCTCATATAGCTCCCACCAACAAACAATTATAAAGCTCTTAACGACACATAATTTGTTAAATTATGATAGGTTATACCGGAACAGATATAAATAACGTATAATCGTTAAATTAATAACAGGTTATATAACTTCAAAAACATGCTTTAGTAAAAGACCCAAATAAAAACTAAAAATAATTGTTGATGGGTATAAGATTAGACAAGGAGTAAAATACATTCTTTTTGTTGTTACAAAGCGTGGGATGTTTACAACAATGAATTATATGCAAGCAACTTAGTAAAAAACGCAAATCCAAAGGCCATAGTAATGATATTAAGACAACCTTATTTTGACAACCTTATTGAAACGGTCAAAAACAGACATCCAAAGTTTCCGTTACATATGTAAAAATACATACATACAGCTACAACGAATGCAATTAATATGGCAAAAAATATAGTTTTGTTCTTTTTTGGTTCAGAAATAACCTTTTTTTATGCATAAGTACAGCTTGGCAAAAAAGAGTCTGTTTTTAATGAGGACATTAAGATCGAATTTAGGATTAATATAACAACTTGATACACTACGACGAAAAATGTTTAGATTCTTGTTGTTTTTTTTTATTAATGTTATTAGTCTCTTTGTTTATTTTAAATCACAAAACAAAGACTGCCTCGGTGGCGTAGTTGTACTACGGTACGGTCACAAAGCTGAGGTCTCGGGTTCGAATCCTGAGTCGGGCAAAGTGATATTGGATTTTTCTATTCATTATCAGCCCGGAGTCAGGAATTTGTGCCCGATATGGCGATAGGCTCGCCACCTATCACATTGTGGGACGGAACATACAAGGCGAAATGTGGGTGTCCTGGCACCTCTGCCTACCCCTTCGGGGAAAAAGGCGTGAGTTTATGTATGTATGTATGTACAAAACAAATAGAAACCGTACCAAAATTTATAGAAATACCGACGTTTAAAATTATTCAACGAGCACAATGACATTTTTAATAGTGTCGTAATTGCTGTTCTTTAATGCCACTTGTCACTGCATCGTGCTCTTTTTTTGCTAAGCTATTAGTAGATACATACATTAATATACACATAATATATATTAGAAATATACGTTAACATTGGTCCTGCAGTCACATTTTTTGTATAGCATTGCAGTACATTTCATTATGTCATACATAATAGAGTAAGAGCCCGTGGCCGCCAAACCTTCGTTATTTTATAAACGCTGAAAGATTTTTAGGGCATGCCCTAGGTGGCCTGTTGGTAAACGGGCCAGCCGCGGCTGCCAACATGTTCACGGTGGTCGCGAGTTCGAATCCCAGGGCACACTTCAGACTTTTCGGAGTCATGTGTGTATTGATAGTCAATCACCACGCACTAAAACGGTGAAGGAAAACATCGTGCGGAAACCTGCATACCATACCGACTAATAAGAATTTCTATGGTATGTAAGTCCGCCAACCCGCATAAGGCTAGCGTGGTGGATTATATTATGGCCTAACCACTCTCAATCGTACTGTCGATTGAGAGTGGTTAGGCCACTATAATATAATCCACCAGTTAGAGGAGGCCCGTGCCCTGCAGTGGGACGTATATGGGCTAATACAGATACAGAAGTAACAAAGGGTGTCAACACACGTTTGCTATCAGCCCATATACGTCTCAGTACAAGGCAAGGGTCTCATCTAAAATCGAGGCTACGATTGAGAGTGGTAAAGATACATACTCCATCACGCTGGCTTTGTGCGGGTTGGCGGATTTTACACAATACTGAAATTTTAGAAGGTAAAAAGTAACAAAGGCATGTTACAGCTAAGTAAAATTCGTTTAATTATAAAACCTATTTTTAAGCTATTCCATAGCTTCTATCGCGGGCCTTGAGCGTGGAGACCGAATCTAGAAATTCCGTAACGAAAATAACCTAAGACTCCGACCGAAATTTAAATTTAATATTTTTATTTTGCTTCAAATATGTGCGAGTACTTTTAAATGCGAATTGCAAAGCTATTGCGTGATTAATTGTTATCTAACCTCTTTCGATATTTAATTTTGCCATCTATCGATGAATAGCATAACTTTTAATGACTTTTTGAAATATCACGCTTGTCTCTTTAGTTCAGCAACTCGCCTCTAGGTGGTATTGGTTGTATCGGCGTTACTGCGCATGCGTAATCCACTTATCACTCATGCCTGCTTAGAGTTTCGGCGTTAGGGCACCTCCTCTTTGTATTTACTTCATGGTACGACTCTACGAAGCTCGCACGTACAATAGTGAATATCTGTACAATTAATATCAAAGAAAAACAATGGAATACATATAAAATACTGCATAAATAAAATAAATAAATAATTATAATTACATAAGTTGATAAAAAATGCTATGCAATAGCTTTACCGCGGCAGTTTCCGAGTGCCACACGTCTTTTTTAGTATGTTTATCTGTATTGTAATAGCAACGATCTAACACATCGCCCGACAATTAAGCTAATTGGCTACTCGCCGCCAGACACTCTTAAATGTCGAATAAATGTAATTGAATTTCGTTAAAAATAAAAGCTAGTTTTTAGATATATTTTTACTATTATTGTTCCTCCATTTTACGCAGATTACATTTTACGATATATTATATACAGATATTATTGACCCTGAATTACTTCCAACAGCATTTAACGATTTTAAAACTATTATTTTTTATGAAGATGCATACGCACGCGGAAATAGGAATTATTATGTTCGCATTCACATACAGAATAATTTGTAACTGGATAAGTATTTCAAACAGACAAAATCCAAATCGTCGCTGTTAGATGTAATTCATGACAAAGCTCAATGTTTTCGTAAGTAGACGTAATAATACATTTAATATATTTCTGAATTGTTTTTCGTACTAAACGCCAAAGAGCGCCTTGAATTGACTGAGTGCTTCTCTATCTCAGTATATAAAATGTACTCTTTGAAACTTTCAGCTTTTAAATACATACATAAATTCACGCCTTTCTCCCAAAGGGGTAAGCATTTCGCCTTGTATGTTCCGCCTACGATGATAGGGGGCGAGTCTATCGCCACATCGGCCACAAATTCCTGACTGCGAGCTGAGAATGAATAGAAAAATCACTTTACCCGACCCGGGATTCGAACCTGAGACCTCAGCTTTGTAACCGAACCGTAGTACAACTACGCAACCGAGGCAGGCACCGAGCTTTCAGCTTTAATAAAATAACCAAAGTCTGGTCTAAAAGTTTAAAGTATTGTCAGAAAAGTCAAGTCAAAGCTAATATAATATTTTAATTAATTATACATCTTCATTTAAATTCCGTGACGTTACATTATATAACGCGATTTTTGGTATTCACGACCATAAAAATGCGATAAGGGCCGGTACAACCACAAATAAATTTTACGTTTGTACGTTATGGTAATAAAAGATTAATCTTGACCTTCCCACCATTGCGTACGCCAATATTCCATTGATTAGCATTTCATACACTCATTAACATGTTATATAATTTGGACGAGTTGCCGTACCGCCTCTTAACGACCTACCGAACTTCGTATCCGCGTGGGAAATAAAACAATACTATTTAGATACGTATTCTTTTTTATTGCAATGAATGGCGAGACGAGCATGCCGTTCGCCTGTTGGTAAGCGATACGATCGCTCATGAACAGCAACAAAACCAAACACCTTGAATTAAATAATTAATTAAGTAATGCTTGGTACTCCACTGCTCTCGCCATCCTGAGACATAGGATGTTAAGTCTCAATATAATAGATCATAAACATAGAATACTAACAGAAGTCAAGCTTGTGTATGTACTTCACTTTTGTTGCCACACTCACACTACGCTCGGCGTTCGCGCCAGGGCTGTTAACTCTGGCTTATGCGAAAACAAGTATCGTGCTAATAGCACTCGCATCGTTTGATTAATTATTAAAATACAATATAAAAAAACAATAACAAAAGAAATAAATTGTCATTTTATTTACATAGTCGTTGAGAATGTGTATGTCATAATCTAAGATTCTTTTTATCGTTTTTGTATAATATTGTGTATTTTATTAAAGAAATTTATATTCAATTATTATAATCTGAAGTTTTATATACAAGTGTAATAACTTTTATTCATTCGCTCCATCTTTGCACCAAAAAATATCACTAGATGCGTGTCCGAAGCGAGTGACACTCGCGCTCGCAGTGGTTTCGACTGGTCTCAAATATCGTGTCGGTGAACGCCGTCTATGTGTGCGTTGGTTTAACGCGCTTTGTATGGAGCTTGACTTCTGTTAGTATTCTGTGTCATAAAGCTCTTCCCTATGTATTACAACCTTGTAACCTATTTATGATTTATGAAATATGTCCAGTAGTTACTTTGGCTACAATGTCCTTCACACCGAAACACAACAGTGCATTTACACTGCTGTTTGGCGGGAGAAATAGAAATTGCAATATTACCTACCCAGGCGGCCTTACATAAGAGAGACCTACCGACAGTTAATGGAAAAACATGGGGGATAGGGGTAAACTATTGAAATGGGCTCGAGTCACGCCATAGAGATTACAGTACTTCGTTGATCCAAATTTTACATACATACATAAACTCACGCCTTTTTCCCAGAAAGGGTAGGCAGAGGTGCCACCAAGACTCTCACGCTTCGCCTTGTGTATTTATTTCAGTTTTCTTTCAGAAAGAATCACTGTGAATCTCAGTCGTAGAAATATTACATATATAAACTCACGTCTTGCGTGTTCGGCTTTCAGTCTCACAACATGGAAGGGAGCAAGCCATATACGGCACAAATTTCTAACTTCGTGCTGATAATGAATAAAGAAATCGACATAATCGTGTCGGCCTTATCGATATATAGGCTAAGTTTCTGTATACATAGGCTAATCCCGAAAGACACACACGTTATGACGGTTTTCCACTATCTCGGTAATTCTAGTCAAATGTAATTCAAATAGGGGAAGGCCGGGTAAAGTGAATACCCCAGGCAAAGCGAATACTCCCCACTATTCCTAAATTATTATTTTTTCATTCAACACGCCACCACTGTTACGTTTGACCAGCTGGGTTTAATACGCGGCAAACGTAGAAACGAGGGTCCGCGTCGCGTCCTATCCGCGGAGTGGAGATTTGTGTTTTCGTAAATAAAAGATTGATTTTACGCGGTAAGTACATTGATCAATTCTCCTGTATTACTAGTTTTTTATTTATAGGAATGTCTTAATTTGGCAGCATATCAAAGTAGTTTTTTATGGTATATTTAACAGAAAGGCATAATTATTAGTTTCTGTATAAATTGTGTTAACCTCAAAACTTACCTAGTCGGGCAAAGTGAATAGGGCAAAGTGGATATGGTCCACTTTGCCCTATTTACTTTGCCTGCCATTTCTCATTGGTGACTTATTATCTAAACATGTATTTTATTTGTTTCAGATGGTGAATAAATATAAAAAAAAATCTAAGCAAGGGACGTGGGATGAAAATGCTATGCAAACGGCTATTGGTTTGTGCAGAGTTGGAGCATCAATAAAAAGCACAGCTGATGAGTATGGTTTGGCTTATGCGACCTCGTATAGGCAAATCTTGTATAGGTTAAGTTTTTTCTTTCAGTTTATCAAAGTTATTTTTATGATTTCAGAGATTAAATATGGGTATTCACTTTACCCAAGTACTGTATCCGCTTTACCCGGGGTACCGGGCAAAGCGAATAATTTCGTACTTTTTAAAAATTTAATTGTAGTTGATTATTGTTTAAATATTAATGGTAACTGATGTCCGTATTTGTACGGGCAATAAATAAAGACTGGTTTCTGATAATTATTTTGATTTTGTATTATATACATTTTCTGCTATAACCTTAAATACCTTAAGGTATCCACTTTACCCGGACTTCCCCTAACCTAAAAACTATGCTTTATCACGCAGGGAAGTTGACAATAATTTATTTCTAGCCTTTCCTATTAATTTAACTTTCTGATTGATATCGTTGCGGGTTAAAGACAAGTTAGACATTCCCGAAGACTCGCCGAGCTTCGATGCTCGGTGTTATTACATTGCGTGCCACTGTTGATGTTAAAATCTCCTAATAATATTTATATGGTATTTAAATTGAAACTACATGTTCTAAACCACGCCAGGCAACATTGTGTCAAGTTTAAAAAAACCTGCCTGGTAGTTTTGTCAAAAATTGTGAGTTTAGCTTTCAAGGCCTTTGATCAATCCGTATAGGTACTTTTTATCACCCAGGTAAGTTCTCGAATCTAAACAAAGTTCAGCTAAGTGATAAAATACTCATATCTGTATGGGGTGTAAAGTAGAATGTTAAGTCCGCCAACTCGCACTAGGCCAGCGTGGTGGACTATATGACCTAACTACTCTTAATCGTACTCTCGATTGTAGAGAACGCCCGTGCCCTGCAGTGGGACGTATATGGGCTGATACAGTACAGTACGGTTAAGTATGGTATCAGGATGGCCAGAAATCTTGAAAACTAAGACCACGATTTTTGACAAAAATCTCTTTTTCAAATCCTGTACAATGCCTGGGTGATGAGAAACATATGGGCAAAGTTAAATATATGTTAATATCACCGTGTATATTAATTATCCTCAGTTACCTAGTTGTAGTGTATGTGCTCTGAATTCCGAGGTCCTGAATTCAGTCGCCAGGTTGGGGAATTCACATTAAGCTTTTTGGGCCTCCGTAGCTCAGTTGGCTAGACACCGTCTGTGTAACGTGAGGCTGCGGGCTCGAACCGAGATAAATATTTGTATGATCAACAGGTATTTGTTTTCTGGTCTGAGTGTTTGTGAGACCGAAAGTCTCTCGTGGTTCTTTATACCCACGACACAAGACTCAATCTTAGTATAGGGTCTGGACTATGAATGTGACTGTTGGATTATTTATATACTATTTATAAAAAGCTTTATAAAGTTTCTTGAAACTGGAATTTCTGGTCGTCAAGACTGCAGGCTCGTCCTCTATAATATTATTATTATTATAACTAATTCGCAATAAATCATTTTATTTTAACATTTAGTTCTCATTAACTGAGGAATATACTATAATCAGGAATATTTTACTACGCATGGGCCTTGAATGTCTGAATACGCGTAACCTTTGTCAAAGAGTATTGACCTATGAAAACTGGTCCAGTATTGATATTCTAGCTGTCACATGTACACGCAGACTTGCCGGCGATACGTGTTTTAAAATGGGTTTTGTTAACTCATTAAATCTTTAACACGGTTGCTGCGGGGCCATCTTCAGAGGAATTACTACCAGTACGTTTGAGACCTATTAGAACTCGTAAGTGTACTTAACTGCAGTAGACCTAAACAATGTCCTAAAAACGTTTCTTAAAATGCCTAATTCGGTCGAAATTAAAAAATCGTTGAAATATATTGGTCTCTCTCATATACATAGAAATACAAGAATGACGGTGTCCTGCACAAAGAAAGAGAACCCGATTTCTGGCGCCACACTAGCTGAAAGGCTCGTAAGAGATCTTTGGGGACCCAAATGAAAGAACTAAAAGTGTTAATTAACAAATGCGTGTTATGCATTCTCCTTCTGAATGTAAATTATCAAATACGATCAAGATTTCCACGCCTCAGTGGCGCAGTTGTACTACGGTACAATTACTGAGGTGTCGGGTTAGAATCCTGGGTTGGTCAAAGGGGTATTGGATTTTTCTACTGAATTTGTACCTGATATGGTTATAGGCTCGCCTATCACATCGTGGGACCCAACACACATGGTAAAACGTTAGTGTCCTAGTAGTGCCTACTCCTTCTGGGAATAAGGCGTAAGCTTATGCACATGTAAGAATTCCACTTCCATTTCAAAAACTGGTGGTAGGTCTCTCATATATGAGAGGCCATCCGGGTAGGTACCACCGCAATGCCTATTTCTCCCGTCAAACAGCACTGTAAATGCACCGTTGTGTATCGGATTGAAGGGCATTGTAGCCAGAGTAGCTCCTGGACATATTGAGATTAACATCTTATGTATTAGGATGGCGAGCGCAGTGGAATGCCATTGCTTTGTATTTGAAGGCGTTGTTTGGGTTTTCAGCTGTTCATGAGCGGTCGTGTCGCTTACTATCAGGCGAACGGCATGCTCGTCTCGCTATTCAAATTGCAATATAAAAAATAAGGTAGTTGACCAATCCACTTTTTCCCGTGTTACTTGATATTTACCTTAGTCATTTTTAAGTAGGTAGAGGAAAATACATTGGAATTTAGATATTATAAAACTAAATTACCCTTGTGTTTGTCAGAGATAAGCATATAAATTATCGAATGAATCCATTTTAGTAAAATCACTATAATTGAGTCTGATTACGAAACTTAAATCACCATTTCGAGAATCGTATGCATAGTCATGGGATAATGACCTAACCGCCATAATAAATAATAATAATATTTATTTATTTCAGATAGAACATCCATACAATAAAATAACATTAAAAAAAAGCAACATACAGTCGAATTGAGAACCTCCTCCTTTTTTTAAGTCGGTTGTATTGATAGTCAATCACCACGCACTAAAACGGTGAAGGAAAACATCGTGAGGAAACCTGCATACCATAGCGATTTGTAAGAATTTCTATGGTATGTAAGTCCGCCAACCCGCACTAGGCCAGCGTGGTGGATTATATGGCCTAACCACTCTCAATCGTACTCTTGATTGTAGAGTAGGCCCGTGCCCTGTAGTGGGACGTATATGGGCTGATACAAATATGAAAAATATTTCCGATCTTAATCGCGCGCGTATATTCAAATCAAATTGTAACGCTATAAGCGGCCGAAATCCGAATATCCGGTAGCCGGATATCCGGCGCTCCGGCCTCGTAGCTAGCCGAATATCCGGTATCCGGCCAAATCACTATCCGTTTCATCCCTAGTATTTACCATCCAAATACGCCGAAAGAAAAAAAATAATCCATCGCTTTTAATTTAAAAAAATGCGCTGCTTTATGTCTGAAGTCACTAATAGTACCACCCATCTTCGTTTTTGGTAACACTCTTTATATACCCTGTATATCACGTACCTGAGTCAATAGTCCCGGACCACGACCGGGGGGTAGACCAAAAAAGCGCTGGCTAGATGTCGTCAAGGAAGATATGACGGGCAATGGCCTTATTATTGTGAGGATGCCGAAGATCGAGCGAAATAGAGAAGAATTTGCCGTAAGGTGAACCCTGGCACCGACCGTTATAACGCCAGGTGGAAGAAACAGAAGACTTACATATATCACGAAGGTAGTATGAAAGCACTGGATCGTACAGATCACAAATATATACAGAATTTTGTTGGATTTTGTTTAATACGGGTTATTTTTATGGGCGATATATAAAGCAACCTATTCTAGTGTGAGAATGGTGGTGGCAGTTATATTAAGAAGAATAAAAAAACGTATTAGAAAACAGAACGGAATTGTCGACGGCTGATGTCAAGAATGGCCGGGTCGGAAGAATTACGCTGTGATGGTTCAAGAGTGAACATTGTAGGCATTTTGTTGTATGTTGTAGAGAGACTTGTGTTAATTAATGTACATGATGTTGGATAATAACAGAGGAAATATGTATACACAACCGGCGTATTATTTAGAGTTTTTACATTAACATATATACATACATAATCGTCACGCCTGTATCCCATAGGGGTGGGCAGAGACTATAGACCGCCACTTTGCTCGATCCTGACATACTACTTTCGCTTCATCCACTTTCATCAACGTCTTTATGCATTCTCGTCGGTTCAGTACCCTGAACCGACTTTTGACCTGACCCTCGTTGAGGGTATCACCGATTTGGATGGTGTATGTTCGGTGAGGTCGACCCCTACCGACTCTTCCATCCACACTCGCATTACGTATTTGTTTCGTAATTCTCCTTTCATCCATCCTCTCTACATGCCTAAACCATCGTAACATTACTTTCTCAATTCTCGTCACTTCATCCTCTTTCACTCCACAAGTTTAGATGGTAGTAGGGCAGTAGAGATGAGATCGTTAAGGGGAATGTGTGGTGTAAGCTTGTGTGACAGAGTGCGAAATACCGTGGTGATGACTTTTTATTAGTTATGTAATTAAACAATTATGTTAGAAACTTAATATTTATTTAGAAAATATAACATTTACAACTAAAAATCACAGATACCATGCTTAATTAATACATATAATAAACTTTCGACATTGTGTTTCATAGAAAATATTATTGATTTTTACAAGTGGAAAATTTATGACTTACTTCGCACGTCGAAATTTCGAATATTCGAACTTCGTTTCGGATCATAAAGTAACACCCATGCTTCGTATATTAATAAACCAATTACAACCTACATTACAGCCAAGCTAAAATAACATGTTGGGAATCTAGTTACAAAGTCTTGATCCTACAGAAACATTCAAATATATCGCAATAAAAAACCTTTTGGTGTAACGGCAACCCGACCAGTAACAAAAGAATATAATGAAAGAATGGTCACTATTATCAAAATAGATAACACAAAACAATTAATGTGGATTACAACGCTGCGGTTTACTGATTTTCTGAGTCCTACCTCGTAATAGTCTAAAGCCCAATTTCTATAGAGAGAGTCTCGACCTCTAAAGTCTTAAGCTCCATTTACACAAAGAGTTTCTCGCGGCAAGACTCGTATGCCATTTTCGCATGAAACAATCGCGATAGATCGTGATTGACAAAATGTTACAGTATGCAACTTTTTTATATCCGTTCGATAATTACATCTTCGAGAGGCGAGAAATCTCAGTGTAAATGGAGTTTTAATGTTGATTTACTACACTTAAAGACCGATCACTGATTTAACAAGTCCTATCTCGGTTTAGTTGATTATCTAAATGCACAATTATTGACAGAATTGCGTTTAATAATTAACCAAGAGCGACTCGAAATCAATATTATAATGAGAACAAAACCTTATCCAGCTAAATTAAGTAGAGGATATATTTTTTTACAATAGCACTACAGTAATTCCACTGAAATCTGAAGGTAATTCTCTGTCTCTTCATCCATAGGAAGTATACTGCTGATCATAAGCCAAGTATCTGCACATCGACCTCTTGGAAGCGGCCTTCCAGTGAATTCCTGCAACCTTAGCCTAGTCCTTTGTCCTTCTTGTACATGGGCGTCTGAAACTGCGCTTGCGTGTACGTGGCATCAAATGCAGAATCTTTCGACCCCAGCAGCCATCAGTTATTAGGTAGTAACTATATTGATCGATCCAAGGAAATTACTTACTGGCAAGAAACATTTAACTACCTCTCACTAATCGATACATCTACGCCATACATGATAATCCTCGATGTCGACGCCATTACTGCATATTTGGCCTAGTATCATGGCTAATAAACACTGGTTTTCCGTCCACTTGTGATGTCTCTGTGTTTTTCTCAGCACTGGTGTAACACATTTTGGCTACCTGTCCGAGCGGCGCTTCTATCAGCAACCATATGAGAAATGCTGCCAAGTAACTTATGAAGATTGTGCCGAGGAATATTACACACTGGAAATGAAATAAAATTTGTTTTAGAAATGGTAGGACCTCGTGGACAGTCAGATTGGTCTGTAGTAGAACTTTTTGATTCCGTAGTAGATGTGTTATTGCTTTTATGCACTGGTATGACTGGTTGACCTAGCAATAAAAACTTTCATACTAATAAATTCACCCAATAGTCACATACGGGAGCATATTCCCATCTTAAAGATCAGCAAAGCATCTCTGTGCCCTATTGTGTTGCAGATATTCATGGGGGGCGGTCACTTACCAACAGTTGAACCGTAAGCTCGTTTGCCCCCTTTATTAAAATAAAGATTAAAAAAAAACATAGTCCTGAACCCACATTAAGATCTCGAGTCTTGTGGGTATCAGGAACTATGAGAGAGTTTTTGGTCTCACGAACATCAAGAACCCGAAGCTTGTGAATCACAAAAATATTTATAGCAGTGTGGAAATCGAACCCGCGATCATTAATCTCGCGAGAACCTCTCCGGGTGTAAATAGCTCTTAACGTTATGTTCTCTTCTGAGACCCCAGATATCAATAGTATACTTTTAAGCCAACATAAAATAGTAAATGGCAGTTCAACCACGAAGTAGTTACATTTATACGCTAAATGATATAATATAGCATTGGGCGCTATAAAGGTATACATGCCACTATCAATTTGCTCATTCCCTGTAAAAACTAATCTCAACATTCACCCCTCTATCGCATGTGCTCTTCTTATAATAGTATTCTAATGATTACGACATATTTTTGGTTCGCCTGCCTCAGCAAAGGTTAATTTATTTAAATATCTATAACTGTAATCTAACCCAGACACGATTTGTACCGCGTCGATCATTCTAGATTTTCAATTTCTCAATATTTTATTTTTTGTAAATATTAACTTCTAGTTTGTGCATGTAGCGTTCACTTCTTGAAGGTTGCAAATATTTTGTATGCTAGACTGTATCACTGTTTTTTATAATTTGTTTGTAATCAGCTTTGCTGACGAATTAAACAATTTAAAAAATTCTATTTCTGTTACCATTATATAAGAATACCACCACCCGCTAGACTTTCTAGTATTCAGATTGTTTTATGGTTGAGTAGGCAAACGAACACATATGTAAAGTCCGCCAACTCGCACTAGGCAAGCGTGGTGCACTATACCTATGGCGTAAATACTCTCAATCGTACTCTCGATTGTAGAAGAGGCCTGCGCCCTGCAGTGGGACCTATATGGGCTGATACAGAGGCAAACGAACTGACGGGCCACCTAACGGTAAGCAAGACTACCCGTAACCACCTATAGTACTAAGCTTCAAAGTATTTTAGAAATGCTATTTAATATTTACCGCAAACGTGAAATTGATATGCAGCAGCGAGACTTGTCCGCCCAAGAAATATTTGACGTACGGGTAGTGGAATAAGTACGCGCAGTACGAAACCCGGGAGAGACTGGTCCAGCCGCGCCACTCCAAGAGTCCGCGGTACGAATCTGAAATAATTGATGTTTCATGTTAAAAGCGGTCTTTTGAGATGGCTCGGTTATGTGTAGCGAAAACCAAATGTGTATATTGGAAGATAAATCTAAGCCTCAAAAATACTGGACCGACGTCGAACACAACGTCGAAGTTTGTGTTCAAATCTTGACTATCTGTGGTTAAAAATTATGATAAAGATATTTGGTGTTACTATGCAATTGTGTAGAAGCTATGAAACGCGAAATCATGGGATATATTTTAATTTTTGTTTGAGGTTTTTGTAGAAATACATGTTTTCCTATCAGAGTGAAAAGTAAGGAACTGGTCATAATCACAAGCCAAATAATTGTACACAACACACAATTCGCGGTGGCAAATTTTTGTCTACAACAGACGATGCTAAACTATAAAATACACTCAAATCTTTTAAATACTTACTTTCAATCTTAAATGCGAAGGACGCTATACAAATAGCAATTAAGAAACCTATGATAGGTTTAGTCAAGGCTGCCGCTGTTACTCTTTCTATCAGGGCAGCTCTGGGGCTGTCCAAGTAGAACACTCGCCCGGACATCACCACTATGATGCCCAAAGGAAGTGTGAGCCATATCACGAAACGGTATTTCTGAAATCATTTTTTTTATTGCTGTGAATGGGGAGACGAACATGCCGTTCGCCTAATGGAAAGCGGTACGACCGATCACGGATAGTAACAAAACCAAACAACACCTTGAATTACAAAGCAATGCTTGGCATTCCACTGCGCTCGCCCTTCTGAAACATAATATGTTATGTCTCAATATGTCCACTAATTAGTCTGGCTACAATGCCTTCAATCTGAAACACAACAGTACATTTACACTGCTGTTTGGCGGGAGAAACAGACATTACGGTGGTGCCTACCCAGGTGGTCTCTTACATATGAGAGACCTACTACCAGTATTAGAATTAGAATTTAAAATTAAGACATATCACATTAAATACACCAGGATCTTACGAATCCATTCAACCAGCTCCACATTTTGAAACAGAAGAAAATTGATAAACTACCAAACTAGGAACAGTTTTTGGTGGCGCTAGTCCCTCTGCCTATTCCTTCCAGCATATGTATTTAAAAAATAAATTCTGTTATTCTGGAGTCAGAATTCGCCATTGGCATTTACACACGTTTAAAATTCTCGTATAAAAACATCTTGAAGATATTTCAGAAGGTATGCAGGTATAAATGACTAGGGATTTATCACCTTATATTTCTGTGGATCGAGGCCAACCGATTGTGCATGGTGTACGATGTAGCCCAGTGCAAGACCTAGTATGTAGCAAGGGATATTCGTATGTCCAGGGCTGTACACTTCGATGTATGTAGGATCATGGACGTAGAAACCACGGAAGGCTCTGAAACAATAACAGTATTGTGAATGTCCAAAGAAAAAGAAAAATTCTGAACTAACCTACTACATACTAACTAAGCCATCTCAATCGACATCTTACTGTTCCTGTGCTCAAGAGAATGCGTTGTGCCCTTTTTACACGTTTTATATTAGCTTCACTTGTATGTTTGTTTGTATGTTTGTAACCGACTCCTTAAGACGCGATTTTGACCCACTTTAAACGGACAGATTTCATTCAAATTTTGCACAACTGTCAAAGACCGATGACAATACAATAATTCGATTAAAATATATGATTATCTTGATTAGATTCGCCAGGATTAATTATTTTTATAATTGATGACCATTGCTACTGACCACTAAATGGCGTATAGATGAACATAATTTGCTACTGACTAACAGATGGCGTGATAACGTCAATAATGAATGTTTGCACTATTCATCGCTAGATGGCGTTAACATTGTATTCTTCAAGTGTCAAATGTTACTACTGACCAACAGATGGCGTTATGTTACTAAAAAGTAGAATATAAATAATAGTTTAAAAAAACTAAAAAACACGTTTTATATAGAAAACCCAACTAAAACATAGAAAATAAATTTTTAAAAATTTGAATTAAGAATATTGTATATAAGAAAAAAATATTATTTATTGTAAAAAAAGCGTTTTAGTTGGGTTTTCTATATAAAACGTGTTTTTTAGTTTTTTTAAACTATTATTTATATTCTATTCTATTGCAAGGAATGGCGAGACGGGCATACCATCTGCCTGATTGAAAGCGATACGACCACGCATAGAAAGTAACAAAACCAAACCACACCATGAATTACAAAGCAATGCTTGACATTTCACTGTGCTCGCCATCCTGAGACATAAGATGTTAATTCGCAATATGTCCAGTAATTACTCTAGCTACAATAACATTCAAACTGAATCACAATAGTGCACTTACACGGCTGTTTTGTGGGAGAAATAGCCATGATTCAATAGAACAAAAAGATGAAATATTACCTAAACATAAAAATGCTTTATAATCTTCAAATACTCACTCAGGAGAAGGCATAAGTATTCCATCAAGGTCTTTATAATAAGTGATAGCGGTTGGGATGGCCACTCCAATGGCGAAGAGTAGGGACAGCACCACCGCTCTACTCCTGGTTGAGGAGCAGGCCACGCACACGATGACGCCCAGTAGGTACAGTTGAGTATCTGTGGCGAGGTACCTGGAATTATTGTGCAGGAACGGATTATAAAACCTTACAGTTGAAGATAGTAGACTGGGTGAAATAGCAAAAGTAGGATGAAAATAGTTCATGGCACCGGCCGGAATGAAGATAGGAAGACAGAAAGCAAAATGTAATAGGTCACGACTTTTTTTCCACGTAAAAAAAGAAAAATATAATTCCAAATTATACATTTAAAAGTTTACTTTTCAGGAGTATGAAAATAAAAACTATTTTTTAAAATAATTTCTATAGGGAATTATGAATTCAATCAAACGCTTTATTTTAATTACCAGGTGTAACGATGATATGACTTAGTAGTATCGGATAATTCCTTTGTTAATCTAGCCCTGAGCAAACTAAATATCTATCCAATAATTTAATTACCAAGTGTGTGCCATGCATTCGGAACCGGCTACGTAGTTGTTCACGTACAGTAGATGTAGCCACCAGGTTTGCTGACAATCTGCCACCTCGGTGCCAACCACTTTCTGAAATCAATTTACATTTATTTTGCGCATTCACATCATTTAGTAAGTTATGGAACCATTACTCGACCACGTGGAAAGTCCAGACGCAGGAGAGACGAATTAAGGCCTATTGGAAAGATTAGTCATATAAATCCCTTGCCAGATTTGTATAGAAAGTGGGAAAATAGGCATTTGCCATGCAGTGGTAAACGGACCAGACACGGCTACCAACATGCTTACGGCGCGCAGCGATCGCGGGTTCAATTAATCTCAGATGGGATCCGGATGCTGTGGGAAAATTCTTTTAAGGTCCAGAACAAAACGATTATTTCTCGATTACATCCGCGAATAAAGATTTTTGTTCCCGGCATAGAGGAAAATCGTCACAATTCTTGTGACCTTACCTACTACCCTACCTTACCTAGTACTTAGTACTTAATTTATACTTGGTACTTGGTATACAATTCATTACAATATTTGGCGGTCCGAGTTTCAACCCGTCGTGGTCCGCCTTTTACCGACCGTTGGTGTACAACAAGAGATATTTGTAGTATCGCCAGCATTGCACTTATCAGCTATCTACATCTTGATAGTTGTACTGCCTCGGTGGCGCAGTTGTATTACAATACGATTGCAATGCCGAGGTCTCGGGTTCGAATCCGGGTTGGGCGAAGTGATATTGGATTTTCTATTCATTATCAGCCCGGAGTCAAAAATTTGTGCCCGATAGGGCGATAGGCTCGTCCCTCGTCCTATCACATCATGGGTCGGAGCATATAACGCGAAATGTGGTCTTGGTAGGACTGCCTACCCTTTCTTAGAAAAAGGCGTGAATTTGTGTACATAAATGTATACATAAATATTATATTCACACAGTAGAAGCAATTTGTTTTTTCCTTGGCTATTGCTTTTCGTATGTATATTGCGCCTGTAAACAAGTAATAAACCCATTGCTATTTTACTACCATCAGGCGCAGTTGTATGTAAAAATACAGTGTCCGGTGGAATTGTACTGCTTTTATTATAATTTCGTGGTATATTATACATACTTGCCAAATAGGACCTCTTCCTAGGTGTCTGTACCATGTTGTTGCGAAGGCTAACACGACAGCGTACGTTGGAGTCAATCTGCAATCAAAATATTTGTTAGATTCTTTTATTTTAAATACTCATGACAAAATACCTACATGAAAACTTTCACAAATACACTATTTATGATGCCATAAATGGAAAGAAAAAAAATTGCTAGCACAATTAAAATAATTAATAATAAAAAAGTCAGGAAAAGATAAAGTATACACAATAATATAGACGATATTTAAATAACAAATATTATGCCTGCAATGGAGCCTCTCTTTCACCTGTCTGCTGCAGCACTGCATGGGCAATACTGCAACGCTGCTTTAAGTAAACTTGCATAATATATAAAAGCTTATTTACTGGTGGTAAATGATAGGTCTCTCATCTGTGAGAGGCCACCTGGGTAGATACCACTGCAATGTCTACTTCACCCGACAAACAACAGTGTAAATGTACTGTTGTGTTTCGGATTGAAGGACATTGTAGCCAGAGTAACTACTGGAAATATTGAGCCTTAACAACTTATGTCTCAGGATAGCGAGCGCAATGGAATGACAAGCCTTGCTTTGTAATTCAAGATTGTGTTTGATTTTGCTACTGTTTATGAGCGGTCGTATCGCTTACCATCAGGCGAATCACATGCTCGTCTCACCATTTATTGAAATTTAAAAAAAATACAGATACAAGCGAAAGGAGAATGAGAAGTCCAGTTTTATCCCAGGCGACAGATTTTTATAAAATAAAGCAATTATCGTCATATTTTACATTTTGTTCACATAGCCAAAAGCAAAAAAATATATTTTTAATTGACTTCAAGTTCATTTCTCCAAGAACTGATCCTGGGTCGCAATTATGTTTATATTTATTGAAAATATAAATTATGTTTCCCTACACAAAAAGTAGGTTTCATTTAGGGATACAAAACTTTGCACCGATATTAAATTTCATAGTAGAATGGGCATTCTTTTATGGTGCGGCTCAGGCCAGGCTCGGCCAGCCTCCATCAACGCCAGCGTGTTAACGGGGTGTTTGGTCTCGCTGGCCTTAAGTTTTTCATTGTTGATAGCTTGGAGTTGGTAGACGTTGGCCCAACCTCAGCAAACGTGTAAATGCACCATTAGCTTCACTCACCGCAACCACCTGATGATAATAGTTTTGATGATCACCAGCCCATTGAGATTGCGTTTCTCCGCGTACAGCTGCAGGTTGTACGCCAGCAAGAAGCCTGATATTATGAAGAACGTCTGCACTATCACCGTTCCGTTGAGTATGATGTGATATCCAAGGTTGTCGTACGACTGAAACATATTGACATCGACGAATGAATAATAACGTAGGAACTTACTTTACTGGTGGTAGGTCTCTCATATGTGAGAGGCCATCTGGGTTGGTACCACCACGGTGACTATTTCTCCCGTCAAATAGCAGTGTAAATGCATTGTTGTGTTTCGGATTGAAGGGCATTGAAGCCAGAGTAACTACTGGACATATTGAGACTTAACAACTTATGTCTCAGGATGGCGAGCGCAGTGGAATGCCAAGCATTGCTTTGTAATTCAAGGTGTTGTTTGGTTTTGCTACTGTTTATGAGCGGTCGTATCGCTAACCATCAGTTGAACGGCATGCTCGTCTAGCTATTCATCGCAATTAAAAAAAAATTCTGGGTTTTGATTTATTTCATTTATTACGCTTCTTATAAATATATAGCATTAACGCGGACTTAATGCTTGACTTCATTATCTGCCAGTCAATCTTTGGGTGGAGCAGAAAAAAAACATGGTAGGCACATAAAAAATAGTTCGAGTAAAATCATGAATATGAAATTGAATATAATTAATATTTAAATCAATAATACAAACATAGAATAATAATAAATACATATATTATATAAATTAAACACGATATAATAAATACACACTAGAGTGATTCTGCCCGATTCGAGTTTTAGTCCTTACTTTGAATATAAAACAGTTTAACTATTATTAAACATTGATATTCATTAACTAATGATATGTCCAATATAATAAAATGTGAAGAGAGTCCAATTCAATTCAGTTTTCATAGGAAAAACTGTTCCTAATATTTTGACAACAGCATGAAATCAGTGCATTTCATAATATGCCGTGTTATTGATGAAATACCCGTTGATGATCATCGAGTGGGCCATTATAATCAGGAACATCACTATCGTCCTGGAATTTAAAACATTTAGCATTATTAAAGACATACCTAAACTCCGGTCTCTTTGGGAAAGACAGAGATTATAGAACACAAAGTGCTACTGTCCATACCTGTACATGCCACTTTCGCTTCATCAATAATCGTAAATCATAGGTACTTACATGCTTTTCGGTTACAGTACCTGCTCTATCATTACTCTTTAAGCTTTTTTTACTGCAATGAATAAATCAAGAGTTCGTGACCGCCAGACTTTCGTCATTTTATAAGCTGAAAAGCTGAAAATCTAAAAGTTTGTCTTAAGGACATTATAAAAATTGCTATAATGAATTTTAAGCAGTATCGGTATCGGGACCTAAGATATTTTTTACCGATTCTTTGAATGGGTATTCTCCTTTGATAAGTTGCAATAACAGAACATGCTAGTGATTATAAATTACTTAATCGTCACTGTGTCAACTTACTTCAAACCATTTAGGGATTTGAGTCTTTTTAATCTCGGTTCAGGTCCGTCTGCCGCCGGGGCCACCAGTCTTCTCCAGTTACGACGAATTGAGAAGCATAACAGGAACCGTACACCTGGATGATGGCCTGGACAATGATATGTGTCATAAATTATCCTCATTATCCCTTGTTTTAATTAGGTGAAATAGCTCGCTCAAGTAAGTGTTATCTTGGTATGATAGACAAAATTGTAGATATAGCTTTACCTTTTGAGCCAATGTTAAAAAATCTATGTGAAATTGTGTCTAAAAGCTTTTTGTGTTATTCACAATCCTTCACTACCATTTGTAAAGAGGCCTGTTTAGGTTTTTTTAAATTCTTTATTGTACACCAAGAAAATACAAAAAATATATAAATTAATTTAAGATTTTCATAAAAAAGGAATAAGGGTAGACCGAATACATGAACACTGGTGGTAGGTCTCTCATATGTGAGAAACCGCCTGGGTAGGTACCACTGCAATGCCTTTTTTCTACCGCCAAACAGCACTGTAAATGCACAGTGCATATTCGGATTATAAAACATTGTAGCCAGAGCAACTACTGGACATATTGAGACTTAACATCTTATGTCTCAGGATGGCGAGTGCAGTGGAATCCCAATCATTGCTTTGTCATTCAAGGTGTGGTTTAGTTTTGCTGCTGTTTATGAGCGGTCGTATCGCTTACCATCAGGCGAATGGCATGCTAGTCTCGCCATTCATTGCAGAAAAAAAAGAATAATTTCATAAAGATTTTATTGTGAAAAAGTAAATCTATATGAAATAATGTACCATCTTTCTCCGGATTTGCAATGAAGTCGTAACAACTTCCTATTAAATTCAATAACAGCAGACACAGAATAATTCCAGCAACTGTGAAGTCTGTTGGTGTTATAAACCATTTAGTCTCCTCCCCATCGCAGTAGAACTTATCAGGGACTTTAGTTTTGAGCCCGTACTCCCTCCACATTGAGTCGTTGAGGCACGACTCAAGTTTGAGCCTTAAGTCCGTTGAGTTGGATGCTGTGCATGAAGATGTGACGCAGATGCCGTAAGTCAATTTGGAGTGATTGAAATGTTTCGAAGTTACTTCTGAATATTCCTGCAACAACGGTAGGTATCATCATCATCCATCCATCAGCCAAAGGAAGTCCACTGCTGAACATAGGCCTCCGCCATTGATTTCCATAGTAATCTATTGGAGGCAGGCTGCATCCAGTGACGTCCCGCGACCTTTACTAGGTCGTCTGACCACTTTGTGGGTGGACGTCCTACGCTGCGCTTACTGCTGGTATATTAAAATCAAAATCTTCAAGTTAAAATAAATATATAACACCCAACAGTCACATGCATAGCCCAGACGCCACATTATGATTGAGCCTTGTGCTGTGAGTTAGAGACTTTTCGGTCTCACAGACACCCAGACTCGAAGCAAATACCTTTGGATATTTGTCGCGGTGCGGGGATTTCACAGTCGGCGTCTAAGCAACTGCGCAACGGAAAATCGCAAGTCTAAAATATAGGCTGATAATATCATATAGCTTCTTAACTGGTTTTGTTTTATAAAAAAAACGTAATTTAAAAGCAAAATGTAAATTAATTATGTAAACTTAATGTAAAACTGCAAAGCACATGGAACTGTACTCGTACTCCTAAGACACCCAGATTCCACCTTGTATTTTCCATCCTACAATGTGATAGGGGGCGAGCCTATCGCCATATCGGGCACAAATTCTTGACTCCGGGCTAATGATGAACAGAAAAATCCAAAATCACTTTACCCGGCCCAGGATTCGAACCCGAGACCACAGCGTTGCAATCATACCCTAGTACAACAGCGCCACCAAGGCAGTCGATCTGTATAATTTTATGTCACATGTCCAAAGAATACAAAAGAAAATTAAATGTTACGGATAGTTTATGTGATAAGCGACCAGCATCGGACTTCTTCCCTTTATGAGAATAATAAACACATCATAAACTAGGAGCCATGCACATAATGTGATTTGTTTTTATTACCTATCCCACTCGGTAACCTGTACACCACCAATTTGCATGTTCTTTATTTTCAAACTAGCTGTACCCGCGACTTCGTCCGCGTGGAAATTAACAAAAACTTTATTTTTCTAAAATAAAATATTTTTTCTAAAATAAATGTAGCCTAAGTTACTCCTTATTATATCAGCTACCTGACAATAAAAGTCCCGTCAAAATCGGTACAGTCATTTCAGAGATTAGCCGGAACAGACAGACAGATAGACAATTTTTTTTAAATCATTTTCGTTATTGTTATCGTTTGTATAACGATATGTAGTTGGATACATTTTTTTTATTTTCACTTTACAAACAGACACTTCAATTTTATTTATATGTATAGATGTGTTTTAAATGTTGATGCCCTTTGAATTTTTTACCTGTACATTTCTGTACTTTAATATTCAGTTTAATTCGTTTGTTTTGTTTTGTATAAAATATGAAATTATAGGGCATTATTCAAATTATGCAAATGAGTTAATTTGATACATGTTTATAGTCAAAATCCAAGTATGTCCCGTACTTTTAAATTCAGTTTTATGTTGTATACGATAATAAATTATTTATATACCATTATTAAAATTATGCAAATTAGTTAACATGGTTATTATCAAAAACCATTAGCGTTTAAAAACTAAAAGGACTATAACAAAAAATGGTTCGGTGGGAAAACTGACATCCAACTCATTTTATACAAAATTTATTTTAATATTTTTCTTAAAGAGTACGCGTTGCAGGTAAATAATTTAATTTCGGTTTAAAAAGAACCTAATAAATAACATGAATACTCGATTCCTGACATATATTAAATTACACTGTCTGTCAGTTTGTTCGAAAAAACTCGAGAATATTTGGTCCATCGACAAATATATGGACAGGGCAGAAAGCGCGTAAAGTGTTCCCACGTAAGTGGTCCGCGCTCCAGTACATCCCTAGTGGTGCGTTACTGAAAGAACAATGGCAACTGTCCATACATTATTTTTATTGAAATTAAAATTAAACGTCTTAAGATGAAAAAAATCTCGTTAGCCTGAGGATTAATTTCTAATTCAACTAGTGTAATAATTGTTGTTAAAGAAACAGGGGAAAAATTGATATTCACATCAGAATTTTTGTGTTTATATACCTACGTCAAACTACGAGTAAAATGGCTGACCGTACTATGAAGTATTGTATTGTGAGGAATATCATTTTATAGTGAATTAAAAACGTAATAATACACCTGTTCTGTTAGTGGCTTGTGTTATTATTTATATTGGCTTAAAAATATATTTACATTTATCATTAATTAGAGTTGATCTGCCGCAGTCTCAGTTGACAGTTACCTTCAAGTCTCAACATATTTATTATGAATAAATCTAACCATTAAAACAAGATCGGTGATCATAACAAACATAGCATATCACACACAGAAAATATAAAAGTCCGTAAGAATGCATGGATCATACAACGCAATATCAGGTTCCTTATTTCTCAATTATTTTTGACTTCGTCCGGTTTAAATATTTATCAACAATTCATGGAACAGCAACGTCAAAAGTCTATCTTTTTTTTTACAAAATTATCTTTGTCAATAGTAGGCAGAGAATACCCTGTCTACAATCTCAATCGACTATTTGCTTTGATTATGAATCTTCTAACCAGACTCATTTCATATTCTGAATTTACTTCTTTTTTTAGGACAGATACAATATTATGTTTAGTAACTATTAAAACAAATAAAATATCAATTCAGCATAATTATTTATAAAATTAAAATAACTGACGAATTGCACGAGTTTGCGAATATTATATTGAAGAAAAAAGTTATCTCAAATATAATTACTTTGCTAGATGGCAAACTATTTTAGTCGAATAAATATAAAATGACAGCAGTCACAGCACTAAGCCAATAATAGTTTATAAATCCGGAATTACTCAAATGACTTGCCATTTTAAAGGTTTTTTTTCACCCGCTTTGTATAATTCATATCATTATTTGATAAATTGTACAATAATATTGGAAATCGTTTTGTATATATGCCACTTAAAGACGCTCAAATTAAGATCAATCAAAAAATCGCCATTGTTCTTTGTCGTCGCTTGCAATTTTGACAATGCTTGCTTGTATTATGACAGCAAGTTTAATAAACATGACAATAATATTATAATATAGTTTAGACAAAATCTATTAAAGTAAGTTAATTGAATATTTATTTTAATGCGATTTTCACGGTCATATTTTTGAAACTCCAAATGTACTGAAGGCCCTATCTTAGGTAATCCTTTTTATCTCTTTTTATCTCATTCCTCAATGTGAATAGGTTTTAGTAAACATTTAACTCCGAAGGATAACCTAGACTATAGGCAAAAACAATTTTTCTTTTTAATTAACTAGCGGCCCAGCCCAGCTTCGCCCGGGTGCATATAGATTTCTCTACAATAATATGCACGTATTATACATATAAACCTTCCTTTTGAATCACTCTATCTATTAAAAAAACCGCATCAAAATCCGTTGCGTAGTTTTAAACATTTAACCATACAAAGGGACATAAGGACAGAGAAAGCGACTTTGTTTTATACTATGTAGTGATGGGAATTTTCATATGTATACATAAATTTAGAAACGTCTAGAAAGTATATGTACAACATGAAAGAATATATAACGTGAAAATTGCGATGAACATATTTTTTTTCTTCATTTGCTTGCTGGTATATAAGCATAGTTATTTGTGACAAAAGTGATATAAAAACTTTCTCTTTATTCAACCTTTAATGGATGTGTTAAATACTTGACTGATAATATTATCATGAATATTTTTAGCCCGAAAAAACGAACAAATGCTGTACTTGACCTAGCCAACATCTGAACACAGTATACGGTTTTACAATTTAATATATCTATGTTAATAAAAACTTAACATTTTATAAGCATATATGTGGGAATAGTTCCGTTTTGGATCAAATTAAACAAATATCGATTGGATAATCTTAAATATAATTTCGTTTTTTATTTTCGTCTTTTTATTCACGTCTTCATCTTCCGTTCACAACGCCTTACAAAACCTTCCCTCTTATTCCGTCCTTCCGTATTTCAACATCTTAATCATTCATCCTCTGACTCTTTCCATCTTAAGTACTTTTATTAGTCATCTCTTTCACACAAACCGCGTTCCATACCAGTCATTCGTCTACTCCTCTTTCTTCATAACATTCAAATACATATACTGGGTATCTCAAGACTGCTACCGAAAACGAAGCCGGGTGGTAGTTTTAACGACTACAAACACAATGCAACAAAAAAATTTGGAAAGAAAAGCGTCAATTTTTTTTATTATTTTTTAAATATATCAATTTTTTGGTGGTAAATCCATAATTTTGCTAAAATAATAATCTAAACTATTTTATACCTTAGAGTCTTTATAAATAAAAGGGTATATACTATTATTTTAGGAAAAAAATGTATTTACTATCGAAATACGACCATAGGAAAAAAATACGAAAAAAATAGTCGTTTTTTTTTTGCAAAATTTTCCATTGCATTGTGTCTGAAGTTGCTTAAACTACCACCCGGCTTCGTTTTCGGTAGCAGTCTTGATATACCCTGTATATACATCGACTACATATAATATTAAAATAATAATGTGTCACGGTCGACTAAATCAAAATCATCCGAGTAAATCTGAGTTCAAACATTAGTACATTTATTAAATTGCTTTATGATTTAATGTTCTTTGAATAGGTAATTACGAAAAAGGTGCAAGATCTTATAAAATCGTTAATGTAGCTATTTATATACTAAGGAATATTTTTTACAAGCCCGGCGGATACTTGTGCAATTTATCTGATGAAGGTTTCATTTACTTAAGCTCATTTTAGTTTCTTTGATGTCATGTTTATTTTTGCACTAAGGTTTTTAATATGTTTATTTATTTCTTTAGGCTTGATTTATTCTTTCTTTAAGTGCGTGGTGGCCTGTTAGCAATCGGAATAGACGCGGCTGCGTGCTGGTAACATGTTCACGGTGGTTGCGGATTCGAATCCCTCTGACTTTTCGGAGTCAAGTGTGAATTGATAGTCAATCACCACGCACTAAAATGGTGAAGGAAAACATCGTGAAAAACTTCGTATTTTCCACCCAAACACAATGATGATAAAAAATTTAAAATAAATTATCGTTTTTTTTTTTGCGAATTTTTTATTACACTGTGTTTAAAGACCCTAAAACTACCTGGCGTTGTTTTCGATCGCAATCTGGATTTATACCCTGTATGTATAAAAGACTGCCGAAATGTTAAAAGAAAGTATATGTGTGTGTGCATATTGTAATGCGTTAATAAATAAATGACAAAAAATGTATCCCTAAAAGGGAAGCTACGAGTGACGCTAGGGCAACCTGAATCTACCGTCCTTATTTCTATGTGAAAATGATGTATATTCGAAATTTAAATACGTTGCGACATAAAACGGATGTTGACTTAATTTTTTATTTATTAATATCGAAAGGTGTTTTCCGCAAAAAAATAAGAGCACAAATAAGCGTGTGCTCTTATTTGATTTTAGTATGGTCCAAAAACATTATAAATTTTAAGTTAAAGGATTAAGGTTTATTGTTACTTAAAGTTGATTTAAGACTTCTTGCTACATCTCGTAGTTCGAAATTCAAATGTATAAGTATAAGCGACCTCAGCCACTTTTGGCGTGTGATTTTGTTCTAAACCCTGTTTCTATATATTTGACCGAAGATTGTACTCTCGGCCTACCAACAGAGGTATTGTAATCAATTTGACGGGCCAGCAATATGTAGTGAAAAGCCAGTGGTTTTATTTTATTATTTTTTGTACACCAAATAAATCTTTAACTAAAGGAATATTTAACATAGTACAAATGGCGGTCGTATCGCTCGAGGCAATTTCTTACCGACTACCATGGGATGGACAAAAGAGGGGAGAGTCTAAAGTTTTTAAAGTCTCTTAGATGTAGTATTTACCCGTATCATGTCCATCAGCGGCGAGGGTTCATCAGACACGAGGGTAAAGTCCACAGTGCAGTACATTCCACCAGGCTGGATGAAGCATTCGTCATACGGATCCATGCGGTACACCGGCGGCATCTTGGAGTACTCCGTGTCTAGAACATAATTTACGCATTTATACGGTATGATTTCAAAGCTGAGGTCTCGGGTTCGAATCCCGGGTCGGGTAAATTGATAATGGGGTTTTCTATTTATTATAAGCCCAGAGGTATCTATGCTCGATATGATGATAGGCTCGCCCCCTATCATATCGTGGGGCGGAAAGTATAAGGCAAAACGTGGGTGTACTGGTTGCACCTCTGGCAAAACGGCTTGAGTTTTTGTATATGGTTAATGACGTCTTAACCCTAATGCAAAGTTGAACAACCTTTGTCGCAGTACACGTCTTTCCTTATAATTTCCGTCTCAATAGGTACTAATGGTTGGGAATTAAAATATTCCACATATTTTATATACAATGAACTCTTGTCGGAAAACTTGCTGCGTCATTTTAAGGACTGTAAACATATTTTGTCTTAATATATCAGGGCCTTTTAATTTGAATACTGGTTGGTTGCGGGTAGAAATACTTCGGTCCAGTTATCAATTTTTTTTTACTTGATTCTAAGGCACATAAAAGGACATATGGTACATTTATTGTAGTAAACAAGTACTGTTACTAAAAAATTGTAATGTAAAATTGTAATGTCTATATTATCTATAACAATTTCCTTCTAATCCAAACACAAAAGTGCATTCACGCTGCTGTTTGGCGGGAGAAATAGACATTGCGGTGGTATCTATCCAGGTGACCTCACACGGATGAGAGATCTACCACCAGTAAGATTATTAACTAATGTTAGGTTTTAATCAAAAGATATTTGCAAAAGTACTGGCATACGCTGAATGGTTTGACATATAAAATGATTGTTTTTAGAATGACACACTTTGTTACGGATTTGGAAAAGTGGAGTTGCATAAATGTAATTGAAGGGATTTAGTTCTCCATTTAAGATTATGGTATTAATATTAAATCTATAGAAGTATGAATTAGTTCCACTCAATGTAATAAACTGGATTTTATAGTAAATATGTAAAAAAAGAGAAAGTGTAGGTAAGTATCGTATGGGTTTTATTATTTGTAGTCGATAGAATAGATCCCTGCCCAGAGTGTGTAGTTTTACACTAACCAACCTCATGTCAAGTAACCAAATTCAAATAGGCTAACAAACCGTATTCAAATAAAATCTAAGAATCTTAATATTTTGCGTGATGTGCAAGCAATGGAAAGCCTCTATAATATTAAAGAACCATTTTCATTTTTTACATAATTTATTTTATTACTAAGGGGTTAATAAAAACCGATTATAATTTTATAAGCAAAGATTTATTGCTTACCAAACATAAGAGGCAAAGCATATTTAATTAAAATAATAAAATTATTCTTTAAGAAGCTAAATATAACATTATCATATTTTGAATATTTATGTTCATTCTCGTTCTGAATAAGTAACTTTTATAAAATTAAGACCCAAATCAATTCGTCGCCAGAGTAACTACTAGACATATTGAGACTTAACATCTTATGTCTCAGGATGGCAAGCGCAGTGGATTACCAAACATTGCTTTGTAATTCAAGGTGTTGTTTGGTTATGCTACTGTTCATGAGCGGTCGTACCGCTTACCATCAGGCGAACGGCATGCTCGTCTCGCCATTCATTGAAATAAGAAATAAAAAACATTTTACTTTAATTGTACCCATCACCAATTTTCCCGGGAATATTTTCGTATTCGGCCGGATAGCGTTTACTTACGGGGCCCTACTATATTAATCCGAAACGAAGTTCGAAACTTCGGACGATCGAAGTTTTTTATACGATACGAATGTATTTACTCCGTTAAAGTTCGAATTTGTATAACGTACATCGTAACCAAAAGTCTATGGTTACGACCATAAACCAATAACGACCTTAAGTATATGTAGGTACATTCGTATCATATATAAACTTAGATCATCCGAAGTATCGAACTTCGTTTCGGATTAATATTGTAGGGCCCATGATAACGTACGTCCATTCTGGAATTAGCAATTTCAAATAATAAGCCTATAGTATGTAAATCTTAACTGCACTTGCAACATTATGACTATGCCCTTACTATTTCAAAAAGTATAAACATATATTCTGATGTATTTTGAACCTGTACATACTACGTATTAAAAAATAGAAACCGACTTCAAAACAAAACCACTAAAAACCAAAAAATAATATTTATTTTGATTTTTGATTTGTGCATGTTGATTAATTTGTTTAATGACTTGACTAGCCAACAAATCAAAATATATGCGTAACATATTGAAGGCGGTCCGCCAAGTACCAAACATGTAGGACCTATGCCTTATATTAGTTTAAATATCTATATGTTTGGTACTGGGCGACCCGCCTTCAATATGTTACGCATATATTTTGATTTGTTGGCTAGTCAAGTCATTAAACAAATTAATCAACATGCACAAGTTCCATGAAATAAATATTATTTTTTGGTTTTTAGTGGTTTTGTTTTGAAGTCGGTTTTAATTTTTTTATTTAAAATGTTAGTTATTTTTATCTTTTTAGTGTTGATAGGAATTAAAATGAAGAAGATTTGGTCCCCACAAGGAATATGTTCTTTCCGATGACAATGAAATCGCAAAAATCGGCTAAAAGCTGCCGAAGATATTAGAGTATTCACATGTTCATTATTTGGTCCCCCCCCCCCCCCCCCCCAACTCGCTTCGCCCCTACCCCCTTTTCCCTCCACCACTGTAGTTTAGCCTTTATATTGAACCCAATGCAAAAAGAACCATCGGAATCCTATTAAATTTTGAAGAGTTCTACTCTCCAGGTCCGGAAATGATCATCAGATCGTCATGTTGTGTTCCTGGGATTAACTTGTCAATACAGTCTTTCCAATGAAAAATAAATCACTAAAATCGGTTAAAAATGCCGAAGATATTAGAATTTACGTGTATTTTAATTTTATCGTTTTTTATCGTTTTAGTAGTATGTTTCCGGCTTTATACCAATTATCAACTACGTTTAGTGTTTACATTTGTATAAATTCATCTTAATGAGTAAAGAATTATACCTACATGGAGGCACAGGTCCACTAAAGCTCTACACACATACATAAACTCAGGCACAATTTTTCCCAAAAGGGGTAGGCAGATGTACTACTAGAACACCCATGTTTCATCTTGTGTGTTCAGTCCTATGATGCGATAGGAGAGTCTATTACCATATAGAACACAAATACCTGACCCCGGACTGTTAATGAATAGGAAAATCCACATCACTGCCCGACCCGGGATTTGATCCCGAGACCTCAGCTTTGTAAGCGTTTTTTTTTGTTGCAATTAATGGCGAGACGAACATGCCGTTCGCCTGATGGTAAGCGATACGACCGCTCAAAAGCAGTAGCAAAACTGAACAACACCTTGAATCACAAAGCAATGCTTGGTATTCCACTGTGCTCACCTTCCTGAGACATAAAATGTTAAGTCTCTATATATCCAGTAGTTATTCTGGCTACGATATCCTTCAATTCTAAACACAACAGTGTATTTACACTTCTGTTCGGTGGGAGAAATAGATATTGCGGTGGTACCTACCCAGGCGGCCTCTCACAAAATTATGAGAGACTTACCACCATCTATTTTAATTTCAGGATAGTCCAATATACAGCTTTTATAGGGAAAGATTCCAAATAAAAAAGAGGGTTTTCTATTGGAAAATATTAGGTACACAAGATTAGTTGTTAGTCAATCCACCACGCACTTTAACGGTGAAGGAAAACATCGTGAGGAAACCTGCATGCCATAGCAATTTGAAAAGAATTTCTGTGTTACGTAAAGTCCACCAACCCGCACTAGGCCAGCGTGGTGGACTATCTTAATCTTGATTGCAGAGGAGGCCCATTTCCCGCAGTAGGACGTATATGGGGCCCTACTATATTAATCCGAAACGAAGTTCGAAACTTCGGACGATCGAAGTTTTTTATACGATACAAATGTATCTACTCCGTTAAAGTTTGAATTTGTATAACGTACATCGTAACCATAAGTCTATGGTTACGACCATAAGTATATGTAGGTACATTCGTATCGTATATAAACTTCGATCATCTTAAGTTTCGAACTTCATTTCGGATTAATATAGTAGGGCCCATGATACAGTACAGTATAGTGCACAAGGTTATGTCTTTCTACTGGACATATTGAAACTTAAAATGTTATGTTTTAGCATGGTGGGCGCAGTGGAATGCCAAGCACTGCTATGTAATTCATGGACTTGGTTTTGTTACACTCTATGAGCGGTAGTATCGCTTACCATTTAATATATAGTTATTTAGTCTATGGCTTACCATCAGGCGAATGGCACACTCGTCTCGCTATTCATTGCAATAAAAAATCCTCAGATGATGACATAATTGTAAAGTAATTTCAATAAACTATAAAAGTGTAATGCCCGATCAGGACTAAGAAACAATGGAATCTTAGTTCACCACTTATCCTAGACCAGTAAATTAATTTTATTATTTATGGTGAGTTACAAACTTACCATTTAACTCATAAATAATAGCAGAACTCCTCCCAAACAGCACACATAGTAGAAATATCACGCGATTCATTTTGCCCGCACGCGACGTCGCGCGGTCGGCTGCCGTTCGACACTGCGACAACCGCGAATATTTCAAATAAAATTATTGTGTTGTTTAGAGATCCCCCAAGTAAAGTCTTGAACTAATTATGCTAATAAAACTGTCGGAAATGAACCATACTTACCAAAAGGAATAAAAATCATTGTAAAAAAATATTTAAGACTGGTATCGAATTAATTGCTTAAAGTGAAGTTTAGTCATATCGTTTAAAAGTGGTAGGTACTCACAATTTATATTTTTTTGAAAATATACTATAGTCTATTTTCATCAGAGATAATGTCGGATTCTAAATGTGAAATAATTTTTCAAATCGATTTAGGACTTTCAGGGCCTATTAGATGCAAACGAAAAATTAAATGATCAGGGAGAATGAGAAATGGCAGTGGCACGTGAAATATTTTGGTGGTAAAATGCATGGTCGAGTACTATCTTCAGATATACAGCTTTCTTCATGAGAGAGAATCAAATAATGTCAAAACTTTTACAGCCACATATACGGGCATAATTGTCTTAGTGTCATGTATAATTAAAATACTTTTTTGCTCTCTTGTACGTAACATTATTGTATATTTGTAGCTAGTGGTGGGAAATAAACATTTTTTTAAATAACAGACACCGACATAATGACAAATGCACCACACAATTATAATTCTTCAAATATTTCGACGCTTCCTACGTAAATTATCGAAACTGTAAATTCGCTACTTTACACCAATAACATTTGAAGTGGCAATTTATTTATTTTATTATGTTTATTTAATGAACTTTCTATTTTATTTGATTGAATACTTGACAATTGAAAGAAAAAAAGTAGCTAGACATTTTAATATAATTATATTAAATAATAAACATTTATCTCAACTTGCAATTGCAAAAATGCCATTTTTCAGTTTCGATGGTATACGTAGGGACCGTCGATTTATTTAATTACCAAATTCAATCAGAGATTCAAATGAAATGAATACCTATAAGGGCAAATTTGTATAGATCCTTAATGGACAAATGTTACTACAATTTAAAATATATGAATAATAATAATTGTAAACTTTGTTGTTTTCTGTTTTATTATAATTCAATTGTATTGTTATTTTTTAACACGCTTATGTTAACTCCTCCTGCATGTACGTACTATGTATGTATTATTATCTATATACAATATGAACATAAAACGTTGGATGCTTACACCAATTACTTATCATCAGATCCCTAGCTTTTTAGCCATAAAATGAATACTTTTCTTCGTTGTCCAAAAATTTTTTTTCGTTTTAAATGGGTCTGTTACTAAAGCGCGTTTTTTGTTTTTTGATGTATTGTTTATTATTTTAATTTCTTAATAGTGATTTGTAAATTCAAATACTTTATATCGAATACCAAGAAACCAATAAATAAATACACCCAACAGTTACATACATAGTCCTGATCCCACACTAAGGCCGAGTCTTGTGTCTGGGGTATCAGAAACTACGAGAGACAATGCAACACCATTTCACCTATGTGCCCCCAATAGAATGTTATAAATAAAAAAAAACGAAATATGCGACGGTTTGCTGTTCTGTTTTATTATTTTTACTAATTAGGTACTCAGGCAACATCCAGTATTTAAATATTATATATTTAAATATTATAAAGCTCCTTTCAAATAAAAAATCTCATAAAATTTATTTTCTGCCAAAGGAGTTGAAAATATGGTGCTAGACAAAAGTGGCGACAGTTTAGTAAAAAAATGTACAAATATATGTATTTTAAAACCATAACGAGTTACTTCGAAATTTTATTCAATTTCCTGTTTACTGATACAACAGGTTCCAAATAAGTAACGTAGGGAACATAATTATTTACCAATGAATATAATGGACGTAATATATTTAAAAAAAGTGGATAACCTTGGATAATTAATATTTAAAATCAATTAATTGATATGACGTTGTATCTATAGCAGGTTAAGCTCATCTTTGCCGAGTAAAAATATGCAGAAATCATGGCCAAGGATAGTGGACAGTACAGGGGATAACTCTTGGAAACGATACGAACTTCGAATGTTCGGACGTTCGACGTCCGAAGTAATATATAAATCTAATTCTTAAAAATACTATTCTCTATAATACTTATCATTTTCTCCGAACTTAGTCTATGGTGTGGTCTATGGTTACGACGTACGATAGAGTTTCTAACGTTTTGTGGAGTATCTAGGCACATTAGTGAAGTTTTACGTACGGCGTCCGAACATTCGAAGTTCATATCGTTTGATAGATTAACCTCCCAGTATTGGTTTCAAGCACGGTGGTGTCACTTAGAACAAACGACGGCGAACTATAATCATAACTTAACACCAGATGGCGAGAACTAGAAATCTTTTGGTTTTGCGGCTTTCTTCATTTTCCGTAAATTATATTTAACGCAGATGTTATTGGCCCTGAATTACTTCTAACAGCATTGATTAGGTATTTTAAAACTTTTATTTTTTATGAAGATGCTTTCGCATGCGGATATGAGAATTTTTATGTTCTCATTTCCATACATAATTTACTGGTAAATCTCTGATATGTGAGAGGCCGCCTGGGTAGGTACCACCGCAATATCTATTTATCCCGTCAAACAGCAGTGTAAATGCGCTGTTGTGTTTCGGATTGGAGGACATTGTAGCCAGAATAACTACTGGACATATTGAGACTTAACATCCCAAGTTTCAGGACGGCGAGCGCAGTGAAATGCCATGCAATTGCTGTATAATTCATGGTGTTTGGTTATTCTACTGTCCAAGAGCGATTGTATCGCTTACCATCAGTCGAATGACATGCAAGTCTCGCCATTCCTTGCCATAAAAAATAAATCAGATGATGAGTATAATTGCCAACCAGTGAACAATATCCATATTTCTCACGATCAGTTTGGATAAAACAAATGCATTGGATTTCTCATGGCATCTGGTGTTGTGCATAGCAGTGACTTTTTTGTGCCAGAAAAAAAATCTGTACAAAACTGAGACCTATGGTTACAACCTTAGAGTATTTATAATTTCACTGGTGGCAGGTCTCTCATATGTGAGAGGCCATCTGTGGGAACCACCGCAGTGTCTATTTCTCCCGTCAAACAGCAGTGTAAATGCACTGTTGAGTTTCGGATTGAAGGGCATTGTAGCCAGAGTAACTACTGGACTTATTGAGACTTAACATCTTATGTCTCCGGATGGCGAGCGCAGTGGAGGGCCAAGCATTGCTTTGTAGTTCAATGTGTTGTTTGGTTTTGCTACTGTTCATGAGCGGTCGTATCGCTTACCATCAGGCGAACGGCACACTCGTCTCGCTATTCATAGCAATAAAAAAAAATGTAAAGGGAGCGCTGTCATACATTGGCGTCTTCAAAAACGTGGATATTTTCTTGTTCGTAATGTGTACCGCTCCTATATAAGCGGAAATATAACTAATTAATTACTATCAAATTGCTATAAAATTCCTTTGATAACCGAAAATATATTCTGCTACTATCCTATTAAAACGAGTTTAAGTGGAATTAATTGGCCCTTAACTATTTATTTTTATTTTCCAAGTAATTCGTGCATGTTGGACCACCTGTCAACTATCAGTCAATAGGAGGACAGAAAAGGTAGCCCTGCATCACCATTTTACCTACGTTTTTGAACTACCAGCGCTTCCTCTATATTATAAATACTCTAAGGTTACAACTACAATAAATTGTGCAGTAAAATACATGTACGATATATGTCTGTATGAGCCCATATACGGCCCACTGGAGGGCACGGGCCGCCTTTACAATCAAAAGTACGCTTGAGAGTGGTAAGGCCATATAGTCCACAACGCTGGCTTAGTGCGGGTTGGCGGACTTAAATACCATAGAAAATTCTTACAAATCGCTATGGTATTCAGGTTTCCTCACGATGTTTTCATTCACCGATATAGTGTGTGGTGATTGACTCTCAAAACAACAACAACAGCATTGAAGCTCTGCGAGTCTCCGGGAATGTCTAACTTGTCTTTAAACCGCAACGAAATTAATCAGAAAGTGTAATTAATAGGAGGAGTTGGAAATAAAATATTGTCCACTTCCCTCCGTGCAAACATGTACAACTTAGCAAAAACGAGGATGGATTTAACGAAGGTGCTTCGATCTAATATGATATTTATATAAAATCAAATCAAGTGAAATATTTTTACTGTGGACATAGGTTTATTGTAGACATACATATGGCAACCCAATATACTACGACGTAAAATCTTTAAATACTTAAAATAATTTTATTTGTTGTTTAATGAACAAAAAGTTGATTTTAATATCAAGACAAGCTACAACTGTTATACGGAAGCGCACAAAAATAGAATATTTTTAATAGTTTTGTCACAAATTATCTAAAATAAATTAAAAATAACTTGGTTCTTGTTTTTTTTTATGATTACAAAGCGCATCAATGGCAAGCTCATCTCGCCATTCAAAACAATTTTAAAAAAATGTTAGGTATATATTTTTCGTTAGACATTTACTAGTCAATGGAGTCAGCTGAATGTACTACCTCAAGTTGACTAGAATGGCTGCTTCTTGAAAACTATCCGGGATAGGTCTCTATTCTTTTTATTGCTGGACGTCATATGGCAGGTTTCAATAGTATATCTATCTTTAACTAGAGATTTTAATTAGATATATTGATGCATTTTATGATTCAGTTCGCAATTATACAGATACATAGATATTACGCTGCATATATTGATAGATAGCTAGGCAAGATAAATGTCTTGTATATGTCTATGTTTGTTACATGAAGCATATAGTCGTATAGATCTAGTAATGATAGCTACCATCAACTCTCGTTAAAGATAGATAGGATATAGAGACCGGCCGATAGTCAATCTATCTTCTTATCTATCTTCCGTTACCGTTGCATCGTCTAGTTCTAGGACACCTGTATATACCAAGGTCACCATTCTAGTAACCTTGGTACCTACAACTCATACTCATACTCTACAGATTTACAATGTGTTAATTGTATAAAAATACGAATTTTAACATTTTTATTATTATTTTTATTGAAAGATAACATTGTGCAAAATCGTAAACAGAAAAAGAATTTTTAAAATCCGTTCCGTAAAAAATTAATAAAAAAGTTACACTTATTTCAAATTTGGTGGTAAGCGGAACGGAAAAGGTTGCAATTATCGCCCTCTTTTTTTTCAATTTTGATACTGTTTTAGATTTATATTTATTTATTTTATTTACATATACTTGATTGTACAAAAACATGTATGAAAAAAGAAATTATAAACTGATAAAATACTTAAAACTAAAAGCATGGTAACAATTGGCGGCCTTAACGCTTGCTGCGATCTATTCCAGGCAACCTTTGGATGGATTTGATTATTATAATATAGAATTTATGGGGCACACAGAGGATGAGATAAAAGAAAATAATACTAGATGTACATGTTATAAATGATTTAATACTGGGTATATAAAGAAAAGTGCGTGGTGGCCTGTTGGTAAACGGAATAGACGCGGCTGCCAACATATTCACGGTGATCGCGGGTTTGAATCCCAGGGCACACCTCTGACTTTTCGGAGTCATGTGTGTATTGATAGTCAATCACCACGCACTAAAAACGGTGTAGGAAAACATCGTGAGGAAACCTGCATACCGTAGCGGTTTATAAGAATTTCTATGGTATGTAAGTCCGCCAACCCGCACTAGGCCAGCGTGGTAGACTATATGGCCTAACCACTCTCAATCGTACTGTCGATTGTAGAGTAGGCCCGTGCCCTGCAGTGGGACGTATATGGGCTGATACAGATACAGATTCTACCAACAAAGATTAATCTTCGTAATATTAACATCAATTGTCATACCTAAATTATTTTGTATAAACTTTATATTTTTTTATTGCTATGAATGGCAAGATGAGCATGTCATCCGTCTGATGGCAACCGATACGACAGCTCATGGACAGAAGTTAAACCAAACAACACCATGAATTACAAACCAATACTTGGCATTCTACTACGCTTGCAATCCTGAGACATCACTACATAGTATAAAACAAAGTCGCTTTCTCTGTCCCTATATCACTTTGTATGCTTAAATCTTTAAAGCTGTTGGTAGAATATCTTAAGTTATATTACTCAAAAAGTGTAGGCATTTATTGTGATTTGACCTACAAAAGATTGTTATATTAAAGTCAAATAAGGCACGAAAAATGAATTGAAAAATTGATTTCAGCATTTAGCGAGAAGAGAAGAAAGAAAGAAATGAAAATAAATATATTTCGTCTACGATTTTTTGTCGCTGAAAGCGCTGTTGTCAAAATAATGATAGTTTTTATTATTTAAACAATGAGTTATTGTTTTTTATTGCAATGAATAGTGAGACGAGCATCCCGTTCGCCTGATGGTAAGCGTAGCAAAACCAAACAACAAATGCTTGAATTACAAAGCAATGCTTGGCATTCCATTGCGCTCGCCATCCTGAGACATAAAATGTTAAGTCTCAATATGTCCAGTAGTTACTCTGGCTACAATGCCCTTCAATCCGAAACACAACAGTGCATTTACACTGATGTTTGACGGGAGAAATAGACATTACCCAGATGGCCTCTTACATATGGGAGCACTATATATTTTTTAATTTTATAGTTCCAAACTTCGCGACACGCAAATTGATTTTAGATTACCTGCAGCTCTGGAGGGTTACCCTATAATTCGACACGACGACGGCGCGGACGGCGTAAGTAAAATTGTACGAATGTGTCTAGGTAATTTATAAAATGTTTTAATCCTCTATCGTACTTCGCAACCATAAACTAAGCTTGGAGCGAATGGGAAGTGTCATAGAGAATAGTATTGATTTTTAGAAATGCAAAACATAACTTACTCCAGACGTTGAACATTCGTACTTCGTTTGGGAGAATAGAGTCACCACCTTGAGTCGATATCACACATGTCAGTAGCCTCGTAAGCCAATACGAAATATTTTCACGCTCTCTTAACATGATCGTCATCAAAATTATGACTGACCAGTAAATAATTAATGCCTTCATACAATCTCAATTATGATACCAAAGATTCTCAGACATCATCGCAGAATTAATTTTGACAATATTTTATTGCTAATCAACGCGCTATTTTTGGTGATGTTGCATCATAATATTATTATTGCTAAAAATGACTGTCACAGCACAATTAATATAAATAAAGAAAATATGCGAATGTCAATGAAATAAATATCATAGCGTTCAAGGTCGGTCAATGTAAATTATTATATACTTATAATAACTGACACTATGCGATTAGAGATCAGACAGACAGTAAAAATCAATTAATAGCCGTTCTCAATAATCTATCTGTCTTTAACTAGGGATTTCATTAGATATTTCGATGCATTTTACGTTTCAGTCACCAAAGATACAATAATATAGATATGGTGCATATGTTTATAGATACCTAGGAATGATAAATATATATGTCTATCTTTGTTTAATAAAGTGTAGCATTGAACCGACATAATAATGGTAGCCAGTTTAACCTCTAGTTAAAGATAGATAGGATATAGAGAACGGCCGTAAGTCTCCTTTCGTCAACTGATATCCAGGATTATCTGTAAAACACCAGCAACTTCACAGGAGGTAGAATAACAAACTGTGTTCTGCGACTTTTTGGTAATTTGGTAAAGTCAGCCTTTATAGGTACAATATTTTATCATCATCATCATCATCATCTCAGCCACAGGAAGTCCACGGCTGAACATAGGCCTCCCCAAAGAATCTTCACATAAACCTAATAGAAGCGGCCTGCATCCAGCGACTTCCTGCAACCTTAGCCAGGTCGTCCGTCCACCTTGTAGGCGGGCGTCTGACACTTCGCTTGTCTGTGCGTGGCCTCCACTCTAGGACCTTTCGGCCCCAAGGCAATCAGTTTTGCGCGCTATGTACCCGGCCCACTGCCACTTCAAGTTGCTAATCCTATGGGCTATGTTGCTAACCCTTGGTCTCCTACGGATCTCCTCATTTCTGATTCGATCACGTAGGGGAATACCGAGAATAGCCGACTCCAAAATGCGTTGAGTGAAAATGAAATGAAAATACTTTAGAAAGAAAGAATTGATTGTTTCACAGTGACAAAGATATACAGACAAAGAAGGTCACACATGTAAAATACAAACACTTAAAATACTTATCACAGCGCCAACAATGGACCTCGCATTCAGCTAAATGCTTCGGTAATGCGTAAGCTGCACCGCAGCGCTGACATTCAATGCGAGCTCCAAGTGACGTTCGAATGCTCAGTCGTTAGTCTAACTTGTAACCAATAAAAACATTAAGAAATTAAAATAATAATAATTGTGAAATGTGGCAGAATAACAAAATTAAAAAAAATAACTGAAACAAAATACAAACACAAAATTAAACTGTCCTCAATTTTAGGTATGCATTTGTGTATTATAAATGTACCCATGTAGGTCTCTCATAATAGACTAGTGTCATCAATTTTAAATAGTGTTTATATCGAAAGGTTACGTTACGCATAATCCTAACACGGAAGAATTTTTATAATCCGAATAGTATTAAACAAGTTACAAAAATATAAAATTCGGTAGCAGTGATAAAAAAGGATGCAATATGCACGACGTGACGTCACCTTCCGTAAGGTGCATACGTGTGAAAGAGAAAACGAGTGTCCCCACCGCACTATTAAAAATAATAATGAACATCTCAGTAGCTTTACATCAAATTTGGATGCTATTTTCAAATTCATGTTTATTTTAAGCAATACTATTTTGGAACTTTTGCATACTGCTCAAAAAGTAATTCTAGCGTTGCTCTTTTCAAAACAAGTTTCCAATACAGTAATTATACAGAAAGCGCAGCTTAGTTGAATTCAGAGCAGTTCATAAATAATTTATAACAATAATATTGATTTAATTATTTTGTACGGCTAATCGGACAAACCAATTCACACAATTAGTATCTACCCGTTCACGAGTATGACGCATGTGCCAGCTATCGGCTTCCTCAACCATGTTACAGGGAAGCGTACGACTCGGCATCCCCGTAACCTTGTAAAAGGCCACGTTTCAGTGCCGTAAGTCATCACTGGTATCACACAACAGTGGAAGAGTTTCGTGTTTAGGCACTGAGGAATATTTGACGAGAAGACGTGATGTAGTTTCCCGATAGCTGCCCATCCGAGTTGGATTCAGCCGTTGACCTCTCTCTCGAAGGTGCACCTGCATAACCGGACTACATGACCAAAAAAACATATTCGTTTACAACTTCGATAGGGGAGTTTCCAACCGCTATCGAGGCAAAGCAAAAAAATATTAAATTATTTTTTTCCGCCTGAATGTTGTTATCTCTGCATGGCAAGGATCATTCGCAAACCGGAGGATGATGTTATAAACAAAAACAAACAAAAATAACGTCATTTGAGAACCTCCACCTTTTTATAGTCGTTTAAAATAAAACAAAAGTATATATTTTAAAAAATTAAATAACCAACTTCAAAGTGCCACATTTTGTTATAATACGTACATACATTTATACTTAAACTATACATATATTTATACTTAGCCATGTTTTCCGACAAAAAATAATTATCAAAATCGGTTTCTAATTGCCGGCGCAATCGCGTTACAAACATACAATAAAAATCAGTCAAATTGTTCTTTTGAAGTCGGTCAAAAATAAATAACTCTCACCAAAAACATTTTTTTGTAAAATGTTGCCAAGACATTACGAGTCATATGGTCTCGCCATGTGACTCGTAATGTCGAAAAGTATTAACCTCATGTAGGGCCAAGTTTCTTACTCCTCGCGCCCTAACTCTACAAGGCCTAACTTCACAAACTCTATACCTTAGTTAAAACAAATCTTTTTCAGCTTTCAAATAAATCTTTAATTTAAATTTTCTAGGGCAATAGGAAGTACGCTAAAAATTTCGATGATCATCAGAGAGGCAATGACGAAATCAGGGCTTTTTAGATACCAATGAATTTTTAGGTATAATTCAATAAAACCTTTGTTCAATAAGTCTGCCAGTAACAACATATCGCGAGAATATTATTTTTTCTAGTATAACCCAAGTTATGAGGGTTAAAAAAAGACTAAGCGCTTCAAGAAAAGGTAGATGCGCTTCGCTTGGCTCGTCTTGGCGGGGCACTACCTACGGTACCGATATGTAAGTCAACACGATGGAAAATAATCTCAATGAACAACCACGTTAAATTACAACCTTTTGTACAGTCTCCACAATGAATGAAAATATTATGACGTCACTTTTGCATTACCTGCTATTGACTTTGGTCTTTTTTATACCTGCTCGAGAATGTTACCACCAGTGGCGTAACAATAGGGTGGCAGAGTGCGCAAAATGCCACGGGCTCCAGCCTCGACCCGAGAGGCAGTAAGCGGAAAAAGAACCTAACTTATCTATTACCGACAAAAGTAATAAGTCTACGAGAAAGAATAAAACTCACGCGTTGACAGGATACCTCAAAATATCCCGACTCTTGATGATGAACGATGCATAGAATTCTTTGATTCTTCTTCATGGCGGGGACGGGTGTAGTTGTACTGGCCTGCTGTAGTACGTATCGGTGAGCGACCGACACGTGCCGAATTTTTTTTATTTTTATTATCAACAAGGTTACCAGCTTGACGGAATTTCAATATATTTTTGGGATGAAATATGACGTATGTTAATAAATTGTGCAATAGATTGTGCTTTTCATTCTGAGAAAACTAGTTTTAGTTTTGTAGTAGGTATACTAAAAATAACTTTGTATATTTATCAAGCTATAGATAGAAGATACAGCTAAGTTATTGTCATGACTTAGAAGGATAGACAGGCTCGTCCGTGGTGGTACCACTGTCTCACAGGAGATCAACGTTAAGTTACAGTTTTACCGTCGTGTTTCACTGTGAGTGAGATTGCTGGATGCCTCATATCCATTGGGCAATTCCACTTCTCATTCTTTTTCCTTCCCGCTCCCCTCCTCATTTGGTAGGTCGACAACACATCAAGGATCCAAACGTTGTGGATGTTTATGGGCGGCAGTGATTACTTACCAGAAGGTGACCTGTTAGTTGGTTTGCCGGGCCTATTGTATAAAACAAACACTTATTAGTATTCCTTTCGTCATGACGGGATAAAACGAGCATACGCCGAAACTTCATCCTGCTAGGGCTAAAGGTTGCTGGCGTGATCGTGTGCGGAAAGATCAAATGTAAATGACAGAAGTCACGTGACTGTCAAATGTAATTTCCATACATTTGATCTTTCCTCAGGCGTTCACGCCAACAGAAAAGTGACATTTGTCTAAGGGCCCTGGTTATGAAAAAGGGAGCTCAACAACATTTCAAGCCTTAAAAAAGATGATTAAAAAACAAATTACAACAAAATATATTTATTTATATTAAAATTACTCCTATAAATCTACATTCCACTATTTATCAATGCTATGACACTTGAATTTGAGAGTAATGGAGGACTGCGAATCTTCTTTCACACATTCGATATTTGCGTTTCTATTGACACTGGAGGTCTTCGGGACGTAGAATATTTTGGCCAGCTTCCAGAATGGCTGTTCCACGAAGATGTATAATGGTATCGCTGCCAGGAACGAAATCATGATAAACGACAGTGTCTCGATGATCTGAAAATATAAATAAATACACCCAACAGTTACATACAAAGTCTTGACCCCAAACTAAGATCGAGCCTTGTGTCGTGGGTATCAGGAACTACGAGAGACTTTTCGGTCTCGCAAACACTCAGATCCGAGACAAATACTCGTGGGCCACACTAACATTTGTCTCGGTGCAAGGATCGAACCCGCGACATCCAGTTTCTCATCTGGCGTCAAACCAACTGCGCTACCGAGGCTGTCAACTATAATATCAGTATATAATACACAATTACTAATTCCTTTGACAGCCCTTTATGACGCATCTGGTTAGACGCCAACTGTGAAACGAGAGGCCGCGGGTTCGATCCCCGCGCCGAGATGTTCGTGAACCACAAGTATTTATTCCGACTCTGGGTGTTTGTGGGACCAAAGTCTCTCGTAGTTCCTGATGCCCACGACACAAGAAAGAAAGAAGAAAGAAAGAAAGAAGAAACGCGCGACACTGACAGAAAGTGTCAATTAACAATTATACCGGGCTGCATAGACACATCTTCCCGCTACGGCGGAAGAACCCAGGATTATAGGCAAATGGGAATACATGTAAATACATACATGACTGTTCCTTTAATTGATTGCTGCGTTTTTTTTTTATTTCACTCATTATCATTTTAGTAGTTTATGTGTGCTTTATTGTGTCTACCTTTTATTGTTTAAATTGTTGATTTAGTTTATAAGTGAAAACTTGTTTTTGGAATTTTATCATTTAAGTATTTAAATTACTTATGGCTCTGTTTATTTTCCTTACATAATAAAAATAAAATAAAAGGTACTGGCAAACTATTCCGCAGTTTATTTGACAATAAACCACCCAAACGATAAAACAAATACCGTGAGGAAATCTGCATACCCTCATTGGTACCATAGACATTTTTATAGCTTTTTTATGGTGATCGTGGTGTGTAAGTCCGCCAACCCGCACTAGGCCAGCGTGGTGGACTATATGGCCTAACCACTCTCAATCGTACTCTCGATTGTAGAGTAGGCCCGTGCCCTGCATTGGGACGTATATGGGCTGATACAGACAGGGGATCTGAAATCAACCACTGTGGCGAGCTGCAGCCTTTAGCCTAAAGATCATGGAAATTCTATTAGTGCGGCGAATATTGCAATTTAAAATAAAAATTTTAAAAATATATTTTATCGCATTATATTTAAGACCTATGATTTCTTAATAAAGAAAACAAGTATTTATACTCGTATTCTAATAGTACTAAAATGTCCAATTTAATAAAATGTGAAGCGACAAAACTGATCCTGATATTTTGGGAACAGCATCACAACGCATTCGGCCGCCAAATGATCGTAGACGATATTAAAATATTGTATGCAATACAATAATGCTGTGAATATAATAATATGAGCATGTAAAGGACACTGCAATACAAGTTTTTAGGATTCCCTACCTAAAAGGTAAAAACGGGACCCTATTTCCAAGCCTCCCCTGGCTGTCTGTCTGTCACCAGGCTATATCTCATAAACCGTGATAGTCAGAAAGCTAAAATTTTCACAAAATATGTAAGTATTTCCGTTGCCGGTATAACAACAAATATTAAAAATTAAAAAATGCAAACATTAAGGGGCGTCCCCATACAATAAACGTGTTGTTTTCGTATTTTTATGCTTAATATTAATAACGGTTACAGGTAGACGCTTAAAATGTGGACAGAATATTTAGTTGTGTATTACCTTTCAAAATAAATAACTAAATACAAATAAAGTAAATATTAAAGGGAAGCTCCCATACAACAAACGTATTTTTAAGCAAATTGTCACTTGATATTAATAAACAGGAACAAACTTGATTTTTACGGTTTCTTTTATTGATGTTGGTACGGAACCCTTCGTACGCGAGTCAGTCATACACTTGGCTAGTTTTTTTTGTTCACACCCATCACAGTGTAATATTAATTAAATTATTTCAACTCCATCTCACCTGGTTAATTAAACTGACGTGTGTGAGCCTAGTGGTTGCCCCTATAAGCAACTCAATTAAAGTGAGATGCAGTAGAAAGGCGCTGTAAGCCAGGCGACCCGGCACCAACCACGCTCCCCACTCGCAAAAACTACGGACTAAACCTGCACAAAATAATTAACATTTATACACATTTCAATAATGGTGGTAGGTCTCGTATATGTGAGAGGCCGCCAGGGTAGGTATCACCGCAAGGTCTATTCCTCCTGCCAGCCTGCTTTCTGCCAAACAGCAGTGTAAATGCACTATTGTGTTTCGGATTGAAGGAAATTGTAGCCAGAGTAACTACTGGACATACTGCGATTTTTTTATTGCAAGTAATAATGGCATGCTATTCGCCTGATGGTAAACGATACGACCGCTGACGGAGAGTAAAAAAACCAAACACAGTGAATTACAAAGCAATGCTTGGCATTCCACTGCGCTCGCCATCCCGAGACATAAGATATTAAGTATCATTATGTTCAGTTACTCTGGCTACCACATTACTTTACATTGTTCTGTGGTCAAATAAAAATATTGCCCAGACCAGACACTCAGTAAAATATAATAACAAATCAATTATAAATGCCAGAAAGAAAATAGAACATATTTATTTAAATGTCACTACATAGTATAAAACAAAGTAGTTTTCTCTGTCCCTATGTCCCTTTGTATGCTTAAATCTTTAAAACTTCGCAACGGATTTTGATGCGGTTTTTTTAATAGATAGAGTGATTCAAGAGGAAGGTTTATATGTATAATATCTACATATTATTGTACAGAAATCTATTTGTACCCGGGCGAAGCTTTGCCGGGCCGCTAGTATATAATAATTACACGCAAAGAGCCACAAGCCAAGATGAGTGGAAACATACATAAAACAAAATGACTTACTTTCCATCTTAAATATCATTCCCACAATAACCAACGCTGCGATAATACAGAAAATTGGCTTAACGAGGCTTCCGTACACGGCTCGAAATAGCAAGGAAACTCTGGGCCCGTCTTGATAAAACACACTTCCAGACAGTAACAGGCCAAAACCAAGCGGAAAAAGAAGCCAGTAGAAGATGCGGTATTTCTGAAAAAAAATAATACATAAATCACGCCTTTATTTTTAAGAAGGTGTAGGCAAAGGTGCCATGACACTAACATTTCGCCTTGCATGTTCCGTCCCACAAAGTGATAGGGAGCAAGCTTATTGCCATCTGTATCAGCCCATATACGTCCCAATACAGGGCAAGGGCCTCTTCTACAATCGACAATACGATTCATTGACTTTTAATACACACATGACTCTGAAAAGTCAGAGGTGTTTCCTGGGATTCGAACCCGCGACCACCGTGAACATGTTGGCAGCCACGTCTGGTCCGTTTACCAACAGTATTGCCATATCGGGCACAAATTACTGATTCTGGGCTGATAATGAATACAAAGATCCAATATCATTTTGCCCGACTCGGGATTCGAACCAGGGAGTCGGGACTTCAGCTTTGTTATGTTCAGGCCTGCAAAAAATAAAATAAGTTTTTTTTAAATTTGACGAGATCTTTTGAAAAAGATTTCTAATTAATCCTCACTCTATAGTTCTGGATGTCGAAGTTGATATCCTGAAGATAGTAGACGAAGTAGCCTGTACTCAGCCCCATCACGAACCCAAACAGGTTGTTATGGGTTCTCTTGTACAGGTTGTCGAAGGTCATGTCGTTCACATAGAAGTTGTTGGCAGCTCTGAAAAGAACACTGGCTTCAGAGAAGAATTTGATATTATAATACCTATATGAAGTGCAAAAAATCGCATGAGCTAAAACAGTGGCAGGATACCACTGAACGTATTGTAGTTCCAACTGGTCGGTATGAAAATTATTAAAAGATAATAGATTGACATCCTGTGATTCATGTTAATTACAGAGTCCTAAGATCGTCCTAAATCGGAAGATAAATAATAAAAAAAATCCCCCGCGCCCTACCAATGTTAAAAAAGACATCCTCAAACCTAAAGCATATTAGACACTCACGTAGGAGTACTCATAACGATAGCGTCTAAATCCTGTGTATAAATTTGGACTGCAGGTAGAATTAAGCCAATGGTTGCCAGCGTTGACAGCACTATCACCCTTGCCCTGGTCGTCTTGCAAGCTATGGCGACAATAACGCCCAGGATGTACAGCTGCATGTCCGCAGCTAAGTACCTGAAAGCAAGCCGTCATTAATATCACCTCTTATTATTTTCTACAGTAACAGATAATCCAATGCTCATCATAAGCCTCCCACAAGGATTACTATAGAACCTGTTGACACCGGTCTCCATTCAGTGATTTTTTCAGTCTTAATAGGGTTGCCTGTCCACCTAACTGTCATAAGTATGAGATAATAATTTGCCTGGTAATGCAAATCGCGTGTGACCTCACTTACCTTTCTACAGCCTATTTTGCTAACCACTAGTTTTTGAGTACTCTATTTTATAATTCTTTTGCAACTTCTTTCTAGGCTTATCCAAGTTGTCTACCACATAAAAGCACTGTAGACTAAGTAATAAATAAATAACACCCAACAGTCAAATACACAGTCCTGGCCCACACTAAGATGGAGTCTTGGGTCGTGGGTATCAGGAACTACGAGAGACTTTTCGATCTTAAACTTACCAAGACTGCTGTAGACACTTATAGCCATCGACATAATTATTGATATAGAACAAATGCTGCCACCAATGTCGCTGGCAGTCGTAGGTCTCGTCACTAACCGCTATCTGTAAAATAAGAAATATATAGTTAGCTATACCAATAGGTCAAAATAATGGACGTAATGGAAGAAAGTTTTGTGTTTAGAATTTGTGCTGTACCATGATTTAGAATGGGAAATCTAATAAGTTACTGCTTCCTTTCTACTAGAAGGGAAACGGGTACAGAACTAGGCCCAACAAAATAATAAATAATCCCAATTCACCTAACAGTCACATACATTATATATAGTCACACATATGATCTTTGATAGGAGATAATTTGCGGAATATTAACATCTCCTTTTCACAAGATCTTTGTATTCCTAGTTTTCAAAAATTTGTAATGGAAAATGTGTAAATGCGATACCTATCTATTAGTGCTTATATTAAGTAACCCGAAGAATAACTTGTACTCACATGCCAAACCGGTCCAGAACTAACTAATCTTGCCCAAGTGGACGCAAAACCTATAACTACAGCGTACGCTGGTGTTAACCTGAAACATACAATATATGACAAAGAAGTCCGGAAACATACTACTGAAACGCCACGCGACCTGATCCGACGCGACAAGTGTTTAATCAAATCAATTAGTTGTATTTGCTATGACCAGAAGCACACTAAGAACACGTGATGCTGCGTTTCGTGGCGTGTTTGTAGTCATAACCCCATAGTCGTAATCGTAGTCCTTTGCAGATGCAACAACTTGAGAAACAACAATCCCTTGTCAGTAGATATTTATCTTCGATATATCTAGATACTCATTATGTTTTACTACTTTAGATATGATGATGATCACCTCATCCATCTCAAAACCAAGGCCTTGAGGAACAAACTCCACCGGATCTCGTTCTTCTCAGCGTATATTCTCATGTTGTATGTTATGAGAAACCCTGAGATGATGAAGAAACTCTGAATTACCGTGGGTCCGTTTAAGAATATATGATTCTCGACGTTGTAGTACATCTGCAAAGAGAGTTAATATGGTGTTAAAAAAGGACGTACAAGCTAGTGAAATTACTGGACTTTAATGAGTTAATAACTTATGTGTCGTAGTTAAAAGTTATCGGAGTACATAGTGCAACGCCATGAATACTGTTAATAGGTGAACGAACAGCTCATCACATTATTTTTTTTACCAGGCCGCCCAGATAGGTACCATCGAAATGTGTATTTTAATCAGCCAGAATAACTACGGAACGGAAGAAGGAAAGAGAGGCATTTGCCCTGCATTGTGACAGTAAAGGCTAGTGAAAAAAAAGGTAATCAACAAATAGTTCTAATGTCTTTTGACGTCATTTGAGAAAATCAACGAACCATGATTATTTCTTTTATAAGATTTTCTTCTATTATAATTGTGAAAATGATTGCTTACATTCTCCACGGAGAAAGTGTTGTCGATGTACACCAAAAACGATATGAGCCCATGAGTCATCACCACCAGTATTGCTGTCGAGGCTCTGCAAAATAAAATTAATCCACACGACAGTCACATACATAGTCTTGACCAAGGTATAAGTCTTGTATCAGCAAAATATGAGTGACTTTTCGGTCTCACATATACCCTTATCCTTAATATCCTTCATTGTCTTGTAGACTCATCTTTTTTATCTAAGAAGAAAGAAGAAATGTCACGTCTCTGAGGGAGATTCATGTGTCCTTTCATCACAGCACTAACACGCTCCCAAGGTATAATATTATAACTCACTGGAACTCGTAAAAGACTACACACATCTGTTTTACGAAACTGTAACTCTAAGGTTAGGGTAAAATAATTCTTTGGGTTTAAGTTTTGGAAAAAAACCTTTACTTTTACATAATTACGAGTTTAGATTGCATGTGTGACAGTTAGATCTATCTACATACATGTTTTTTGACTTAAAATATAGAAGTAATTTTAAAGTTACCTAGGTATTTCGTCACACCTACCGAATCATATGAAATGATTTCAACCTCTTGAGCCTCGGATCCATGTCAGGCGGTGGAGGCGCCGACATTCCTTGCCAATTACGTACTATCGAGAAACTTATCAAAGCTTTTTGACCTGAAAAGTAAAAAACCTAAAATAATTAATTCCTTATTTCTTGAATATACCCTCCTTGGTATCCCAAATTTTCTTAGATGTAAGCATATACTTGCGAGAGGCATCATTCGTACATTCAGAAACCATAAAAAATCTGTTGAGCAGCTTACTCGATCTTAGAATCTTAGAATATATAAGTGCGTGGTGGCCTGTTGGCAAACGGACTAGACGTGGCTGCCAACATGTTCACGGTGGTCACAGGTTCAAATCCCAGGGCACACCTCTGACTTTTCGGAGTCATGTGTGTATTGATAGCCAAACACCACGCACTAAAACGATGAAGGAAAACATCGTGAGGAAACCTGCATACCATAGCGGCTTATAAGAATTTCTATGGTATGTACGTCCGCCAACCCGCACTAGGCCAGCGTGGTGGATTATATGGCCTAACCACTCTCAATCGTACTGTCGATTGTAGAGTAGGCCCGTGCCCTGTAGTGGGACGTATATGGGCTGATACAGATACAGATACAGAATATACACCAACATATTTTTTTTCTTGTCATAAATGGCAAGAGGAGCTTGCCGTCCGCCTGATGGTAAGCGATACGACTGCAATGAACAGTAGCAAAACAAAACACCTTGAATTACAAATTAATGCTTGGTACTCCACTTTGCTCGCCATCCTGAGACGTAAGTCTCAATATGTACAGTAGTTAATTATTAGTTAGTTATTTCTTGGTTAATCATTAAAAGGAGCTATTAAAACAAATTTACTTACTAAAGCCAGTTTTATCAGAAGCGCTGTACCTATCATACACAGTACCAATTATATTCAGCAACATAATTGCTGCAACAACACCAGCAAACACATAATCTCCAATATTTACATCGGTTTTATCGTTCGGAGTGAAGCATTGGATTCTACCGACTTTGGATTTCAGTTCGTAGTCTTTCCATAGAGAGTCGTTGAGGCAGGCCTCTGCTGATTCTTTTATATTAGTGTTGTTATATTTCTTGCAGGTTTTAGTCATGCAGATTCCCCTGTAGAGTATGCTGTGGTTGTAATGCTTGGTCGTGTCTTCCGAATACTCCTGAAATGTAGTTTAGTACGTTACTGTTTAATAATAAAACAACGTTTTCAGAGAGCAGTTAGCGAAAGAATGGAAATTTATTCTAGAACACATCAATCAAATAATCAATCAAACAATAGTTCCTAAATAACACAATAGATGGCATTACTAGTATTTTGATATAATACTAACACCCCCACTTATCAAAATAACATAGATGCCCACAATATTTTACTCAATTTAAATTAAACAAAATAATTACATAACTGTTACATCCTTTATACCTAATAACTCAATTTAAATTAAACAAAATAATTACATAACTGTTACATCCTTTATACCTAATAACTGCATAAAATAATAATGCTTGGTATGACCTAGACCTTTAGTGAATAAGTCTGCTGGCATTTCAGCTGTTTCCAAATATCTTAATTCAATGATTTTCTCAGCAATACACTCTTTACAAAAATGGTAGCGAATATCAATGTGCTTGGTTCTCTTATTAAAACTATTACCTGAACACATCTTAAGTGCACCCTGGTTATCATTAAATATAGTTATTGTATAGGACTCATTAATAATTTCCTTTGACAAATTAAACAAATAAATTGCTTCCCTACAAGCATCTGATATGCTCATATATTCTGATTCTGTGCTTGAGAGAGCAACTGTTTTCTGTTTTTTAGCCTCCCATGACACTAGACTATCAGCTAATTTGAAACACATACCAGTGTAAGACCTCCTATCTATTATATTGTTTCCCCAATCTGCATCAACATATCCTTCTAATTGATCATTACCACATCTTGTATATTTTAACCCATAATATTTAGTTCTTTTTAAATATTTTAAGATTCTCTTTGCATAACCCCATGTTACATTATCATAGCAATTATTAAATTGACTAAGAAAACTTACGGAGTAAGCTATATCAGGTCTGGTTAATACTGCCAAATACATGAGCCCACCTATTAATTGCTGATAAGGTATTTGACTATCACAATTCTTATTTCCTAAATTAATATTCAACTTTGACTCTAAAGGTGTACTAGCAAACTTACAATCTGTCATGTTAAATCTATTCAATAACTGATTAATATAATTCTCTTGGCTCAATGTAATAGTGCCACTAGTTTTATCAATATTAACAGTCATTCCTAAACAATTCTTAACCTGTCCCAAATCTTTTATTTTAAACTTTGAAGACAATAACTTTTTTAAATTATTACATTCAATATCATCATTTGTAAACAAAAAGAAATCATCTACATACAATGCTATTATTGTTCTCTTTTTATCCTTAATCTTAGTGTACAAGCATGGTTCTAGTTTCGAACGTTTATAATCATTACCAACAAGACATTCATCAACTTTCTTATACCAGGCCCTTGAGGATTGCTTTAGACCATAAATAGCTCTATTTAGTTTAAGGACTTTATTAGTATAGTTATGAAAATTTGGAAAGCATTTTGGTATTTCCATATAAATTGTCTCCTCAAGTTCCCCGTTCAGAAATGCTGTAGTGACATCAAGATGTGTGACATCTAAACCAAGTTTAGCAGATAATGCAAACATCAATCTCAAAGTTGAATGCCTTACTACAGGCGAGAAAATTTCAAAATAGTCCACATTTTGCTTCTGCATATAGCCCTTGGCTACTAAACGGGCACGGTACCTAACACTATTATCACTGTTCAACTTTTTCCGCAACACCCACTTACACTTCACCACAGTTATGTCATTGTTTGGCATATTTACCAGCTCCCATGCATTATTCTCTTCAAAACATTTCAGTTCCTCATTCACCGCCTGTAACCATTGCTCCTTGTCAACTCCTTGTAGTGCTTCCTCCAGACTTAATGCATTGCCATCATCTAATGCTTGCTCCGGAATACACATATTTGACATTCCATACCATTCTGGTTTCTTTCTGATCCTGTTGGGTCTGACACGCTGCTCAGGTGAGTCATCAGCATCCTCATACTCACTAGGAAGGTAAGTATCATCTGAGTTATTTGAAGTTTCAAGCAATGTATCCTCATCCATAGTTATATTCCTTGGACTTAGTCTATCCTTGTCAATAGAGTCCCCTACTGAACATGATTCTTCAACAATTGGTATAGTGGCAAGATTCTTGTTATCTTCCATAACTATAACATCTCTGCTTGTTGTGACTTGTTTTGTTCTAGGGTTATAAATTCGGTAACCTTTAATGTCATCTGGATAACCAACCAGTATATGTTCTTCTGACTTTCTGTCCCATTTTAGGCGCTTTCCTTTAGTCACATGAACCATGACCTTGCTTCCAAATATACGCAAGTGACTTATGTCTGGTTTGCATCCAGTCCAGACTTCATAAGGAGTCTTTTCATTCAATGCAGGAAGAACAGTACGGTTTTGCAAATAAACTGCAGTATTGGTCGCCTCTGCCCAGAACTGTTTTCCAATGTTTGCATCAAATAATAAGCATCTGGCTTTCTCTACAATTGTTCTATTATTGCGTTCTGATAAGCCATTCTGTTCAGGGGTATATGGGTTACTTCTTTGGTGAACAATACCTTCTTTCTTGAGAAATAAGTCAAATTCTTTGTTACAATATTCACAGCCATTATCGCTTCTCAATATTTTTATTTTCTTATTTGTTTGTTTCTCAACTTTTGCCTTAAACTCTGAAAAACATCGGAGCGCTTCATTTTTGTGTTTAATGAAATATACATGTATCATTCGGCTAAAGTCATCTATAAATAATATAAAATACCTGGAACCTGCTAGTGATTCATGCTCCATAGGTCCACATATGTCTGTATGAACTAACTGCAATAATTCTTTGCTTCTTGAGCCTTCACTTGAAAATGGCAAACGACTTTGTTTACCTTCACAGCAAACTGTGCATGACATCTTATTAATGTCCACCTTTTCTTGAAGATCCATTCCTTTTACAGCAATTTTCATTTTGTTTAAATATTTGCTGTTAACATGGCCCAATCGGCGATGCCAAGTGATCCCTGATGTCAAGTTAGCCACTACACTATCTGGTACTATCAACTTGTATACGCCATTATTCAGCACAGCTCTGGCCACCAATTCAAATTTTTTATTGTATACTTCACAGCCATTTGTCGTAAATTGAACTTTATTACCGGATTTTATTAACTGGCTCACTGACAAAAGGTTAGTAGTCAAACCTGGAGCGCATAATACATCCTTGACTGGTATTTCATATTCACATTTATCAGTTTTAGTTACAATAGTCACATCTCCGGAACATAATACTTGTAACCTCTCGCTGTTAGCAACAAATATATCCTTCGTTTCGTGGTATATTGCATTCTCAATCCAATGTTCATTAGCTGTTAGATGTATGCTCGCACCTGAATCAATGTACCAGTCATATTTGTTAAATTTGCCACTTAGAAATACGGCACTAAATGCATTACTTTGTTTACGATGTATTTCTTTTGTATTATCTTTGTTATTATCGCTAGTTGGACACTGATTCTTGTAATGACCTGGCTGCTTACACCGGTAGCATTTTACATGACTTTTGACGCCACCATTGACATTTGTTTTCGCTGCGTTCCGTTCGTTCGATTGGTATCTCTGCGCGTTGGTCATAGACAATTTATTATTTTTGTTATGTTGCCATTTCTGCGTACTGCTTGCGAATGCACCACTAGCTTCACTGGATTGACCGCTCACTTCCGTTTCCATCATGTCCATGAGTTTTGTTCTAATGGCGTCTGTTGTGATTTGAATGCCCGAATGTTCAATTGCCATTATCATGGGCATGAATTTTTCAGAAAGCCCCGCTAATAATAAGCAACCAATCCACTCATCATTGATGGAAAAACCTGTTCCACTTAACTTTTGCCCTGTTTCGACTATTTGCGTTACGTACGACTGCATAGAAACACAGTTTTCCAGCCGAATCGATATCAGAGTACGTAAAAGAGATATTCTTCTAGTAAATCCTGAATCGTCAAATAATGCCTTTAATTTGTTCCATAGCTCCAACGAAGTCTTCACCTCTTTGATATGCACATATAACGCACTATCTATCGTCATTATCAGCTTAGCCTTGGTTCTCGCGTCATCTGCGGCTTCTATTACTTTCCCGGTTTCTGGCTTGATGCAGTGCAACTTATCCTCCAGGATTAGAAAATTCTCCGCCGCGAAGATCCACTCGTTGTAGTTCTCCCGTCCTTTTAATTTGGGAACATTTACTAAATAGTTCGTCGTCATTCTTGCAAGCTTTTATTGCAAATACTGAATAACACTGCAGCAAACTATTTTTCCCTATTTTTACTCGAGATTATACAACTTTAACTGAATAATATGGGACTGGGCCCATGACCTAATAATAAAACAACGTTTTCAGAGAGCAGTTAGCGAAAGAATGGAAATTTATTCTAGAACACATCAATCAAATAATCAATCAAACAATAGTTCCTAAATAACACAATAGATGGCATTACTAGTATTTTGATATAATACTAACACTGTTTATTATTGTGTATTGGGAATAGAATTGAAATCAGGCAACCGGCAACGAAGTTAAATATATCAGCCAAACAGCTTAAATTCAGTTTGAGGTGTAGAGAAAGATAAAATGTGGTGTCGTTATTATATTTTACGGAATACTTACTCGAATAAGGTCCATCAGAGCATTCGGCGTGTCAGAGACTAGTTCCAGTGTCAAAGTGCAATACATCGCATCATTTTCAGACATACATAAATCGTAATTATCCAACTTATATATATCTGGCATTCGACTATACTCAGTTACTGGAAACAAAAAAAAACAATAATTGATCGAGTTCTAAAACGTTTTACTCATCTATCTTATTTTTTAAGTACTCATGCATATTAAATATATTGCTATACGAGTAAATGATTGTATTGATATTTATTTATTTTATTAATTTATTTTACTTTATATACAAATATATTGTACATAGGCGGACTTAATGCCACAGGCATTCTCTACCAGTCTACCTTGAGATAGTGCTGAGATGACAGAGGTAGGGGTATATATGTTTATTTGATTTGCTGTTGTTTTAAATATATAATATTTATACACAAATATATAAATAAGTATATACCTACATACTATGTAAAACTATATGATAAAATATACATAATTACTATAATATATATATACACATAAATATATATCGCCGTCTTCAAAACCTCGAGAATTGAGACCCCGCGTTGTAATTGCTATGATTGACTATGAGGGTTTGTTCGTGTTTATGCCACATACTGCCCGAACTCAGAGACATTTAATGTCAATTAAATCGTTACTTAGTGTAGATTATACGGATAAAATCGTTACTAAGGAACATTTAATTGACATTACACGTCTCTGAGTACGATTTATCACAAATTGTTTTATTAGCAGTGATCATCATCAACTTACGATTGCACACCGCAGAAAAGCACCTCATCCTAAAAATGTTTAGAGCATAATTTTTCAAGCGGCCTACGTCCACCAACTTCACACAACCCTTAACCTTTTCCACCATATACTACGTAAAATAAAATTATCTTATTTGTTTCGTAATTATTATAATCACATCAATGTCTGACAAGCTTACTACACAATCAATTGTGTCTAGATTAAGATGCTTTTTCGTAACGTACACTGATGATAACAAAGATGGCGAGAGTTAAAAATATATATATCGCGTGCTTCCCCTTAACACATTACAGTTAAATCAGTTAAAGGTTGCCTGGAAGAAATTACCTAGAGTGATAAACACGCCTTTTGTACCTTTATTATTGTGTTGTTTCTTCACAGTATTTTTTTTCTATTTTGTGCAATAAAGGATTAAATAAATAAATAAGTAAATAATCTTACAACTAGACGGTCAACTCCACATCAGATAAGTAGGGTTACTTACCCGTAATAGCTTATTAAAACTACAAGATTAAGGATAAAGTACACAGCAGAAAGTTTATGACCTGGCTTATTTGTAAAAATTTAAAAAAATAAGGTACTCTTTAATTTTATATGTAAAATATTGTATGCTTTTGTCATTTTTTGTGTGCAGTAAAGAATAAATAAATAAAAATTGTTAAGGTCAAGTCAATAAACGTTTTTTGCTGTCAAAAATATTTATCGTGTTTTTTTTTCGTAACTATATAATTTATGAAGAAACGAATAATATTCAAACCGTTTTTTTGGGAAAAAGTGGTCATAATACTGAAAACTTTAAATGGTCATAACTCCAAAATGAATAGGTATTTTTTCTGATTTCTTTTCTGATTTCTTATAACTACACAAAGGGATACTCTAAAATACAAAAGTACAAAAGGCGGTCTTATCGCTCTGAGCGATCTCTGCCAGACAACCTTTGGATGGATATAAGAGAAGGAGAATGAGAGGGCAGTGTAAGAATAAAGAATAAATGCTCAAAACGAAAGAAAAGAAAGCAAAAAAAAATATTATATAGTATTGTCCAAATATATTTTTTTATTGTCATATTAATATACCCTTGTATTCAACTGAGCGAGTGCGTCATTTTCCGGGGCTCCCTGTGTACATGACTGCTTGTTGTCCAAAATAATGAATGAAAATATTTAAAGAAGTTGTATAATCTATAAGAGTTATTTTTATCTTAAATTATATTTTAGAAAAAAGAATCCTTATCCATACTCCCGGAATACTCCACGTTCAATGTTATAGGCCCATAATTATGTCCCACAGCAGGATGCGGGCCTACTCCACAATCAAGAGGAGGATTGAAAGCGGGTAGGTCATATAGTCCACCACCTAGTGCGGCTTGGCGGTCTTTATACCTTCCACAGGAATTACAGTAGAATCTTTACCTTTATATAATACATCATAAATGTATAAAAGCATTGATCAAGCAGTATTCTAGCCTGTATGGTGTCTGGTGTATTTAACGATCAAAGACAATTTAAAAGCTCTATGGAACTTTTGCCGTGATAAACTATCAATAATTTTATTTTTTAATTATTTTGCTCAAATGATGACTTGAAAAGTTCATAGCCCTTTATAATTTTCTATTATAATTAACCGACAAAAAAGGAGGAGGATCTCAATTCGTCGGAATTTTTTTGTAAAAACAAAAAGATTCGGAATCTTTTTGTTTTTACAAAAATATTCCGAATCCGAATCCGAAGATTTGTGCGTCGGAATTTTTAATGACGCACAAACCAATTTGGAAAATTGTTTTGTTGTTTTCAAGGATGTACTTTATAGGTCCCATAAAAAAATGGTGAAAACTTGACTTCGGACCTAGAGAGTAGAACTTCTCAAAATTGTATAGGATTATTTAGTTATTTTTGGTATAGGTTCAGTTTTATTAAAGGTATTATCAATCACCTTGTGGTCTAGTATAATATATATTTTAAATATCTATTTGACTTACCATTTAATCTATAAATTATTGCATTAGCTCCATGCAATATTAACCAGAAAATTGCGATTAAATATCGCATATTTGAATCACTTCTATATCCTGTGAAAACGGATCACTTCTCACGATATCACTTAATACTAACTTTTTTTATTCCGAAAATGGCGAGGCGAGTTTGCGAATCGCCTGATACGACCGCTTATGACCAAAAACAAAACCAAACAGCACCGTGAATTATAAAGCAGTACAGTTACATATATTTTGGAAGTTTTTCTTCACCATAAATGATTTGTCTTTGTATTTAGTCATCGAATTCTCAATCGAATTTTCGATTGTAAAGTAGGCTCTTGCCCTGCAGTGGGACATATATGGGCTGATATTACTACTACTATTTAATTATCAAAGAATTTATAGTTTTTAGCTTTTTAGCTCTATATATTTTTTATTTTATTAATAAACAAGATAATTTGCGAAACACTCTTGATTCTAGATTTTCCGCATATATATTATTAATTTTAGATTGAAATATGATATTATTAAAATTATAGTACACGCTTTTTGTCAATGTTTCTATGCCAAAAAAGATATAAAAGCTGTTGCTAGCATTCCTAACCCAGTAGTAACAACGGTGACATATTGTGAAAACTCCGTTACAATAATCTCAGCAAATTGTCTCGTCTAGTTCATCCTGTGTAGATCTGAATTCGATCTCTCTCTCTCTCTCTCTCTCTTCAATTACAGGAAGTTCACTGCTGAACATAGTTCTCCAGGGATCCCGACTTTAAGCAGGCTGGTAGTTATAACCACATTTTATTAGCGGATATTCTATTTGGATTGAACTCCAATTTTTTTATTGCAATGAATGAAAAAAAACATTTCATGCGTCTACGAGTAATTAGTGGACACACAAAAAATTATAAAAAAAAAGATTCCGGCAAATCTTCTTTTTTTAAGTCGATAAAAATGTATTAATGACACATAAAAGTCGGCAATACAATTATCATAGCAGACAAAATTCTGCGTTAATTTTATGTGTGAATTTTGATTTAGAATAATAACATGAAACACAATATCCCATACAACTGACTATAATTAAAGTGTTTATTCAAATACGTTAAGATTTGTCGGATTGATAAACATTACAACATACGCAGGTAAGTTGTTTTACAAAACATTCGCGTTAGAAGATGTAATTAGGTACAATATTAAATTTTTTGTTCGAATATTCGAACTACGTTTCGTGTCATATAGTAACCCTTTATTTCTTTACATTGCCCTCTATTTCTCCTTTTCTCTTCTAAATCCATCCCATGGCTATCTGTAGGACATTGCTTTAAGCGATAAGACCGCCATATGTACTTTTTATATTTTCTTTCTTTGTTTCTGTATATTGTATTTTTTTCGTGTACAATTAAATATAAATAAATAAAACCCAACAGTCACATAAATAGCCTTGACCCCACACTAAGATTGAGTCTTGTGTCGTGAGTAACAGGGACTACGAGAGACTTTTCGGTCTCACAAACACCCAGACCCGAATAAAATATTTGTGGGCCGCACAAACATTTCTCTCGGTGCGGGGATCGAACCCGCGGGCTCTCGTTTCACAAACGGCGTCTAACCACCTGCGCCTTTCTTCCACTTGAAGTAACATTTTTAAGGATAAATAATTCAGTTGATACTAATAAATAAATTACAGATCTTCTATAGTGTAGCCCCGTTTATTCTCACCTTGTTGCTATCAGTCTCCTTCTTCTCCGAGGTCCTGGTAGCTAGAACAGCCAACCACAGCGCCACACCGGCCGCCAACGATAGGAATGGCAACCAATACAACAGAGATCACCCAACACAGGGGTTAAGGACCCATCATACTGATAAATCAGAATGTGTTGTGTTTCAGCCGATGTGTCTACGACTAGGCTGACATAATAGGCTAGTATCATACATTTTTATTTTTTATATCGAAAGCTTACTTTATGCATAATCATAACCAGGAAAGAATGTTTAAAATGCGTTATGGAATAAGCAAGTTACAAATATAAAAAAGTTGGTGGTAATAGTAATAGAAAGGGATGTAACATGTACGACGTGATGTCAACGTGCAAAAGGCGCACGTGTGCCTAAGAGGCAACAAGTGTCCCCACCGCATTATTAAAAATATTTCAATCTCAGTCATTTTACATCCAATTTTGATGCTGTTTTTAAATTCACGTTTTTCATAAGCGATACTTTTTAGGAACCAGTACATACTTTTCAAAATCAATTCTTAGAAAAAATCTGTTCTATCAACTAATTAGGATGAGCTAGTTGGTAGTATTTAGAGTATTGCATGAGTACGAGCAGATGCATCGGTTTGGTGCATGTATAAATTGCCTTACACCAGGGGTAACAGCTGTAAATGAAAGGAAATAAAACGCGTTTTCCTATAGTCCCGTTTATTCACACTTTGCTGGTATCTGTCTCCTTCGTCTCCGTGGTCCGGGGAGCCAGGACAGCTCGCACCAGCGCGCCGGCCGGTGCTTCCACCGCCAGCCACAGGGCAGTGCCGCCCGCAAATGATAGGAATGCCGTCGCCGACAGGAATATAACCTGTAATAAATACGAATATCACGAGCTTTTGGGTCTCTTGTCAAATATAATTTAAATGTAATTAGCTGAATTTTTGGTCAGCGGGTTCTAAATTTGGTTCCACGCGAAGTTCTCTAATTCTCTCTCTTTCATTAAAATACATTCATAATTATACATAATAGTACTTATACCTCCAGATGCAATATAACGTCACTATTAAAAACCATGCTTCTAATTTTAGAAGTCGGTACATAGGTGTTTTAATTTGTGATCCAATTGCTAATTAATATAAATAATCTGTATAAGCTTTGGAGAAAAGTACCAGCAGAAAATAAACTAAATATCTCGACACATACCACAAAATACTCGGATAAGTATGTAGGAGTGACTTGTATCCCTGCCAGCCCTCGTTGGAACAGTGTGTGCATGAGGAAGGCGCTGTATGACACGCGGCCCGCCCACGTCAAGCCGCGCCACTCCACTATGCTTCTGTACACACCTGGAATCAATCTCGCTTTACCCTTCTTGAGCTATGGAAAATCCATTGGTCTTTATAGATCTTATTTATTTATTTTACACTTTGTACAATAAAATGCGGACCTAATGCCTAATGGCATTTTCTACCAGTCTACCTTAAGATAGTGCAGAGATACTTATAGATTATTATAGATCTTCCCGAGGATCTTCCCAGGGACATGATAAAAGAGGCCTGATTCCAACGATTTATAGTATTCTAGTTTCCTAGTAGGTGGATATCCGTCTCTATGCTTGCTGGTACGAGGCATCCTTCTGGTTACTTTTCGGCCCCATCACCCAACAGTTTACCATGGTGTTAAGCTGTCGAAGTTGCCGATCGTCAAGTGGAAATGGATATCTCACCAGCGAAATTTGCCTTAGGTAATCTTTCTCATCAACGACATTGCTCTCATCGATTTTCTACAAAATAGTGTTTGCTACCCCGGCTGAGCCACTTAGTTCTAGCTCTAGCGTAACCCTACTTTGTATTATCTCCATTCAAATAAAAATTCTTATATTTTTCAAAAGGCAACAATATTTGCTTTAAAAGTCGTTATGTTGTAACTATTTTTTTACCAGGCCATTAATTACACTAATTTCACAATATTCCATGCGGGTAAAACAACAACAACAACTTACTCTCAATCTTGAAGATGTTGCTCCAAATCAGCAGAATGACGTTCAGTTGGAACAGTGGTTTGTACAGAGCAGCGTATAGAATCCTCAACACGATGTTGGGCTCGACCCCGTCGATGTAGAACAAACCTCCCGAGAGAATTATACTCACTCCGATGGGGAATAACAACCATATGATCCAACGGTATTTCTGAAATCAGAAAATTTACATGAACCCGTATGAAGGTAAAGGCCATGGTCGTGCAAAAATAAGGGAGAGTACTTATAACAAGGACCTCATAAGCTCTTTCTGTCAATGAACAACATGATGAAACGGTGATAGAAAAATTTATAACGTATAGTTTTATTAGAAGAAATGGATCATCGTTTAATATGTCCATATTAAACATTACTATTTCTACCTCGTTAAAAGACAGTTTCTTGACTCTAACTATAAATTATTATACAAATATCTAGATTCATAGACTATAAAATAATTTCCAACAATGCATTGAAAATATCAAGTTCCTTACGTCTCATACAGAGTCACGTGATAAGAACACCAAAATATTTCTAAACGTCTCACCTTCTTCTTCTCAAAAGTTTTGCCTTCCTTCTGCCAGTAGTACGCGAGGAAGCCACCAGTCAAGCCGAGGGTATACGTGGATAAGTTGGTATGACCTCTGATATACAACAATCGGAAAGTGTCGTCAGTAGCATATAGATTTCTGTATGTCCTGAAATAAATAATAAAAAGAAAATTAAATAAACTTTTTAAATTGTTTATATTCCCTCGAAAATAAAAAAGGAGAACCGACGAAAAAATAAAAACTTTTACTACCGATAATTTATATTTAAGCCTGTTTCTGTATTATTATTAGTTTTTGTGTTTCTAATTGTGTACAATTAATTATTAAATAATTATAATAATAAAAAATAAAAATTGCAACCAGTTGAATTATTTTACTTCATACCATCTACCGAACGAACCACATCTGTAAAGCTTTCAACTTGTTTTATGAACACATTGTTAGCAGGCTTTAGAGATGGAGTCCGAAATTCCTCATTTCTCAAACTTCTCAAAGCCCAACTTACTCTGGCGACTGCAGCACAACAGCGTTGAGATCTTGAAAATAAGTATGGAGCGCTGGGATGATCAGAGACAACAGGAACATGATGCTGAGGGTCACCTTCCTCGCCCTGGGTGAGCGCGCCGCCACGCACACCAGCAGACCGATGCAAAATAGCTGCGTGTCCGCTGCTAAGTACCTGAGGAGTGAAACCATTTTAGTTCTTAAATAATTAAGAAGAATGTCTACGAGCAGCAACAAAGCATATCTTTCATGATAGTTAGTTCAATAGCAAACTCAACTTTGTCGAGTCATACTTAAAGTTCGTTTTTCCTTATTGGAAAGCACCTATGTACTTTACATTAAAAAACCTTGTCTTATAACGCAATCCTCTTCTTAACCAACGGCGTCAAAGAGGCTTTAAAAGACGAAGCTTGAGGATGAAAATATTAAATACCTCTTGGTTATAAATCATCATCATCATTATCAGCCCATCCGCGTTCACTGCTGGACATAGGCCTTTCCTATGGCAAGTCACTGGACTCGATCTTCAGCCCGTCGTCTCCAACTGCTACCAGCCATCTTACGAATATCGTTACGCCACCTTGTTCGAAGGCGTCCTACTCTGAGCTTGCCGGTTACAAATACCACTCCCTTTTACCAGAAACTTCAACCAATAACAACGCAAAAAGAAATAAAACATAAATTACCAAGTCTGCGGCATACAGAAGGCGTCGTCGTACACATAGTTATTGACGTACAGCAGATGCGCCCACCAGTAGCTCCTGCAAGCGGTGGCTTCACTGGTCACCACTAGGTCCCATAATGGACCGTCGCTCGCGTGCCGCATAATGGTAGATACGGTGGCCAAGATCAAGGCGTAGATGGGAGTGAGTCTGGAAGAAATAGTTTCTTTTTGTTTTATTGCTGATAATTAATTATTAAAATTAATGAAAACTAAATCAAGTATTTAATTACTCAGTTACTTTAATAGTCCTACCTTAACCATCGAAGCAGCATGCCCTTCGGGAACTGAATCCACGTGACTTTGTGTTCCTCGGCGTAGATTTCGAAGTTGTAAGCGAGTAGGAAGGCGGACATCACGAAGAAGGTGTGCGTCACCAAACTGCCATTGTACAGGATTTGTTTCGTCGGATCTTCATACGACTGCCAAATTAATATAATTATGTACCCGTTTAGACTATTCCTTAAACCCGTTAATGCAACTCTTCAAAATCAAATTCAAAGCCAGGTTGGATAGCATGCACTTTTATGGCACTGAGCATTGGAAGCTCAGCGTGTCTCTGGGAATATCCTAGCAACAAAATCAATCTAACATCAAAAATTAACAAATGCGATGACGTGTTCAACAAATAAATCATTATTTCAATGTCAGTAAAATTGGACAGTATTTTATGAACACCTTTGTTGTTATATTATAATGCAAGTTAAACACAAGATAGTTTCCCTTCGAAACTAGCCGGACTTTGCTTGGTGTGAATTTCTGAGTATAGCTGCTAGCTGACTGGAGTTGCAGAGATTATTTTGAAAATTGGATAATTAGATCATTTTCGGGAAAAGTAATAGACTGACAGTATACGTACCCTTTCAATAAAGAGCGGGTTCTCCATATATGAGTAAGCTATGATGAGCCCTGAGTGCGAGAATATCACCAAAAACATTGTCAATGACCTGAAAAAAAATGGGGGCAGTTTAAATAGGATTTTTCGTGCAAAAAACACATAATAGAAGCATAGGAAAACCATTCTTTAAATAACTTACCTTAACCCATGAAACTGCTTCAACCTTTCCAGCCTAGGATCCCCATCTAATTTCACAGCTGGCGCCACAAGCTTCCCCCAGTTTCGCTTCAAAGAAAATGCTAATAAATATGGATTACCTGGAAACGAAACATAATATTAATTTAATTAATATAATTTTATAATCGTCGGTGAATTTTGTGTTCCTGGGCAATGACGTTTTACAAATAAACACCTTAGTTCCTGGGCGCAATTTTCTGTTGAGATATTTCAATTATGAGAGCTTTTTATTTTTGATAATTTTCAAAATACTCGCGACTCGTATTACATCATGGCTTTATGTTTGATACACTGTCCTTTTCCCCTTCGTTTCAAGAATCCGGCAACGCGTTTACGTTCCAAATATTCTAGACATCCACGGGCACCAGTTACTGATACACATAAAGTAAACCTATTATTAAAATATTAAACTCACCCTTCTCCCGATCCTTACACACCACAACATCATAAAAAGTTCCAACGGCGTTCAAAACAATCAAGATCAAATACACTGCAGCCACTATGAAATCACTTGTGTCCAGTTTCGACTTAGTCCCGTCCTTACAGTACTTTACTGCTGCCACCTTGCCCTCCAACTGGTACTCCTTCCATAGAGAGTTATTGGTACACACTTCTATGGTACTAGTTAGGTCTTGGCTACTGTTTTGGTAGTCCTTGCAAGCCTGGTTGACACATATCCCTCGGTGTATTTGTGTGTGATTGAAATGCTTGATTTTGTGTTCTGAATAGCCCTGTGAAATACATATGAGTGGTCAGTGAGGCGCAGTATTATTGTATATTGGCGAAGTTGACAGCCTTCGTGGCGCAGTTGGTTAGACGCCGCCTGTGAAACGAGAGGCCGCGGGTTCGATCCCCGCACCGAGAGAAATGTTTGTGCGGCCCACAAATATTTATTTCGGGTCTGGGTGTTTGTGAGATCGAAAAGTCTCTCATAGTTCCTGATACCCACGACCAGAGGCGGCTCATCCGAAAGAGCGCTGGTGCAGTGCACTCCCACGAAAATTACATACTTAGCTAATTTAATAATTTATATATATTTATAATACATAAGATCCTTACATTACATTCTTTATATTTTACTATGCCTATAAAAATAAAATGCCTATATAGGTACATGTAGCGTCAATTTGTAACGAGTGGAGCGCCAGCGATTGCGCTCCTATGAAACGAAGTTTAGTACGACTCTTATTACTGTATTCAATGCGTGCGAAAGAGAGCATCGATTCGGGCTGACGCGTGAAACAAAAGATATTGTATGAGAAATAAGCGTAATCCGGAGCGCCGCTCACGCGTCACTCAGGTACGCGAAATACTACTCGTATGGCGCAAGACCGTCTCAATGCAATATCACTACATTTTTTTAAATAGATAGAGTGATTTAATAGGAAGGTTTACATGTATAATAACACCCATTAAATAGTGGAGAAATATCGTTATTTTTGAGGTTTCTAATGTGATGTCGTTAATTATCAATTTTTTTCCGCTTACATTGCAAACGCAGGCTGAACCCTACGAGATTTATCAAAATAATGTACTACATATTTGTACACACTGAAAAGGTCTACAGAAAACTCCGCGATGGTATATGTCTATCTCTTATGGATATACCACAATAACATTTTTTTATCATTTACTTTTTACGACAAATAATGGCTAATTTTCGAAGCGATTTTAACCAATACAGCATTAATCCTTATCCGATTAAATAGCTTAAATACCTTGTTGATTTAATATAGATCTATATGGTCCTTTACAGCACAAGATTTAAATGAATATTTTCGAAGATATTACAGATTTAAAATTGCGGGACGTAGCGCTTGCGGCGGTACTGGCCGGCCGGGGCGGCGCGGCGCGGCGGCGCGGTGGCAACGAGCCTATATAGGAAGGTTTATATGTATAATAATAATACGTACATATTATTAATACAGAAATCTATTTGTACCCGGGCCGCTAGTGTATGATAAGCATAGAAAAACGCTTAATTAATTCCATTTCTGATTTTCACAAGAAAGTAATAGATATCTTCGCACGCCAAAAAGACCGGCGAATGGATTTTGTATACAAATAAAATAAATAGTAAGCTCAAGTTTTCAATTATGTTTTTGTGAACCCCCATCAAAAGATTTTACGAGCCGCCTCTGCCCACGACACAAGACTCGATCATAGTATGGCGTGACTATGTATGTGACTGTTGGGTGTATTTATTTATTTATAGTACACTGACTCTCCTTCGTTCTGGGCGACTTTCCTTTCGACTCAGTTGAATTATAGCACATATTTGTACTGATTTCCAAAAAATAAATAAACATGTTTTTGCTTATCATGATTAATGAACTGCTCTGGTTTTAACTAAATTGTATTTTTAAATATGATCACTGTATTTTAGACTAGTTTTGAAAAGAGCAACACTAGAGTTTCTTACCCGTTCTTCTCTAGCTCCCGCTTTTCACTTTCCGAACCGGCTGGTAGAATAAAAAATGGCTGAATCTAAATAATGTTTACGTTTTATGGTTTCAATAAATTATTTTTATTATATTTCATTGTCATTGAAACTGGGCGAGTTTTTTTACGAGATTAGCATATCCATAACCAGCAGCGGAACTTATAAAAAGCTGGGTTCCAAACACTATTGCTAGATTTCACCGATTTTGATTCGATTTTTAACCAACAGCTAAAGGTACTACGCAAAAGCACTCATTCGCAATTTTCAAGAATTACCTAATCCACAGTTTAATCTTTGGAGAAACATAATTATGTTATTACACAAAATGTTTTTAATATTCATATTCCACGTTAACATACTCATTTATTATTCTCGTGTTGTAATGAATATTTTTTTGAAATTAAAAACATTTATATGTAACAATTGTAAGTTTAAAATTAATTTAAAATTCAAAGTAATAAAAAACGAATCATCAGTCATATTTCTGTATTTTTTATACACGTTTTTGCTAAAACTAATCAAATAATTTTGATAAAAAAATGTTTTACTGTATTTCATTGTTATTACCAATTTGAAGGTCTGTAACTTGATTTGTAGTGATCTGTATCGGTATATGCCTATATAGGTCCCAGTGCAGGGCACAGGCCTCCTCAACAGCCAAAAGCGCGTTTGAAAGTGGGTTAGGCCGTATTGTCCAGTATATTGCCTAACCTATATATAGCTTTTTTTAAATATCCAATGATAATAAAGGCGACTCATTAATAGACTGCGGAATGCCCAATACCTCTCCCCTGCCGATTTTATGGGCTAGCAAGCTAGATTTGTTGGCAAAAAACGGAACCTTTATCCATTCGTCGTGTCTGTCTGTCTGTCCATTCATATGTCACAGCCACTTTTATCCGAAACTATAAAAACTATAGTGTTGAAAATTGGTAAGTAGATGTATAATGTGAACCGCATTAAGATTTTCACGCAAAAATAGAAAAAAAAAACATTTTTTTTGGGGGTTCCCCAAACTTGGGTCATAATTATTGCCCAGTTGCAGTGTTACTGCATTCATGACTATAATTTTTTTGTGTTTATAAAAATAAATAAATAAAAATTTAAATCCGCTTTATTGTAAATTAAAATTAGCCAACTCGGATTCTAAATTAAATACACAGATATTATCTTAGTTGTTTTTCGATGCTATCTACTAACAAATAATTTTTATGCATCTTTGTTAAGCATATTTAAATAAAAATGTAAAAAGAAATCAATTCAGCACACCTTGAAATACCTGTAATCTAAAAATAACTTGATAACCATAAAATAAAATAACATTTTTTTTATTGCTATGAATAGCAAGACGAGCATGCCGTTCACCTGATGGTAAGCGATACGACCGCTCATAAACAGTAAAAAAATCAAACAACACCTTGAATAACAAAGCAATGCTTGGCATTCCACTGCGCTCGCCATCCTGAGACATAACATGTTAAGTCTCTATATGTCCCGTAGTTACTCTGGATACAATGTCCTTCAATCCGAAACACAACAGTCCATTTACACTGCTGTTTGACGGGAGAAATAGACACTGCGGTGGTACCCACCCAGGCAGCCTCTCACATATGGGAGACCTACCAGTAAACTTTGTTGTTTATGTGTCTAAATATAATAATATATATACAAACGCTTATAAACCAGTCAACGTAAACAATATAAATGTGCATAATGTAGTTTACGTGTCTAGGTTAAAGGACAAACACACCGACACGTCAGTCATTCTATGTATAGAATATTTTTATAAAGCACGACAGCCACTAAACATCATCTAATATTTACTGGCGTGGCGAAATGTGGAACTAAAAATAAAATTTTATAGATATATATTTGACGCATAATTTGAGACATGTTGTTAGTGTTAACATGTCACGAGAAATAGCAAATATTTATATTTATTGCTTGATGGTCCACACCATCTCGGCACGGACCAAAAGGTTCGCAAATTCTTATATAAAATAAATAAAATAAAAAGCCTTTTATTTCTAAATAGAAGGTAAATAGTTAGTAGTAATTAATTAGAAAAAATAAAAGTGAAAGTAACATAAAATAAAGTAACTAGAAAGTAAAAAATCAAAAAGTAACTTAAAAACAAAATATTAAACGAAAAAAGTGATTATGATCTATAAAATATTAAGCGGAAAAATAATTATTATCTTCTGCTAGAACCCCTCTGCAGGTGAAGGCCTCCTCCAAGGATGACCAGTCTTCTCTAGATTTGGCTGTTTGAAACCAATCTAATCTAATCGCAAATTCTTAATAGATCTAAAATACCAAAACAGGCCAACAATTTTTGAGGTCGGTATCAGCTAGAAGATTATTAACTTTATAAGATCACGTTACGAACTATGCGAGTAAAACCGCGAGGCACAACTGGTCTCAAACATTAAGGCCGGCACCGACTTCAAAAAAATGTTGGCCTAGTTAGGTATTTTAGATCTATTATAAGATTAATTTTATTTCCCTCTTTTTATTACAATTTTAAAGACGATTAAATTTTTAATATTGCTTATTATTTTCAATTTCTTTTGTAGTAGTCAGTTATTACTCTTATCTATCCAAGTTGGGACGCGAGAGAAAATAGTCAACATGCGAGCGCGGCGGACTGAAAAAGGTTGGAAACCCCTGCTCTATCTCAAAACTACTGAACCGATTTTGATGAAACTTCAGCTCCTAAGTTGGACTGTATCTAATCGAACGCAAAAAGATTTTTTGAAATCCGTCTTAAACTTTTTGAGATATACGAGGACAAACATACATACATTTTTTAAATTTGAAATTCGTATCCAGACGCTGGTATAAACTAACTGAGATATTCAAAAACTGTGCAATTACAACATTACATACAGACACATCGAATACATATTCTCCATTTTTAAAGTCGATTAAAAACAATGATAAACGATAAATAATTTAATTACGAAGCATTCGCGGAATAATAAGAGTAGTAATATTTATAGATTATAATTTCCATAGCGCTCTGTATAGAAACCAGTTAAATAAATAAAAAGTCTATTAATACTGATTATAATGAACCCGCGGTCGGAATATTAGATATTATATTATGTTTTCTTAGATTTACACGAATGCTACATATTGAAATAAAACTAATATTTACTGATTTTATCGCGGATTTGGTTTACTTGTTATATTTTTTAACTTCCCGACGTTTTGATCAATTTACAGATTTCCTGGATGAGTCTACCCCGTGACTACTAGCTTTAAAGTAATATGGTGATAATCTCGCCCCCTACGACATCGTAGGACGGAAAATACAAGACGAAACGTGGTTGTCCTGGTGCACCTCTGCCTATCCCTTCTCCAGAAGGCGTGAGTTTATGTTTGTATGTACTAGCGCCCAGGCCCGGCTTCGTCCGAGTGCTGAGAGTTATTGAGTTCAGTCCACATCAACAACATATTATCTCGCGAACGAACTGTTTTATTAGATACTAGCGGCCAGGCCCAGCTTCGCCCGGGTACAAATAAATTTATGTACAATAATATGTACGTATTATACATATAAACCTTCCTCTTGAATCACTCTATCTATTAAAAAAACGCATCAAAATCCGTTGCGTAGTTTTAAAGATTTAAGCATACAAAATTACATAGGGACAGAGAAAGCGACTTTGTTTTATTCTATGTAGTGATTTTAACTCAATGTTAAAGCCGTCGACTGTATTGCTTTTCCCATCCCGTCCGTTATATTCCGTTCTGTCCTGTTTCATTCTATCTCATGATAACAAGCATGTAATTCTGTCCTCTCCTGTAACGTGCCACCCATTCCAAATTTAAAGAGCAGCAAATATGTATATTTGAATACCTAACTCATCCCCCAAGAACACTACATATTTTTCGATTTAAAAGTTTATAGTATTTGTAAGGATGTACATACCTATGTAGTTTTAAAATCAATTTTAGTAACCGAATGTTTAGCCCTTTAAAGAAAATTTTGAATTCAGTTTGAGCCGAGAATAAAATACATTCTATAGCTAAAATAAGTTTTATAACAGTTTATGAATAAGGCCAAAGATGTTTACGTTTCTTAACAAGATTTATTTAATAAAATCATCACAGATAATATCAACATAATACGGCAATTAATTGTACGTAATACCTAATATGAAATAATTGCTTGCACCTTGTGACTGCACCTGACTTAATGACTCGCAGGGCTAATTGTTACTCTTTGCTCGGGCGACCTTTGGGTATTATTATTTATATTTTATTAGCCGCAATTGATTTTACACGCGGTTTTGCTCCCAACGTTCCAAAACATTGTTTGTTAGATCTCTATCGTATTTACAGTCACATTTTTTTCTGTGCTACCCCCGAATACTTAAACGCCAATTAAATATTACAAAGGAATTAACTACGCAAATTAAATGAAATTTATTACGAGTACAATATTTCTCACCCCTCATAGAAACAAAAACAAACTGAAATTTCAAATGCATTGTAGTCATTTGTTTTGTTGTTTTTTGCCATAGTTCTGGCAATCGTGCAAAGAGGGTCACCTGATGGTAAGTGAACTGCCGTCTATGAACATCCACAATATTTGACTCATAGATGTATTACCAGCTCGTCAAATATGGAGTGAACCGGAAAATAAAAAAGGATGGTAAGAGGAAAGGGGTATTGAAATGCGACAGCGAAGCTTCAACTCAATTTCCTGTGAGACAGTGGTACTGCCCCGAAAGAGCCTACCCATTTATACTGAGTCATGGCAGAAAACAGCGTGGCTCTAACACTTTGAAAATATTTTTAATAACTAATAAATAATAATAATAAATACACCCAACAGTCACATACATAGACCTGACCCCACATTAAGATCAATTAAGTCTTGTGTCGTGGGTATCAGGAACTACAAGAGACTTTTTGGTCTCACAAACACCCAGACCAGAGACAAATACTTGAGTGTTTCACAAACATTTGTCTTGGTGCGGAGATCGTACTTTCAGCCTCTTGTTTCACAGTCGACGTATAAGCAACTGCGCCACGGGAGCTGTTTAACATCTCAAAGAAGCTTTAACTAAGCGTCCCTAAGTTAAAATTATCAGTAAATGAAAGTCGATGGATGCAGGCCGCTTCCAACAGGTCGATGTAGAGATCCTTAGGGGAGGGCTATGTTCAGCAGTGGACCTCCTTTGGCTGAGATGATTATGATGATTCAGTAGATAACACTTGCAGAACTACTCACATGTATCATCCTCATGAGGTTGGAGTTGTTCCCGGCGAATAGATCGATGTCGACGATGCAGTACGTCCCACCGGCCTCCGACAAGCACGGGTCGTACGCATCCAGCTTGTACAGCGGAGGCATACGGTAGTAGTCCGAGTCTGGAACATATCACGATTTTACCTTATCTCTTTCTGTTATTATGCACCTAGGTATCATGTTATCTTTCTGCACCACCCAAAAGTCGACTGGCAGAGAATGCTTCAGGCATTAATTCCGCCTTTATACTGTATTTGTATAAAAAGCTCAATAAATAAAATCACTGTGTTGTTTCATCCTTATCGATATCAATGTTACATTAGATAAGACGTTCTTTGTAAAAAATATGTCCCACCTAAGTACGGTGCATGGCTCAGGGTGCATGCACCGCACACGAATCAGTCAAAAGTACCGGGAAACCAAACCCAGAAAGCGGTCCAGCGCTGTATGGTTATATAGTTTGGTTAGACGAATAATGATTTGTTCCACGCTGCAGCGATTTAGTTTAAACTTTTACCAAACTCGAACAAGACATTTGTATGGGATAGCTTCTCTATACGTGGTTATAAATCTCAATGTTCATCCTGCATTGACTATTAGCTGAGCAAGGGAGTCTTTTACAATCGATTATTTGATTTTGATTTCATAATGAGTTGTAAGTTTATCAAAGGCTTGCGTTTTCAAATTGCCGGATACCCCTTTCCTCTTCACATCCCTTTTTCTTCCCGCTCCCCTCCCGATTTGATGGACCGACAACACATCTTTGATTAAAGAGTTTTGTATATTCATGGGCGGCGGTAATCACGTACCATGAAGTGACCTGTTTGCTTATTCGCGGATCCTTTTGCATACCAAAAGGATCCTTAAAACGCGTCATATTTAATGTTATAATATTTGATGTTAAATTTTAATGTTAAAACAGTCAAATTTTCAAAAATTTTCATTAGATTAGTCAATAGTCTCCAATTACCATCCACACACCTAAGAGGTTAGAAATTCACCTCAATACGTTTTTCCCGACGTTTTCTTCCACTTACACGTGTTACCAATCTTCATTGACGGCACTGACCGTTGGCCATCAGGTGTATAAAATAAATAAAAACAATACTCAACTAATAAACAGGTATAATTATCAAAGGTGACGTTTATTCTACATTAAACGAGTTTCTGAGAACGACATCCGTGGTGATTTAGCACAACTCGGCGCGATGACGGTCGGTTTTCCCAGCGCCTGCGCAGCACGCGCCAGTCTTGAACCAGGGTTCACTGCCGCACTTTACATCGCATTTATTACCTTTATGACTCGACATAGATGACCGACGATCATTAATAATTAATACATCCTACAGTCAGGTTAGGCAGGCAGCTAGGCTAAGTGCGACTTACGATTACTTCTGTAAATACGAATACAGTATACAGCCCATATATGTCCCACTGCAGGGCACAAGCGTCCTCTACAATAGAGACTACGATTGAGAGTGGTTAGGCCATATAGTCCACCACGCTGGCCTAGTGCGGGCTAGCGGACTTTAAATACCATAGAAATTCTTACAAATCGCTATGGTAAATATTGAGTATGAAAAAATATTGAGCTGAAATATATTATCCTCCGATGTAAATATAACTGGAGAAGCCAGATGTTAAGCACCACGGGATAAGCGATTACAGGCGTCCTATAGTTTGAACTGCTAACTGTGACAAAGTTAGCACTTTGCCACTATAGTCAGGTTATGGATATGCGTGTGTGTGTTTTTTAAACTCTTTACTTTGTGTGTGTTTGAAGTGGTTAAGACTATGTCGTAAGTAACATTGCAAGTAACAATAGCAATGATTTTAAAAGCAGGCGTCCACATTCCCGCATCGTGCGTTTCGGACGCATCGCATAATATCCTTTGCATAGGAATTCATAGATTCATGCGATCCGTACGAAGCGGATTAGTGGACGCACTTGTATAAATTCCTTAACAAAGTTCTTATACATCCGTTTGATGCGATGCGTACGATATATACGATGCCTATGTGGGGACGCCTGCCTCAAAATACCGATTCCTTTTATGCAATTTGCCGTGCCAACACACCTTACCCAAAAACTATTGAAGGCGGAGCTAGAGTTGAACGTTCAAATAATTTTATTATTTTTAGTACAAAAATAGGTTTTACCAAATTTAATCTCACATCGTAGCTACGCAATCTGAATATTAACATAAAAGGTCGTTTTTGGTATCTTATTCGTGGTCGCCATCAGGATAACTCTCTTGAATAACTACGGATATACAAAAAATAGTGCTACTTAGGTAAAGCGATATCAAGTCACTGCTTAATTCAAACAAACTTTCAGATTATTGTAGATGATATAAACAAGAATGCTCATTGTATTGATGTAGTAATGTAAATTAATCAACGTTTCCATACGAAGGATACAATATGATGTGTAATTCTATTTTTCACACAAATAACCCAGCAGTTAGCTACGGAATTGCTGTCCATTAAATGAGTCTCAAAATTCAATATCCAATGATACGCTTCCAACGGGTCTATGTGGCGATCCATGGAAGAGCCGCAGCTCTGTACCCTGCATACACTCCACTGCAGGCCTCCTTTACAATCGAGAGTACGATTAAGAGTGGTTAGGTGACAGAGTCCACCACGCTGGGCCTAGTGCGGGTTGGCGAACTTTACATGCCTTATAAATTCATTAAAATTGCTAATGATTATGCTACGCATGTTTTCTCACGATGTTTTCCTTCACCGTTTTAGTGCGTGGTGATTGACTATCAATACACACATAACTCCGAAAGGACAGGTGTGCCCTGGGATTTGAACTCGCAGCCACCGGGAACATTTTGAACATCGCGTCTGGTCCGTTGCCACCAGACCTCCACACATGATCATATTTTTGATAATTTTTTAAATAATGTGGTTTTGTGTATAATTTATATCGTACTGTATCAGCCCATGTACTTGTACGTCACACGGGCCTCCCCAACAATCGAAGGTACGATTGAGAATGGTTAGGCCATATAGTCCATAGTATTTAATATCGCGTCTATCTGCATTAGATCATATACGTCGCATTGTAGGGCAAACACGTCCCCCCACAATAGAGAGTACGGTCGACAAGGGCTACGCCGTATAGTCCACCAAGCTGGCCTAGTGTGGTTTGGCCGTATCTGTATATTATTTCTTCAAACTCTTAACCTTAGCGAGAAAACTTGGCAAGCTTCGTATACGTGTTTTTTTTAGATTTTGGCTTGCGTTGACGTGTCGTAAAGGACAAACAACATTCTGAATTCAAATTGCTTACTTATCTGCTAAAGTGAAACATTCTTCAGATGTTGTGATATCAGGCCGTTGTTTGCGGTAGACTGTCCTTTTATGAAACTATTAGCGTTACGTGACTTGACTTAATAATAGTATTAAAGACCTTTTGTCTGCTTTATATAGTACGGAAGTTATAAAATTAGATATTGGTGATATGCTGACCTAATAAACTATATTTCATTATCCACTTTAGTGTGTCGATCGTTGGACATAAGTGGACAAATTAGACATTCCCGGAGATTCGCTAAGCTCTAATGCTCCGTGTTATTAATATGCGTGCTACTTTGGATCCTAGTTTACAGAAGTTGCAGAGGCGGGTGTAAAGTTGTTAGGTCTGAATAGTGTCTGCAATGGTATAGACAGACACTTTTCTTCTAGTACAAAATTATTCACGTCACCATGTGTGTATCTCATTGCATTATGAAACTGTCCAACTATATGGGCTACGAGTATAACTGTTGAGTGTATTAATTAAATGTGATTATAATATTTACAATGTAATCAAACAAAATGAATTGCACAGTCAAATATTTAAATGCAATTTATTGTATCTTTAAACAAGTGTTCTTGCGCATCTCTGTTCCTTCTATAAGGATACTTGTATTAAAAAAACAATATTAGATGGCTTATTATTTTTAGATTTATTTAAAAACTTAACAATCATAAACCAGGCGTGCTTTAATTCTACTGTAAAATGTATGGTCATTTTACATCCAGAATGAATATGGGCTGGTATAAAAGTTCAAAATCCGCAGAAAACTAACGTCTTAATGTGTGATACTCTATAGGTATTCGTTAACTTACTATTCATAACAAAGTTGTTATGGACTAAGAGAGAGAGAACCCCAGACCTTCGTTATTTTATAAAAGCTGAAAGTTTGTCAGCGCATACTCCCGACACAGGTAAGAACGATGTACCATTATGAAGTTTGGGTTGCCCTGGCTTTTGCAGGTAAACGGTATTAAAGGAGTGTAAAATACCGATCTACTTTCATCAAATAATAAAGTGCGAATTTTTGGTATTATCTTCAGAATATTATTAAAAATCACATTATTCATTGCCAGACACTTAACATTCTGGCAACCCCTTGCCAGACACCCTTACTGTTCATGAAATTATAATTTTACTTACGTTATAGCTATATACGTATAAAAGCTGATTTTTATATATAATACTTGAGTAATAAGTAAATGATGTTACTGGTGGTAGGTCTCTCATATGTAGGAGGCCATCTGGGTGGGTACCACCGCAGTGTCTATTTCTCCCGTAAATCGGCAGTGTAAACGCACTGTTGTGTTTCGGGTTGAAGGGCATTGTAGCCAGAGTGACTACTGGACATATTGAGACTTAACATCTTATGTCTCAGGATGGCGAGCGCAGTGGAATGCCAAGCATTGCTTTGTAATTCAAGGTGTTGTTTGGTTTTGCTACTGTTCATGAGCGGTCGTATCGCTTACCATCAGGCGAACGGCATGCTCGTCTCGCTGTTCATAGCAATAAAAAAAAAATGTTTCTTCATTAGCCAGACATTTTTATTACTTCCAACCCCTTGCCAGACAAGCATGTAGTAGGAGCGAGCGCGAGGCAGTATATACATGGGTGGGTGCGAGTGCGATTCGCTTGTGTTGTTTAGTATTTAATACATGCTTACATCAAATAAAACTATAATATATGCTATCTTCAAGTATTATTAATGTAATATTAATTATTAATAATTATAAGAATAAAATTATTTATATTATTACGTGCGTAGTGGCATGTAGGTAAACTGACCAGACGCGGCTGCCAACAAATTCACGGTGGTCGCGGGTTCGAATCCCAGGGCACATAATTGACTTTTCGGAGTCATGTGTGTATTGATAGTCAATAACCACGCACTATCACGGTGAAGGAAAATATCGTGAGGAAACCCGCATACCATAGCACTTTCTATGGTAGCCGCCAACCCGCACTAGGCCAGCGTGGAGGACTATATGGCCTAACCACTCTCAATCGTACTCTCGATTGTAGAGGAGGCCCTGCAGTGGGACGTAGATGGGCTGATACAGATACAAATATTATAACTGACGTAATAAACATAGGAGACATCATCTAATTATTACTCAAGAATTATATATAAAAACCAGCTTTTACACTATTACGTAAGTAATAATATAATTAATATTATTTTTATCATTAATAATGAATATTAAATTAATAATACTTAAAGATAGCATATATTATTGTTTTATTTGATATTAGCATGTATTAAATACTAAACAATACTAGCGCATCTCACTCGCACCCACCCATGTATATACTGCCTCACGCTCGCTCCTACTACATGCTTGTCTGGCAAGGGGTTGGAAGTACTAAAAATGCCTGGCTAATGAGGAAACATCATTTACTTATTACTCAAGTATTATATATAAAAATCAGCTTTTATACTTATATAGCTATAACGTAAGTAAAATTATAATTTCATGAACAGTAAGGGTGTCTGGCAAGGGGTTGCCAGGATGTTAAGTGTCTGGCAATGAATAATGTGATTTATAATAATATTCTGAAGATAATACCAAAAATTCGCATTATTATTTGACGAAAGTAGATCGGTATTTTACACACCTTTAGTACCGTTTACCTGCCAAAGCCAGGGCAACCCAAACTTCATTATGGTACATCGTTCTAACCTGTGTCGGGAGCATGCGCTGACAAACTTTCAGCTTTTATAAAATAACGAAGGTCTGGGGTTCACGGGCTCTTACTCTATTAAGAATGTTAAGATTATCGAATTTGTGCCCGATATGGCGATAGGCTCGCCCCCTATCACATCGTGGGACGGAACATAAAGCGAAACGTGGGTGTCCTGGAAACACCTCTGCCAACCCCTTCTGGGAATAAGATGTGAGTTTATACGGAATTAATGGTATTGCTCTTGAATTATGCAAATCATATTTGTTTAATAGGGTCCAAAGTGTTGATATCAACGGAATAAGGTCTCCTGGGTCTTCTGTTACTATGGTAGTTCAGCAAGGCTCGATTCTTGGACCATTTCTATTTTTAATTTACATTAATGACTTACCTTTTTTTATAAAGGACAACTGTGAGGTAGTGTTGTTTGCTGACGATACTTCATTAATATTTAAAGTAAATCGCCATAATCCTAATATTGACGACGTAAACCACACCCTCTCAAAAATAGTACATTGGTTTAGCATTAACAATTTGTTATTAAATAGTCAAAAAACTAAATGTATAAGATTTGTGTCAAAAAAGTTAATGCTAACATTATTTTGAATGGAGATGAGTTGAGCCTTGTGGATACAACTAAGTTCTTGGGAATTACATTAGATCCCAAACTTCAATGGGGCTCTCACATAGTCGCTTTAGCTAAAAAGCTGAGCGCCGCAGTCTTTGCGTTGAGTAAGATTCGCCAATTGACTGATATTGGTATTGGTACAGCTCGATTGGTATATTTTGCCTATTTTCATAGTCTAATGAGTTATGGAATTTTACTGTGGGGTGGTGCTGCTGACATTAATACTATTTTTGTTCTCCAAAAGCGAGCTATAAGATCTATTTATTCGCTAGGGTCCAGATATTCTCTTAGAGAAAAATTTAAAGAGATAAATATAATGACAGTAGCATCACAACATATTTTTGAAAATTTAGTTAATGTCCATAAAAATAAAGAAAGTTTTCGTAAGATTAGCGATATTCATAACAAAAATACTAGGAATAAGAATAATCTAGCAACACATAAGACCAGACTCCACAAGATCAGCAAATCTTTTAAGAATTACTGTATACACTTTTATAACAAAGTTCCCAGTCACATTAAAGCCTTATCTATTACAAAATTCAAAGCTACTATCAAACAAAAATTATGCAATAAAGCGTATTATAAAATTTCATAGTATCTAGATGATAGCAAGGCTTGGGAATAGAATAAAATTAAATAAATGCGTAGTATCTCGGAGTGGAAGTTTTAGTATGCTCTGTATAATATCATCTTAATTAAGTAACTTATCACATTTGCCATTGTTTTGCTTTGTAAGTGATTGGGTATGTCATGCTCGCTAAAAAGTGTGTGCTTGCGGTGGCGTCGTGTGCCGGGTCGGTCACTTCCCTGTAGTATGGTTGAGGAGACCGATGGCTGGCACATGCGTCATACTCGTGAACGGGTGCTGCTTGCGTAGACTGGTCTATCCGATTTGCTTACATTGTAACGGATTGATTGATGAAGTATATAAGGCTTTCGCAATTATTCACTGCTTTAGCGAAAAAGAGTATACTGATTCTTCGTTTTGGGCGACTTCGCTTCACTCAGCCATATTTATTATAACGTAAACATATTCGTATTAAAAATATTTATTGTAAATTTACAACAAATTATTAATAAACTGCTTTGATTTAAACCAACTTGTAAATTATGTAATAATCACTACATTGTAAACTGGTTTTGAAAAGAGCAACACTAGAGTTTCTCGACCGTTCTTCTCTAGTGAAAACCGCTTTCCGAACCGGGTGGTAGATAAAAAAAATGACTGAATCTAAACGATGATGAACATTTTAATGGATTCAATAAATTATATTTATTTCATTTTATTTTCATATAGATATATGTTGTAAGATTACGCAATTAAATATTTACGATAAATATTTTATTAATGTCAAGAATTTATACCTTTTAAAAGTTGTTTGTCAAGGCTTGTTCCATATAATTATTGTTCTCTGTCATTCCTTATTAAGTTTAATTAATAGTTAGATGTAATACTACTAAGTAATCAATGACATACGGCAATTAAATATTTGTTATAATTTATTTTATCACTACATAGTATAAAAGTAAGTCGCTTACCGTCTGTGTGTCCCTATGTATGCTTAGATCTTTAAAACTTCGCAACGGATTTTGATGCGGTTTGTTTTAAAAGATAGATTGGTTAAAGAGGAACGTTTATATGAATAAATAAATATACCGGGATTCGCAGTTTTTAAGCAAAATAACATGTATCTTGTGTGGAGTGGAATCAATAACCATTAACACCCAGACGAAGCTGGACCGGACCGCTAGTTATTTTATAATTATAATATCATTTACATTGCAATGATTGCAATAATTACTGATCTACATGATTTCAATGGTTACATTTTTATATGAAATAATCGTAAAAAATGAGAAATTTGCTGATTGTCTTCTTGTACTTTGATCTTCTTGGTTTCTTCAACTTAATTAATAACTTAACTGATAACATTCGAGCTTCTTTAATACATGCATTTTTAAAATAATATTTTTGTTTATTTGAAAAGCAAAAAAATTTTTAAATTACAGTTTACTGAATACAAAGATTAATATAATATTATATCACTCACCATTCAAATAGTAAATGACTCCACAGCACTCCCTCCATAGCAAGAAAAAACTTACAAAATACAGGAACATTTTGAGAACTTAACACTACACAGAATTATCACAGTAACCAGTAAAATAAAAATAAACCTTTGCCTATACCCTCTCCGAATAAAAAAATATAATTGACAATCTGCTACTTCACGCAATAGACACCCGCATTGTAATTTTCAATAAGAATTCTCTTTTTAAATATAATCACGTTCGAAATCATCTATTGCACCATTTTTTAAATAACTTGTTTAGTAATTTATTTATTTTTTTATTAATCTTATGGAGTGGTGTACTTTATCGTGTGATTTCTATTGTGACAATGAGTCACACGTCATTTGATCTGAGTCCTCTTTCATGCAAGGCGACCTTCCGCGCACAACTGCCCACAAGGAAATAATAAAACACCTGGACTATATTTTCCTAGAACTGCGTATGTACATTGCTGGCCTTTTGACCGGAATATTTTTTATGACAATGTATCTTTATACGTCAATATACGGTTATAACGAGCTATAAGCTGACAAAGTATCCAAAAATTAAATAGCATACTAGCTTTTGTACTAGCGTTTTACTTCCATGCAAAAATCCCATTTTCTAATTATCTAAATTCAAAAAAGAAGGAGGTTCTCAATTTGATTGCCTTTTCTTTTGATCAGCAGAACTGAATAAATTTTAGATTGGATCATTGAATTAGACCACGTGAGTTTGGTCCATAATCTGTTTTTATGTAAAAACATTTTAGAAGTAAATTTTTGGAAGTGGTAGAACCACGCTGTTGTCAATCAAGACTCAGCATGAATGGGCAGGCTCGTATAGTGCGGTACCACCAACACAGGAAAACAAAGTAAAGTGCCAGCTTTGCTGTCTTTCGTTCTGTGAGTTAGATTGTTGGATGCCCAAAACTCCTTTCCTCTTCCCAACCCTTATCTTTCCGGCTATCCTCCCGATTTGATGCGCCGACAATACGTCTATTAGCCCCTCTACACGATGGACCAGCGCTGGACCAGCGAATTGGCCATCAATAGCTATGTGAATGATGAAAACCCACTACATGAGACGACATTCAGTTGTGGTCTCTTCGTTTCTCAAGATGGACGTGAAAAGCGTGGGGTGCTTTCAAATTCCCGCAGTCCACGCTATTTTTTAACAATAATGAATGCACTCATTTGGCGTACAACGTTGTGAATGTTCATGGTCAATGTCTATTTCTGACAGCCTCCGTGGCGCAGTTGGTTAGACGCCGCCTGTGAAACGAGAGGTCGCGGGTTCGATCCCCGCACCGAGAGAAATGTTTGTGCGGCCCACAAATATTTCTTCCGGGTCTGCGTGTTTGTGAGACCGAAAAGTCTCTCGTAGCTCCTGGTACCCACGACACAAGACTTGATCTTAGTGTGGGGTCAGGACTATGTATGTGACTGTTGGGTGTTATTTATTTATGGGCTGCAGTGATCACTTATCGTTTGTCAGACCTATGGTTTAAAATACCAAGTTCCTTGCTCCGTACAACCTTCAACCGACAGCTTTATATTATACTACAAATAATAGTATAATTACCCATTTATTGATTTATTTCCATACTTAATGTAAAGGATATAAAGTTTAATGATGATTGATACAATCAAAGTGCTAAAATAAAATATATATAGTCTTTTGTTGATTGAGAATCCCTTATAATGAGGTTGCAATCTTTCAAATATAATTTGATAATATCTAAAGCCAACAATATAATAATCAGGCAAAATTTGTTAAATTTTATAACGAGAAAAATTATAATCGAGATCAAAAATATTAATTTAATGAAAACAAAAAAGTGTTAACCCAACAGCCGCAAGTTTTTATTATTATTATAATGGGTGGCGCGACGAGCATGCCATTCGCCTGGTGGTAACCGATACGACCGCTCATGGACAGCAGTAAAACCAAACAACATGAGTTACAAAGCAATGCTTGACATTCCACTGCGCTCGCCATTCTGAGACATAAGATATTAAGTCTCAATATGTCCAATAGGTGCTCTAGCTACAATATCCTTCAAACCGGAACGCAAAAGTGCATTTACACTGCTGTTTGGCGGGTGAAATAGACAATACAGCGGTACCTACCCAGGTGACTTCTCACATATTAGACCCGCAAATATTTTACAAAAAATCATATATTATTGCTCCTAACCATTTTATCGTAGCAAAAACACGTACGAATAAAATTGTTTTATTCTAAAAAGGTACTAGATTTACCAAGAAGCTCTTACCCAAGTGGAGATTGCATTCCGTATAAAACACTGAAGCACATAAATTTTACCTTGAACGAAGTCGCTGTTGTCTGCTATCCTTTTCTTTAGAGTGAAAATGAATGAACATGATGTTTTGTTCATTCATTGTCGCTCTACTTCATCCAAGGTCAAATTTTTGTGCTTCACTTTTATATACGGAATGCAATCTCCATTTGGGTATAAGCTTCTTGAGATTTACAGTACATTTCAGAACGGGTCTTCTATACAAACGAGAGTTCAATTTAGGGGGAAGGCACGTGCGTATGTGTGTGTGTGTGGGGGCCTGTTATGGACGGCCTGATACGGTCACGGGTTCATATCCCAGATCACGCATCTGACTTTCCACAGCCAGTCAAAAAAATATTTAAATCTCCTCCTATTATTTACTTCATGATTAATTTCGTTGCGGGTTAAAGACAAGTTAGACATTCCCGGAGACTCGCCGAGCTTCAATGCTCGGTGTCATAACATTGCATGCCACTGTTGATCCTGCGACACAGGAGTTGCAGTGGCGGGTGTGACTGTGAGGGCGGGACAGTCTTTCCACAGTCATATGTACCTATTGAGGGTCGATTACCCCCCATTTCAATAGTGAAAACATTGTGAGGAAACCTGCGTACCATGTACATCTTAAAAAGATTTTCTATGGCGCGTGAAGTACACGAACCCTTCTTACCCGAACATACGACAAAGTCCAAGTAATACAATTGCTTAGAAAATAATATTAATAAGACATTATTATTTATATCTGTTTTTAAGCTGTATGTATGTATCAGCCCATATACGTCCCACTGCAGGGCACGGGCCTACTCTACAATCGACAGTACGATTGAGAGTGACCACCACCACTCTTTTAAGCTGTAATCGCCAGAATTTATTAAGCTTAGTAAAGGTATGTATTTTTTTAGGAGCAGTAAACCATTGTTTTGCTGTGGGCTCCTTGATGTGGTTCCTTTTTAGTCTTTTATCCACATTGTTGAACAAGCCTGATCACTCGGATTGCGATTATTTTATATGAAATTAATGATTAGTTACATTTCAAAAATAGTCTAATGCGCGTTAATATTTTGCGTGTAAAAAGTTTTATCTACTACTTACAGCCTTAAGCCAATTCAGACAATAGCTCTTCAAAAGCTTTGTAGTTCTATATTCTATGGAAATAATGAAGAAATCATTTTAACTACAAGTAAAACTCAAATAATCAATTAAACTCTTTTATTCTAATAAACTTTACACACGGTGATGATAAAATAAGCATAAAATTAAATTATTGTATAATATTATATTAAACTGTATATCAATAATATAAATCATAATATTATTTAATACCTAAAATCACACTTCGAAATATTGCTGGTGTCGCGTAAAATTATATTTGTACCTAATTTAAAATAAATTGTACACAAAATAGACCCGTTATTTATTTTACTCTTATAAGTTCAAAGGCAGCATTGGAATTCAACCTGTATGGACGTACAAAGACGTACGTCCTCATGAAAGAACCAGGTGGTCGCTGGATGCAGGTCCACTTCCAACAAGACGAAGTGGAAATACTTGGAGACATATGTTTAACAGTAGACTTCCGGAGACTACTATCCAACTAAACTAATAGGTACCGTTTGACGTTTCATATTTTTCAATTTTAAACATATTTATACAGGCGTAACTCACACAATTTTAATTTCGCTTGCCGTAAAGCCACAATTCCATGGTTTTAGGCAAAATGTTATTGAAATTGTGTAAGTTACACCTGTACAAAGTTGAAAAGTATGAAACGTCAAACGGTACCTATTAGTTTAGTTGGATTATAAAGATAATTTTTACAACCTTTCAACTACCGAATTTTTTGTCCCTTTTCAACGACTTTTGAAATCTGTTTGAGCGAAGAAGACAAAACAAAGAAAGCTAAAATAGGTTTTAAGACTTTTTGAATAAGGGGTAATGAACCCAAGTACGTCATAAAAATGTTAACTTATATTTATGGAATGAAAACGTGAATTTTACCACGCCACTACACATTTTTGGTTATTTTAATATTTAATTATTTACGAAACGACTGATTAAATTCATAGAATAATGATTCAAATACATACACATAAGCATATTTTAATATTTACGAATTTCTGTTTAACCTGAATCAGATTTATCAGCTGATTTTCTTTAAATGTTATAACATAATATATGCTAGGAAATAGCACAATATTCTAGCATTAATCAATAATTTCGTGAGGTATTGCTGTTCAGCATGAGGTCAGTTATACAAACAGTATAACACATTGGTCCCGTTAATGATTACTTAAGTTATGCAATGCTGTTCAGAATTGACAGAGATAGTCGTCTCTTAAAGATCGATAATACAAATAGCCCCATTACACGGAGGAAGCTTCACGTTTCACGATGTTTTTATGTCCTTATGATAATCCTACCTTCGAGGCTGCTAACTCTCCTCGTTTAAGTAAGGCTTAGCCTGTATGATGCATTAAAAAATATGAATATTTTCCAAATGTTATAGATTAAAATATTCGATAAATAATACAGATGGCGCGTAAAATTATTTACTACTAGCTTTTGCCCGCGACTTCGTTCGCGTGGACTTCAGGTTCGTCCCGTCTTCTATTTCCTGACTCATCCCACGGGAACACTACATTTTTCGGGATAAAAAGTAGCCTATGTGTTAATCCAGGGTGTCAGCTATCACTATACCAAATTTCATCAAAATCTGTTGAGCCGTTTTTTCATGAAAGAGTAACAAACATACATACAAACTTTCACCTTTATAATATTAGTAGGATAACTTTAATAGTAATCTAAATCATTTTTAGTACTCTCTCAATTCGTAATTAGTTCCAATTTGAAATTAGTTTTTGAACATTGTTAATTAAGGAAACCATTATTTTAGAATAACATAAAAACTTGTTTTTAGATAAGTAATTTAACTTAATATAACCTTTCCCATGTCACAATATAATTAAACCAATATTAATTGACACATATTTATACAATACTTTTAGAAGTTAAACAGAACAATGAATTATCATGTGTTTAGTTAAGATAGTACTATTGGTCAGTATAATTAATGTTTGCTATGTGATAATGTTCCTCGATAAAAACTTAATTAGAGCATTGCACTCATAAACTTTATGTATTATATATATGCTGGAATGGAACTTAAACCCGTATAAACCCGACACCAACTGGCCTTAAAAATAATTCGTACTTTCCTATGCTGGTTATACAGGGCATCCAACAGCGATGCCAAATGGAGGGGAAGTATCTTAAATGAATTGACAATGTTAATGAAAGAAGACGTCATTTTGATTTGAAAACAATTCAAACTGCATTCAAAGACTTTTGAAAAATCGCATATCTGAAGCAGACATCGTTTTAAGGTAACAATCAAAAGGCTCGATCATAAGAGTTTTTCTCCATATAACATACATCTTAAATAAAAGGAAGCCTATGAAATTTAACATCATCCATGTGAAATCGCCGTGGGACGCCTGTGTAAGCACAAGTTGTAAAACTATACAAAAGATTTATGTAAGCACGTCATAATCTTGGTCATCATTTCAATCATTTCATGAAAGGTTGTGATGCCATCTGTTGTTAAACCTACCTCTTCTCATTGTAAATTTAATGCTGATAATGGTATGAAAATGAAAATAGTTACCCCACTAACATAAATAAACCCAAGAAATAACATAGACAAATAGCGGAGAAATCTTGAAAATATTTCAGCAAGAAACCTTTAATTGTGAATATCTTTGTATTGGTGACTTGCTTGAGCTATCTTACTTGATCGCTCATATTGTCAACGATCCTTACATTCAATTTACCAGCACCCATTTTTTTATATTGATTGTGTATTTTAGAGAAAATCGACAAGTATTAACCATATAATATGTTTAAAGGAATTTTAGATCGACTTGCTCACAATACCTTTCTTCATTGATTTATTTGATTAACATTATAGGTTACTTTCATTGACGTAAAATATATGGACGGGGCGGAGAGCGGGAAAAGTGTTGTCACGAAAGTGGTGTGTGTCACCAGTGCAGCGGTTGTGACGTCACAGCGTACCGGTTTGTAAGTCGTTGACAAATGCCTAATTTATCGTGCGTGGGTGCAATAAAGATGACCGAAAGTTAACAAAAAAAAGATAATATTTCTTATCACCGCTAAGTAAAATTTATATTACTTTAAGTAAATATAACATTTATTTTAGCATTATTTAAAAACGATTTCATGGCCGCCATTGACGTAAAAATCTGACAGATGGCGCGATTTTCACAGGCATCTTTTTGACGTACCCAATGTACTGAAGGGCCTATCCTTAGTTTATAAATCAATGGTTACTTTGATACATTTTCAGGGATATTATCCCTCCGTCAATGAATCCCTCGTTTACCACTTAATTGTGTAGTGGTACAGCACTACTTTAATACATATTTGTGTCTAGAGGTCACAAACTTATATGACGCCCCATCGAGCACAGTCCCTTAGGATCCCGTTGAATCTCTCGGCGAACAGTTGGTTGGGCTTCACTGCAAACTGTCCCATGTCAGCGTCGCCTCCCATTTGTGGGGCGCTTTCTGCCTCCACCGTCACTATCGGCAGTATCACCACGCAAATACGCAGGGCGTCGGGCAGCATCTACAAAATAATACAACTTCAGTTACATACTTTTAATGTCGGACTCCATTCTTTTTTTTGTTGGTATTAGAAACTATGAAAGGCTTTAAGGTCTCATAACACTCTAAAATAAATATCCCGGAATAGAATGAGTTAACCCTTTTGTAGTCAGCGTCTTATCTATTTGCGTCTTGAGGGGTTCTATCAATTAAAACAATTGGGATTATAAAATAGATCTCATTATACTCGTAGGCCATGAGAGTATACACAACTTTAAACATTTCACATGAATAAGGGTGAATTGAATTAACTGTAAAGGTTGCGCGACTTTGTTTAACGATATCACAAGATATCTACTGTAAATGATAAAGCCAGGCTAACACATCTATATAAGTGTTGAACACAGGTTAGCAACTCGTTGTTATAATAGATCAAAAACTCTGCAAACTTCCCTAAGTAGGTATCACATATATGAGAGGCCGTCTGGATAGGTACCGCCGCAATGTCTATCTCTCCCGCCAAATAGCAGTGTAAACGCTCTGTTGAGTTTCGGTTTGAAGGACATTGTAGCTAGAATAACTACTGGACATATTGAGACTGAATATCTTATGTTTTAAAACGGCGATCGCAGGGAAATGTCAAGCATTGCTTTGTAATTCAAAGTTTTGTTTGGATTTGCTACCGTTCATGAGCGGTCGTAACGCTTACCATCAGCCGAACGGCATGCTCGTCTCGCCATTCATTGCTATTTTTTTATCTATAAATTATAAAACATGACCTACCTCTTTAATATCACTATAGAAAGTCTCCTTAGGGTAAACGTCATTGACATCAATCTTCAATCTATCCAAAGCCAAGGTGAGTTCAGTAAAGTAGTGTTCGAGGAGTTTGTCGTAGTACTGGCTGCGGAACTCCTCGTCTGAGCCGGTGAAGATGAAGTACAGCAGGTCGGTGACCGGGCAGCCGGAGTGCACCGTCTGGTAGTCCACCACCATCGTCTCCAAGCTTTCGTTCTGAAAATATATTTAAGATTGAAAGATTAATAGTAGTTATGTTTAATTAGTATTATTCAGCTTTAAGTAATTCTTTATTTGTTATACTGCCCTCTCTCCCTCTCCTTCATTTAAATCCATCCCATGGTTATCTGTAAGATATTGCTGTTGAGCGATAAGACCGCCATTTGTACTCTTTGTTATTGTTATTTCTGTTTAGCTATGTTGTTGTTAAGTTTGTGTGCAATAAAGATTTAAATAAATTAATTAATTATTAATTAATGACTAATTTCGTGCACCACGGATATTTGTCTCGGGTCTGGATACTTGATCCGGGGGATTACTCTATGAGACCATACGAAATTCGAATGTTCGGACGCCGTACATAAAACTTCACTAATGTGCCTAGATACTCCACAAAATGTTGGAATCCTCTATCGTACGTCGTAACCCTACACTAAGTTCGGAGAAAATGATAAGTATAATAGAGAGATATATTCAACTTTAGTAGGAGAAAACTTTTATCTTTTATTTGACATTCAAAATCCGAGAATTCCTGTCGGAGTATAAAGTAACCCCTGGGTAGTTGGTCTGGATGATTTCGCTAAATCCCTGGTGCATTTTAACAACCATAAACTGCATATATCAATGTCTTTCAAATATCACATACGAGATTAGATAGTTATATCGATTTTAATCTCGAAATGATATGTGAAATGAGTTACACAGTATATTATATGAAAATAAACAAATATTTCTCTATCTCCGGATAGCAATAAAATTAAATCGCCACCTGCATTAAAAATAAAAACAAAAGCTGATAAATTTCAAACTATAATGATAACCGAACCTGCTCATCATGATGACACAATTTTGCAACCAAAAAAACGTAAAGATTGAGACGTTTAATGCCTACCTAAAATACAAATAATTTACGTTATTAAGTTGATAATATCGTTATCTGTACCTACACGTTAGCCAACAGTTTCCAAATAATATTTGCGTTTTGTTAATATTTTTTTTCTGTAGTCACTATGATAAACAAAAACACCGAAATCATATTTTACCCCATGTTTATTTACAAATAAAGACACAATCGGTATAGTTTTGCCTGTTCTTTTTTATACAAACATTAACTCACGCCTTTTTCCTAGAAGTGCTAGGCAGAAGCTCTCCTGGTAGCAACCAGGACAAACACGATCCGCCTTGAAGTTTCGTCCTACGATGTGATAGGAGGCGAGCCTATCGCCACATCAGGCACAAATTCCTGACTCCGGGCTGATAATTAATAGACAAATCCAATATCACTTTGCCCGACTCGGGATTCGAACCCGAGACCACAGCTTTACAATTTTTTTTTTAAATGCACGATAAAGCTACTTTAATTCACGGTTGGTACATTACAAATACAATGCGAATAGAAAAGACATCAAAATGGAATACCAACTGGGAACGAGGAAAACATACACAACCGCGAATTGTAAAAAAAACTTGGAGTGTTCCACCAACCCGCACTAGGTTAGCGTGTTGAACATATGGCCCTCCAGTCCTCTCAATCGTTATCTCGATTGCACAACATGCTCGTGCCCTGCAGTGGGGCGTATATAGGCTGATATAGACACATCCTTATAGCATGTCAGTCACCCTCGGGAACTCTCTCATACGTAGACATCCGTAATCACACCGCGCGTGTCCGAGGCCAAGAGAAACAAATTCATTACTCGCATTCACATAGTTCTGAACCGACAGACTATTCCCCTAGGATCGGTATCGTATTTACGGACCGCTAGGATCAACTAGATCATAAAGACTTTCGTTCACTGCAATCTCACAAGACCCATGTTAGTGAACACCCGGCTATATCCTTATAGCTCATAGCTGTTGCTGCCATTATTAGATGAAACTTAATACGTACAGACTCACAGAGATAATTAAAATTCCGTACAACAATTATAGAAACGTGACAGCTATGTCAGACGATTATTTATAAAGGCGTCTGCGCAGTTTGTGTCTAGTGCGGGGCTTATCACGAATATTACAAACAGAAGCGGCGACATTTAGTCACTACTCATCACTCACTCAAAAATTGTGGTGTCAGGCCACTTTTTTCCTGCTCTCCTATTGGTTGATCTTTGACAGGCTGTTCAACATGCACGAGTTGCTTGGAAAATAAAAATAAATAGTTACAGGCCAATTTATTCCACTTAAACTCGTTTTAATAAAATAGTAGCTAAATATACTTTCGATTATCAAAAGAATTTATAGCAATTTGATAGTAATTAATTAGTTATATTTCCGCTTATATAGGAGCGGTACACACATTACGAACAAGAAAATATCTACGGTTTTGAAGACACAAATGTATGATAGCGCTCCCTTTATATTAAAAATACTCTAAGTATAAAAGTAAATAATATACTTCTCATCAGAAAAATCGAAACACCTTGCAAGTTTATGTTTTCAAAGGATTATCAGAAAAATGTGTACATTTTGGAAAATATGTCAAATGTCTTTTAACAGTGAATAATATGAGGTTTTCAAATCCTAATGATGATGTTCTAAATTCAAATTAAATGAAACACATATTCTGGTAATCCTTAATATTACGATTTTTCTGATGAGAAGTATAAATGTCATGAATGGCGACAAGGCATCTAGAATACTCCACATGAGAGTGCCATGAACAGAGATCAAGGCCAATAGTTTAGCAACTGCGCAGCATCACACGGTACAACGGCCTACATTCATATCCACATTACACTTATGATGTAACCACTACATTTAGATCGCACTGTATTGTAGTCGTGTGTTAACATTCGATTGTGTCAACTGACTTCGCTGATGTCCGTGGATTACCAGTAGTGTTGGACCAATTTGTTTTGTATTATGTTTACGACTATATCTCGAAAATGATAGGCAGAGATATCACTAATATGCATGACAATTTTTCATGCTTATTTGTACCTGAAAATTTGACATGGACTAAGTTATTACAAGCGTGACCGGTATCAGGCAACTTATATTCCATACATACATAAATTCACACCTTTTTCCCAGAAGGGATAGGCAGAGGTGCCGGGGCACCCACATTTCGCCATATATGATCCGTCACACACAAAATTCTGACTCTGGGCTGATAATGAATAGTAAAATCCAATATCACTTTGCCCAACCCGGGATTCGAACCCGAGACCTCAGCTTTGTAAGCGTACCGTAGTACAACTACGCCACCGAGGCAGGCGAGCAACTTATGATGCGTAAAACCTTAAAAATACATATTACATGGCCGGACTTGTCACTTGGGAATCAAATTTGCGAATTTAGAGCCTCATGCTTCGTACACTATTCATGTGGGACTAATAAGGCAATTGATTTATTAAAATTGATTTATTAAAGTTTGGAAATTTTACCCCCATGTGTGGCCTACGTTCGTAACATTCGATAGATTATGTCTTTGTATCAAGGTTGCGTATGGTTGTCAATTTATATTCGTCAAATGTAAAAACTGATAGATGTCACGTCACTAACATGATCAATCATTGATCAGTAATGAAGCTTGTCACTTAGCTACTTGATTACTAATTACAATATGTAGATAAATATGACTCATATAATCTGCGTCTTAAAACATATTACATTATCTTGTTGTCCGATCAAAAGTAATTAGTTATCAAAAATTGAATCATTTATCCTTTTGAAATTATTTTAAAAATATAATGATTCATACACATCGTTGCCCTGTTTCTATTAATATGTTTTCTTAGTTTAAACAAGCCGTCATTTATCAAAATTATAATAGTTATTAAAATTGCAACCAATCGTATTATTTACTTAATTATAAAATGTTATTTTTAAATCATTTTCACTACACATAAGATAGTCATACTTCATAAATCTACATCTAAATTATCTTGTTATTGTGAGTAACCTCATGTTTGACTCTCAATGACACAACATAGCTATCGAGTATGATGATAATAATCACAGTTTATCATAATCATGTTTAGTCTAAAATTCGTATACTAATTTGTAAATTCGTATACCAGATAAATAAGTCAGATAATTTTTAGTGGTTGACCAATATAAAAGATAAAAACTTTTAAAGATTCGAAATGTTTTTGAAGGACATTTTGAATTAAATCGATCAAATCTAATGATCAAGGTTATTAACGTCGAATTTTAAAAAGTAGTTCTGCAAATTTTGTTTCTAGCTGTTTATCCAATATTTTACTTCAAAGTTATTTAGCCCAAAATATGCTAAATCTTTATATCATTTACATTATAATTTTTGGAGCCAATCTTAGCTTCAGTTCCTAAAAGGTATAAATTACACAAAATGGATAATTACGACAATATATCAGCATATTTTTTATACCAGCCTCCTCTCAGCTTTTATAGCAACCTCGAAACTAAATAAAACAGTGATCAACCAAAACAAAACTTTAAGCAAGCTTAGAATACTAAAAAGACATCGATTCAAAATTCAATGCACACCTTCTCGATTGTGTTTTGAATCGGAAACATTAGTTAAGGATCTATTATCGATTAATGTCAATACCGGCGCCATTGCATCAGCTGATGACTGATTTCATGCTATGGTTAATTAAGTAAGACGCCATTTTGTTTTTATAGACATACATAAGGAGGATAAGCCAAACAGGATATTAGGTATTCTAACAAATTTCGATCGGCGGAATAGTTGTGTCCCGCCCAATGGAACTTCTCTAGTAGAAGTCTAGGGCGCCCTGAATTATATTGCCGAGATATTATGGGCGAGAATTCTATGTGAAACAACTATATGAACTTCTGGAATATCTCGTGCTATCTTTCTTACAATTCCGAACTATAATGATAATCATGGAACCTTACTATTTGGTTCTCATCTTCAATTTCGGTATGTATTTCTTCATGATTTTTATGGCATGGGGCCGCCATGCCATCTCATGCCTTTGATACAATGTCTGGACGGCATTTGCGCATACCATAAGGTGCAGTGTAGGTCATGCTAGATTAAAAACATAAATTCTTCATGATTTTATTGTTTCCATATTACCTACTCATTGTCATAACGCTTTAAGTCTGAATTTACATAAATGATGTGAGTGTAGTGCGCCGTACTTATCAATTTAACGGCTGGCTGCTTAACAAATAACAATTTACCTTCACAATACAATACGAGGCAGGCACATATCAACAATATGCTGTTACTAGATAAAGAAATACCAATAGAGCCGTGTTTTTGAGGCGTCATTTCTGTTATGACCATGTAGTTGTGACATCGTTTATGGAAAAAGTACCTCACACTTTTAATTGTATCTAATATGTGTTCAAGATTTAAAGCTAGTTTTTGAACATAGTTTGGGAACCTCTGGTACCACTAGAATTTTAAAATTTCATTATATTTATTTCATTCTAAGTAGATTTAAAGTGCGTAGTGGCCTGTTCGTAAACGGACCAGACGCGGCTGCCAACATGTTTACGGTGGTCGCGGGTTCAAATCCCAGGGCACACCTCTGACTTTTCGGAGTCACGTGTGTATTGATAGTCAATCACCACGCACTAAAACGGTGAAAGAAAACATCGTGAGGAAACCTGCATCCCATGGCGGTTTATAAGAATTTCTATGGTATGTAAGTCCGCCAACCCGCACTTGGCCAGCGTGGTGAACTATATGGCCTAACCACTCTCAATCGTACTGTCGATTGTAGAGTAGGCCTGTGCCCTGCAGTGGGACGTATATGGGCTCATACAGAAGTAGATTTAAGTCTCTGTAATACGTATTTTTACAATATTATTTACTTTACTCGTGGGATTTTTGTACTTTTTACCCCCCTGGCTTGAAAGCTGGATCCGCCCTTGCCCACATAGAGTATCGCTTGGCTACAATTATCTGTCGCTGTTCGGCCAATTATACCAGTGTTTAATTGCTTTTTCAAGCTACGGATGATTATATGCTAGAAAGAAGTGGTCACGCGGCCTGGCATATTGTTCAGTTTAATAATACAGCAATAATAGTTGCAGAGTCACTTTGTACATACATACATACATAATCTCACGCCTTTTTCCCAGATGAGGTAGGCAGAGGTGCCAGAACACCCACATTTCGCCTTATATGTTCCGTCCCACGATGTGATAGGTGGCAAGCCTATCGCCATATCGGGCACAAATTCCTGACTCTAGGCTGGTAATGAATAGAAAAATCCAATATCACTTTACCCAACCCGATATTCGAACCCGAGACCTCAGCTTTGTAACCGTACCCTAGTACAACTACAGTACCGAGGCAATCAGTTTGTACGTTGAGTATTGTCTGAAATAAAACATAAATCGCGTGTTTCTTAGAAAAATACCCACATAAATATAGCGGAAGTACTTAGTTACTTTAACTTAAAAACTTAATTGCAGCAACAATTTTGCAGATTTGTCATTTATTTAGATTTATTACTGGCAGTGTTAAATGTTAATTAGTCTTCAAATTCCGAGAACGAAAAATTTTAGACAAGTCTCTAGGTCTTATTTCTTGTTATATTTCAACCATATACATTAATGTAATGTAATTAAATGGTACGAGTAGGTAAGTATGCTTAATATGTTCAACAGAAGCTTATCGTGCCGTTGTTTTACATATTTTATTCGGATACTAGCGGCCCGGCCCAGCTTCGTCCGGCTACAAATAGATTTCTGTACAATAATATATACGTATAATACATAGAAAGCTTCCTCTTGAATCACTCTATCTATTTCCACATCAAATCCACATCAAAGATTAAAGCATACAAAGGGACATAAGGACAGAAAAAGCGACTTTGTTTTATACTATGTACTGATGATGCAATTATAACGTTATTATGACAACCTGCGTGGCGCAGTTGGTTAGACGCTGGCTGAGAAACTAGAGGCCTCGGATTCGATCCCCGCACAAAAATAAATATTTGTGTGATCCACAGGTATTTGTTTCGGGTCCGGATGTGTGAGACTGAAGTCTGAAATTCTCTCGTAGTTCCTGATACCCACAATGCAAGACTTGAACTTAGTGTGGGGTCAGGACTATGTCTGTGACTGTTGGGTGTATTTATTTAATAATCGGTGAATATAAATTTTAAAAAAGATACCGAGGAATTAACAATATCCTCCTTTTTTTTTGAAGATAATTATGAATTTTTTAATCGGTTCAGTGCTAACCAATGACGTTAGGTGCTAACAGACAAAGAACATCGGCCATAATGGACCTTGAAGGGACCAGTTATGAATGGTACATCAAAAAATAGTACGATTTATTAGAATAAAAATGCATATTTCCATATATTTTTAAATAGCCGGATAAAAAAGAAAATCTTAAAGTGTTTTAATAATATTGAACGCGTATGAGCGCGTTCCATCACTCATACTTTGTTTCAAAATAAGGTTTTATCTACAGCGTTGAAGGTAGGCAGTGCTGAATTTAAAATAAAGTGTAGGTATTTTCTATGACACATATGACTTCTGAGCGCTGTCATTTGCTTTATTGTGATTTCCAATTTACGCCTACTGTTATTTCTCTGTTTATATTTATGACTTGGCTTTGATATTTGATAACGGGCTCCGATAGACCCTTGCATTTCTAAAGACCTTGTACGATTGACCATTGGATAATGATAACGCTTTGCGATTTCGTTAAAAGTGCGAAGTATTCTCATATTTCCAATATGAACCCGGAGCGTCAGTCTGTCCTTCAACATTTGTTGCATTGTGTTCATATAATTCAGCATAGTGTTTCAAAATTATGTTCTTGTTTTATGTTGTTGTTTTTGACAATGACATTATAATGTGCTATTTTTTTATACGTGTAATCCTAACCTAAAAAGTTACAAATATATGAAATATTTTAATAAATCCGGCTTTTTTAAAACCTTCATCTAATTGGACATAATTCCTCAAGCACTATGGAACAAAATAAAGTATATCTCAGCTGTGTACAATATATTTTTTTGCCAGGTCCCAATATGTATGGACGTGACCGATGTTCTTTATCACTAAAATGTTACTAAAATAGTAAATTTGACACCTCTAGTTTTTACAAGTTTTAAGAAGGTGACGTCATCTATTTAGATTCACATCTATGATCTCAAATAACTTCCTAGAAACTATAATATGAAAATAACTGTGTTTACATACTAACTTTTTTTGTAAATGACGCAATTCCTTTTTGTGTCATGGATTCAAATAACATACGCGTATATAACTCCAATAAGTTCACGCCTCCATATCCTCGATTGATACAAAAACATAATGCCACTTCACCAAATTTAGTATCAATCGTAAGATGCATATATCTCGTTTTGTCCCCAAAAAATGTAGTGTTCCCGTGGGATGTTCAAGGAGTCATCCCGCTCAAAAGGCTGGGCCAATTTTACTGAAATTTAGTATAGAGATAGCTGATACCCTGGATCAATGCGTAAGTTATTTTTTATCGCGGAAAACAATATTTTTCTCGCGCGATGAGCAAAGAATTTATATATTACACATTTGCTACTCTTTCAACCTCACAGGTATAGTTTGGTATAAAATATATTGCATGCCTTGAGTCATAGAACACGTTGAGACAGATTGAGATTGGGACGGGATAAAAGCAGTATAAAGGGAGGCAGTCACATTGAGCTTAAATATATAACGCGTATTAACGCGAAATAATATTATATGTCTGATGTAGACTGGACTCCAAAAGTGTCTGCATTGGGCCGGGGCGCTAGTTGCTTATGAATCTATTTACTAATATGTACGTATCACTTCGAAATTAATATTCTACTACATTCCCATATGTATGTCTATACACATATGAAGTTCGCTCAAATCTATTTATTAATTCATGAGTGTGTGCTGACCGCCTAACATACATTTAAGTTACGCAGTTGACATAAATTAGGTATACGGCCTTGGAATCCCCGTGTTTAAAACAATTCAGAATGAGCAGGAAATGAATGTACACTATTGTTTGATTGATAAAAAAAAATGATAGTCTTAGAACGCAAGGCCCGTATGTAAAACAAGTGGCCACAGGTTCGATTCTCGCACGAAGGCAAATGTTTGTGGTATTCACAAATATTTGGTTCGAATCTGGGTGTTTGTGTGAATGAAAAGTCTCTCGCTATATCTAGTAAAACAATCAAAATAATTGCATTTTAATGTGTGACTTTTGTGTATACCAATTAATTAAAAGAAACGATGAAAAGTTATCTTTTAAAAATAAAATAAACTAAGATCATATTAAGAAAAACATGAAAATTAGCCTTGCTAATCGTATTTTTAGAATTACAGTAAACAAGTTATACTTAACACATGAGGAAATATATGATCACATTTAATTCGTGTACGGAATAAAACATTATTTCTCAAAAAAATGTTGGCCTTTAAAACTAAACAACCATTGTATTTAATTAAAAACCTTGAATTGCAACATAGTATTGTCACAGTGGCAATAAAGTTTGGACGTGATAAACTTAACAGAAATATCTACAAAAACCAGGAAAGTAAAAAAAGACCTTTAAACAACAAGCCATAAGATTTTTATAGGCACAAAAACGTTAATAAAAGCACCTAGTTTGGTAGTACACTCCAAATTGTTTCGCTTCATAGAGTATTTGACTACAAGTGGCGTAACAATAGGCCTAAAGGGCCCCCAGCCTGCAGGGCCCTGGCCTGACAGGGCCACAGACTAGACAGGGCGTCAACAGAGGAGAATCCAACATTAATTACGAAACTCATAATAATAACCAATTTGCAAGATAAATAAATTAAAAAATAAAAGAAAAAATCAGCCTTATAAATTGTATTACTCTGACATCATTATGTTGTTAACCTCTGAAGAACGTACGAGATGGGCACTGTAAGCAAACACAGCTAGAACTGTTATTGTGTCTGTTTCTATAGTTCAGCGAGTAGTGCAGCGTTTCCACAAAACTAGATCCAATCTACCAAAACCAGAAACAGGCCGAACATAGTACAGTGCGGCGCAGGAAGATCGATATATGGTGTCAACAATTTTGAGATATCGCTTTCTTACGGTTGTTGAAATAAAGAATTTTCTAAGTTCGGATTCAGGACGGCGGCATCTGGCTGAAGCAAATTTAAAGCCATTGAGACCCACAAATGGCCCAAAACTAGAAAGACAACACAGAAAGTCAAGATTGAGTTATGATAGAGAACACCAGAATTGAATTCTGAATGACTGGCCAAGAGTGATGTTTTCAGACAAGTTTAGTTTCTGTTTAAACAAGCACGTCAGGAGTGAAAGAGCTTCCGATAAGGTTCATATGTGTTTTTTGGTGAACGATGTTATCAAGGACTCTGATTAATGATTTTCACCGTTTAATAATACATAACTATACATCTAATATCGTTTATGGAATCATTAATCATGAGTCATTAGCGTCATGAAAATACGTAAATGATGTTTTTATGGCTTTTAGTACATAGTTAAATATTTACAGGCCCAATTGACTTGCAGCGTCAACAGACACCCACCATAACATTATTATCACAACTGACTGGTACCAATACAGTGGGTACAAAGTTACAAGTCAGTTTAATGTCAAGGTTACAAAAAATAAGCTAACCAATATAGGTGTCTTAGAAACTTAATACGAAGATAACCTTCACGGTACAGAATCTAGCAAAGTTAAAAATAAATTTGAACTTCAATGAGTAATGATGTTTATAAAAATATGTTTTGAAATATTAAATTTATTACCATTCAGGATCATCCATCTGACAAAAGTCAAAGACCAGTGGCATGCTATAAGAAATGCCTATACCTAGAAGTGGGACCCTACAGAATGTGGATGATGATGATGACGATGATCCACGAAAAGCCTTGGACCCCAAAAAAGTTCTTACTTAATAGTACTTACTACTGAACATAAATTCTAATCCCAAGGAACTCACATGAAATTATCCAATGCATTATCACACAAAAAGTATTTTTTGAGTAGATCAATTGCAAGCAGCATATTATAACAATCAGATGATATAACAGCTTCAATAATTTAAATTACATCTTCGATGTTGGAACAAGTTAACGCCCTCACGAATTTTGTAGAAAGCCGTCTCACAGTTACCTTGACCAGGAAAAATGAAATTGCGGTTAACCCAGTGCCCTGACTTAAGAGCATTGTTCGCAGTCAGTGAAGCAAATAACCTCTATTTATATAATACTATGCGACTTATGTCTGCTTAAAATATATTAAGAGATGTTTGTAATTTATAAAGGAGTATGTAGGCAATAGTGATGTTGTTAATGCTTTTATTTTTATTTCATAGATAGACCCTAAATAACCCCTTTTTTCGGTTCAGTATTTCTTTAGATTAGAAGTAACAAACAAACTCTCCTTTATATTTTAGTTTAGTGTAGTTATATGTAATGTCCGCCAACTTACAATAAACCAGCATAGTGGAATAAGGTCAAATCCCCGTCATCCGAACTCCCATTTACAACACAGCTCAATGTTTCGTTTGGCGTACCGAGTGAGAACAGCGTCCCTCTGGACGATAAAGCATCAACTGGCGACAGAAGTTATCACCTCATTTACACAATTACGATAACTTGACCAATTTCTCTAACGCCATGTTCAAATTATGCTACGAAATATAATTTCGTCACCGGGCCTAATTATGTATGTATATTATTTTTTAGATATGGCTATCGGTTTTCCGCTTACAAATATATTACGTCATGTAAGTCGTATGTATTTAATTGAATATATGAATATTATGAAGACCGAGTACATGGCTTGCGGGAGTACGGACCCCCAAAGCATCGTGATAGGGAACGAACTTGCCGTGAAGACGGACAAGTTCAAGTACCTTGGGTCCGTACTGCATGAGTCCGGTGACATCGACCTTGACGTCAAAGCCCGTATAAGCGCTGCTTGGGCTAAGTGGAGAGAGGTCTCAGGCATACTCTGCGACCGCAGGATGCCGATGAGGCTCAAGGGTCTCATCTATAAAAGCATCGTGCGGCCGGTGCTCCTGTATGGTTCGGAGACGTGGCCTGCCCTCAAGCGGCACGTCCAGGAGGTTCACGTCGCGGAGATGAAGATGCTGCGATGGATGTGCAACGTTACGCGTTTGGACAAAATCCGTAACGAGTACATCCGTGGCAGTCTTGGTGTCCGCGATGTGGCTGATAAACTCCAGGAATCCCGCTTGAGATGGTATGGTCACGTCCTAAGGAAACCGCAGGAGTACGTCGGTAATGTGTGCCTGAGACTCAATATTCCCGGACCTCGACCGCGGGGTAGACCCAAGAAGCGCTGGCTCGATGTCGTCAAGGAAGATATGAGGGTCAATGGCCTTACTATTGAGGATGCCGAAGATCGGGCGAAATGGAGGAGAATTTGCCGGAAGGCGGACCCTGGCACCGGCCGGGATAACGCCAGGTAGAAGAAGAAGAAGATGAATATTATGAAATCAGAGCAAAAGACATATAAATCGATCGTTCTGACATCATTAGATACAGGATATCCAATGCAGAATTTAAGCCTCCCCGATTACTAAGGCGATCTGTTCACAACCGCTTACCTCCAGCGATCTTTATCGGTTAGTCTATTCGATGATGTACTGATTGGTATGTGGTTTCCATTCGAGGACTGTTCGACGCCGTCTGCGGTTAATTCTGAGCATTGATTCCCGGCTTATGTCACTTCAAATTGCTAATTTTAAATAATTTTCAACGTACACCTACCTACCAATACTCAATGCTACATTAATCGAATATTTTCCATTGTATAAATTTATTGTTAGAACCAACGAGGTCAGATTCGACAATAAGAATACACGTCAATCTTTCGTCCCATGATGTTTAAATTGGCTGGTGATGTAATTTGATTCACTTGTCCAACTAACCGGGTTAATATTTAAAGAATTTATATAAACTATATAAAAAATGTTGTGTGCTTACAATTACTAACCGTCGTGAACCCCTAATATTATTTTGGAGTTTTAAAACGATAGTCAACGAATATTCTAGGTTCAGTGATTATGTAGTTAAGGGGTTTTATGGCATTTAGGAAACATTATATACCGGGCATATCAAGAGTGCTACCGAAAACGAAGCCGGGTGGTAATTTTAGTGACTACAAACACAATGCAACTAAAATTTTGCAAAGACACGCAACAATTTATTTTTGTGATTTTTTAAATATCGTCATTTTCGGGTGGTAAATTATAGTTATTGCTAAAATAATAATTTAAACCCTTGCTTACCATAGCGTATTTTAAAAATAAAAGCGTATACACTATTATTTTAGAAAAAACGATGAATTTACCACCCAAATAAGTCAATAGGAAAAAATAAGTAAAACAATTGTCACGTTTTTTGCAAAAAAAAATGTTGCATGGTGTCTGAAGTCACTAAAACTACCATCCGGCTTCGTTTTCGGTAGCAGTCTTGATATAACCGATATATTATGGAATATTTGTTATCAATCGGATTGCGGAAATTGACACAACTTCTCAGTCCAAACATTTTATTTCCCACACCCATGAATTAAATTACATGAGTAGTGTATTTTTTATCCATTCCAACAAAATAATACTTAAATATGATTTCTTTGTTATTGCTACAAAATGCAACAGAACGTCTTCCGAATTTCTCAATGATAACTAAATATTGTGAAATAATATTGTAAATGAAAGTGCAAATACAATCATCTTATATTTAACAAAACAAAAAAAATGTGCTTTAATTACTTTACAGCTGGGGCTTATGTCAGATGGTTAACAAATATTGAAATATTCCTCAAATACCTACTCTGTATAGATAATGTCATCATTAAAAAGTACATTTAATTGTAGACGTCTCACTTCCATGTTTTCCAACTGCATTTAATGCGCAATCTTACATCTAAATTAGCATCAATTTACACGTGCTGTGTGCGTAACCTTAACAGATGTTTGTCGTGTGATAATGTACCAATATTGTATTAAGTTATCACACATTATTCTCAGCGCACCGAAATTCCATCTTGATAGTAATGGAATTATCCATCAACATAACATTGCGTCGTAAAATTGTAAACAAAAATGGCATGGACTTCAAAAGTCTCAACTTCAAAGTAAAAAATACTTATGGAAACACTTAGTTATTGTAATTATACTCGTACTTTGGGGTAGAATAGGATTATAATTGTAATTACGCAAACGGACGGGAGATGTGAAATTCATTATTATTTTATGTCATAAACATCAGCCGAAAGCTTTAAAAATACAAGTGACCACTCACCACTTTCCTGAACATGAGGTTGCTGGGCCTGTAGTCACCGTGGGTCAAAACCACTACACTTAGAGGGAGTCTAAATTTGACGAAATCTTTCGCAGTGTTGCCCACTAGGAGCTTCAGCAACTTATTCCGATGCTGTTCATCATTCACCACACTCACAGCACTACTCGTCATTTTCTCAAAAGCATTCTTCGCCGACTCATCTGTGAGCTCTTTAATTTCAAATCTCAACCTATTTGATACCTCTTTGAATTCCTCAGGATATTCTTTTTGGTATGCAAAGGATAATGCGTGGAAACGTGCCAAAGCCGTTACAGAAGACTCTGCATGTTCCCAGTCGACAGATTTGAATCTATCGTATGTCCCAAATCCTTCGGTAGTCAAGTCTTCCAGCAGAACAGTCTCGTAGCCCACTTCAGGATTGCCGCCGTAAAATTTTGGGAATACAAATCTGTACTGCTCCGGCACTTGGTGCTTATCTTGCAGATCGTTGAATACCTTATGTATTTTCGTGTATATAAACTGTTCAGTGCTAAAGAGGTTTTCAGCGTTCATGATCTCTCTCATTTTTTCGCCGATGATGGCAACTTTACCGAACACTTTTGTTTGTTTTCCATTTTGGGAAACGTCGACGGTGTAGAGCGCTGATGTGTAGTTGGCGCCGCCGCTTGTGATCTCTTTCACTTGGACATCGGCTCCATTGAACGTGGTATAGAGGAGGTCACGTAAAGTGGTCTCTGCGTGTGCCATGGCTGGCGAGTGATCTGTGACTGGCGACTGGACCAGCGCGCGAACACAATCCGCCGACGTACACAAACGACTGACGATATTGACTGTGACGTTATCTAAAATTGTGTTTGTAAACTAAATATAGTTCCCGTTACTAGCCGTGCGTTAGCAATGAATGAGCCCTCAAAATAATTATGTGGTACACGACGACGCGTCGAGACAATCGGAGTGTAAGTGGTAGCATGCACATATGTAGGAGGATTGTTTTTATTCGGCTATTAATATGATAAAATATTGTTATCGAATTATGGTTGTATCAAAACTGATATTTGCATCATTCGATAAAGGTATTCAACAATTAAATTGTCCTGACTTAGTACTAAAATGACGCAATTTGGCCATGTTATAAATAAATAATAAATACACCCAGCAGTCACAGACCCCACACTAAGAACGAGTCTTGTGTCGTGCGTATCAGGAAATCACTCTTACTGGTGGTAGGTCTCTCATATGTAAAAGGCCACCTGGATGGATACCACCACAATGTCTATTTCTCCCGCCAAACAGCAGTTTAAATGCATTGTTGTGTTTCGGATTGAAGGACATTGTAGCCAGAGTAACTACTGGACAAATTGAGACTTTACATCTTGTGTCTCAGGATGGCGAGCGCAGCAGAATGCCAAACATTGCTTTGTAATTCAAGGTGTTGTTTGGTTTTCCTACTGTTCATAAGTGATCGTATCGCTTACCATCAGGCGAACAGCATGCTCGTCTCGCCGTTCATTGCAAAATTAAAAAAAACCCAGACCCTAAACAAATGCCTGTGGTTCACACAAATATTTGTTTCGGCGCGGGGATCGAACCCGCGGCCTCTCGTTTCACAGCCGGCGTCTAACCAACTGCGCCGCCGAGGCTGTCAATGTACCTTTCATTCCTATTTTTTAAACTTTGTATCAAAAGAAGCACGTAATTTTAGAGTTTAGACTAGTTAAAATTAGCTTCAAATCAAACCAGTATTATTCATTCAAAATAATAAAATTATCGACGTATTTTCGTCATAACTAAGAGAAAAAACAAACATTAAAAATAGACTTGTTGTTTCACCATACCATAAATACAATGTAGAAAAAAGTACATTAATAAACAGTAATTATACTGAGGCACACCAACCGTTTTTGTGAGTAAATAAACAATTTAGCTAATTGTTATTAATTGATGTAGCGAAGTTTTGGTAAACAGAAATCAACACCATCATTCTTTCTTCTCTTCATTTATACTTCTTCAATTTTTCTTGCAACTTCGCACCCTTTAAAGTAGGTTTTCTTAATCAGTTGAGATTATCGGACCAGTAACGGAAACAATAATACAGAAACGAAGATTTAATTTCTATCCCTCGATGGCAAAATTATCAATCTATACATATAAATAAAATTGAAGTGTCTGCATGTAAGGTGAAAATAAAAAAAAATCCAACTACATATCGTTATATACACGATACCTATGACGAAAATAACATTAGATTTTTTTTGTCTGTCTGTCTGTCTGTTTGTTCCAGTTAATCTCTGAAATGGATGGACCGATTTTGACGGGACTTTTATTGACAGGTAGCTGATATAATAAGGAGTAACTTAGGCTACATTTATTCTAGAAAAAATCGTTTATTTAAAAAATAAAGTTTTTGTTAATTTCCACGCGGACATAGTCGTGGGTACAGCTGTCCTACATAAAAAGACGCTTTAAAAAAGAATTGTTAATCTTAAAAAACGATAGGTGTAGTGCACGGATAAATATCCATCGCATCTAACATATGAGACTCAAATAGTAATTTGCATATTTATATTTTGACACGTAGTGCTGTACTGTATCAGCCCATATACGCCTCAACAGACAACAAGCCTCTTATACAATCGCGGGTACGATTGAGAGTGGTTAGGCCGCCACCACGCTGGCCTAGTACGAATACATTTACACATAATACTATGTATAATTTATATAAAAAAAGTCTGATTAGTCGCTCACATATCCCTGACACAAAAATATATGTTTGTGTCACAGAAAACAAAAACTATGAGAGACTTTTCGGTTTTACTACACCCAGATATACCTATACTTGGGATTACACAAGTATTTCATGTTTTCTGTTTGCTTGTAATTTAAACATCGTAACACAAAGATGACTCATGATGAATGAATGAATAAAGAATAACATTATGAATAATAAATAGGGGGAGCTAATAGTGTTTGATTTGAAAACCGGTAGAACAATACTTCTTAAAATTATCCAAAAAATATATATTTTCATAAGCAAAGAGAAGAGTACATTGTTTAATCATATATATAACATCTTGAAATATATGAACCAAAGCCGAAAAAATAATTATTTAATAAACGCAACAGCATAAAAGCGTGACGGGGAAAAACTGAACGAATTTCTGAAATCTTTTAGGTATATTAAAACACCCAAGAGTCACTTCAATAGTTCTGACATCGAAACATATGTGCGGATCCCACAAATATTAATTGCCCCGCGCGGTGCGGGGATCGAACCCGCGTTTCACAGCAGTCGTCTAACCAACTGCGCTACGGAGGCCGTCAAATATAAATAAATTCGTGATACGCATTTCAACATTGCGCACATGTCTGTGAAGCAATGACGATTTTTCCCTGTTATGAGGAGCCTACGCATTTTTTAATTCGATGAGAATTGCAAGTTGCAAAACGGTACATAACTCTGCTACGCCTTTCACGATTTAAGTTCTTTACGATTGAGGAAACCTGCGTATGAAAAAATGAATGTGAATTATGTTATTCATATTTTTGTAAGCACCTGATAACACACGTTGGCGGTCGCGTCACCTTAAAGATCTTGGTGGGGACTATCGCTCTGGGTGTACCTGCAGTATTTAGGCACAGAATACTAACAGAAGTCAAGCTTGTGTATGTACTTCACTTTTGTTGCCACACTCACACTACGCTCGGCGTTCGCGCAAGGGTTGTTAACTCTGGCTTATGCGAAAACACGTATCGTGTTAATAGCACGTATCGTTTGATTGAATTTTTAAAATGAAAATATACAACACACAATAATACAATAAATAAATTTTAATTTTATTTATGAACTCGCTGAGAATGTTTATGTCATTATTCTAAGTTTTTTTAAATTGTATTTGTATAATATACGTTTCTTTTTATGAAATTTATATTCAATTATTATAATCTGGTGTTTTATATACAAGTGTAATAACTTTTATTCATTTGCTCCGTCTTTGCACAAAACATCTCACTATTTGCGTGTTCGAAGCGGGTGACACTCGCGCTCCCAGTGGTCTCGACTGGTTTGAAATATCGTGTCGGTGAACGCTTTCAATGTGTGCGTTGATTTAGCGCGCTTTGTATGGAGCTTGACTTCTGTTAGTTTAGTATTCTGTGATTTAGGGCTCTTTTGCCTCAGGGGCGATGACGGGTGGTTTATTTGATATGGTGTTTTTTTTTGTAACCTCTATAAAGATATATGGATTTGGTTTTATTTAGAAGATTATATAAGGTGTGATGTTTTGTAATTGTTCCTGAAATAATAAATGTTTGTATATTTATGAGTAATATATAGGTAGATATTAAAATACATATTTATACGTCCTGGTGTGTGGATACATTAATAACTTTCAGATGGTGTCTATTAATGAGAGATAAAGTAAACTAACTACAATTTGTATAAATAAACAAATGACACAGTACTTATCAATGATACATTAGTATGCATATATACATTCATATTAATTAGTTTCTTCGAACAATTAATGTTTCTTAGAAAAGTACCAAACATGTGAGACTGGACGTTAACCAAACAATTTCGTTATTTATTTTATACATATCTTAACACACATATTTATGAAAAATAATTAAAACGACTTAGAACAGGAGGTTCACAATTCGTCGGAATCTTTTTTTTTTGTGTATGTTCACCGATTGTTATTGTGACACGTCATAGTAACTCCACTGCACCTAATGGGAAGAACAGTGTATTCCTGATGGACTATCGATTGGGAAAATAGGACTAGGCTCTTTTAAATAGTTTAATAATTGAAATAATATGTTGAAATGGAACTGGGCTGGCCACATCCACCGCATGTCCAAGAACAATTGCGCGTAAGTCACTACACAGCTGTGGCTCCCCAGTACCCGAAACCGACTACGCAGTAAGCCTAGAAGAAGATGGCGGGACGAACTCGAATCACACCTTCCGAACTGGCGGCAATTAGCATCTGACCGCGACAAATGGAAGAAAAGGAAAGGAAGGAGCATTTGCCCAACGGTGGGAATTATTGTGCTTATTATAATAATAAATAAATGATATAGTCTGATAAACTCACCCGACGCCTCAGCATCACGTTTCCCAGCTTAAAATCTCCATGAACGAAGACGACTGTACCGAGACTTCTGCGATAATTTCTAAATCCATTTTCTACTGCTGATGCTAAAATCTTTCTCAACCTGTCCTTAAACACAGAATCTGTAGCATCTACGACAGCGTCTATGATTTTTCGCCTGTGATTCTTTACAGCTTCACCAACATTGTTATAATGAAAGGTTAAAACACTAGAAGCTGCTTTGAAACCTTCAGGGTCTTCTTTCTGATATGAAAATGATAATGCGTGGAGTCTTGCGAGAGTCGATACAACAGCACATGCTACTTCCCAATCAAAAACGTTCTCTTTGTGAGTTGATTTAAAACCTATTTGTACAAGATCTTCAGTAACAACTGTCTCCTCTTCGAAATCAGGATGAAGTGCGTAACATTCGGGAAATATATATCTAAACTTGTTGGGCACATTGTGTTTATCTTGTAACTGATTGTAAACTTTGACCAAATGTTCGTATACGTATTGTTCTATTCGAAACATTTGAGTTCCTAGAACGATGTCTCTTATTTTTGGACCCAAAACTGCCACTTTCGCGAACAGGTATTTTTGCTTCTTGTCAACATTAATTGTTATTTTAAAAACAACTGATGTATAGTAAGATCCGTCGCTCGGTAATCTGATGATTGACTCTATTTGATCTTTCTTACATATTTTACCAAGTACTTTTTCAATTATTTCTTGTACGTCCGACATGGTTTAAAATTCAACGTGTAATACCTACACCATTAACACTTGTAAGTTCATTTATATTCCTTAATTAATATTCCTTAGGTTGCGTTTCCACCAAAGCAGAGCGGAGATAGGTAGTGAACGGCCAATCAAATACATTCAATGTTTAATATCTATATGGACGTAAATCTACACACGCGGTATCATGTGAAAGCCAAGTTCAAGCAAACTGCACTGGCGAGTATCACCGTGTGTAGTTTTACACGAACCATATGGCCTTTTTTTACTTTTGGCTTCTTCATAACTCCAAAATTATTTCCCATAAACATGTCTTTGACACACATATTGAGACTTGCAAGATACATATTATGTGTTCTTAATTTCATTCACACACCTCAAATGGTTGTTTAGATACTAAAGTCCAAAACCGACTTCGAGCGAACAGCAGCCGCGCTCATAAGCGCGAACACCGCGCCGCGCCGCGCCGTCTCATTGTCCGATTGTCTTTCGATATGTAGCCTATGAGGTTTCAGCTTATGCTTAGAAATTCATATTCCCTTAGAATACTTGGAATATTTGTACTAATGTTATTATATCCAGTATTTTAGTAAATAGGTATGCTATAGGCAATAGTTTAAATTAAAAGTTAATCATTGTTAAGTATAGTTACAATAGATACCTACCTACCTAAGTAGTACAAATAGGTAACTATGGATCAGTTAAATTATCTTTATAATACAATAGATATAAAAAATATTTGATATAATTTTTATATATGAATAATAATAAATATAATTCCTGTATGAAAACTGCCAAGTCAGACCCTACACCTCATCCTAAGTTATAAGAAGAAGTGATATTTTAAATCGTCATAAAATATTTTATGTTGTTATACATAAATTTCAAGACCGACCGTTGAACTTGGTACCCATTTATATTTGAAGCCAACCAACATGGCATATAATATTATAATATTTGATGTTGGCTCTCTTTTCCCATTTATGTTCTTGATGGAATGTTTATATTCTTATGATTGGAAGATTTCGATGCTCCGGTTATCTTCACTTCAATGGAAACGCAGCCTTAGTTTAACCGCTAGGGATGGCTATTCAGACTTTGAAATGAATAATAATAAAATTAAATAATAAAAGTAATGTATTACTTCTTTGTTCCAAACCTTCTTATGTACTTATTTCGACTTCAATAAGATATGGATTTAGGAACTCAAGTTTCTAAAAACTACGTCGACATGCCAGCTCTCTGACTTCTCATCAGAAAAATCCAAACACCTCGCAAGTTTATGTTTAGTAAGGATTATCAGGAAAAAATTACAAAAATTGGAAGCAGCAATTTGTTTTAAAGGGTTATTTTTTGTCTCTTAAATAACTCGTTTATTTTCAATTTTACACGAAAAATAGTTATCACAATAGTTGTTTAAAATTAAATGTCATACAATTTTTGTTCTCATCGTTTTTTGATAAGCAAATCGAAGATACCCTAAGCAACAGTCAGGTTAGGAGTACCCTAAAGGGAAGAGAATAGATGCTGAGCTTGATAAAAGTAAACGAAGCGAAATAGCATGTCAGGATCGAGCAAGGTGGTAATCCATTGATTCTGCCTACCCCCATGGGATACACATGTAACGATATTATGTATGTATATTGTATTTACTTAAGAATAATTACAATGGTCTGTTTCAATAACACTTAATGTGTAACTTAAACAACAGCTGCTACTGAACAGCACATGTGTTCATTTCATTGTAATTTGCATAAAATTTGAATAACAATAAAATACTAGCTTTTTCAATCTAATCATAAACAGTATTAACTCTATATTTTTCAGTCCATTTTTAAATACTAGGTAATTATTGTGTTGGTAATTATAGAAATATTATAGACCAAGAATCAGTGGCCGCCAGTCTTTCGTTATTACAAAAAACATATAAGTGAAGCTAATATAAAGCGTGTAAAAAGCTGGAGAGCATGTTTTGAGTCATAGGACAGATTGAGACTTATCAAGAAGGAATGTAACCGGAGGGGACAAAAAAGCAGTATAAAGCAAGGCAGCCACGAGAAGTTAAAATACAAAACAGTTAATACGCGGAATAATGTCTCACGGAATAACTGAACTTGGGGCCCATTTAGATCTTCCTTCTTTTGTCGCTTAAGTCAACAACCAAGGCATCAATATCATAAATTTAAACTTGGCCCTCATTTCAAAATGTTTTTGATGGTCATATTGACGCAAACAAATGCATGGACCTGTGTGTATTTCTCTTGAATCAGCACAACGATGCTGACAAACGGGATAACCATCTCGTACGAAATACTATATTACATTACATTAAAGTTATCATAATTTGCTATGAACTCTGCTGTGAAATCACTTTAAATAGAATAAAAATTATAATAATTTAAAACAATTATAAATCCAACAATATTTTTAGCTGAACGATGAATTGTACAATAATATTATTGCAATATGTGCTATTATTAACAATAAATGTATTATTAAAACAATCAAATAAATAATAAAACATAAATAAGATCCGCGAATGAAAAATAAATAAGAATTTGATCAACACTACATGACGATGTTGTTAACATACAGGGTATATCACTAAGTATATCAAGACTGCTACCGAAAACAAAGCCGAGTACCTTTAGTGTTTTATACACAATGAAACTAAAATTTTTGCAAAAAAGGCTACGATTTTTTTTTTCCTGTCGTCGTATTTGGGTGGTAAATAAGTACACATTTTTTATAAAATAGTAGTATACACCCTTTTATTTTTAAAAGCGCTATGGTACGCAAGGCTTTAAATTATTATTTTAGCAAAAACTATATTTTTTTATTGCAAGTATTTGTATTGTAATGTATTTAAAAAATGACAATAATAAATTGTCGCGTTTGTTTGCGAAATTTTCAGTTGCATTATGTTTGTAATCACTAAAAGTACCACCCGAATTCTTTTTCGGAGGCAGTCTTGATATACCCTGTATAATAGACTAGCGGTCCAGCCCGGCTCCGCCCGGGTGCAGATAGGTCATAGCGTGATGTAATAGCACCCCTAGATAAATTACCTATCCAACACAAAAATATTTTTTCCATTCGAACCGTTATCTATACATATAAATAAAATTGAAGTGTCTGTTTTAAAAGTGAAAATTAAAAAAAATGACCGACTACATATCGTTATATACACGATACCTGTGCCCAAAATGATCTTTAAAAAAATTTTGTCTGTCTGTCTGTCCGTCTGTCTGTCTGTTTGTTCCGGCTAATCTCTGGAATGGCTGGACCGATTTTGACGGGACTTTCACTGAAAGATAGCAAATTTTTGCGGGAGTAACTTAGGCTACATTCATTTTGAAAAACAAATTAGGGTTCCGCATAAAAAAATAAAAACCCTAAAATTATGGGGTTATTTTTTTAAATATGGTATTAAGACACACGGGTGGCTGAGTTCATAGTGTTTATTCGAATTATTTTGCTATAAAATTATTTAGGGTTCCGTGGGTACGAAACATATCTCTAAAACAAAAAAATCTTAAAATAGTTTTTTTTTTTAGTATGGTATTATGACACGCGGGCGACTGAGCTCATTATGTTTCTTTGATTTATTTGGTAAAAAAATATTCTAAAAATTTCAGGTAGCTGATATAATAAGGACTAACTTAGGCTACATTTATTTTAGAAAAATCCTAATATTTTAGAAAAAAATATGTTTTTGTTAAATTCCACGCGGACGCAGTCGCGGGCACAGCTAGTTATACCTAAGATTAGAGGTAACAAACAAACAAACTCTTCAACTATATATTAAAAAAAGTATAAATATTTACATTACACACGTAGCTTTGAAAAGTATTCATAATTAACAATATTTTTTACTTTTATATTCACGCAAACCCGCTAATGGGAGAAATATCAACAAGGAACAAAAATATATTAGAATAGAACAACTAGCACTAGGCCAGCGGTACTCTAAATCCTTTACCACAAATACAGCCTTACAATGCCTAAACTTAATTGTTGCAGCATATCCTATCTATATACATATAAATAAAATTGAAGTGTCTGTTTGTAAAGTGAAAAAAAAAGTTCAACTACATATCGTTATATACACGATACCTGTAACGAAAATGACCTTGGTTTTTTTGTCTGTCTGTCTGTTTGTTCCGGCTAATCTCGGAAATGGCTGAACCGATTTTGATGGGACTTTTAATGTCAAGTAGCTGATATAATAAAGAGTAACTTAGACTACATTTATTTTAGAAAAATTCTTTCACTTTAGAAGAATAAAGTTTTTGCTAAATTCCACGCGGACGAAGTCACGGGTACAGCTAGTTTTTAAATATTTTTATTGCATTGAATAGCGAGATGAACATGTCATTATATATACAGATACACAGATATGACTACTTTTAAACAGTAGCAAAACTAAATAACACAATGATTACACAGCAATGCTTGGCATTCCACTACTCTCGCCATGAGACATAAGATGAAAGTTTCCGTGGCGCAGTCGGATAGATGCCACCTATGAAACATGAGGCTGTGGGTTCGATTCCCGCACCAAAACAAATGTTTGTGTGATCCACAGGTATTTGTTTCGAGTTTGGGTGTTTGTGAGACCAAAAACTCTCTCGTAATACCTGATACCCACGACACAAGACTCAGTCTTAGTAGTGTTAGGACTATATATGTGACTGTTGGGTGGGTATATTTAAGTCTCAATATGTGCAGTGGGAACTCTGGCTACAATGTCCTTCAATCCGGAACACAGCAGTGCATCTACGCTGTTGTTTGACGGGAGAAATATACTTTGCGGTGGTACCTACCCAGGCGGCCTTACACATGTGAGACCTATCACCAGTATATCTTATACAAAATATCATATTGGAATCATTTTTCCATAGCCTAGGAAAAACTATCCCACGAAAATATAACTTTCTTTTCTTAGTAACACTCTTGATAGTGTTTGCGGCATAGGTGATTAATATATTTTAATTACTATTAAACCTTCCAAATTTTGCATTGTGTTAATTTTTTCTCTTTAATACGGTGCGATTTTTCGCATCTCTGTATGAACTTTGCGCAAAAACAATAGAAAAAACATAATTGCTTTTATGTATATAATACTCAATTCACATAGGAAGTCGTAAATCTAAAGAGACCCAGTACAATACGCAGTTCGCGGCGTAATTCCACAAGGACTAGTTGCAATCGAAACGCGGGCCATGGCGGACGCCGAGTTCAGACTAACGCAATTACTAACTAAAATAGCTGACGAGCTACTCCCTTCTAACGCTGACATAACAATAAAACCTTTATCTAGCGGAGGAGCTAATTACACCTCCAAACTCTTCCTAGCAACCCTTAAGAATGACACCACAGTGCTGAAACTGTTCGCTAAAGTCGCTGTAGTGGGAGAAAGAATGAGAAATCAAACTCCCATGCTAATGTTTGAGACGGAGAACGCTTTCTACACAAAATTGGCAAATATTTACAAGAAATTGCAAGACAAGCACAACGTACGAGATGAGGATAGGTTCTCACCGCCGGAAATCTATGGATGCATCAACAAAAAGCTTGAAGAGATCCTGGTATTAGAAGATTTGATAGACCAAGGCTACAGAACATACGATAGGTTGAAGTCTATTGATTGGGACTACGCATCCGCAGCTGTTGATGAACTGGCGAAGTTCCACGCACTATCTTTTGCTTTCAAGGAAGAAGATCCCAAAGAATTTGAAAAGTTCGTTGAAGAATTTAAGTATACGTGGAAATCTGACAACAGGGATTACTGGGAAGGCACCATAGAAATTGCAATTAACGCCGTGAAGGCTGAAAATAAACATAGATTGAAGAATTTTTTCGAGAGGCTGGATACGACTAAGTTCATCGAGTTTTATACAATTTCGCGAGGCTTTGTGCTCAACCATGGAGACAATAGGGTCAGCAATCATATGTACAGGAAAGACACAGTGAGTATACAAATAGACATAATTACACTTACATTTCCGACCCTATACTAAACTACGTATAGCATGTATTGGTTTGTATCTTATACAACACCTTTTGAATTTCACAATACTCAACTCTAATTAAAATGTATTTGTCGATATGATATATTTAGTCGCAATAAGTGTCTGTAGAAATCCTTGAGGGACGCCAGACACTGCGGAACATAGCAGTGGACTTCTTACGGCTAAAGAGAGAGATACAATACCTACATTTTGTAAGATTGTTGTTGGATTATTATTTTTCATTGATTTCGTTGGGGGTTAAAGACAAGTTAAAAATTCCCGGAAACTCGCCGAGCTTCAATGTTAGCTGTCATTACATTGATCCTGGCTTACAGGAGTTACAGTGGTGGGTGTGAGGGCGAGACAGTCTCCAAGTAGCGTTTGGCATAGGTGTATTGTGATAGGTACCTAGTTGTCGAGAATTTATCTCCCTTCGTCGTCGTCTACATAAAATGTTATGGGTGACGCGGATGTTACAACTACGGAGGCAATTTAGGAGGCCAGAACAACAGCGACAATTGGCGAGATAGTGTTTCTCTCCCACAAAGGCGAGTTGCCTCTTTTATCTATGGTTAATGAGGAAGGAAAATAAATATGTGACTGTATTTGTTCCAATTTCTCGTGTATTTAAGTAAGAAAATATTTTACAAATTCCCAGAAGAGGTAGGCTTTAACACGTTTCACCTTGTGTTTGTTTACACAAACATTTCTCACGATGCGATAGGGGCGAGCCTATCGCCATATCGGGCACAAATTCCTAACTCCGGGCTAATAATGAATAGAAAAATCCAATATCACATTGCCCGACCCGGGATTCGAACCCGAGACTTCGACCGATTAGTTGTATATTTTTTTTATTGATACTCTTTATTTTTAATTAAAAACATGTAGTTTGTTGGAGAAAATGTCCAGTTAAGTAAGTTGATTGCAAAAGCCTACGCATAGCTGCACATATAATTTGTAATTATTAAGTACTGGATGATTAAAAAAGTGCGTGGTGGCCTGTTGGTAACCAGACGCGGCTGCCAACATGTTCACGGTGGTCGCGAGTTCAAATCCTAGGGCACACCGCTGAATTTTCGGAGTCATGTGTATATTGATAGTCAATCGACACGCACTAAGACGGTGAACGAAAACATCTTGAGGAAACCTGCACACCATAGCGGTTTATAAGAATTTCTATGGTATGTAAGTCCGCCAACCCACACTAAGCCAGCGTGGTGGACTATATGGTCTAACCACTCTCAATCGTACTGTCGATTGTAGAGTAGGCCCGTGCCCTGCAGTGGGACGTATATGGGCTGATACAGAAGTACTGGATGGCTTACTCGTCACCCCAAAGCATTCGGAATTGAATCTACTAATACGTAGCAACTTTAGAGCTGTTATTCTTATTTCTAACTAGCCTTTCATTGGTTAGTGTAATTTTTGCGTACTAAAAATTTACTAAGGAACGATTTAATTGACATTAAATGTCTCTGAGTGCAGCCGTAAGTAACGAAATGTAAATAAATAAAGGATTTTCTATCTATCAATAAATATAACATACATAAAATTATTTTAAGGATGGCTTTAGGATGGCTCCGCGGACTACTTGGGATGCATCCAGAAACCACCAGTTATGTTAACATTAGAGAATACAATGTCGTGTAATCAGCAAAACAACATTACTTAAATGTTTACACACTACTACTTGGCGACAGATACAGACAAAACAATGATACCTGTAGTGACAGAGCCGAGTCCCTCACAAAAACTACGTCAATCTTCTTCTTCTACCCGGCGTTATCCCGGCCGGTGCCAGGGTCCATTCTTCTCCATTTCGACCGATCTTTGGCATCCTAAATAGTAAGGTCATGGACCCTCATATCTTCCTTGACGACATCTAGCAAGCGCTTGTTGGTCCTATTCTCAGTCAAGGCCCGGGAATTTGAGACTCTAGCACACATTACCAACGTATTCCTGTGGTTACCTTAAAATCAAACTTGTCAATATACCGGCTAAAAACCTTCGGTGACGGTCACACGCATTATAGGCGACACCGTACATCCCAGGACGGAAAACGCTCTGATTCAATATAATTGTCCGACGCAGAACCGTTTCTGGTCCTTCTATACCTACTTACGATTGTTTTTAGACGCCCGTTTAATATTTTATGAACATGAATGGATATCCCATCTCTTAGTTGCTATAGGTTAGGGAACACCGTGACCGCAGAATGTCCTGCGAACCCACAAATGGTGATACCTCACCTGGTGACCCATAGCCTACGAGGCACCTACTACTTTATGAAATTGTATGCCCTTGTTGTTTATATATTTTAGTTTTAATTTCTGTCAGTAGTACTCATGACCGTCTTTTTAATATTCTTATTGCTTATGTGGGTAGTGACTGCGATACCATTCTATTTTACGGAGATTTATAATCCTCTGTTCGTCTTTTGAAAACATTCTAATGAGTAACGATACAATAGTCAGTAGCTCAAACACAAAAAATAGCTATTGATTTAATCGATATTATTCAAAGTTTTTATTTTTTACAAAGTTTTAAACTTGAATCAATATATATTTAAGCGCTTCTAACAATATAACTTATTATTTAACATTATTTATACGAGAACGCCAGTCATTAATGACTACTCATTCAAAAACAAGGTGATGAATGAACAAACCAGTGGTACCAACCGCTCTCGGAAACACAGATGAACGAACCCCACAACGAAATGCTGCCAATCAATCAATCACCGAATTTCAGTTTGACAAGGGTCACCAGACATGGAGCCCGCTGAAAAAATTCTGAACAAGTTGCTCGACAAGGTCGCCACGGACTTAAAGTACGAAGATGGCGAATTCAGTGTTGTTCCCATCCCTTGTACGGGTGAAAATTACACCTCGACGCTATTCCGCGCCACCTTATCTGCAAAAGGCAAGCGTAATCTCGATTTATTTGCGAAAGTGGGGGTAATCGGGGAACAAATGCGCAAACAAGGCTTGAACGATGTATTTACCACCGAGTACTACGTGTACAGCAAATTGAAGAACATTTATCGCGAAATAGAGGACAGTCACAATGTGCCAGAGGAGTACCGTCTGGAAATTCCCGCATTCTACGGGTTTAACGCGACGAAATTTGAAGAAGCTATTGTACTTGAAGATTTCTCCGTTAAGGGATACAAAGTGCAAGATAGACTGAAACCGCTGAGTTGGGAATTTGCGGCCGCCACTGTGACTGAACTGGCGAAGATCCACTCGCTGTCTTTCGCTTATTCTATTGAGCGTCCTGAAGAGTTCGCGAAGACATGCGAGGAACTGAGGAAGGACACGAGCCGCGACCCAAAAATGCATGATTTGTGGAGGAACATGGCGCAGCAGTGCATCAATGTGGCTAAGGAAGAGAACAGGGGATGGCTTGAGGATTTCGTTGGTGATTCTGACATGAGTGTGTTTGTGGAGTACTACCGACCTCTGTTCCGGCCCGTCCTCATACATGCTGATTCCAGAGTCAGTAATATTATGCAAAAAGTAGACGAGGTTAGTGTAATTTTATACGTTCCTTTGATTCAAACGTGTATTTTTAACAGTTAACATACAAACTAGTAAACTTTAGATTCAATATTTTATATTTTATAAACAAAACAAAGTGAACTAATGTTATTTATATTCGTGTAATTTTAAAATACTTTACTCCATTGCCTGTAAATAAAACAAACGACTTTCTTATGTTAAATATATTTATTTATGACCCTGTTACGTAAATCTTAGCAATTACGCATATACTCCACAAAATATAAAACGTACTTATACAAGTCATACAAATATTCTTACGCCAGAATCGAATCTACGATCTTTTGCTTTGACAACTGCACCTATAACTGCACTTATACAAATAATTAAGTGCCGAGCGTGTAAAATCCGATCCCGGTATCCCGACACACAAGGATCTCGCTCCGAGCGAGATCCACGCGAGACCCCATTGAAAGTCGGAACTCGTTTCGGACTTTAGCAAAGATAGACACCGTCGTTACGGGTCGCATGGATAGACCACACCCAGAAGGCATACGCCTAGGTATTGTTACCACAACGTGGGACCTCCGTTATCCCAGAGGGCCCGTGTAAGAAAAGGTCTATGGACGTGTAAAATCCATAAACGTTAGTTGAAATACTTGTTTAGAAAATGTAACATTTTTTGCTTCAACTATTCACATTTTTTTCTTATAGATTGTATTCAAAAAATATGTTGTTGGACTATCTTAATTTTATTTCTATAGTTTACAAATAAGTTTTATCATATTATTGTTTCTTCCTGTTATGTATTACTGCGTGTTGTAGTGTTCAAAATAATATTTCGAATATTGCATTTATTTTTAAACTGCTTCGGTGGCGTAGTTGTACTACTGTATGACTTCATCACGGAGGACTCGGGTTCAAGGTCTTAGGTTTCAGGGCCGGACAAAATGAAATGGGATTTTTCTATTCTCTCTCTATCTATTCATATCATATCAGCCCTATTTAGGAATTTGTACCCGCTATGGCGACGCTTATGTCTATCACATCAAGAAATGGAACACACTAGGCGAAACGTGAATTTATATGTGTATGTTTTTGTTAAGACGGCGTTGTTTATTAAATAGGGTGATGAAATTTCAAAAGAAATTGCTACTTCTGTCTGTGAGGCCTTCTCATCATAGGGATATGAGGCATGTATATTAACTGAAGGACTTTTCGAAATTAATAGTGTAATTTTAAGAACATAACTATATGTAATTGATAACAAGAGGTAATTATAGCTAACTAACAATGGACATAAAAGGACAATGGATATCAATTCATCCTGAGTTAGTCAAGCTTGTACAAATAAAGTAAATTATGTTATGCAAACTTCCTTTATTGTGACAGCCAATTACAAAATTGCAAACCATATAATTACGCGATTTGGAGATATAACTCATGTTGCCCCATATTCTCGCATGCATAAACATGAAACAAAATACTAATTACTTAGGTAGGTACCTCTCCAATGTCTATTTCCCCGCAAAACAGTAGTGTAATTGCACTGTTGTATTCCGGTTTGAAGGACATTGTAGCCAGAGTAACTACTGGACATATTGACAATTATTATCTTAATGCTAATTACTGCTTTGTAATTCATGGTATTGTTTGGTGTTGCTACTGTCCATGAGCGGTCGTATCGCTTACCATCAGGAGAATGAAATGCTCGTCTCGACAGGGCACAGGCCTACTCTACAATCAACAGTACTATTGAAAGTGGTTAGACCATACAGTCCACCACGCTGGCTTAGCCTGGTTTGGCGAAATTTTAACTACCATATAAATTGATACAAATCGCTATGGTACGCAGGTTTCCTCACGATTTTTTCCTTCATCGTTATAGTTAGTAAAATGAGGTTGAATGAAGACAAATTCAGGCTATATTGACCTCTTCCGTGGCGCAGCTGGTTGACAGCAGGCAGTGACGAAAGTGTGACCAAAGTCTCTGGTAGATCCAAGTCTTGAAAATACTTATAATTTACAGAATGGCCGCATCCATGTAAGACTGGTGGATTACCAGACCTTGCAAGGAGCCTCGCCGGTCATCGACCTCCTGTACTTCATCTTCACGAGCTCTGACGAGAAGTTCCGCGCTATGTACTATGAAAAATTGCTTGACCATTACTACGAACAACTGTCCTTGGGCATGAAGAGATTCGGCCTCAACCCTCAAGAAATTTACTCCAGGGCTGACTTTGATTTTGAGTACAATCAGGTGAGACAATTATCATTAAAAGCCGTTGAGTTGATAAAAATGAATGCTAATGAAGTTTTGCAAGCAAGTGTGTGAGTTGATGCGCGCACCCAAAAAGCTGAAAGCCAAGTAAAACAATGACATTACTTACCTACATGCTTAAATAATGGAACTCAGTGTTCGACATCAAACACGGCAATGATATTCAATATTTGTTTTGTATATTTCTTATAAATTTTCAACTGGAGTGGTACCACCGCCAATGCCCGAAGACTCCATTTTACGTTTAACAAGTCTAGTCTCGCTCTTGCCTCTTCTCTCGCCTCTTGCCTCGGTGGCGTAGTTGTACTAGGGTACGGTTACAAAGCTGAGGTCTCGGGTTTGAATCCCGGGTTGGGCGGAGTGATATTGGATTTTTCTATTAATTATCAGCCCAGAGTCAGGAATTTGTGCCCGATATAGCGATAGGCTCGCAGCCTATCACATCGTGGGACGGGACATACAAGGCGAAATGTGGGTGTGCTGGCACCTCTGCCTACCCCTTCTGGGTAAAAGGCGTGAGTTTATGTATGTATGTTATTTTATTCAGAAACTGCCGTACGGTCTGAGCATCGCGGTGTTCACTCTGCCTGTGGTGACGGTAGCTGCGGAGAACGCTCCCAAGGTCACCCGCGACATGGACATCTCCTGCTTCAAGGTGGAGAAGACCAGCGAGCTGTTCGTAGACAGACTCAACGGGATCGTCAACGACTTCATCCGTTGGGGCGTCATGTAACTATCCCGCGCGGAATAGCAGACAAACAGTATACAAGGGTGATTTGATGTATATCTCAATTGACAAAGCTGATCAGTAAAAACTGACAGTTTATCTTAAATTTGAAGCTGCCTCTCTATTGTCGACTATTTCCCGTGTACCTCAGCTTCGAGATTGTGATAAGACGTCAGTTTTTAACTTCAAACCGATCATTGCTGACTTCCACGTTTATATCATTTTCTACCTTTGCGTGTTTGTCTAGCTGCAATTTTCAATTGACTTCATTTTTTTATTCCATTATTATGACAAATGTAATCGTATAGATAACATTTTATACTCGTAGGATAGTTAATTCTTTGAAATTTCTATGATTTTTATTCCAATTTTTATATAGATTATAATGACAAAAATAATGGTTAATAGTTTTAATGTTGTTAAAATTTTATTCGCCTCGTGACAATACTAAGACTGTCAATCGTGAGCAGCTAGGTTCGACTCCTAGGTCACGTTTGCATTATTACCTATGGAACACAACTATTTGTTATTTCACCCCTATCTCATATAGGTGGGACTAGGATGACGAAATTGCGGCAGTTACACATCTGTTTACCTATTCTGGGTTACGGAAGCAAGTTTATTTCATACTTTTTTATTCAGTAAATAATTAAACAGATTTATCTTGCCTTATTTGGGATCAAAATAATATTTCAATAAGTTGATTTAAATAATACACAAATTTTCTATCTACCAATATAAGATATATTTTATATCTTGGTTAATGGTAAAAAAATATTTTATATTACTGATGTGTTAATGATGAAAGGATGCCATTATTTTTGTGCTAAGATTTTTATTCCAAAATTATGTACTTTTAATAAAACTATTGCTCAATATGGATGAAGTTTCCTTATATTAATTTCAATAAAATAAATCAAGTAAAATGTAACTCATTTTCAATTATTAAAATATTTTATTAATCATATTATTTTCGACGAAATTTTCACAATTTGTAGTTGGCCTGGGGATAGCGTAATGTGTAACTTGAGAACTTGGGTTTGATAATCGGTTCCCAAATGGGATTCTACACTTTCAAGTAGGTGCTTTGGTTTGCTTCAAGAATTCTTGCCTATTGCTTTACCTTTGGCACTCAATTTCATTCGATATTTGGACCAAGAACTTGTTATATCGGTACTAATAACCGCTGTAGTGGGGCACGATTTTACTCGGTTTTCTATATGAAATCGAGTGTCAAAAGTAAGGGAACTGGAATTTGTCCCGGACGTCCCCTATCACGTGAATGCACAAGACTAGTGGAAGCTACCTGCCCCTTCGGAGACACAGGTGTGAGCTTAGTTCTGGCAAAAAGAGGAAATAAAACAATAGAGAAATTTTAAATATGTTTCCTTTGTTTATTTCAGGAATTCTTTGTTTCTCATAATAATACAATATCATAGTTTCATAATAGAGGATACATTATAACAGCTGATAATGACGTATGCACGAACAGATGTCCGACCTGCTGGGTATTTTACACAGTATAGAAAACAGAAATAAGTCCCACGACTTGATGACCACAAATTCAGACCCCTTGTAGCATAATTATTGAAACACTCAAGGGTTCCTAAAAAGTGGTCCCTGCATAGTAAAACTTGTCTAATAGGGACACTTTTCAGTCACATTTTTAATCTATAATGTATATCGAAAGGTTTCTTGAAATAAATTATAACTACATTGAATTATTTTTCATTATTAAGTTGACTGAAAAGCGGCCGCATCAGTGCTGCACAGCACACAAATAATACTTATTCCACCGGTCCACAAGAATCGCAACGAAACACAGCGTCAAAACAAGTTAGGTCGTCATAGTGCAACTACCAACTAACCCACAATCGCAACCTCAGAGTACCGATTACTTGGTCATATATTAAATACAAATTTCATATAAACTTTTTTTTTATATTTTTCAATTGTTACCTAATTTTCCTATATTTCACTAGAGTGCACAGTAAACAATATATAAACAAGTTTTACATTTCGATATAGATTTCATTAAATATAATATTTAAAATTAAATATTTTATGTTTTGAGTAGAAAATGCAGTCATCGGCTTATAGTAATGCAAAGAAACGAGTCCGAATCTAAGCTTAAGCGATATGTGGACTAAACATTAACAAGAGCCAAGGAAACAATAATATTGGACGCCGATTGAATACAAGACATTTTTGTTATTTAATTTCAAGCAGAACAAATCCATCGACGTCCATACATTCTACTAATTGTCAATAAGCTATGCAAAACGTTTGCAACAATTATTCACTTTACTCAATATATCCAACTCGCATATTAGATAATAAAAGGCCTAATTCAGTATAGAGATATCTACATACGACGCTAAATCACAAGTTTTACAAGATAATTATTGTACGTTTAGAACAATCCTTCACATCCCCTCTGGAAAGTATGTGATATGAGTTTATTGTACTCTTCATAATTGATTTAGCGTGAGTATCAAAACAACCTGAAGCATATTAAATAATATTATTATATTGATATCATATCATAACAATTTAACTCGGAAAAATATCCGCGAATACGGAATTTATTCATAAGATTCGCTTTTACTGATTAAAAACAATTTCACTATCATGAAAACCATAAGCACTTTATAAATTGAATAATTTATCCGTAATTATGTAAATACCGGGTATCTCAAGACTGCTACCGAAAACGAAGCCAGGTGGTAGTTTTAGTGACTACAAACACAAATCAACTAAAATTTTCGCAAAGAAACCCGATAGTTCTTTTTTATGAATTTTTAAATATCGTAATTTTTGGGTGGTAAATCCATAGTTTTTGCTAAAATAATAATTTAAACTCGTTTACACCTTAGGGTCCTTATAAATAAAAGGGTATACACTATTATTTTAGGAAAAAAATAATATAACATCGAAATATGACCATAGGAAAAAATAACAAAAAAAAAATTGTCGCTTTTTTTTGCAAAATTTTCTGTTGCAATGTGTCTGAAGTCACTAAAACTACCACCCGGCTTCGTTTTCGGTAGCAGTCTTGAGATACCCTGTATATCAAAAATAAAAATCATAAATTCAAACTTAACACGGCTATGCTTTGTTTGTAACATATTGCGGAAACTTGCACGAAAGATAGGTAAACCAAACAGTTTCGCAGAAACAGGCATAGACAATCTCATATGATAGAGAATATGCGTCTTATATATTTCGTTGCATATACAAAAAGCAGTGTTTTAAAATATCTAAGAGCACAACATCGACTTTGCATTAAATTTATATATATATATATTTTTAAATTATATTCAAATTACAACAACAATTGGATTGGTTTAATTATTTCCGCGACGGATCTCACATCGGGTACTTTGAGTACACTGTACTTAAGTGAATCTTCTAAACCTCATGAATGAAATGTAAAATTCTATAAATTCTAATGTGAGTGATTACGTCATTCCTAACACGCTAGGTGGTATGCGACCTCCGAAATTAGCATCTATGTAGGATACACCGTTTACCTTACTAGTATATATTCATAAAACTAGTCAGTACCTATACCTTTAGATTAATTGCGAGTATCAATATACAATACTCAAAGTACCCGATAAAGCCGCCACGTAGTGTATCAACCACTACATTCGTGAAACACATCGGGGATCGTCTACCTTAACATTTCAATCTACATCTACCAATTTTTATCCAAACACTCCTCCATTCAAGCGATCGATATGACCGAGCCAATTATTGTAATTTCTCTATGCTAAAAAGCTAAGGCGCGCGGCACAAAATAATACTGAAAGAGACCGCAGAAAGACGAAGATTCGGTTCAGTTGGATAGTTATTATTTTAGGCAAAGGGTGGATCTGGACTGCAGAGTGGGGATAACTTTAGGTCATTGTTCCGCGCACCGTCACTACCACTTAAGCTTACATCAACCTGTATTATTACTCGTTCAATTAATGTTACACATAAATACACATATACATGTCAAAGTCGAGAAATCGAATCAATTCGACATCATGAAAGGTAGATACACGTTACTTAATAACAGACAACGATCGTCGGGGCGCGTGGTCCAGGCTTATTCAATGACAAAATTAATTTAATCACGAAGATATTTTTAATTTTAAAAGGTAAATTCACATAATTGACATCACAATGTCAATACGGTTAACACCATAACAAAAAATATATTAATTATTTTTATGAGTGTGGCGCTAAAATAGGTGAAAATAATTTACGTTCATAGATTTCTTTTTTTAAGCGCATATCATGGATCTAATGACGTGATGTTTGTAGACCACGCGGACCGAAGAGAATCAAACAACAGCGCCTAAGAAAGAGATAACAATTTTAGGATAATACCCATAAACACAGTGTTATACAATTAGTTTACAATATAACCTATCGCCTACAGCGGCCAGCGGCCACGTATTGTTCGGAGGCGGCGCTCTGCGTGCGCGTGAAGCTAGTGACTATACTACACGGCTGCCCAAATTGCAAGCTTTCAAAAATTCCTACCACTTCGGTAGATTTTATTTACACCAAGTATCAATAACGGCATGCATTTTTTTGTATTTTCTTCACTTTTTCCTTTAACTGTTTAGTACGATCTAGAGTCCATTATTACAACTTTACATAGTATATTTAATTTTTAATTTCGCCGCACATTTTTTAAAGAAAACTTGAGGACTCCCCGAGTAGCCGACGTATTGATAAAACCGCCCTTCTGATATCAGAAGTAACATTTACTGCTAAATGAACATTTTAAATGTTGAAAAATATAAGAAGAAACAGTCGAGCGAATTAAATTCATCTAACGAAATAAATATAAAATAAAAGAAACAAAAAGAGAAAATAAATTAAAATCTTTTATTTGCCAACGTTCGGTGGTGTAGCGTGTAACATGATCTTTTAGAATTCTTTGGGTGTTACTATATGTTGTTAAAATTTTACACATAATGGAGTCTTTTGCCAGTTCTTGCTTTGCAGTCCACCATAATATTAATACATAATCTTATTTAAAACTCAGCCAAAATATACAAAAACAATCTATCACATTAAATTTACACACACCACAGAAATACTAAAAGATACCTATTCCTTACCAAGCACGACAAATGGCTATCACGTTTCATAATTATCGCCAAAATCCTGCAAAATATTCTGGGACAATATTCACTCTTCCTTTCAACTCAATCTTCAATATTGTACCTACCCTCGCAAAAAGGCAAAAGACTCCAAAAGTTCTCGTACTCCGAACCTACCGCAACTTGCGACGTATTGCCCACATCAATAGAACAAAAACGCGCCCTTTAATTGTACTTACACAGACATACAATGGAATTTTTATACAAAAATAATAACCTATCATTATTTATACAAATCAAATACGGTTTCTGGAAATGTTACTTAGCTTGTGCTGGGGCTAACATACACTATACGAAAATGTTGACTAAAACAACATTCAGCGTTAAATTAAGAGATGCTTCAAATAATTTATTTTCATGACACTACTTGGGATATTCCAGAGCAATTTTAAGTTAAGATTGCTTTGTCACGAAGCAACACAAATATATATGATTTCATATATTCATTGATTATAATTTAAGCAGTATAACAAAGTAAAATTTCCAGAAACGTCCACAATCATCAAATATACAGCACAATCAACAATCAACGTCGAATAAAACATACAACATACTAACACATCAATATAACATACATTGCGTACACTGACAGTGCACTATTTACATACAGCGTTTTTACTGCCGCCATGTAAATAAGTTAGAAAATATTTGCATCTTAATATAAAGAAAACTCTCAATTTTAACATCTGATATAAAGGACGAAAGTTCCACCCCGACATCACAATTAACTAAATTATACATTGGACTAATCTACTAAACAATAAAAACGCTGTACATACCACTAAGTATATAATTATCATTTAATCATAATAAAAAAATTAATACAGCTCTTAAACATGTATAAACTAAACAACGTTATCATCATTAGGACTTTCGGGCCAGTTTCATGTTTTAAGAAAATGAATTATTTACAATTCTGTCATAGACAGTATAAACATGAATGCAAATATATTAATTTCATAATTTTATTCAACAAACGGTAGTAATTAAATGGTAGAAAATATATGTGTTGTACATGGCAACTCTGCATAAATAAATAAGAAAAAATGTTTATTACGATATGTCAATTTGAATTCAATGTATGCCATTGTTTTGGAAGCTTCAGCAAGTTATAAAATTAACAGTATGCGAAAATGACAAAATTCTCGTATGATAAAGTTACTACTGGAGCAATTATGTTATTCATTGAAAAATAGCACATTAAATTCTTCACAAAATATTATAAATAAATAACAACCAACAGTCACATACATAGTCCTGACCGCACATTAACATCGAGTTTTGCGTCGTGGGTATCAGAAACTACGAGAGACTTTGGTCTCACAAACACCCAGACCTGAAAGAAATGTTTGCGGGCCGCACAAACATTTATCTCGGTGCGGGGATCGAACCCGCGGCCTTTCGTTTCACAGGCGATGTTTAATCGACTGCGCCACGGAGGCTGTCTGATGAATATATCTGTGACATTGATTTCCGAGAGGTTAAATAAGCATCGACTGCGTACATCTAACGGCAGGCGTGACACTTGAGGGCAACGGTTTGTACATAACTAAACAGGTACGTTCTTTGAACAATCGTAAATTGGGACTACATTAGCTTTGCATTTCGCTCAACTTATAAAATACTTAATCACTGGGATATTTTGAAGTGACTTAATTAAGGCCACCTCTTACTTAATGAAATAGATAAAAGATGGAATATCGAAATTGCAAAAAAACTATATACACAACGGTGCACGATTTCTACGCTCTCAAGTGTACGGAAGATACATAAAACTAAAATCTATATAATATATATGAATAGTGGTGAAATTAGGCCTCAAATAGCTGATAACAATATATTACATTTTTATTTATTTAATTTATTATCATATTCATTATAACAACATCAATAATATCGCACACGTTAACAGAAATCCTCCATTTCTGATGTACTTTAAAATACACGATATAAAAGGTAAATCCATAAACAGCTATATTATAAATGGAAAATTGTTTCAGTGTTATATTGTCATACATATTGTCTTCCCTTACCCGCATACGGATGTTCGCTCGTGAGGAAAAGAGACAGTTGTTGAGATGATTGAAATGTAACCTTTCTGCCAACGTATGCAAATAAGAACGTTTTATATACACGGCCAGACACCACAAGTATACCGTTTCGAGTCCCACAAGCTGCAGTAGCGTACAATTGACTAGTAACCATAATTGATATTCGGATACAATTTATATGACAGTCAGTGTACATGGAACTGTACATAAAAACATATACGTATGTACATACTGATTGACCTAATCTCCATTAATAACATAAAAAATCTATCTGGTCGATATATTGGATATTCTCAATTAATATTTCAACTGAATTGTCGTGAATTGTTGCTTTTAATCGATAACGAAGATTTCAGTGAACCATCACACACTGACTGCATAGAAACTTCATATCGGCATTATGATTCAATATTTGTGTAATAATTTAAGTTTACGAACGAAATATATGACTCACCACCGACACTATAATATTTATCGATGAAATATAATTATCGATATTTGTATCAAGCGCAATCCGACTCACATTCATAAAACGAGTGTCTTCTGTCTCTTTCACACTTCAAATAATATCAACCGAACATCACAGATGAAAGGGCCGATTTGTTATTGAGTAAAATCTTTTCGAAATACTAATTGTTCAGATTTTATTTAGAGTATTTTCAACTCAGTAATAAAATATGGATTGAGATGTGAAGACACAAATAAGATAATTCTAAATTATCATTAAACCTATTGAGATATCGATAAATAATACGTTACGTTAAGTCGTTAAGTTTACAGCGCTATGTAAGTAGATTCCGAGACAGAACCGGCAACATAAACGCAACATTAAATTCTACCCCTCGAAATCAAATACAAATCGAATCTTTAAACTAAAGTATCGACAGCACTCACAAGTTTGACGACGCCCCTCCGACTTTACACAATGGAATGCAGAAAATAAGTATGGTTTAAATAGAGGACAAACGCAACAATTATATACACGTCGCGGCCGAGACCGGAGACGGCCGACGAGCTCCAATCTCAATATCACTTGACGTTCCGTTACGTGACACACACTACACGAGGACGTATCGTTAGGAAATGCACCGCCAGGCGTGGAGTGCGGTGCGGGCGTCACTTCTCCTGGCGCGAGATGGCGAGCGCGAGCTGCAGCTCGGCGTCCTCCTTCTGGCGCCGCAGCTCGGCTTGCTGCTGCAGGCGCCGGGACTCGGCCTCGGCCCACGCCCACTGCTTCTCCTCCGACGGCAACATCTCCACGCTGCGAGCCTCCGCCAGCCCCGCCTTCGCCTTCTTCTCCTTCTGCTTGTTCCGCCCGATACCACCTATCGTGTGGACGAGCGACCTGGCGTACTGGACGGGTTTCGGCGACTTCTCTTTCTTCGCGGGCAGCGTGTTCGTAGTGGGCCACGTTTCGTTCAAGTTTTTGTTCTGGTCGGTGGTGCCCCAGTCGGTCGCCCAGTTCTCGGATTTGTTCGCCCAGTTCTCCGTTTTCCAGTCGTTGGAGGTGGTGTTGGTGTTCTTGAACGCGGCGGACCACGCGTCGGCTTTCTGATTGCTAGGTTTCGTCCACGCGGAGTCCGTCGCCCAGTTGTCGTTGAGCCAGGCGGACCACTCTGGATTGTTGTTGGCGTTGGTGTTGGTATTGGTATTGGCAGTGGTGGTGCTGGCGGTGTTGAAGTCCGAGCGGCTGGAGAAGGGATCGTAGGCGACGGGCGGGGCGGACACTCTGCCGCTGCGCTTCTCTGGCAAGGTGAAGCTTCCGTTGACGGTGGAAGAGGCGGCAAAGAAGTCGTCGGTCTCGAAGCCGGCGACGGAGGTGGGGCGGCCGAAGGGCTCGGTTCTTTTGTCGGCGGCGTCGGCGAAGGGATCCTCGATGTTGAAGGGGTCCTCGTACCTGTAGTCCTTGAAGGGGTCATCGGTGAAGTCCATGTTGGCGGCGCGGTCGGTCTGGACGCAACACAAAGCGTTTGAGTGAGGGTGGCGCGTGTCGGGAGAGAGTGTGAGGGAGAGAGAGGGAGTACGCACGTGTCGCCTCGCCGCCGCCGCCCTCCGCTTAGCGCTGCAATGTGGGGACAAGCACACGAGCCGTGTTAGCATGTTAGTGTGACACCGTGACACGCCACTGGATACACAACGGACCCACGCTACACAATGCACATCACATACAATACAATACCAACCCAAGTATGAAAGGACGTACAGATGATTGATTGACACAACATTTATAACTTTTTTTTTCTGATTTTAAAGTATACTTCATCGACCATAGATTATTAATTTCACATTAATTGATAATCCCGCCCATTTTAAAACGTTTTTATTTTCACCGTTATTAACATTTCCATAATAACAAACTATATTCATGTTAATTATATTCAAACAACAAACTTATACCCACAAAAAGACGCCACGTTGTGTATCCGTCATGGCTAATTAAATAACATTATATACAATTATTTATATTTGTTATCATAAATGTAAATAAAATGTGAATGAAATAAAATACATAGAAATGAAAGAAACATGCAGTGGATAAGGAAAAATAATATAGAAAAGGCGTAGGATGGGTACAGATTAGCAGTAACAAACCACCATTTTAGTCCGGAGTTTAAATTAACTATTTTGACGCCAAATCGCCGCCTATTAATTTAACTAATTTATTAATAGATCAATTATCATATTTACCTTTAAAAATTAATCCACACCAAAACATGCAACTAGACATCTATACTCTTTGTGTTTCGACAATGTACATCGGTAAACAATTTAGTCATATTTTTTTCATATAGATTATTCTCTACTACTATTAATTCTATTCTACTACATGCCAATTTTATTCTTCTATTCCATTCTATCAGAAATTATATTTTCTGGTGTATGATATCTAATATACGAAGTGAATATCAAAAATACCACCGAATTTTTCTTTGAATTTGAAGTTAAAAGTTTTATAGACAGCAACATATTACAAACATTTCCTAGATTTTATATTAATTGATGATTTTATATTTCTATAGAGATAAATTATTCTTTCATCTCTAGTCCATATAATAAAGCTGTTATAATTTGTCAAAGAAATAATTAGAAAAAAACTCCATATGGTTACAAAAAATACAGTAATTTTAAAATTGAAAATAATGTGAATATTCAAGCGAAAGCCATCTTTTGTCCGATAAAATCATCGAGCGTTATCTGCGCAAAACAACAATTTTGCCAGTTTTCTACCAACAACGCAAAAAAATATAAGCCATATTTGACCATCCATATATCACTCCTCCCCACATATATTAAACCACATTAAATTAGTTTTCATTAATAAATATTATGAGTAAAAGTGCAATATTATTAGTGAAATAATAATTTATGCATGCAATATACAATGAACATTCAATGTCGATGTAGCGTTTGAAGCGAAGCATTACTAACTTGTCCCGACACAACAAACACAATACAGTGGGATAGATTCTAAAGAGACGCCTTTTTTCTATTATCGATATAAATTTCATAGTATTAGAAGATTGTTATAACATGATAATTGATGAAATTATATCGATTGAGTGAGCAACATTGTTAATTAATATAAAAAATCATCATAAATATAAACTTTAGAATCAAACCCGCTGCAGAGAATGGCATTTGATAACAGAGAAAGTAAAACATCAGTATCGATAAAAAATAATAGAAGACAACACTACTCATATAAACCGCTATTCAGGGCTTCTACTACCAAAAAAAATAAAATAAAACGTAAAATAAGGTAACAAAATCCTTGATTTGTATAGGATTACATTTTTTTTAAAGAGGAAATCAAAAAAAATCACGCCATTCTCAAACTATAACAACACTACGTTGCAGGGCAAACACTAAGATAGCGTTTTTACGTACATTTTACTTTCTCTGCAGCATTAAAAAACAAATAAAAAATGAAATAATTTCAAACGTTTGCATACGCTCGGCGGCCGCCGCATGCGACTACGGTACGGCATACGGGGAGTAGGGGGCAGGGGGGCAAATAAACTTTTGGCAAATAATCATAAATTAAACATCTGAAAATAATTACAAGTGTAAATAAAATGAAATTCACATAAATGTGAAACATGACCGACATCAAATCGAACATAACTTGATAAAATATGGAACTTCTTAATTCAAATCAAAACGAGTACAGTCGATATTCAACGATAGTCGGTAATATTTCAAATTATAATTGAAAAACTAGAAAAGTAAATATAATAAAAAAAATCCTTAACATACATTGTGAATTTTCAATGTGTCATGTGTCATGTCATATTTTTATTAATCAACTTTTAAAAAATGAGATTATCTTGATAGTGTATATATCGTAAGTAACCCATCAGGAGCGATATATTTGTATGATTGTGTAGGAGTGCGTGCGTGTACGTGTAGGTGTGTGTGCGTGCGTGGTCGTACCTTGTGCGGCGGGTTGGGTCGCGGCGGCGCGGGGCGCGGCGGCGGCGTCTTGTGTCGCTTGGGCGGCAGCGCGGGCGTGGGCGTGGAGTCGCGCGCCGGCGCGTGCAGCACCGCGAACGGGTCCGCCGCCCACGCGCCCTGACCACATACACACAATCTTAATTACACACTCATTTAAATACTCTATCTAATTTCGGTCACAGGAAGTCAACTGCCGAATATATATTTAAATATTGTTACCTCAAAAAAAAATTTCAATGGATTTGAAACCTTTAGTTCATCCATTTGATTATCAATATACTAAGGAATGAAGTAGCGAATAGATGCAGATTAAACATGACTTAAAACTTTCCCAAAGACTTGCAAAAATTGAATGCTCGATGTAAGAATTAGAACTACACAATAGTTTCGTCAAATTAAGTTCAGCATCGACTAATTTAATCAAGCTTAAAATATAAAAATACCTTATCACATAAAAGTAATACAATAATTTTGATACATTTTTTTATTTCATTATACCGAATTTATCGACTATAATATTTTACACATCGTATTCTGTATCTGTATCAGCCCATATACGTCCCACTGCAGGGCACGGGCCTACTCTACAATCAAAAGTACGATTCAGAGTGGTTAGGCCATATAGTCCACCACGCTGGCCTAGTGCGGGTTGGCGGACTTACATACCATAGAAATTCTTATGAACCGCTATGGTATGCAGGTTTCCTCACGATGTTTTCCTTCACCGTTTTAGTGCGTGGTGATTGACTATCAATACACACATGACTCCGAAAAGTCAGAGGTGTGACTTGGGATTTGAACCCGCGACCACATCGTATTACATAAGAAGAAATGCGATAGCTACAACATGTACTCACATCGTCGTTGGTCTTAGTGGCGTTGTCCTGCGGTGCGAACGCGTCTCCCGCGAACGGGTCTGCGTCCGACGCGAACGGATCCGACGCGAAACCATCCTAACAACACATATTCACTAAATCTAGCAATCATCTAGCTTTTTTAAACTAATTTTAAATTATTGCCAAATGTAACAATAGAAGGGTGTAACGACACATTTTGGAAGGAAATACAAACATTAAAATTTAAATCTTCATTGGCACCAAACTATAAATTATTATTACATATGTTCAGATATAGCACACAACGATCTGGGATTTATAGCTGAGCTGTACATACTAGGAATAATTATATATCGCCAGGGATTGGAATATACCTCGTCCGAGTACTTAAAAATAATACAAATAAAACAGGGCTAGCAATTTACTCAATAAGGTAACATTTGCAATATAGATGACAATGTTACCTTGACAGAGTTGGTGGTGGCTGCCGAGGTGGGAGCGAAGGGGTCGTTCTGTGGCACGGAGGAGAAGGGCGAGTCCTTGAAGGGGTCGGATGTGAACCCACTCGCCGCTGTCTCTCCGAAACCGTTGCTTTGAGAGAACGACTCGTCTTCCTGTGAAGAACAGAAATGATATCAATTAAAAAAAATCGAATACTTGTGGGTCGTTAGTGAATATATCTCTTAATGATAAGAGTTCAGCTTCGCCGACTTTTGGTAATTTAGAGAATGATTGTAGTGAAGACCATTTTCGACCCGGTCAAATGTGCTTTTGTTTAATCTGGTTACGAGTGTAGCAATGAGAAATATATGAACTTATTTTGCTAACTAAGTTTATTGCGTCGTTTTTCTTCACAGCAATACCACATTCACATTCGATGTAGTGGTAATTTTAATTAATTCTAATAAAAATGTAAATGAAGAGTAATTTGATTTTCTCGACACTTTTTTGTTTTTTACAAAATGTTATAGTGGGCAAACGAGTATGCGATTCACCAGATGGTAAGCCATCACCGCCGCCCATGAACATCTGCAGCGCCGTAGAGCATTGTCATGAGTTACCGGCTTTTAAGGTGGGAGTACACTCGTTTTTTGAAGGTTAATATTAATGGCAATTTTTCCATGATATCTATCGGTGGTTGTTTATGTGTGTGGTGCAAAGTGCGTGTGCGTGTACGTGTTCGTGTTCATATTCGTGCGTGTTCGTGCGTGTTCGTGCGTGTTCATGCGTTTGCTTGCGCGTGCGCATGCGTACCAGCGCGTCATTGGGCGTGGCGCCGCGAACGACGCGCTCGAGGTGCGCGGGCTCGTGCAGCGGCTGCAGCGCCAGCTGCGCGGCCGACACGGCGCCGCCGCCCGCCAGCGCCGAGCACGCCTCCGACACCACGCGGTGCTGCTCCTCCAGGTGAGATATCTTTATGTTCGCCTGTAAAACAAATGTCACGCTTTTTATAACATTCTCTATAGTTGCAATAGTTGCAAAAGGCACTGAATGATACTGTGAATATATATCTACAATTAAAAAATTAAGAAGGTATCCTGAGGAAAAAAATACCGCAAAATATATTGTAACTGATATTCTAAATTCATTCAATCAAACAGGTATTTTTAAACTTTATTTAGAAATGAGATTTCCACAAATTCCGACTACACGATAACTCCCCTTTTTTATTTCGAGAAAAACAGACTCGACCAGGTCATAGGAGCCCACAAACACTAAACATGTAATTAGTAATGATACCTGGCTGACAGCGAGCACAGTTTTCCTCAGCTGTGCGGTGAGCGCCTCAGCCTGCGCGTCGGCCTCGGCCACCTCCTGCTGCAGCGCGCGCTCCTTCTCCCGGAGCGTGTGCGCCGCCGCGCGCCGCGCCGCCACCTCCGCCTCCGTCTCCGCCGCCGCCGCCTCCTGTGCTGACACTTGCGACCGCAGCTTTTCTACCTGTGACGTTATCGACGTGTATTAGTCTGCAATGTCTTAACAATGATTTTGTAGTGGTTATGATGCAAGGTGTTGGTTAAAAGAACCATGTTAGCATTTAGATTTTACCAAAAACAAGAGTGCAATGTATGTCATCAATAGTCAAAAGTGAGAATGAGCTTTAGAAAGTATTGATGGGAACCTCTGAACCCGCCAAAAGAATGTTAGAAATGTTTACAATAATTATCACAATATGTCTCGTCACATATTATGTATGTCACTCACCTGTGATTTGAGATCGTTCAATCTCTTTTGTGCCTCTCCTTTCTGATTTTCTAACTGTTTTAAGGTCGCCGTCAATGTGTCCAGTTCGCTCTGCAAACAGATTATATCATATTACAATCCGTCACGAGTACTAATTACAAGGAGTACTTGAGTAATTATTAACGTATTAGAGTTTACAAAAAATATATAAAATATTTCTTCTACATTCTATCGCTGATTATATCAATTTCCTATGACAGATTATGATGATAATCAAATATGTTTATGCACCACCAGCATTATTTTTTTATTCTTCATAATATTTTGAGAATCTGGTAAACGGCGTGTGGTACAGTAATAGAATAGAGTAGGTTAGTGGGTAGTGGTACCTGCAGCGAGTGCGCCTCGGCGGCGGCGGTGGCGAGCGCGCGCTGCTTGTCGGCGAGGTCGGCGTCGAGCGCGAGCCGCTCGCGCGCCAGCGCCTCCACCTCGCGCGCGATCGCCTCCATCTCCGGAGTGGGCTGCGCGCCCAGTTGCAGCGCGCTCGTTGCGGGGGGTTGTTGCTGCAACAATATTACAACATGTAAGATACAAATAGTATACAATATGATTTTTGTACCTTGAAAGTATACCTACTTTATTTACAATTCAATAACATTTTAGAAGTAAAGACACTTTAATATTTAACCTTGTATGGTAAATCTGCTTTAAAATCACAGGCATTGTTTATGTTTTGAAGACTAATTTATTTAAAATAAAATCCTATGTTCGTTTTAACAGGCATTCGTGATAAATTGCTATGTTACAAGACACTAAAAAATACATATTAAATTAACTAATATCAATTCAAATACGGTATTAATTAGTGCTAAGTGAAATCTTCTCCATAAAGTGATAGGAACACCCCTATTGTAAAAAGAAAATTCAATAATCACATTCCATTTTCAAATGTGAAAGATTTATATGGCATAAGAAATTACGAACAAGCCTATGACAAACATTGATGACAGAAATGAAAATTCTTCTCGTATTGTTTTTATTATTAAATTATGCAAATTGTTCCACGGATTCCATTATCGATAAAGTTAACACTTTGATACAAAAACACAAGAATGTTTACGGAATTGGTGGTAGAGAAAAACAAGCATGGGACACGAAAATGGAGAGCGCCGTAGAATATCCTAGTATGCGACTTGACACTTAACCCGAGTATTTCGTATATTTCTTTTCCTAAATATATGGGTAATCAGGAAACGTTTTTAACACAATTATAAGGCTAAACTAATTTTAGCTGCAAGACAGTATATAAATACTTTTCATCGAGATAAGCACTTAATACATGTAAAAAATATATGTTCTTTAAGGAGGAGACAAACAAAAGCTGTCGCAGATTGCCAACATTTGGTGCGCCTACTACGAATGTACTGTCGGAATGCTATCGAAATTAACTCGTTCTAACCGCATGCCGTCTCGTATACTGACGGTGTATGAAGGCGCAACAGTTAAGCTCGCCTGCATACTGTGCTCGGCGCCTGGTGAATTACCCAAACTCGTGTGGAAGTACGCCGAGGTACAACTAATTTCACTTGAAATTCATTTTCCTTTAAATTTACACCGTGTTTATGTTAAACAAAGTCTCGTGATTCCCATTCCCGCACCGACAAAAAGGGATGATCGATAAGTATTAGTTACTGGGTGTTGAGATGCAAAAAAATATAACTTTTGATGGCTACATCAAAAGTTTTCTATTTAATTGTGGAGTCAAGACTTGCAACCTTATAAATAGACAGTTATAAAACCTATTTTAGCCATCGAATGTTTTGTCTTCTTCGCTCATACTGAATTCATAAGTCATTCAAAAGGGACAAAACATTCGATATGTGTATGTACACATACGGCCTTATTCAAAGTCGGTTTTAAAACCTATTTTAGCTATCGAATGTTTCGTCCCTTTTGAATGACTTATGAATGAATAAACATTTATTGAATACTTCTCCCTATCTCTTTAAGTGAATAATGCAATGAACTCTAATACAATACTTCCTTTTAGTCGGTAAAAAACATGACTTTCGACCAAATGATAGAACATGATAACATAGTGCATGAGAATAATGGAGACATAACAATATACCACGTGGAGCCATCACATGCCGGAGTATACAGATGCGAGATCGCGAGGAGTGTCAGTGGGCTGCTCATTCTACAAGTGATTGATGATCAAGAGGAATATGACGTTGTATGATTAACATTATTACATACATACATAAACTCACGCCTTTTTCCCAGAAGGAGTAAGCAGAGGTTCAAACAGGACACCCACATTTCGCCTTGTATGTTCCGTTCCACGATATGATAAGGGACGAGGATATCGCCATATCGGGGACAAATTCCTGACTACGGGCTGATAATGAATTGAAAAATTCAAATCCATTGACACTGCCCGACCCGAGATTCGAATCCGACCTCATAGAAATAAAATCATCAATCAATCATAGAAGCTCATAGAATCATATCATAGTACAATTTCGCCAACGAGGAAGTCACGTCGCAATATAATTGTCATTAAACGTCTTCGCGTGCGGCAGTTAATATTCATTTAGATTTGTTGATACCGTATCAAATAATATTCGTAACAGTTATTTCTACGTAATTTAATGATAATGATAGCATTTTATAGAAAATGAAGCATACTGCACTTCTCACTGTATAAAGGTGATACGGTCCAGAACGACTCAGTATTATTGAACGATATACTCAAATATGCTGGAATACTCAAAATCTGATTTACATTTACCTACTGATCCCACTGTCGGAGGCTTATTTGTCCTTTTACACAAAATTACTTTTACGATTCCAATCAATTGTACTCAATGACGCAGGTGAAACCGTCTAGTTCTTTGGGACCGTATTCAGCGCCACCAGTGGCTATAGGTAAAGACTTGACCCTCTTCACATCGTGGTCTACTTGGAGCAAATGTAGTACGTGTGAAAAGGTCGGCAGAAGACGACGGTATGGCATGTGCTATGTCAAGATCAATCTATATGGCGAGGTGATCAAATTTAGTAAATCTTTATAATATGTAAAATTGCAAAATAGTAAATAGTACAAATGGTCCATCCAAAGGTTGCTTGAAAGAGATCGCAGTTGGCGATAAGGCCGCCTATAATTTTTACCATTGTTGTTTCTTTTTTCATAAATTTTAGTTTACAATAAAGTGTATATAAATAAATATAAAATCCAATATATACAGGCAATTACTGTGCCTAAATCCATACACACAACGACATGGCAAATAAATAGTTATTTCATTGTGTCCTTCAGATTTTAAAAGGAAACAACTCCCCTCCGACAGCAAGAACAGAAATGACTATAGATTTGGACAACGATACTGCAGAAGTATTTCAAGGTATTCATAACTACACACTAATAAATGTACAATTCATACATTCAATTCAAACATCGTAACAAAAAAATCTTTACTCTCACGTTCCCAATAGAATTCATGGTGATAAGGTGGATGTCTTTTGCAAGACATAACACATCACAAAACCTCTTTTTCACATGAATGTAATATTTTTAATCAAATAAACTAATTTAAAAAATAAACACAATAAAAACACTGGATACCGGCATACTTGCCGCGATAAGACCGAGGAACAAAATCGATTTGACAGCGAATTAGTTACGCCTTTTGTGTTCAGCACCATGCACATTGCAATTATATGCTGCCAACTTTATCGACGCTCATATAACAATTCATAATGTATTTTCATGAGCCACATAACTTTATAATTAAACAGTTACAATTATATTGTATTATAGGAATTACTTCTTATTTATTATCGTCGTCAATTGAATTATGAATTATTTCCAGTCATTTCATCTCGCTTCTGAATTCGAATTATGTAATCTACTATTTCGCTATGCAATTTGATGGATGAAGAGGGTTTCTTAGTTAATGAAATCTTATCATTTAGTCCATTATACTGATGAAAGCAGCATAATACCATGAAAAGTATATCAGTATCAGCCCATATGCGTCCCACTGCAAGGCACGGGGCTCTTATAACCGGGTCAGACCATTTGGTCCACCATGCTAAATATTTATAGATGAATTGAAATACATAACATTTCAGATTTCCCAAAGGGAATTCCTTGTCGATCTGAACATCTACCACAACGGATTAAGTATCTACCCGGAGTAAAGCAAAGGCGGAACGAAATTATGATCGCCATGTGCAAGGTATTAAAATAGATTTATATATATCCCTTACGTACCTATATTCTATATCTGCCCAAATACGTGCCACTTCAGGGCACGAGTTTCCTCTACAATCGAAAGTACGATTGACAGAGAGTGATTAGGCCATATTATTGTTTACACTTATTATCCAAACTCAAAATATAATTACAATATTGCTCAAATAGTGTAGGTATAGTGGTGCTATATGTATAATAACCACTATTACTAGCTGAATCTCAATTAGACAGCCGCCGCGGTGCAGTTGGTTATACGCCTACTGTAAAACGAGAGACCGTTAGTTCGATCCTCGCACCGAGACAAATATTTATGTAAAACAACTATTTGTGTATTATGGGCCAAAAAATTGTCTCGTAGTTCCTGATACCACACAAGACTCAGTCTTAGGGAACCAAGAAGATTAATCGTGAAAAATAAAAACAGCGGATACAAGTGTAGCAGTAAATATTTTAACAACTATGGATATTTTTGTGTGTACACAGGTACTTTGTGCCAACCAAACCGACACGATTGCGAAGTCTAGCATGTTGTCACCACCATTGCCGACGAGGAAAACACAGTTTGAAGTAGACGGAAAGCCCATTAAAATTCGATGTCCAGGGTAAGGAAATAATGTAGCATGGCTCTATTCGCAACAAGTTTTATAATTAATTTTAACGACACCAAATGGTTTACAATTGTCTCATCCTTAGTGGTGTGAGGATATAGGCCTGACCTTACATACTTATGTAGTATTATTTATTTATTTAAAACTTACTGTACTAGAGAACACAACAGAAATGAAGAATAATACTTTGAAAAAGCCTCTCTTCGCAGGAAAATCTCTTCCAGGCAACTTACCATAGGATGGATAAGACAGAACTACAATTTATGGGTATCCCGAGGGGCACGAAAAAATAAAGGACCTAAATAATAAAACTTTACATGTATCATTATACTTTTAGTATCATATATCTTATCATACTAAAAGTATATTAACTTATAACATTAGCACTATGTATGTATGTAGGATACACTAAGACTGTCGGGAATGTACGTATATAATTCGACAAATAATTCATTGTAATTTTATCGAATAACCATCATCTTTTATTTAATTTCATGACAAGAATAAATATTCCACAATATTTTTCTTCAGGACTACACATCGTGACATGCCAGTATCTTGGCACATTGGAAAGAAAGTTGTGAACCCAAGACTTTTGGATGAAGACAGTAAAGGCAGAATACATCTGAACGCGAGAGACCATCTCGTGTTCACTTCAGTGCAGTACTCAGACGCCGATTTGTATAGGTAATTATTGGATTTTTTTTTTGTCATATTAGTAAAGATTACTTCAAACTTCATACTTGACGTAGCTGGGTGACCGGAGCTAAAACGTGAAGCAAAAGTGAACGTAAAATAACATTAATTTCCCTATATTTATTCAGTTTGTGCAAATAGGCCACTAGAGGCACTTTACTAAATTCATTATATTTGTTATGTTATCATATTCATATAGCGTAAGCCTGCCACGAAAAACGTTAAAACAAAAAAATTCAAGACATATTAATCGCAATGGGGTCGTTGACCTCTAGCGTCAGCTGATTTTTAATTTGCTTTACATTGCGGTATGAAAAATTGAGTCCAAAATTGTTTCAGTTGCTGGCAAGGTGATGGACTCGCCGGCACCGTCGAACTGGTCATATGGTGTGGTGACGACTCGTTTTGCTACCACCAATGTTCGTTGGCGGGGATATTGGTCGGAGTAGTTCTGTTGTTGAAATATATGGACCGCGTGTTGTATAACAGACAACGACAAGTGGCCGCGACATAAAGTAGTTTTAGCTTAAAAAATATTATAATACCTAAAAAAGTTTTCTTCTATAGTAAATATGATGTAACTTAAATTGTGGTACTGTATTAATTGTAATAAATTCATAGTGAGTTTTATAAAATCAACTTGTTTTAAGTATCTGTATATATTTATCTACTTTTGAAATTCACGGGTGAAAAGTAATCTGATATTTTCACCTAATAATAACCTTTCCTAAAACTTGACAAATGGTTAAGCACGGAATGAATTTAACATGTTCTGTACAACATAGCACACAGCGTCAACCTAAGCCCTAAAACATAAAAAAAAAACATTACCGAAATGAATGTTAGCCATCAGAAATGCAACTATTATATATGTTTTTTTTACTTGTTCTGTCAGGTAGGGGTGTGATTAGTTCGCTGCTGAGTGTTGTGAGTGAGCATGTGGCGTGAGATTAACCGACAAAGGGGTTCCTTCTCAATTTTACCTTCTTTATTCTATTTGATACAACTACTCGTTCTTTGTATATGCTGTATTCTAGAGCCATCTTCGATTAAATATAATATACTAGATACAGGGTCAGGAAAAAATCACACCCCAAAAGTGGCCGAGGTTACTTATACATTTGAATTTCGAACTACGAGATGTAGCAAATAGTTTTAAACCTTATTCCTTTAAATTAAGATTTATTATGTTTTGAACCATACTAAAATCAAATAACAGCACACGCTTATTTGTGCTCTTATTTTTCTTGCCATTTTTTAGACCGTTACTTGTAATCCAGTGCATATTTGATCGAAGAGAGCCATGGTATATTATGTGAAGCGGTGTGCACTGACCTGTGTCTGTGCTGCTGGCGCGACGTGCGCGGTGGGCGCGGACGCGGAGGGCGGCGGCAGCATGTCGGGCGCGAGCGCGGCGGGCGGCGGCGTGCCCCGCAGCGCGCGCGCCACCAGCCACATGGCCAGCGCGTACTGCCCGCGCGACAGCTTGCCCAGCCCGTCCGTGTCGCACAGCGCCCAGATGTGAGCCAGCGTGCTCTGCGGCAGACCGCTCTCCAGGAACGCGTGCTTTATCTCTGCGCCTGACACGTAGCTGCAACAAATCATACAGCTCTTTAGTTCGAAATATTATTCAGTGTCCTCCCACAATGAAGCTTTCAAAAACATTGACATATATTGCAAATTGATGTAAATTAAATAGTACGAAACATTAAGGATCGTCAATTAATAGCATTAGCTGTTTTATTCGCTTTACATGACGTTATATTGAATATAAAGATACAAGTGTTATTTTTAATAAATATGCTTGTATTTATGTATTTAAACATGATAATAAGTAAAGAAAAATATTTTTTGTATTTGTGTAGGAATATTCATAGAAATACGGTGTCTATTCTCTATAGCCACCATGCTGGTGGCTCTACAATTTAATTTTTGTAATTTCTAGGAGAATATTTTAGACCATGTGTCGGTATATGTGGAAAATCTAAATTATAAAATATTATTGGTATACCCCCAGTAAGCACATGAATGAATAAAGCAGTCTAAACCAGTAACTCGTCTTTGATTAACACCTGTACATAACACCATGTAAGAATATTTTTTTCCAAGATTCTTACATCCAAAGCTGAACAGCCAGCAGCTCTATGTTGATCTTTAAATTCTTCCAAATAACACCCTTCACAAGTAACGTCCCGTACATACCCATCCCGATCGAGGTCAGCGAGTGCGAACTGCGCGTCGTACTGCGCCTTCTCGGCCGCCGACACCACCCACGTGCTCTGCGCTGGCATCGATGTCATCGGCGCCATCGACGACGACAGTGGGGCTGGCGCCGTCGCCGTGGGAGGCTGCGGGAATTAAAGCGAATGTATTATTATTTATTTTTCGTCTATACGTTGATTGTATTTCATCTTATGGCACGTGCAGTGTCAAATATCCTCATTAAAATATCGCTATTCGACAGAAAATCTGGAAACTTTATTTTATTTATGTTCAACAAAATGAGTATAATTATAGATAAATTACATACTCTGGAGTAACCAGTAATGGACATAATGTATGCGCTAACTTTCGAAAAGTAAAGGACAAGTATGTAATAAATTTGGGTTTAATTGACATAATTTGGACTAAAGAACAAAGATTGCATTAAATTATAGACCCATGACTCATACACATTGTGTCAAGACATAGGACGTATTAGTTACTTACACTGGAGAGATCGAGCAGTCCCTCGAGCAGCGTGGCGTTGGACTGCGGCGCGGCGGGTGGTGCGGGGTGTGCGGGGGGCATGGGTCGCGGCGGCGGCGGGCGCGGCTGCGGCGAGGGCGGGCGCGAGGGGGGCCGCGAGGCGGGCCGCGAGGGGGGCCGACTGGGGGGCCGCGCCGGCCTGCCGCGCAGCTCGGGGGGCAGCGTGGTGGGCACCGCGTGCTTCTCCAGCGCCTTGTACACCAGGTGCATCGCCTGCAACACGCGATAACAGGATTACAAGTTACAACCAATTCAACTATCTTTTGCATTCATTTCATTGCAGGTTTATGACAAGTTACACTAGAGACTTGCCGAGTTCAATGCTCGTCGTGATTAAAAGTGTGTCACTACTGACCCTGGGTAACACGCACCAACACTATTACGACCAATTCAACAATCTTTTTCATTCATTTCATTGTAGGTTATGGGCAAGTTACACTTGAGACTTGCCGAGTTCAATGCTCATCGTCATGCGTGTGACTATTGACCCTGGGCTCTGGAGTTACAATGGCGAATGTACAGCGGAATAGTCTACAATAAATGAAGCATTATTCCAGAAGGGAACTATATCTGTATTATTCCTTCATCCCACTGCATGGGACGGGCCTCCTCTACCATCGAATACATAGAACGTTAAAAAAGTGTATATTTTGAGACCGAAAAGTCTCTCGTAGTTCCTGATACCCACGACACAAGACTCCATCTTAATGTGGGGTCAGGACTATGTATGTGACTGTTGGGTGTTATTTATTATTATTTATTATTTGACTCACCACCATGAACTCGTGTCTGTCAAGCATTCCATCTCTGTCCTGGTCTGCGAGGTCCCATATTTTACCGAGCGTCTCCAACGGGAGCTTCGATTCCATTAACACTCCTTTCACCTGGAATTCAAAGTATGCTATTAAAAAAAACATACACTGCAAGGTAGTGCTGATGTGAGATAACAGAGACTTGCATCTATGGAAGTGGTTGTGCATCTATGGAAGTGGTTGTGCATCTATGGTTGATGTTAAAAAGTTTTCGTCTGAAGATTATGATGAAATTTATAATTCTCCATTAGTTAGGAATAAACTGGCTGCACAATGAAGTCATATCTATGTCACTAATCACTAGGGATCGAAACAAGAGCACTCATTAACTGAACAGGCAGAGCAACTGTATCCATACATGCAGACACATTGCATTTTTCGCGCCTGTGATTCTCTAAGTAATATTGTACCGCTGTTTAGTGCAAAGATTGAAAAAATGCACTTAATGTTTTATTGATAAAAACAATGTTTATATCGGCGCGTGGCGTGACGTATATACACGCATCGCGCCGCGTCAGCAAATGTACAGTCGAATGTCCCTAACTGACAACCTGTCTCTTATAAAATGTAGACATGTTTGTACCTACCTTATTCCCGGCAATGAGTCCATTATTGGGCTGCAACGAGTCGAACAGCTGGCTGTACTTGTCTCGCTCGTGCGGCTTCATGCTCCAGTCGCTGAGTGCGGCGGGGGCGGCGGGGGGCGCGGGGGACGGCGCCGCGGGACGCGCGGGGGGCGCCGCGCTCATCGGAGGCACTTTGGGCAACTCGCCCTGAAAGAATACGCAACTCTTCATCTCTCCTTACATATGACATAACCTGCCGCCAACAAGCACTTTGAACAGCTGGCCCTGGCAACAACACACAACTCTTCATTTATCTTCACATACATACATAATCTGCCGCCACAAGGTGGACGGACGACCTGGTTAAGAAGGAAGTAGCTGGATGCAAGCCACTTCCAACAAGTCAATGTGGCAATATTTTGAGGAGGCCTATGTTCAGCAATGGACTGTCCGTGGCTGAAGAGAAGAAATAAAGAGATACATAGACTCACACCTATATACGTCTCATTGCAGGACACGGGCCTCCTCTACAATCGAGAGTACGATTGAGAGTGGTTAGACCATATTGGCCACAACGCTGGCCTAGTATGCGAGTTGGCAGACTTTACATACCATAGAAATTCTTACATATCGCTATAGTATGCAGGTTTCCTCAGGATGTTTTCCTTCACCGTTATAGTGCGTGGTGACTGACTATCAATACATAAATGACTCCGAAAAGATATGCCTTGGGATTCCAACCGGCGACCACCGTGAACATGTTGGCAGTCGCGTCTGGTTAGTTTACCAACAGGCCATCAGGCACAATGACTACATTGATAAAAAAATATCCTGAATTCAACGGCAACTACATATTATGTGTATTAATTTGTTCCTGACTAAAAAAATTGAATGCTTACAACTTTGGGCGGCGGCGCTTCTGACTGTATGTTGCTCATGCTGATGTCCTTGCCTGCCTGAGCTAATGCCACCAGCTTCAGCGCCACGAACAAACCCGCCTGGAACACAACACAAAAATAATTAGCAAATTTAATACCTACTACTAGAATACTAGCTAGATATGACTCATGTTCACTTGGCTAATTAATTTCCGATGATTGTTGCTAATATGAATCGTTATCGTATATGGGGGGAATGTAATCAACTTTTTTTTAATACAATGGATGGCGAGACGAGCGTGCCATTCGCCTGATGGTAAGCGGTACGACCGCTCATGGACTGTAGCAAAACCAAATAACACCAAATTACAAAGCATTGCTTGACATACCTTACGTTAGTTATAGGGTATTTATTTTATTATATCATTTATTAAAAATGCTTTACCTGGCTCATAAGAGCCTTTAGTTCCGTGATCAGCCTGTATTCAATTTTATTAACAATTTTGTTACTATTCTGTTAGGTCTTGTAAGCGTGATTATGTAACTTTTATTTATTATAAAATTAATTATTGTATATTTTTAATTGTATTGTCATCGGTTCTTGATAAGTGCAGAATTTTAAATGAATCTGACGCTTTGAATTGCTCGAAAATCGATTTAAATGTTCTGTTACACGCATACAGGCAAAGGAAATAAGTATTTTGAATAACCTTTACGACTTATATTAATAACAATAGGGTCCGGAACAAAATCACACGCCAAAAGTGGCCGAGGTTGCTTAAATACTTCTACATTTGAATTTGGAACTACGAGATGTAGCAAAAATACTTAAATTGTATTTCAACTTCAGGTAACAATAAAACTTATTCCTTTAAATTCAGATGTATTATGTGTAATATGTTTTATGTTTTTGGACCATACTAAAATCAAATAAGAGCACACGCTTATTTGTGCTCTTATTTCTCTTGCCGTTTTTTAGACCGTTACTTATAATCTAGTTTTACAAACAAGAAGCGAAATTGATCTTTTAAAGAAATAATGGACACAAACACCTAACCAAAATAACGTTTATTCTTAAAACTTATTACACCAATTATTAATCAAATCAAATAATATCAATTATACAAATAATGAGCCCACAATTAACACGAAAACTACTCTTATGAACCGACAAAAAAAATATGACACGAGAATCAACAACGCTCCGTTCAACCGCGCGCCAAAAAAGTGAGCCGCAGCGCCACCAACTGTCAAGCCTTTATTTATTTTTTTTTTTTGCTGCACAGGCTAATTTGTTTTTCCCGAGTAGGAGTTTGTTAAGACGGCCGTTCCTGACAATTAGTCGTCCTCGACGTTTTCTCCACCAGATTCAACATCATCTGCAACATGAAATTAACAGAATTGAACTACAAACACTCATGCACTTATTATGATTACAGTCTGAAGCCATTAAAGCAAAATATAATTTCATGACAATAAATCTAAGCAAGATTTGCACAGGCAAGCGTGCACTCATGCCTCCGCAAATCCGTAACGAGAGAACCAATGAAATAAATAACTTCAGCTGTAGGCATTACACATCGACAAACATTTAAGATGAATTCCAAGTGATTGAATTCCGGATTTCAATCACAAGTAATACACCAACAAAAATCTAAGTAACAATGGCGTACCAACCACTTACACATAACATAAAGTGACATGGTGGGTATTTACAAAGTAACATAGCCGACACCATTCACGAGTGACATAGGCACTGCTCACATAGTAGAGCAGTGCTACTCACAAGCGACATAGACACTATTTGCACAGCAACATAGCGCTATTCGCACAACATAGCCGCCACTTACACGCAGTAACATAGCGCTATAAACGTGACATAACCACTACTTACGTGAAATAACATAGGGCTATTTGTAATTAACATGGCATACGTTTTCTAATTCGTTACCTTACAGAGAACTCGCCAACGATTTACAAAAGACCTGATAACAATAATGCTCATTTTGCAAATACTCACCACTTTCGAAGAAAGCTTGGCAAGTGTCCGGCGTCCATTCACCACGCCAAAGGACCATATGCTCAGCGGTAGCCTGAGTCTTCTTACCGTATGAGCCAGCAAGCAGCTCCAGCTCATATCGATGATGAGGTAGCACACGCATGACTTTATAAGGCCCACGCATGCCTGAGTCCAGTTTTCCCGTACTTTGGGAAACTTTGCTCACGAACACAAAATCACCTACCACGAAGTTGCGTGGTTGCCGACGACCCTCATTGACATAAGCATCTTGACGCTGTTGATTTGCTTCGAGTACTTCGGACGCTCGTTGTCTTTTGAGGAGCATCAACGCTTCTCTATTGGGGCTAGAATTATGTAATGCAACGTCACGCACCAAAGATCTAATAACTGGGGTTGTTCCATCAATGCCCACCAAAAGCTGTAGCGGCGAGGACTGGGTTGTGGCCTGTTTTGTTATATTTAAATTAAGTTGTACCTTCCAAAGCACATTAGACCATTGAACACCTTTATGACCAACTTCAATACGTAGTAGGTTGAGTACAGTTCGGCAGTATCTCTCTACCTGGCCGTTTTCATTGTGCATACCGGGTGTAATAAAATGTATTGAACAACCCATCTCGTCAACCCATTTTTTAAATGCAACACTTTCAAACATTCTCCCTCTGTCGCAGACTATAGTTGACGGTGTGCCAAATAAAGACACGGCGTTTGAGAACACGCGTTTTAATTCGTCAGAGTCTTGTCGGTACAGAGCATAGAGCAAACAATACTTTGAAAATGAATCAACCACTATCAAAATGTATTTAAACCCATTTGATTCAGTGAGAGGTCCAAGAACGTCGGTATGAATGACTAAAAACGGAGTATCTGGTTTTGTCCAAGATTGAATTGGCTGTTGAGGTGCCCTGGGTACCTTTTTATGTGCTAAACACACAAGACAATGTCCTACGTATTTCCTCACGAACTGACGCAATCCGGGAAACCAGAAATGTCGTAATATTAAGTCAGTCGTTTTGTCAATGCCTATGTGGTCATGGTCATCATGAAATACCCTCAGCAAACTGAGGCGATGACCTTTCGGGATAAAACATAAAAATCGCGGTTCTTCGCCGGTTGGCGTATATTTATAAAACAAAAGTTCATTCTTAATGAAATATCGGTTTGAATCTAATTGCCCTTCGCGTAATTTAGTTATCAAATCCTGTGTTTCGGAATCTGCAGTCTGAGCGATCTTCGCCCAATTATTCGGATTACGAATATGTGAAACATTTACAGGAGGATGGCGACTCAAGAAATCCGCATGTTGCATTAAGGAGCCCTTTCTGTATTCTAAGGTGAATTTAAAATCTTGCAGGTAGACCCACCAGCGCGCTACTCGAGGCAACAGGTCCCTCTTTTTTGCTGTAAGTCTCAAGGAATTACAATCCGTCACTATCCTAAAGTCGATGCCAATAAGATAGTGGCGAAAGTGCTGAAGCGCACGTACAATAGCCAAGGTTTCCAGCTCATAACTGTGATAGCGAATTTCTGCGCCCCGCGTAGCCCTACTAAAATAAGCAACGACTCTTTTCCGTTTATCGGAATGCTCCTGTAGCAATATAGCACCAAGCCCAATAGAACTGGCGTCCGTATGAAGCTCCGTAGGTAATTTGGGGACGAAGACCGCTAAGACAGGTTCATTAGTTAGGTAGTTAATAATACAATCGCGAGCAACATCTTGTTCGGAACTCCATGAGAACTGTTCGCCTTTACGGAGCAATTTAGCTATGCAGGCCGTTTTAGAGGCGTACCCGGGAATGTAACGCCGGAAATACCCCGCAAGTCCCAGAAACTGTCGAACCTCTCTCACGTTGGAAGGTTTAGGAGACTTGACCAGTGCTTCAACCTTTCTTGGGCTCGGCCTAACCTGACCCTGACTAATTAAACGTCCTAAATATTCTAATTCGGTGTCTAAGAAAGTACATTTCTTTAAATTTATTGAGAACCCCGAATTAGTTAGTACAAGCAACACTTCACGCAACGTCTCAAGTCCTTCGTCTATTGTGTTCGATAACAAGAGTACATCGTCAATAAAATTTAATACCCTACCGGTTTCTATAAGAGGCTTGAGGGTCTTAGACATAATCCTTTGATAGACCACTGGTGCGTTAGCCAACCCGTAAGGCATTTTTAAATATTCAAAATGCCCTTCGGGGGTCACGAACGCCGTTTTGCTGATGGAATCATTGTCTTTCATTGGGACTTGGTGAAAGCCAGTGGCCATATCTAGACTTGTAAAGAATTTAAACCTACCAAGCTTATCAATTTGGTCGTCAATTAATGGCAAAGGGAACCGCTCTTTAATTGTGACCGCGTTGAGCGCCCGATAGTCGACGCACAACCTATCACTCCCATCTTTCTTTTTGACGAGAATGATAGGACTCGCATACTCGGATAGTGACTCTCGAATAATTCCCTTGCTAAGCAAATCATTTATGATGTTGCGAACCCTAGTTTTCTCATCTACTGAAAGTTTATAGGGACGATAAACTATGGGGGTAGTTGAACTCAATTTTATTTCCATGCTACCCGTGGTCACTGTGGACGTTGCAGTCCCAGAAATGAACGAATTCGAAAACTCTCTAATGATATCAAATAGCTGGTTTTTAGACTCACCTAGTAAAGGTGTCTTAATATGCTCTAGATCCACAGTGGTCACGTGTTGCACAGCTGGCATATTATCGTTTCTAATTAAACGTTGTTCTTTATCCGTTCGAATATACGTCAACCCCGCTCTATTTAGGACATCGGTACCCAATAAAATCGGCGCGTTAATACATTCTTTTGAAACGACATACAAGTCTACTTCTAACGAAACCTCGGGAAATTCTATAACAGTCGTAACATAAGCGGTAGTTTCGATTTCTTGACTGCCTATTCCTCGCAATAAACGGTAAGTGGGTTTAATATTAAACTTAAAATAATTTAGTGCGGTTTCCAAAATTAAAGAAATATCTGAACCACTATCGACTAAAACATCAACCGGTACTTTCTTAATCATAGCAGGCATTACGTTATTTTTCCCGTATTCGATTCTGAGCGAAAATTTACATTGCTAGAATTTTTATCATCACCCGCATTGGACCGTTGCTTTAAGAAGCACAACTCGACAAGATGTCCGTTTCGTTTACAGAATGAACAACGTTTCGAAGAGCCACCAGTTTTAGGTACGCTCGACGTTTGAGGAGATGTACTCGAATCAAGTCTAGACTTTTTAGGACAGTTCCACTTCTTATGACCCATTTTTCCACATACATGGCAAATGACGTCGCTATTATTTTGTTTAGGAATTTCGCGTTTCAGCGAGTGAGACGATCCCGACGTATAAGTCGACCGGACTGGCGCAGTGCTTCGTAAGTCACCTTTTGGTTTCGTGTATACCGACAAAAAGTCAACCAAGTCTTTAGGCTCTAATTTAGCATTGGCTGCGGCAGCCTTAACTTGAGGATCAGCCAAACCCCGTACAACAATAGCTACTTTAAGCTCATCCGACAAACCACTCACAATATTAAGACGTAAAAGCGACTTACGTGCATATTCGGCATATGTGGCGTACTTATTAGAGCTAGTACACATAACTTCATAAAGGACGGTAGCTTTATCGATATTACGCGGGCATAAAGAGCGAAATTCAATCTTAAAGTTACGCCACGACCTATCATTTGTAACCCATTCGTTAAGCCACGATTTTGCATCGCCACGTAAACAGCTACCTACGCGCCCAAGACACTCACGGTCATCCCAGTTATTTAGTTGTTGCCCGCGGTCTACCTCAGCACACCACACGTTAAAATCATGGATACTGGGATCGAACGGCGATATGTAAAAGTTTTGAGATCGCACATGAACTAACGCAGATAACGCTTCAACTATTTTATCCGTCGCGTCTTTATTACCGTTATTTACAGCACTAGTCGCGCGCGGTATGCCATCCGATGAACTCTCTCTTATGTCTGATTCACTACCAGGGATTGTTGCGACTAAAGGTATTGCCGACACTACACTTCGTTCATTACGTGGATGCGACAACGGCGTACTCGATTGTCTCGATTCTATCCTATTTTCAATCGCGTCTAGTCTTGAAAGAATCCTGTCCAAAGCATTATCACGAGAACTAGCACGTCCGCGATGAGACCGATGTCTACGAGACTTACGCGAGCTATCATAACATTTGCGGGAACTACGGTGACGTTCTACCGAACTATGACGAGAATTACTACGTTCGCGGATTCTACTTTTTGCAGGCTCATTATTTTTCGACCTACTCGACATTGTGCACAATAGTAGGTAATGAATTTGAACAAAAGAAAGAAGAAACACTTAACTTGATGGCAAACGAGCTATAGACACGCGGTATCAATCCCACTTCTGATTTTACAAACAAGAAGCGAAATTGATCTTTTAAAGAAATAATGGACACAAACACCTAACCAAAATAACGTTTATTCTTAAAACTTATTACACCAATTATTAATCAAATCAAATAATATCAATTATACAAATAATGAGCCCACAATTAACACGAAAACTACTCTTATGAACCGACAAAAAAAATATGACACGAGAATCAACAACGCTCCGTTCAACCGCGCGCCAAAAAAGTGAGCCGCAGCGCCACCAACTGTCAAGCCTTTATTTATTTTTTTTTTTTTGCTGCACAGGCTAATTTGTTTTTCCCGAGTAGGAGTTTGTTAAGACTAGTGTATATTTGATCGAAGCATTTACGTCACTATGGGGAGAAGTCACCCCTTCAAATATAAATAGATTTGAAAGTATTAAAAACAGCCTACTGCACCAACGTTTTGGGTGAGAGCCAGGGACGCCATTAAACTTTTCACTCGTATTGATGTAATAGCGGGCGGATGGCGCCGCCGTTCGTTAATTATGTTCAAATTCACCCCTTCACCTCTTCTCGGAATATAATTGTGGGCATTCCAGTTAGCGATAGCCTAATTGGAAGCGAAACGAGGTGAGACGGATAGCAGGTTCGAGACCATACTCCTAACTTTTTTTATGTAACTTTAACGATGAGGAAAAATAAAATGACGATTCTTGCACAACTGAGATATCTCTACAAGAATTTCAAAGGTATGCGAATCTACAAACGCCCACTAAGTGTGCGATGTGGCATTGGTATTTGCTAAGTCATCTGTAATGACAACTCTATTCGTTGTATATCTGTATATTGGTTTCCACATCACAACGGCAGGACCTCATCTCATTTCCGGCGGAAATGCCGTGTCGCGAGGTACCCACTCGATCTTTGCCTCTAGACTAATCAACTGAAAATCAGGTGTCTTCAAAGCAGTATTGCTTCGTGACCTCTGATCCCTTTGTGTTCAGACAATGTCCGCGGAAATGGCGAGCTTCGTGAAAAAAGTTCAAAATAACTAGATCAAGGACACGTACTTGCGTCTGCCTCTTGACCTATTTTGTGGAAGAGTGTATAATGGCGCTTCCACACAATCCTCCAATGATACAACATTAAATTGCAAACGTGGCAGCGTTACCAACTACATACTAATTAAAGCACGACAAAGTTAGCGCTTGTACTCAGAGCGTTGAAGGACCTTATTGATCTGAGAAGCGACATTGAACATAACCTAATTATGACGTACGTGCTGATATTTGAAACGCAACCACTAGTCACTCGTTCTACATTAATCCTAGAATGGGTGCTTAAATACTAAAGTTAATAAATAGGTAATGTTAATAAACAATACATGCAACAAAGAAGTCATACAAAACCAGAATCCTGGCGAAATTGGCACTATAACACGCCCAGTTCGCAAATCACAGACCATCAAACGTAATAAAATTAAATGGAAAATTCCTTCTACTCACTCAAAACTGATTTTTAAATCGTCCCGCTTACATAATATACTGTATAATTAATTTCAGGTTCATTTTTATCCCGACGTTTCACTAACAATACAAATGTATGCCTTAAACGGAGCGTTTAGTGATGAGTAAAACATGTCAAAAAACGTAGTCGGCTGCGGTACGAGTGTGTATGGCGACAAACATACGTCACAGATAAAGAATTATCGCTAAATTTTGTAATTAAATACATCCTCTGCAACGGCAACGATGCGCAAGTCTCTGTTCAAATAATACTCTGTTTGGGACATTACATATCATGGGAATGCCAACATAATGTGCTGTTGAAATCACTACATAGTATAAAACAAAGTCGCTTCCTGCTGTCTGTCCCTATGTTTGCTTAGATCTTTAAAACTACGCAACGGATTTTGATGCGGTTTTTTTAATAGATAGAATGATTCAAGAGGAAGGTTTATGTGTATAATACATACATATTATTGTAGAGAAATCAATCTTCACCCGGGCGAAGCTGGGTCGGGCTCGTAGTAAGATTATAAATGAGTGATCAGTAATGAAATATTTTTCGAAATCTTGGGACTAAATTTTATTTATTCCGGCAGACTCCGTAATGCAATAGGTGAGAATCAGACCGCAAAACGAAACGCCGATATCCGCACTGAAACAAATATTTGTTTCACGCAAATATTTGTTTCAGATCAGTACGATACGAATACTTTTTAGATAGTAATTCGTGCTCGGGTCACACTGGGCGTCGCGATGTTTTTCGTAGTTTCTAATACCACACAGTATCACACACGAGTCCTATTGTGGGCTCTGTATGACTATATTATGATGTAGTTATAAAACTTGAAGACAGTAACGGCCTCATTTGAATTTTTAAACTTATTTTAAATATCGAATGCTTTGTCTCTTTCTAACGCCTTTGAATTCAATTTAAAAGAAGATGACAAAACATTCGATAGTAAAATAGGGTTCAAAACTGTCTATTAAAGGCCGTGAGTCGTCTGATATTTAAGCGGGTACCGTCGCGACGTCTATGATTGCATTGCCATTCACGAGCCGTTTCATACCGGCCTGTAATACCTTGTTGACATGGTTCTTACATGGGTTTTATACAGATTTATTGTGTCGTGTACGACAGGACATTTAAAGTTACTGATTTTATTTGAAACAACACCAGCTGCCATTTCGACAAAATGGTAAACTTAATTTCGTATTATGGAACCTTCTTTTTATACCCTATTAACTAGTCTACAGCTCATATACAGGCTTGTTTCTGGCGGAACGCTTTTGCAGTTATCACTAGCCTAGTGAGTTATTTCCGATCATAATATCCTTATGCTACATTAGTGAAGTTTGTTTTGGCTCCACAGTCGGCCTGTAAACGCAATGTCCAGCTATTTCCTGGAGATTTTCACTGGCCGATCGCCCCAATTAATAATTCCTCCTCAAAGTCTAAACTCGAATATTCTCGCTGATCTCAGATTGCAACGCACTATCATGTTTTTATACTTTGTGAAAAGTGTTCAGGCAGGTTACTCTATGATAAAACTGTACGAATGTGCTTAGGTATGTACTCCACAATATGTTCGAAACCTCCTTCGAACATCGTAACCATAGACTAAGTTCGGAATGAATGATAAGTGTCATAGAAAATAGTACTTATTTTTAGAAGTGAAAAACATATACTTACTCCAGACGTCAAACGTTTGAACATCCGAAGTTCGTTTATGACATACTAACCCGAACCGAGACGATACGAATATTCTACCACCAAGCATAATAAAACCTGTAAAATATAATATACTTGTATCCAGAAAAACGTCTGCCAAAGGATCGTAAACCTTGCATTTTATACCCCTCCTAACGCTCAACATCTGTGTGAATAGTTTATGATATAAAGGACTTGGTACGTTTGCAGACGTCTTGCGAAATTCCGGATCCCTGTGGGCTTGCGGGTGTCACATTAAATAACGCTAGGGTAAATGCTAAAGAGCTACTCCTTGGGTTGTCATATCCTACACATGACTCCATTAAAAGGCCTGCTGGGAGGACATTAGTTCGTTGTGCGACATGCACGAATGTGTTAAAAACTGTTACTTTAACGTTTGAAGGTTTTACGTAAAACCGTAGTCTTAGTACTCCACAAAATGTTTAAATCATATATTGTACGTAATACTGATTTTTACACGTGGCAAAAGTATAACTTACTTCGAACGTCGAACGTCCGAATATTCGAGTTTCGTTTCGGATCAAAGAGTAAACCCCATAAAGACATCGAAAATTGGAGTAGGTATTTGCATATGTAAGGAAAAAATTCATCATCATCATCAATCATTATAATAGAAACAACAATAAAAAACAAAACGAGGTCGCGGTACAATGCAACCTCCACGTAAATATACGGGAAAACATGTAAAAGAAAAATGGCGTACAAGTTTACTGCCTTTATAAACCACCAAGTACATTTTTGTGTCACGTCGCGTCGGCGGGCCTCCCACGCGGCTAATCCAATGGGCTTAAATAATGGCTCAAAGTTACATCTTACTTTTATAAAAGCTAAATAGAAGAGATTTTCCGTCTTGTACCTTATTACCCAACTGTATCCATTAAAGTTGTGGAATTAGTAGAATATTGTAATTCCTTTTGTATGTTGGGTGACGTCCATTTTCTGGGAAGCTTTCATGCTAGTGGATTCATATTTGGAGTCAACAATAATACCATTGACGGAATTAACCAGAAAGAGAACTTAAAAGAAAAAAATACTACGTGTTTGAGAAATTAGCTTCAGTAAATTAGCCTCTGAGGTGGAGCTCAGAGAAATTCAATATCAACTCGAATATCAAAAGGACAATAATTGCACTGTAAAGCCTAACTGACGCGTTAGATACATAAAAGCTGACGCTATTTTGCCCGACGTGTATCTGCTTAATGACATGGAATTAAATAAATCGCTCCGGAAACTGGGTCATATCAATCACAACTGAGAAAACATAGCCTTACGTATTACAAACAACATCTCCAGCTAAACGCGCGTCTTTATTAATCCCGAAATAACTCCTTGACTAATGCTTTAATTCAACATATTTATGGAAGCGAAGAAAATAAAAATGCTTTACAAGATACATTCTGTGTTTTTAGAGCATGAATAGCAGACTGCAGAGTTATGATCGATCTCATATCTAAAGTTACGGCAAGTGACCATCGTCGATTTAATAAATCACAAGAATAGTAGATATGTATGTAGAATTTAATAAATATATTTACGCGGATTTTTTATACAAAAGTACTGCGCTTCAACTAATGGTACATAAAAAAGATATGGACAACAAATACGAACTGAAGGTTAGTCTCTCACGACATCCTTTATAATGGAAGTGGACTTATTATAGCTGAACTCAATAAATGAATCGATGAGAATTTCTCTAAGGCGAAGGCAATTTAGACAGAAAAAGAGTTAAACATTAATGTATGATATTCGAAAATTTGAATTGTTTTAAATTTTACTTTATTTTAGACTTTTCCTACTAACCCATTAAAACACGCATAAAATAATCTTTTCAATATCATCATCACGATAATTTCAGCGCAAGTCACAGGAAGTCCACTGCTGTACATAGCCCTCCTCCAAGTATCTCCACATCGACCTAATGGAAAGCCGCGTACATACAGCGACAATAAAATAATCTATTGCCTCGCTATAATTTAGCTCTTTTCATCTCATATCTGTTCTATTTATCAATTCATTAATTGTAAACAGTTAGACAGATACACTCAGGAGCGATGTCTAGACGTGGGGTGCCAACGCACTGTGAAATAATTTACTGGCCTATATATGCTGACTACAATATTGGCGACAGATATTATGTAATACTCGCTTTCAGTGCCAAACCATTTGTTATGTTTGCCATTTAACTTTTGCATAGCTACACGTTGTAAATTTGTTTTTAGTAGTTTTAGTACACTAATATTTATCATGGATGTAGATTTTGACATTTTGCGATTGTCAGGGTCAGGGCTACAACCTACATGTTTGGCTACAATGTGGCTATAAACTGGACATTTCACTTAAATGTAACTTTTGATGATAATTTTGAATTGTCGTTTACAAATTGATCTTACAGCTGCTATTGTCGACTGGGGCCTATCTCACATTTTTTAAAAAATATTTAAAAATGTACTTATCTCATACAAAAGAACAATTTAAAAACCAGTCTTTATTACATAGCTTGAAATATGGCAAATAATCTCATAAATGGTCACACCACGATTTAACAAAATAATAAACGCTCGCTATCCACGCTGCCGTCAGTATACCACAGGGAATCTAATGCATTTACAACACAAACCGATGAAACTATGCTATGGTCAATCAATTTCCTCTGCAAACAATCAACAGATTTGATAAACGAGCAAATACGATCTGCGGCTAGCAACCACACCGCGCCGGAACCGTAATAAATAGCTACAACAAATTCAAAGCTTTGTATATACTACAGTTTTTAATTAACTACCTTCCGTTTATTACGCACAAAGAGCTGATTCACCTGAAAAGCAACATCGCGGTAACGTTTTCTGTGTCAATATTTTCCTGATATCTGTATTACTTTTGAATGTTTTTTACAGCAGAATATTGAAAGAAAAATGTACTTTTATATCACCGTTGGCGCTGTTTAGACGTCAATTTTAAACGAAAGGTCTTGGGTTGTGGTTGTGATACTCGAGCAGAAACAAGACTTTCATAAAGAATAAACTTTTTGAGTAATGCTTGCTGGGTGTTTTGAAAATAATTGATGAGAAGATGGAGGACAACAGTCGAAATAAGCCCCATATTAATTTTGACAGAGGAAATACTGCCAACAATAGACAGATTAGGACTACGCCTTTATTACAGAACTTTTTGAAACCAGCAACAAAATACGATAATTAATACAAATAGATCGTAACCGCCCATCAAATTCCACTTTTCGAGATGAATAATTCCAAATTCTTATCTTAAATTAATTTTCACCCGAAAAAGATATTCCTATTAACCCTTTACTTGGCAGGATTATATTTTTTTAAATATCGAAATAATATTCATACCACTTAACCCTTATGGCCCAAGGATACCTAGAAAAAACAAAGAAAAATTCTCACGAGGGTAGTTAAAAAGAAAACACATGTATCTTAAGGGATACATTGCCAAGAACATTATTATTTACATTACGCTAACAATGTATCTCTACAGATACATTGCCAAATTACCTATGATTTGATTATAAATTAATTTATATGAAAATAATTATAATCATACCTCGTTTATAAATAATCAGTAAGCTGTACCATTTATTTCAGTGACAAAAATATAAATTTATTAGAAAAAAATAAAATAAAACAAAATCACATTAATTTTGGAAATTTATATTGTGGAAATTAAAAAAACAGTTCATATTAGGTAATAGACACAAGCTGCCTCTGTTCACGGTGGTCGCGGGTTCAAATCCTAGGGCACATCTCTTACTTTTCGGAGTCATGTGTGTATTATCAATACAATCACCACGCACTAAAACCGGTGAAGGAAAACATCGTGAAGAAACCTGCATACCATAGCGATTTATAAGAATTTCTATGGTATGTAAGTCCACCAACCCACACTATATGGCCTAACCACTCTCAATCGTACTCTCGATTGTAGAGTTGGCCCGTGTTCTGCAGTGGAACGTATATGGGCTGCTACATACATACTCGTGAATAAGACCTCGGCCTTTTTTTTGAGGGCTTTATCTGATAACAGTTTCTTTTCTGCGCCACGTAGTCGATTTGATCTTATTGTGTTTGATGTTGTATATTATAGGTAGGTAACCGTTTATCATAATATATTTCGGCATTATGTTCAAATTTCTTGTTTAACCAATTGAAATTCAATTTCTTTCTTTGTATAGGCAGAGGCCGTCTTATAGCTAGTCTTGGCTGTTTTGAGCGTAAATTCCTTATGTTTGATGGCGATGGTGAGTCTGCTACTATTTTTGGGGACGGCTCAGTGGTTTCAGGCACTATTCGGTTAAATATAATCCTTTTATTTTTTACGGTTGGTGAAGGAGGTATAACTGATTGAAGAGAGTCTTGAGCTAAAGAATCCAAGGATTGGTTTCCTTTAGCTGGTTTCAGTGATGCTAGAGGGTAGAAAGCAGTAATTTGGGGCATGGTGAAGTTGTTTTCATCTTCAGAAAGTATGTCAACATTTTCAACAGAAGAAGGAAACGAAGGGCCACGTGAAGATTCAGTACTGTCGCGTTTTTGAAAATTATAATTCGCAACTACACTACTAGAATCTGAACTTTCTTTATCATTTGATGATTGATTGTGTTTGGGCACCAATGAGAGTATTTTGCTAGCTCTTGAAAGCATATGTACCTACAAGGAATAGAAAAAACGCTAAGCATGCATAAACACATGAACAGTTAATTAGCTTGGCAGTGTGCACGATGAGATACATGTCAAATAAACACAAAACTGTTAGCTACTTGGCAGTGTGTACGCTGAGATACATCTATTTAAAAAGTCAAATAAATCATCAATCAGACAATTATAGACAAACCAAAGTAATTATTTTAGTGCAAAATATACTTATAATTTATAAATTAACGCACCCATTCATAAAATTTATATAACTAAAAATATATTCATAAATATTATTACCTTCTTGCGTGGCATCATGGCGGAACTTGAAATAAAGTGATGTTTAACAGTCCACCAGTGGGGCCAACAGAAAAAACTAAACGAGTTTTTGAAAACTAAGAAATGACCTAAACATTCATAAAAAAATACTAACTTTGTGCTAAAAAATAATAGCACTAGATTTTTTTAAAGTTTGATGTATCTCCAGAGATACACTATCAAGAAAAGGGTTAAAATCAGACTGAAGAAGTTGTTCCGCACATCGGTACCCCTTTTTAACATTAAAAAGGCAAGTTTACAGTGGCCAACAATAAGCTTTTGTTTAAAATAAATGGATTTCTTACAAATAACCATGAAATCTAAATCAGCCATACACAAAGTTCAAGAACAATATCCAGCTTAACGAATGACTTTAAACAAAGACTATTTTAAACGGGCCTCTAAATAATCGAGCTTAAATACACCGAGTTATATTTAGCTCATTCATTCAGTCTGACGACGGCAGTCTAGAATCTAAATTTCAAATTGTTATTGAGGTATCTTGCATGGCAAACGTTTCAATATATTTGGGTTCCATGATAAGAAACAACAAGTTTACAAGTGCTGGAAAGCATGACAGTGATATTGAAAAAAGAGTGAACGCAGAAAATCAAGTAAATGGTGCCCTTTTTTTTTGTTGGCGCGGGGAAACCGGTTTACCGCTAACGCCCCACCTCGGGGGAGGGTGGAGCGATTATGTTGGGTTCACCTATAGGCATACCAACCAAAACCCCGCGTCGCCCTCTTCAGCGCAATTGGAACGGCCCCGGGAACCCGAAGCAAGAGCGCTCCAGCTTCTACCGGGACCATCCCTGCACAATGCCGCTCAATTTGCGGCCCATATCATATCATCAAACATCTCGAGGTCGCATTGTACGTGAGTACAATGGGCGCAACAACGGCCCCCCACTGCGCGCCCGCGACCTTCACTTCCCCATTAGTCGCCTTCTACGACAGGCAGGGGATACCGTGGCGGGATTCTCGAAGCGCCCCCATACCACAGGGCGCGAGTCGCCGATCATGCGTCACGTCGGCATCTCCTACGTCTTCTTTGGCGGCGGGAAGGATCTGACCGCTCTCGATCCTTCTCGGCATTTTCCTTCTGCGAGATTACTTTCTCACAGAAGTTTGCCACCGCACGCCAAGACCCTGGACTGCCTACCATGGCCGAAACCACAGCCGGCAGAGAGAGATCGGTCCCAATTACCTCTGTGAGAGCGCTGCGTTCGCTACCCCAGGATGGAAAAACCTCCAGCGTGTGCTGGGCCGTATCTTCTGGACAGTTGCCACAGTGGTGACAAACGGCCAATCTTTCGACGCCAACTATCTTACACAGGTACTCGGCAAAACTACCATGTCCTGTGAGCACCTGTGTGAGTCGGAACGTCGCCACAAGTAAATGGTGCCCTACACGCACGACTGCTGTTAATGGTGGAATATTAATGCCAACGCTTATTTGTGGTAGTGAAAGTTGTTTGGTAGAAGAGGCATAAAAGTAAAGTTAGGGCAGCAGAGATGAGATCGTTAAGGAAAATGTGTGGTGTAACTTTGTGTGACAGAGTGAAAAATAGCGTAGTGATGAAAACTTTTGGCGTGAAAGAGGATCTAGTAACAATTGCCAAAAAATTTTACGATGGTTTGGTCATGTAGAGGATGGATGAAAGGCGGCTAACCAAGCAAATTTACAAGGCGAGTGTGGATGAAAGAATCGGTAGGAGTCGACCTGACCAAAGATAATCCTTGTCCTAGTCCCTACTGAACTTAATTTCAACGGAACTTCGGTTACAATCAAATGCAGCTGACAATTTTCTATGCCAATATCAAAATAGATATATATTCGAACTCCATTATTGCTCTCACTTATTCAGGAACAAATAGCAATGTCTACACAACTTTTGCATCACGAAGAAAGTTACGAGCGGCTTACATTATTCAATATATTCTGCTCAAAATAGGTTTCTCCCTACAGTACTCGACGATTTCTGTCAGCATTTGCGTGACTTGTATTAGACCTTAAGGTAATGCATTATGGAAATTGATATTCGAATACTAGAAACGCACCAGCAGGTCAATTATTTTTTTAAAAAAGAAATGAAATAATTATTTACCACTTAAAAAAACCTGAATTTAAACCTCTGTACAATAAGCGCCATTGACACAGACATATGTACACAACGACACCCCTTTAAACGGTAATGCGGTTGAGTAGATTGAAAACTAGAGATGCATCATGCATCTGTTTCATATTTTGTATGCTGAAGATAATTCGGTCACTGTTTAATTTTTTTGAGGCCGTCTGGGTAGGTACCAACGCAATGTCTATTACTCCCGCCTCACAGCAGTGTAAAAGTACTGTTGTGTTCCGGTTTGAAGGAAATTAGCCAAAGTAACCACTGCACAAAATAAGACTTAACATCATATGTCTCTGGATGTCCAGCGCAGTGGAATGCCAAGCATAGTTCATAGTTTTGCTACTGTCCCTGAACAGTCTTATCGATTACTCGAATCGCCATTCATAGCAATATAAGAAAAAATCCTTACAAAACCCAAGGATAATTTTCCCCGTTTCTCATCAAAAGTACAAAAAAATATTGCGATTACGTCAATCAATAATATGTCAATCGTCTTCGTAGGAAGTTACATATATCGATTTTAACATTAAAACGACTAAGTGATCGGCGAATGGTTTACGGCTGTAAGCAATAGTAAAGACTCAAGGCCGACAATTTCAACGTACATTCCCCTAATTGCTCCCGAGGAGAACATAAAAGTTCTCGAGACTAACTACGAAAGGCCCCTTCATGTCTGCGTATGGCGTAGTGAGAACTTGAGAATGAATAAGGGGTTATTTCCCTAATGATTAGGATGCCAAAGTGTTTCTAATTAGGTATTTTTTATTATAATTATGTATGCATTTGTATATTAATTTTAAAGGAGAAATGAACTGGGTAGTGATTTTACCTTAAATACGATCCCATTATCGTTAACTTTACTCTGTTTTTCGTGTAATTTTCTAAATTCACTGTTTACTGCATATGTTCGGCAAACGAGCAAACATTCATAACGCTTGGATCATGTTTTACTGGCCCATCAAATCGGATGGGGAACAGGAAGGAAAAAGGATGGGAAGTAGGAAAGGAAGTCAATCAATCTCATTCACCGATCGAAATGCAATGGCAAAGCTGTCTCTTCACGTCGATCACTTGTGAGACAGTTGTACCGCCCCGGACGAGCCAGCCCATTCATGACAAAACATGGCTGACAACAGCGTCTACCACTTTGAAAAACTAAAGTTTTCCTCAAAGAGATTTCCGAGAAACAATTGCCCAATTTACGTTCCTTAAGACAAATTTATGTACCACATAAATAATCAGATTACACAAAGTACAGATAAGTGTACGATAAGAACAGGTGAAAACTGCGCAATCGACGTACATTTGTTCTAAATCTTGATAACAGACGGTCAATGTCAGTGATCAAAGGACCAAAGAAATTTCATAACAGGCATTTCCGATCATCCATAAATTAAAAAATATGTTAGGCTCTTAGGTCCCAGACATGAAACAATCCTAACACAAAAAAAGAATTAGAATTAAATGTATGTCTTTAATATATTCTCAATATGGAGTAGCAATATAGTTCACTAACCCAATTTGGATGTAGGCTAGTGGTCAGTTTAGTGCCAAAACTTTCATGTGGGTCTCAGATATGATGTCATTATTCTTGGCATTTGAAAATAATCAAAGAACTGACAATTTTAAGACGTGCTCAACAGTGTTTAATATCTAAACTGTTAAAACATATAGAATGTAAACTAGTAACAAAAATACTGACAATGGTGTGTAGGCTTCAGATATATTACCGATGGGTTTCTGATGAGAAACTCTATTCGGATCTACATGACTTATTAGCAATCGTGATAAGTCCATTCGTTCATAATTTATAACCGACGTAAAATTATTCATTCACTCCGTAGATATTTTTTATATCTCATAAATCGTGCCTTCTTGAGGTTCAGTACTTTTAATTGCACAACATACCAACAGAATCATAGACAATAGCATACACAACGAGTTTTGAACTCTAAAACAAAGTGTCGTTTTGAGTGCCTCTAGTAAATAATCATCTACATCTCAAGTCGAAGTCGATGCTCGGATGCGAGACGGAGTGATAAGACAACGCTGTGATAACGTCTTGATTGGCACCTCTTGGACGGCGCATGTTTCATTCATCGTTTAGGGTTGTCACCTTTACACATTCTTTCTAATATTTATTGACGCTTTTTTGCCTCTTCGCAGTCGGACCCATTCTTTTAAGAAATGCTATGTTTGAATAAGGTATTACTGTTGTATTTAAGGTGCATCTCAAACGCACTATAAACAGAAAAGTATTTATAGTTTTTGCAAATATTGATCAGTGCAAAAATCCGTAATTTCTAGAACACCAAACCAACTTCTTATGAGAAGCTTCTACCAGTTGCCATCTCCTTATCATTTGTACCAGCGATTTGTGCTTTAAAGGCCGTTCCTCGATTGTATTGGAAATCGTTTAATAATGTTAACAATCATTAAGCCGTATCAGAAGCCATATGTGCACGAAAAATATATCATGTAATGTGGGGAAACGTCTGTTCCCAGCAATTTAAGTTAACTCTATTACAGTATTTTCTTACCAACCAATATTTACTTCTTTATACAGATGTGTTTCCCTTTGACGGGAACAAATGTAAGAGTAAAATGACCGTTATAATAAAATGAGAAATAGGCTAGATGTTTGCCGAACGACGCTATAAATGTAAAATGTTATGTTTTATCATACTCTGTTTGTTTACTTCTTAGTCTTTCTGATTGCGGCAACCCTAGGAATGTACATTCCATCAACACGACATCATAAATTATGTTTAAATTCCTTATGCACATAATATTTGAATGTCTGACATGCATAATTCACGCGGAAAGCGCTTATACGAGTAGATGCTCGTCAAAGCACCCACTATGTCTTTACGCTTAACCCAATTTCATGAGAGTCAGTACTCATAAAAAAGCCATAAGAAGGTTTACTTAAGCTCATACTTAAATCCCCGAAGGAGTAGACAGACTAAGTGCAAAGTAGCAAGACTCGATGAATTGGCAACAGAACTTATAACTTACCAACCCACACAGTTATGTCATACTTGACTGTTTCTTTACGCTATTGAAAAACGACCCCATGGGAGCATGTTAGCCCGCAAACTATTCTACAACTTAATAATGTGCAATGATAGGAGTGAGCGCACGTTTTTTTCGGCCCGATATGTTGACCACCGTTTCGTATCAAACCAATACGGCCATAGCTTCTAAGGAATTGAGAGCAGATAAGTTCAAATCCTATCTAACTTCCACATCCCTGCCTACTGATAGAAAATCATCAAGAAACAAGGGTGTATACATAGGGTATTGACTTTTCCGAGTATTAAAAACTGTAGTTGTTTGCATGCTTAATCATTGTAAAACAATTATCACGGGCATGTATGAATTAATTTAATTAGCGACACGGAACCAATTAATTAAAAATAATGTTCGCACAGATGGAGAAAATGTCGAGTGCCGCGCCTCAGAGGACACGTTAAAGGATTCCGATTTCTACCAAGTACAGGGATTAAACCATATTAATCTTTTACATTTTTAATAACCTTCGTCGTTAATAAATCCGTGATTTTAAGGATTTTTTCACGTTATATCTACGACTATGTTAGTAATTGTGTGTTCACTATACTGCCAGGGTAATCAAAAGGGCAGTAGGTAAAAGGAGGACATTTTTATATACTGATTTGGAATGTACATAACACAGAATATATCGAACAAGTAAATGCATTTCTAATTTACGTAAATTTATGAAACCTAGATAGAAAGAAAGCATGTTTAAAGTACATTACATACGTACTATTATGTCTCAGGATGGCGAGCGCAGTGGAATGCCAAGCATTGCTTTGTAAGGTGTTATTTGGTTTTGCTACTGTTCATAAGCAGTCGTATTGCTTACCATCAGGCGAACGGCATGCCTGTCTAGCCATTCAGTACAATAAAAACAAAACAATATATTTCCAAACCAGTAATTTTAATGCGCGCTTTGGCTTATTTCTCTCGATTACCACGACAGTATGATAGTCCAGACAAAGTGTCCGACACAATTATTAATAGCCTAATATTCACAGGATGAGCCCGGAACACTTTACTTGCATTTATGACGGTATTTCCACACTTGTATAAAGGTGGTACCCATGCACCCAAATCCTAATATCGTACCACTAACAAAATATAATATTTCTGACAACATATTGTTCGTTCGCATGACCGATTTCCGAGCGGTCGCCGTAACTCTACGTGACCTTCAATGTTCAGTGAACAAGTGAAATAAGACGAGGATTTGTTTTAGGCGACCAAGCATATTTAAATTCTTAAACTGATAACATAGCTATATCTCAGGTAGGTATGCCAACTACGACGGTTATGTCTTAAGCCTTATTTATCTGTGTGACAGACCCATCGTAAACATCGCAATTCATTACATATAAAATGATTTGAATGCAGTTTTTTCATCAACATTTTCGATGATTTATTTTCTTTACGCAATCAGTGTCATAAGGATCTAGGTGATAGATTGAATGTGGCAAGCAATGCAACGATTTTCTGACCTATCAATATTATGAAAACACATTTATTTTATTTATTTGAAAACTATTACCCATTATTGTAGAATTAATATTTGGGATACAACTAACTCCTACCTTATCCAGATATCCTTTGCCATTGGGATCGGAGAGATCCCATATCTTGCTGAGAACCACATCGCTGAGCCTAGATTTCTTGAGGAACCTGGCTGCATCCAGTGCCTGGATCACCCCGCTGCCATTTGGGTCCACCTGCAATCAAGCAAACCCAATTGTAATTCCTAATTAAAATATTACTAGCCATGATATCATGGTTCTATTTTATGAAAAGACAAATGCAACAAGACTCTTATAGTATAGATTGAGAAGATGGCTCCTAGGTATACCAAATATTACACCAATCAGAAAACTTTTAAAATAAGCCTATTAAAAAATGATCATTATAAAAGAGCTAATATGGAAAAGAAACTCTTTGATTTTATTTTGTTATATCTCACAACCACTCATCTTGTTAGACCAATGAGAGTGTGTATGACCAAACTATCCAAAAACCAGTGCCTTCCCAACATAAATACTCTTCATAATTTGATATTACATAATAAAATAATAACAAAATTATCCCTAAAAATATATCCTTGCCCCTAATTATTTTAACTTTTCTTAAAACCTTGTGTGGTCTACCACTGAATGCACTGTGATAGTTGAAGAATTAATCATCGTTTATAATAATATAATCATTATAAAGAAATCTATTTAACAGTTTTTTATACAAGACAAAGATTGAAAACATGAAATAGAAAACCTTACTAAAACATAAAAATGGATTTAACCAAATTGGATTGACCCTGCACAGTGTTAAGCAGACAACATAATTTTAAAAAATGTTACATTAATTTTAAAAACGTAATTTCTCCTGGTCCTATCATATATTTCCCAATTAATACACATAAATGTATTAAATCATTGATCCTGCAAAATGATTTGACAATGTGGCTCACTACTTTCCACCTAAATAAATAGGCTATATGTCTAAAAGCCTATTAACTAGATATATCTATTCTACTCCTTATATAAGCTGTAACTGTCCTACATAACCTTTAACATTGAACTCTTATACACTATAGACCTTTCTCAAAGTAATTGATGTCAACATTAGAAGCATCATTTAACATAGTGTTATTCCAAGTAGAATATGTCATATACATTCTAATGACTACAACTAAAAATATCTTATTGTAGATGTTCAGGGGTGGCAGAATTCACTAAACACCAGGTGATCTGTTTGTTTGTTCTTCAATCCTATGCAATAAGAAAAAACATGAGGCACAATTGAAACTTTTCAATTATAAATTGAATGTGATTAGGAAACTATTTTTTATGTTCTACAATGTAGTTCCTGTGGTTGAACAGAGAGGGAGAAAAAGGAATATTTTTATTGAATGTATAACACTGTGGGAAAAGAATATTCCCCTTTGTAACACAGTATCAAAAATTTTAGAAATGTAAAAGATATGTTTCGGTTTGTTTCTGTCTAGTACGACCTACATTCATTCTGCTACCAGTACAGAAATATTAATATTACATTTTACTTTAATACTAAAACTATTTACGTATATAAAAATAATATTGGCATGTAAAATTTGAGAATAATAACCACTCAATGAGAACTTTACTGCCTGTGTGATGTTATACTATATACAATATTTTGATGTATAATTTATGGACAACTTAAGAGGGATCTTTGTATTCCTTAACATGTATTTATATATACATCAATTTGTACCAATTACCAAGAGTTTTAAGTAATGATGCTAAAAAATCCACTCACCTGATGGTAATAAGCTTCATATATAGCACTGTGGGTCCCTGCCACCTGAAATCGGTCGACCAGCATTTTCAGAAGGGATAACACACAATATAACTAATTATTACTTATTTTGAATTGCAATGGGTGTGACATTAGAGTACTGGTTTCGGTATTCGGTAATCTCGTACGAAACTCATATAATTACAAGGTCAAAAGAAAAGTTTAAATGGAAATTATACGCCGCACACTATTAACAACCTATACACTACTAATTGTAACAAATTAATAACTTCATAGCGCCATAAACGTAGCGTTATTTAATAATTTTACAAGCAACGTAATCTGTTCACAGAACACCAAACTTTGACGACAAAATAATCATCTATAGAGAACTGAATTCAAGGTTTTCACAGCACTATACGACAGGTTCGTCAATAAACTTTATTTTGAGCGTTGAATACTGAACATTGACGCGCAACGGACTGTACAAATCTCGAATAATTCTACCTGAGTAGGAGAAGGCAAGGCAGCCATTTTTTACATCTCCTCGTCGACCAATCAATAAGCGGCCATAGACTACAGAAAGTTTGACATTTGCAGCTAAGCCGGGTTACAAGTTAACGGTCAGAAATCATGCTACGATAAGTAGCCTGTATTGAAAAAAATAATATATTTTTAAAATTCAAATACATCCCTCTTAATCCTTAAGGGCATTATTATAATTAACTACCAGTTATAACATGAAAATATATTGGACAATGTATCCCACAATTTTAATTTAAGTATAATCTATTACATGTTGATAAAAAAAGTACAATCATCGAGACAACAACTCTCATTTTATTTCAATATATTTTTTGTTGAACAGGACCGAAAGTTTTTTTTTTTTTTTTTACTTATAAACTGCACATTTGAACAAAAGTGTTTAATCTGTTTAATCCATTGGTATTAATTTCAAAACACGGTATCTTTTGCAATCTTTCCATCCATGATTTTACAGCGGTATATTTATCTATAGCTGGTATCAACAGTTCTAATGAGCTGATCGTGGCCCCACAGCAAATATCACAAAGCAGCATCTGAAATGCAAAACTACAAGTAAAAAAAGTAGTTCAGTAGGTAAATCTAATCATAACATGAACCCAAGTAGTAACGAACAAATATTAAAACAATTATACTTCAGATTTCAATATAATATGATGAATCTTTGATAATTAATTTAAATCCATCAGTTCCTATATATAATTTAAACATACCTATTCTGAGAATTTCAATTATAACTAATCTTAAAATATAGTTACCTTATCACCAGCTAACCACTTTTGCCCAGCAAGGTGATTATTAAGATATTTCAGACTATAATGCCATTCTTTTATTTTTTCTTCGTTCAAGGGAACTTTACCTGCAAAGTATTCTGTCTGAAACGTTAAAATTAATTAAAAAAAAACAATCATATTTAAGCAAGATACGATAAAGAAAATAATGTAAACCCATACAAATATAAAACTATCCACAGGAAATAAATTAGTAGCGTTAAAAAATAACATCCGATCCACTCTAGCTTTCCCCAAAGGATCTGAAGGATATAATTTCTGATTCTGAATTTTCCGACACAGGTATAAAGCAATTGCATGACTGTCACATATCACTTCTCCATTATCAGCCAATGCTGGAACTTTTTGGAGCGGGTTCACCTGTAATTAAAACATGTGCCTACATTAATTATTATGTTGATGTTCTAAGTAAAACCTATATATTTTATTAAAAATCCTATGTTTCTGTACCTACTTCTCTATCAATACAACAATATTAAAACGTGAAAGATTTGAGTGTTTGCATTGAATAAGATCTGAAACTACTTTTTTTTATTATTTCACCATTAGACTCCTACATTATTCCTGATGAACATAGATAATAGAATATTTTCAAAAAAGTGTATCTGCACATGGATGGAGCCGAGCTAGTGGCCCACATTAGTACATTACAAATCAAGATTCATCACGAAACATAATAACAATATAATAACTACGTACCTGTTTGTAGAAATCTGTTTTATTTTCCTCTTTAAAAAGATCGATTTTATGAAAAGTATAATCGATGTTTAACATTGAAGCAGTCATCATAACAAAACGTACTGGTGGAGATACTTCGTCGCCATACAGAGTTAATTTCGCCATTTTTGATGTATTTCTATAAAGAAATAAAATTTCACATTAGGAAACACACCGCAATAAAACCTTTTATACCTATTCATATACTGTTACGAACATTTTGTGTACTCACCTGTACCCATGTAACATAAAAGTAATTTTAAGCTTAAGCTGCTTAACTGACTACAAAACACGTGGTAGAGCAACTCCCCATAATTCAATCAAAATAACTCTTATTCTTCTTACCTTACATGGAACGACCTTATATTCCAGATTTTATGAAGATGACTTCTCGAGTTTCCATTAATTTTCCTCAAGAACATTTTTTATTAACCTTGTCCACACACGACCGTGCAGCGCTGCGCCTACTTTAAATTGAAATAAAAAACAACGGTGCACAATTTGCTATTCCGTTCATTTCTTTTCCATTATGCATGTTCATACATAAAGACGTATTATTCAATGTATTAGACCCACTCGGTATCGTTATAAATTTTGTCGTGTGAATGTTTTATTTCAGTATCTGCGATGTTGGTATAGGTAACAATCAATCTGTTACTACTTAGATATCATATTACCAATAAGTGTAACATGAATCTTGTTTATTTTTCAATGCTTTGCGTAATCGCTTATTCTTGGGGTTGTTTCTGTTGTTTAAAAACGAAATGCTCGTTGGCCTGTTAGTAATAGACTCGAAGTGGCTATCGAGACAGCGATTGCGGAATCAAATCCCAAGGCACACCACTGAGTTATCGGAGTTATATATCTCCTAATTTAAGAGGACCTGCTCTTAGATAGACTACTTAGATAGTATTCAATAAAAAGGAGTATGAGATACATGCATGCCGACTTGTTCGCGGTGGTCGCGGGTTCAAACCCTAAGACACACCTCTGACTTTTCCATGACTTTTCGGAATCATGTGTGTACCTATTGACAGGAAACCATCGTGAGGAAACCTGCATACCATAGCGATTTATGAGAATTTCTATGGTAGGTATGTAAAGTCTGCCAACTCGCACCAGTGTGGTAGACTATAGTCTATAAGGCCTAACCCATCTTATACGTAATTTCGATTGGCTCATGCCCTGCAATGGGACGTAGGTATACAGGGTATATCAAGACTGCTACCGAAAACGAAGCCGAGTGGTAGTTCTAATGATTACAAACACAATGCAACTAAAAATTTCGTGAACAAACGCGACAAATGTTTTGTATTGTATGTTTTATATTGTTGTGTTTGGGTGGTAAATACATAGTTTTTTCTAAAGTAATAGTGTAAACCGTTTTATTCTTAAATATGCGGAAGGACGGTATATATTATGTACGGAAGGGTTTTAATTATTAATTTAGCAAAAACTATGGATTTACTATTCAAACACGACGATATTTGACAAATCACCAAAAACATTGATGCTTTATTGTGAAAATTTTAGTTGCATTTTGTCTGAAGTCACTAAAACTAGCACCCGGCTTCGTTTTCGGTAGCAGTCTTGATATACCCTGTATGAACTGATACTGCTATGAGAAAATAAGAGTTACACTAAATTGATTGTAATACTACCTACCGTTAGGGTTTTCGAAACCCTACACGATCAAAACCTAAAGCCGGATAGCTTTAGGTTAAATCATAGTAAATTAAGTAAGTATGCGTTTCAAGTTCAGTAAGTCCATTTACGTTTCGAAAAACGTGGTTATTCCATCTGGTAAGTATGTCCAGCACTTACCATCAAGAATAGTTTATGGATGTATCCTATATATGGGACAACTTAGTCACACTGTTGTGTCAGTACAAATATATAAAATGCATAAAATTACACGAGTAATAAAACCTCTATTTACCGGGTTAGACCTTTTACGTCAAGAATATTAAATAATGTCAATAAATAATAATCATTTTACGAGCAATTTTTCCATCATTTGCATTTGGCCTTTGATTTGGCAACCTGTTTTGGCGACGACATCTTATTGATGTCACAAAATTATTAGATTTTTAAAACATGTGTATTACAAATTAATCAAATTCTTTAATAGCATAATGATCGTATAAAAATGGGAGCGGGAAGAAGTAGAGCTTTGGCAACGGGCTTAAAGTTAGTCTTTTTGTAATAATTCTTCATATCTTTCATTGGTCAACTAAGGTCTGATATATTAGAAATCATTTGACATGTTAAAAATAAAGGGGCTATGGGAGACGATGGTCATTTTCTTTTGGTGAAATATTTTTTTTGCATTGAATGGAACGACAGATAGGGCGCGTTATACCAGTATTTTTTAACGCAATGAATAAGAAATATTGGTATAGCGCCCCATACCAATATTTTAATGGCATCGGTAGTGGTAAAAGAGGCCAAGTGCGAGTCGGACTCGCGCACGAAGGGTTCCGTACCATCATCTATAAAAGAAACCTTAAAAATCACGTTTGTCCTTGTTTATTAAGATCGAGTTGAAAATTGCTTAAAAATTACGTTTATTGTAGGGAGCCTCCCTTTAATATTTACTTTATTTTTATTTATTATTTATTTTGTAAGTTAATATACAACTAAATATTCTGTGAAAACTTTAAGCGTTCACCTGTTACCTTTATTAATATTGAGCACAAAAATACGAAAAAAACACATTTATTGTATTGGGACCCCCCTAAACATTCTTTTTTTTTATTTGTTGCTATAGCGGAACGGAAATAAATAATTTGTGAAAATTACACCTCACTAGCTAAAACGGTTTATGTAATACAGCATTACGACAGACAGAAAATCAGACAGCCGGACAGACAGACAGCGGAGGATTAGTAATAGGGTCCCGTTTTTATGCTTTAGGTACGGAACCTTAAAAATGGCACTACTCCTATGACCAGTACCGCTTTAGGTAATATGCCGCCAGGGCTTGGTTTTCCATTTAAAGCTTTAAGCTACATGCTTATATTAAATGTTGGTGATAGGAAGAAAAAATATTTTTTTAAATAGCTGTAAACGGAACTCAGTCCTGAAATAGAATCATTGATCATCAGGTATAAGTTATAACATTTCGATTGAAATACGATTTAATTTTTTTTTAGACATATGTGGACTACTAAAATCATAAAGCCTGTTTTATTTAGACACTGCACATTATGGAAGGCAGATCGGAGCCCCGCGTGCAGATCTGTGATGATGGCACTCGACTCAATTAACCTGAGTATTACTGAAGTGGATGTAAATTTGGATAAAGGAGAGAATAGGACTCCAGAAATTGTCGAAGTGAGTTGTTACATATTCATTGTATTCTCTCAATCTATAGCTTTTTATTATACAAGAGAAAGACATAATTTAAATCAATAAGTTTATACTTTATTCAAATAACCCATTAAAAGTTATTTTCAAGAGTAACTAATAGTAAAGTATTTATAAGGCGGGCTTGATATAATACTTCTTTTCATGAATTTTAGATGAATCCGCTTCAGACGTTGCCAGTTCTTAAAGACAGGGAACTGATTCTGTGTGACAGGTAACAATTCGTTTCAGATGAATTTTACATATACATATATATACATACATAAATTGAAGCCTTTTTAACAGAAGAGGTAGGCACAGGTGCGACCAGGACACCCACGTTTCGTCTTGAATGTTCTTTCCACGATATGAGAGGGGGCGACCCTATGGCCTCAGCATTGTAGTCGTATAGCAGTACAATTGCGCCACCGAAGCAATCCAATTTTAAACTTTATAAAATATATTTACAAAAGTAAACGTTTTTAGTCATGCCATCTGTACATACCTTGTATCCCGTTACTGCGACGGCTGCCGTTTACTTCCGAAAGATCCTGGAGGAAGAGCTATTGTAGAACAAATGCTGCATTACAACAGTGGCATTTTGTATCCAAGATTTCGGGCTGCAGCAGTAAGAATCAATAGTATTTACATAATATATATTATATGAGGGCATATTCATATCTAATTTCAACGTCGCATCGTAAACACGAACGAAACGAAATTAATTTTATTCTAATTTTATACCAAGTCTAGGTAGCGTAATATTGCTTTTTTAATGCATGAATAGTGACTTTTCATGCATAAAATAGTAGAAAACTCTCTTTGCCTAAAACTTCAGTACGACCATCATATTTCATACTAAATATGATTTTCGTATTAATCTGTGCATCTATAAACGACATTACATAACATAAATCTAAGCAGTGAACATCACACTGTAACCAATTTCAAAAATTAAGACCAGTTACGAGAAGACTCATTGACACGGTATAAGATATATCCTTGTTTCCACCATTGTTTTGTGCTTATTGTCGCCATAATGTTCCTAAAACTTTTTTACAGGATCCCATTTTATATGAAAATTGCAACTTCGTGATGCCACAACAAATATGCGATATAGAAAGTGCCTACGCTAATTTAGAGAATTTTTTGAGTTCTAAGCAATGGTTTGCAGGCAGCTGGCCCACTCTCGGAGATATAGCCCTTTGTTCCACCCTTAGTACATTGAATATTTTAGTACCGATCGAAAAAAGCAGGTGAGAATTTTATCACTTTGTCACCAGGCTATAGTGCTATGGCTTCTCGAAAAAGGCATATGTACCCATATGTTTTAAGTAAAACCTCTTTAAAATCGTTGTGATTTAAAATTTTATGAAACGATAAAGCGACAGCGAAAAGGCTAGCTGCAAAAAGTTAATTTACGTATGTCAAAGTATAGAATATTTAACTATAAATAATATATGAAATGTTTTCTTGTCCGATTGTTCTCAAATTCGATATCTCTGGGAACCTTTCTTACGATATCCTAAAATGATAGTTGGAATTATATATTTTGGCCGCCAGTTTATTTAGAGTTTACAGGTAGGGGAAGGCCGGGTAAAGTGAATACCCCAGGCAAAGCGAATACTCCCCACTATTCCTAAATTATTATTTTTTCATTCAACACGCCACCACTGTTACGTTTAGCCATCTTGGTTTAATACGCGGCAAACATAGAAGCGAGGGTCCGCGTCGCGTCCCATCCGCGGAGTGGAGATTTGTGTTTTCGTAAATAAAAGATTGATTTTACGCGGTAAGTACATTGATCAATTCTCCTGTATTACTAGTTTTTTATTTATACGAATGTCTTAATTTGGTAGCATATCAAAGTAGTTTTTTATGGTATATTTAACAGAAAGGCATAACTATTAGTTTCTGTATAAATTGTGTTAACCTCAAAACTTACCTAGTCGGGCAAAGTGAATAGGGCAAAGTGGATATGGTCCACTTTGCCCTATTTACTTTGCCTGCCATTTCTCATTGGTGACTTATTATCTAAACATGTATTTTATTTGTTTCAGATGGTGAATAAATATTTAAAAAAATCTAAGCAAGGGACGTGGGATGAATTTTTTTTTTTTATTGCGATGAATAGCGAGACGAGCATGCCGTTCGCCTGATGGTAAGCGATACGACCGCTCATAAACAGTAGCAAAACCAAATAATACCTTGAATTACAAAGCAGTGCTTGGCATTCCACTGCGCTCACCATCCTGAGACATTAGATGTTAAGTCTCAATATGTCCAGTAGTTATTCTGGCTACAATGCCCTTCAATCCGAAACACAACAGTGCATTTACACTGCTGTTTGACGGTAGAAATAGACACTGCGGTGGTACCCACCCAGATGGCCTCTCACATATGAGACCTACCACCAGTAAAAAATGCTATGCAAACGGCTATTGGTTTGTGCAGAGTTGGAGAATCAATAAAAAGCACAGCTAAAAAGTATGGTTTGGCTTATGCGACCTCGTATAGGCAAATCTTGTATAGGTTAAGTTTTTTTTTTTCAGTTTATCAAAGTTATTTTTATGTTTTCAGAGATTAAATATGGGTATTCACTTTACCCATGTATTGTATCCGCTTTACCCGGGGTACCGGGCAAAGCGAATAATTTCATTCTTTTTTAAATTTTAATTGTAGTTGATTATTGTTTAAATATTAATGGTAACTGATGTCCGTATTTGTACGAGCAATAAATAAAGACTGGTTTCTGATAATTATTTTGATTTTGTATTGTATACATTTTCTGCTATAACCTTAAATACCTTAAGGTATCCACTTTACCCGACCTTCCCCTATTGATGCGATTGGCCTCAAATTAAATATCTTACTGCTATATAAATTCTAAGTCAGAAATGGGAATGGTGGGCGTGGGCGCGGTCCTAAGCTTTATAGTTATTGTTCCAATTGGTTCCAAAACATTGAAAAAAAAAGCTTTAAAAAAGAAATTAGTGTGTTTTGTCTCTTTTTGTTGCCGCTTTTTCAAAATCTTTTCTAAAGGTTCACTTACCTTGTGTAAATTGCACCTAAACACACTTTCTTTGAAACTGTTTTTTTTTAACAATGCACCAAAATCGTTTAACTTGTAATTTTTATCTCTAGAAATTAAACAAGCCTATATTGTAAATTTTATTTTATTAACTCATATTAGGCCAAGTAGAAGCATCTGTAATATTTATAAGGGTGGGTTATCCACCATTTCTTTTTAAACCAGGTACCCGCAATTATCAAGCTGGTTGTTTCGCATGTCTGAAGAGCCGTACTATATCACAGCTAATGAAAAAGGACTTAGCGAATTTTCGAAAAGAATAGGCGAGTTATTACCAATACAAAGCAATTATATATTTACATGAAGGCCATGAATTTTTACAAAGTTGTATTTGTCGATAATAGATTGTGGCTGCATTTGTGATGAAAAAGAATTCAAGTGCCCAAGAAGCTCTATTCGAAGGCGGGCACTCGTGGGTCCACACGAAGCATAAATCAATAAATACAATCACAGACTAAGAAGTAAACGTATATTTGATTGCTTTTACAACACTAAAATACATACAACATGTAAGCGTATTTGTATATTTGTAATAAAATGGACTCTGATTTGGTATCTAACGGCTGTTTATTTTATGGCATTTTAAATGAATTGTGTATTTTGGTAATAGTTACATTATTTATAATACTTTGTCAAGGATGTCTGTCTTGAGATTTATGCTTAATATAGTTCTTGGTTCCTGCAACGAGGCAGAAGTAAACTTTAGTCTGTGCAATCACTAAATCTATGGTGCAATCTGAACTAATATTTCCCTGCTATTGTTGCATACCATTATGGTGCATTTAAACGCTGGGCCCACCTCGGCCAGTCTCCACCAACGCCAGCGTGTAAACGGTCGGCTGGCCTTAACTTTTTCATTGTAAATAGCTTGGAGTTGGTAGACGTTGGCCCAGCCTCAGCCAACGTGCATATCCCCTATTATGGGAACAATTTAGCCAAATCACAAATGTATCGTAGCAATCGATAATTTGTATATCAATAATAAATTCCATACGGCCAAATCGATAGTTTAAATCTTTTGTCTATGATACTTGTGTAGATTACAACACTATTACGGAATGCACCTGTCAATTTCCGCTGTCAATGTTGTCATTAAAATTTTGTAAATTTGTTGAATGTTGAACTAGTTTGTTGTGGAGGAGGGATGAATGAGTGAATCAGTGAGCGCACATCGCTATTAATTATGTAGATTATCAAACATTGCACTCTATTGTTTGCGTGGAGCTCACGAGCAATATATAAAAAGTTCCCAGTTACTCTCACGAATCCCAAAGAAAGTCGTGAAAGGTTCGCTTTGTATTATGATATGAATTGGTCTGCGGAGCGCTCACAGGCTGGCTCCGTCATCATGCGAGCTGTGTCGTGCTGATGCACAATAAATTCGTGTTACGTATCACGAGAACAAGTGCGCGCTAATTCGACTCGTCCATTTGTTTGGAAAGTCAGTGCTTTCTAGCGTCGCGCACCAGCGATGGCGGGGTTCCAGGCGAGCGACACGATGCCCAAGTTCGGGCACGTGACGGATCTGCGCGAGCAGTGGCTGGTGCGCACCGACGGAGCGCTCGCGCATCGCCTGCAAGACCGCGAGATCTCCACGCACCTCTGCGAGAACAGGCACCGCAACCAGCTCATCCGCGAGGATTTCCCCGTGGCTTTGAGCGAACAGCAGGACCTGGAACACGAGGCATACTTGCGCGAACTCGCACGGCGACGACAAGCCGAAATGGATGCTGAAATAGCTAGAGAAATGGCTGAGATAAATCTCCGGATACAACGGCGCGCCCGCTCCGAGATGCTACAGCAGCCGAGCTCGTCACGCGCTCCAGCTCCCGTACCTCCGCCATCTGATGATATCAATCCTGAGGAACTTGGACTCTCTCCTACAGAGTTAGAGGAAATGAAGAAGAGATTGGAACAAGAAGAGCGAGATGCGCGATTGGCTCGAGAACTTAGTCATCAAGCTGAAGGTCAGGACGCTCTGCTGGCTGACATGAGATGTGCTGTGGAAGCTCAAGATGGTGAGCTAGCAAGGCTGCTTCAAGAGAGGGAGTATAAAAAATTACAGAGAGCTAAAGAAAAAGCTAAACAAAAAGCTCTACTGAAGAAGCAGCAACGGATGGCAGCACAACAACTACAAGATTCAGAACCTGCACAACCCCCACGTGCTACACTCTGTGATGCATACAGCAACCCTAGAGATATCATAAGGGAAAACCCACTCAGACTGTGCAAGTCTGTCGACTCAGATTTAAATTATGTGGAGCCATTTGAAAAAGAGCATATTGAATCTAAAGCTAGTGCAATAAAGGCAAAAGAAGTATCCAATCAATTCTACTCTCAACACACTGAAGCAGGAACATCCAGTGTGAATGTTTCTCACTCACATTCAAGATCCATAGATTCAGAAAAATGGACAAACAATTCACACAATGGACTCCAGCACAGACATCCCCCTCCACCGCCCACTACGGGCAAGAAGCCTCGGTTCCCAGATCCCATAAGCATCCGCCCAGCATCACACTATCCAGCAGACAATCCAAATGAATCAATATCAAATGGCACAAACTTCCCGCACAGCTACAGTGAAAACAACAACTTGTACAGCACAGCGTATCCACCAGACAATGACATGGTAAGTACACCTCGGTCAGGCCATGAAAGAATTGATGCATCTAAGAGAATGTCAGTAATATCTGACATTACTTCAGAAGGTCTAGCTAAAAAGAAAAGCAAGCAAGCTGAGAAAAAACGAAAAGGATGCAGAATACAGTAAAGTATGTCCACCAGCTTTAGTAATAATTTTACCGTCTATTAAGAATGGGGACATTGTCTAGAAATATTCAACCTTAATTTTTTTTTGGTTAAATAAATTTGTCAGCATATAGAAAGTTTTACAGTACATATTTGTCTCTTCCAGGGTTTTTAATGAAACTTAATAATGTCCTATTATACCTGGTGAGAACTTTATTCTAATTCCTTGTAAATCTATTGGGTACAGAGCTATTTGGTAGAATAAGTCAATACAAACAAAATATTTGCATGTCAAAATTTGACAAAAGTTGCGCTTGCCAATTTGTATTAAGATCTATCCTGTACCAACTTTTAAGCAAATAAAGATTCTTATTCTCATTCTTATTCTTATAATAAATTAAGTCAAAAGCAGCTGTGGTATATATGCCCCATTACTAAAGAAATGATATACAAATGATGGTGTATTATTGTAAATTACATTTATTTGATTATTAATCGATATTAACAGATGTGTAGGTAATATATCTGGGAATTGGGTAATTGTCCATAAATCTGTCAATTTTACAAATATGTATAAGTTAACAAGTTTTGATAATTTTTCTTAACATAGCATTAAGAAATTATTTATTCATGTAAATGCCACAGTGTCGATCACAATTAATGATATTAAGTGATTGTAAATTGTGAGTGATATTGTGGAGATATTGCAGCCGTACCTGCATAAACCAATGAGCCATTTTTATTCTAAGGACTTTATGTGCCTTAAATAGTGTTAAGTTATTTTAATACATTCCTATCTTTATTATTTTAAGACAATATTGTGAGGTCAATTTAATAGGAATAGTTAAGAAATTATATTATTCATTTATGAATCTCTATTTTATCTCAAATGTTTTATCTACTTTTGGTAGCTGGCCTTAAAAAAATATGTCATGATTGTCAAAAATATCTCTAATTAGTTTCATACATGCAGGAATTGTAATCCCCCGGAAGACAAGGGTTTAATAATAGTTATTTTAAAATTAATAAATTTTAAGTAAATAAATCTCTAACTGAAGTTGTATATTTTCAAACATGCTGCTACATGTTAGTTCAGGATATTTATTTTTAAACACGGGCTTATCGTTATGCCCCACGCAACCTGATTGAACTTATCATCCCATGGTCAAATACTGACGCATATTTTCCTAGTATTATCTAGTATCTCAGTATTCGCGACAATATAAAAAATATATATGTTTGGAGTTAATGCCTGTTTTGCGACGCAACGTAACAGAATTTAAAAAAATATTTTTAGATTTTGTTACTTGTTAGGTCGGATTTGTGGTCAAGGATAAATTATTTTAGTGTTTCTTTTTACTATCCGTGTAATAAATTATAGTAATGAATCAGCCCCTAATCGTCAAGAGCTGAGTAAGGGACATCTCTATGATCGATAAATTTATTGACAGAGGATTTAAAATTGAAATCGGCGATCATCGTCGCGGCTAATTCCGTCCCCTGCATTTACCACCCAGCCACCACGACCTATAACGGTAGATTTAAATTGATTAATCTAGTTATCTACCACACAATTTAAAAAAGTTTGATGTCACCCTTATGAAAACTTGATTTATGATTCCATATATGACCAACTAAATTTATACTGATCACCACGCCATTTCTATTCCTCTTTCTTGCCCTACTCCGAAATTGGCAAAATCATCGAATGCCGATGGGGCCATACAACTTTTAAAAGAAGATTCCATATATTTCTTTCTATCTACATATCCAGTGTTATTCTTGCCGGTGCCAGGTCCGCTTTCCGACTCAAGCTTTGCTATTTATCACAGTCTCGAACACTCCATTAAAAACAAAATAATGTTTCTGTATTACTTTATTTAAAAACCATGAGCAAACGATTTAGTACCAGTATTATCCTATCACTAATCCCACCCAGGAAGGGGGTCATAAAACACGCAATAAACTCTGAAATTGTTTAATTTAATGACACGATGGACAATGAGCCCACTGTGAGCTCGTTTTCAAATAGATCTAATTGTAAGTGATTGTACTTAATTTGTCTGTAAATTGTAAGACTGATTGAAGTTAACCTTTTGTCACAACGGAACTGATGTTTTGTTTTCATATTGCTTTTGCCAAATGTCAATTACTCAAGAATTACATGAATAAATGTTTCATTCTTAAAATGCAATATTCCAATTGCAGCTAATTGTTCAATCGTCAGATAAATTTTATAGAAATGAAAATTACTTTGTATTGACATATCGTGTATCGTCCGATAAAACTTATGTGACAATTGAAATATTAGCCCTTATTTCTATTGCGTTTGATGTTTGACAAAAGTGAAACCGTTTAGTAAAACTTTAAATTGATATTATTCGACAAGATAAATCAATTTGCGTTATCCGCTCTCTTTTTTAAGTTTATCAGAGCCAATGTCAACAAATATCTTAAAATGTTATGTTTTCGAAAAAGAGGACTAGTACTTGGTTTGTGCAAGGCCAAAATTCCCATGATGTAGTGTGGGATCGGACAATTGGTCATCACCACAAGACATATTTGTCTCGAGGTCGCTACGGTGACTGCACACGTGAACCCAACGACCTCTTAGTCCTTCTTTTCGAAAGTAAAATGCTCTCTACTGCTTAGCATAATTTATACAACACAACTTGATGAATAATATCATATCAAACTAAACTAAACGGTACAAATTATTTTTTTGTTCTGGTGCCCGCTACGGTGCTGTTTGAAGAATTTATATCTTATAAGTTTCTTAATTAGGTTTTTTTTATATTTTTAACTGCAGTTTTTCTTAGTTTAAGAATTACACATTACACTTTCTTGTATTATTTTTATTATGTAACAAAAATATATGTATTCATATTCGGAATGGTGAACTGACTTTCTCCAGGCGTAGAAATTTGACACCTGAATGTGTCAGCAAATAGTTGTATGAGCTGACAATTGACGTAACATTACTACTACGTTAAAATTAAAAAATTGCATCTTTGCTCAAAATTGACGAGAATATTAGGTACTTATAGAAAATTGAAAAAGAATGCAACCAAAGTATTATTTGGAGTATTTCTGTTAACTCAATAATAAAAGCACAATGTTAATTATAAAAATATTAATTAAAATTATAATGACTTAATCCAGAATTATTAAATTTCATCGTCTATTACAATAATTTACCGATAAACAATTTTGTAAACGTATAGATTCGAATACTGTGTACGGCCTTGCGAAATTATTTTGTAACTTATTCCATGTTAGAGTTTTGTAATAGTAATAATTATTGTGATTATTATCAATGTCGTTCAAAATATGTTAGCAATTTGTGGATTCAGTTTTCTAAAAGCTTACCAACTAATGTCGAAATATACTTTAAAATACTGCCAGATATTTTAATTGTAGCTATTAAAATAGTTTAATTATCATAAGTAATGTAAGCTTTAAAACGCAATGTACGGCCTTTGTAGTGCCTTAAAGGAACTAAACCAAACTCCAATATAATTTATGTTTAATTTTATTTAATGTTGATCAGGTGGCAGCAGTTGATGGCTGGGTGTACTTATTTCTTATCATGTGGAAAATATCAAGTGTTTTGAAAGTCTATTTACGTAATTAGTAGCGATTGTAAACTCTATATTACCATATTTATATTAAAATGAATATGAACGAGCTGATTACGTTTTCTAATGTAATTTATTCTACAAAATGACGTACGGTGAACCTTAGTCTGCTGTTGGTATTTGCAATCAATCGGTCGTACTCCAAAATACACTTCATGTGGGAGACTTTCTGTATGATGTGTTATCTTGAATATGGATCACTTGATTGTCTCCCTTCAGACACTTTTAGTTGTTTTAACATGTCATTACATGGAATAAATGTATTTTTCTTTTTTCTAGGTCACATTTTTTTATTACTCGCGTAATTTTGTTTCTCTATGACAATCACATCTTCCTTATTTATAAAACCGTTCATTGAAAAAAATGCGAATATCTGGACTTTCAAATTTCCTTAATCTTGTCTATTTGTTCATACTTATTTCTCCCATTGATATTTTATTTTGTCACGATTTTGTATAATATCCCATTAAAATAATTCGTACACAAAGTAAGTGCATTCAGCCGTTAACTGGCGGAGTTGTTTTAGCGATTTATTTGGGTATCTTATTATTCAGTCGATATTTTGTAACCTCTATTTATGATTACATTTATCTGATTAAAGGAGTTTTTTGTAACTGGAAACTGTGTTTTAATAGAAACAGTAATCTTACTAAAAGTATTACTATTAGAAATATTATCTTTGCCGTGCCATCAAATTAGTCAAATAAGAATGGAAAGAAGTTGAAACATGTGAATGGCAGCAGAGTAATAGTTTAGAGTTCATTCAACTCTTCGGTTGAATTTGAAATGTTGACTAACAAGCAGATAAATGTAGTTTTCACCCTATCCATTTTCGAAGGTTCATTATCAAATCTTCATCGTTTCTTTTGTTCAACACTACCTCTCTCCTACATTTACAATCTACTTTCAATTCCTCAAGAGTCAGTACTTATTGATATTTTGGGTTATCTAATGGTGCCTGGTGGAGGTCAGATTCTATTAGGTGAACCAGTTATTAGAGTGCTGCTTATCCAAATACTATTTTAGCATAATGCGTAATTGTAAATGACAAGCAATTTTGAAATGTGAAATGCAGAGATCTATATGCATATTTCATTACGTTGTTTTGCTTCACCGTTAAGTAATTAACTATAAATGTAATATTAAAAATTTAAAGTTGTCTCCTACACAGTTGTGCCCAGAACTCGAACCTGCGACTACTGGCTGACCGGTCCCATCTCAAGTCTCAACTAGCACTATATTTTGTGTCCATTTTATATTAATCATTTAAAGGTTCTAAGTACCAATTAAAACAAATGTATGTAAGGCATGTACGCATCTGTTTTGCAAAAACATAATTGGCGATGACAGATGTAGTTATCCTTGCGAATGGGACGGCACCGTGCCTGGAATATTAACACCTGTCGCTCTGTGTGTGACCTTGAACTAGGGCGCGCCTCCACGCAACTGTTTCAATAAATGCATAAATAGGCATTATATTCTTAAAGGAAAGTATCGAATTTGACTGGTGCGCTTGTAGCGTGGGTAAACACATATCTTGTAGTATATAATAATTATATTGTAATTTCTTTAAACTAATGCAACCTACTATTTCAATACGCACAATTTAGCGACATAAGTGAATATTTTGTGGTAGGTAAACGCCTGGCTGCGGTTTGAGGCAGACTTTTTTTTAAAACACAACATTGAAACCATAGGAGTTTATCACCGACTTCCGTCCGTTTTAGCTAGGTACATAGCGTAGATAAGTACCAATTTAACCGATTCATAATTAGGTACACTAGATGAGTAAAATTTTGATTGATCTATTAACAGCCGTTCTCAATAATCTATCTGCCTTTAACTAGGGATTTCATTAGATATTTCGATGCATTTTACGTTTCAGTTAACAAATATACAAAAATATAGATATGGTGCATATGTTTATAGATAGCTAGGCAAGATAAATATATAAGTATATCTTTGTTTAATAAAGTGTAACATTGAATCGACATAATAATGATAGCCAGTTTAACCTCTAGTTAAAGATAGATAGGATACGGATGAATTCCACTTATGGACATTTCTCACTCGTTTAACATCGATCATAAGACAATCAAACGTACAAGTGCAAGTAGCGTATACTGAAGAATCCTATAAACGGTTAATTAATAGATATGTACATATTAATAAGTAGTAAGTGCCTATAAAGTAATAAATGTGTAGGCACTTCAAATCGCGAGTGGCTTTGACTATACATATTACATCGTATAGAGAGAACTATGATAATAATCAATTATAAAATAGGTACCTAATGCAATCATTGTCTTGTAGGTATTTACCGATTAATCAGCAGCTACGCGTCTTATTAATCATTGTGTTTAGGTACTTAATATTAGCCCACAATTGTTATATGGGTAACACGAAACATACAAAGCGATTCGAGAATAACTTCTGACACTCTTCAGGCGCCGTTTAATATAGGTGCACCTGTTAGTGCATGGTGCGAAGTGAGAACTCATAGATTATAAAAATAAATGATGGATAGATTCCTCATTTGCTCTACCTAGTCAAGGAGTTCAAAAATTACAGAGGTACCTATATACATACATAAACTCACGCCTTTCTTCCAGAAGGGGTAGGCAGAGGTGCTACCACAAGTCACTAATAATTCCCGTCGTGTGTTCCGTCCTACCATATATCGTCATAACGGGCACAAATTCCTGACTCCAGGTTGATAATGAATAGAAAAATACAATAACACTGCCCGACCCCGAATTCGAACCAGAGACCTCGGCTTTGCAATCATTCCGCAGTACTGTTGCGCCACCGAGTCAGTCTAGAAAATTGTTCTAAGAAAATGAGTCTCATAAGTTTTGGAGCTTAAAAATTGATCTACTTATAGAAAATTCGCCAGGCGGAAACGATCGTGTTCGTGTCGGTGTTGTTGTAATTAGCTTATTTTAGCATAAATGCATTCGTTCTCGTTTACAATACTTTGGAGACAATAAGTTAATATAGTGTTTTCTTTATTTCCACTCTGTGGTTCAGGGGCGTAAGAATATCACCACGGTATGTTCTGCCGGTCGTAAGCGCCGACTTAACGAGCATGAGGTTACTGGTTACATTTCAGAAATAGTGTGCCTTCACCAATACCAATTCTGAAATGTGTAACGCAGTATGGACGCCCAAGCAAAGTTGTAAGTATAAGTATCACTTCCCCTGAATAGAAGGACCTGTGAAGGTACTACGCTAAGTGATCATGCGAAAGAACATTATAGCGCATTTCGCTCTGGTATGACGGATATAGAGTGTGGTACCTGTTCAAGGCCACATGAGACGTTTTAGCCCAGGGGGGTTACTCTGTGATCCGAAACGAAACTCGAATGTGCGCACGTTGTTTGTACCCCAGTATTCCGGCGAAGTGTTGTTAGGGACTTGATTGCCTGCAAATTATGCATTAAATTTAGTGTCGTAGGTATTAGAACCTGCGAATTTATTTGTCTCGGCACGGGGATCGAACTCGCGGCCACATGCACACATTGTTGGATCAGGCTGTATTAGCCTCTTCTTCGTAGACTGTCTCTTGTTCGTATTTGATATTACTGGTGTTATGTTTTTTTTATTTTAACATCATCAGCGATGTTAATTAACTTGTGTAGTTGCCAATGCAAATGTCATGTGTTAAATTCAGATGGCCAATCGCCGCAGAGCTGAAAAATCTTTAAGCCATCTACTTTTAGTTTTTAGCTGCTGGTCGGTTACCTAAAGTGCACACTGCCGTAGGCATGTATAAGAAATTTGACAGCCTCCGTGGCGCAGTTGGTTAGACGCCGGCTGTGAAATGGGAGGCGGAGGGTTCGATCCCGCACCGAAACAAATATTTGCGTGAACCATAGGTATTTGTTTCGGGTCTGGGTGTTTGTGAGACTGAAAAGTCTGTCGTAGTTCCCGATACCACGACAAAAGGCCCGATCTTCGATCCCGATCCGTGGTCAGGACAATGTATGTGACTGTTGGGTATATTTATTATATATTTATATCAACGATAGTCCAGCGATGCAGTGTTACAACGGAGGTACTGGATATACGCGACAAAGTGCAAATAAAACAAAACTCAAATTTCAAATTGACTATGTTCATTAAACAAAAATAAATATAAAAATATGACACAAGATGTACAATTTACGTGCTTCTAAATGAATGGGAGACGGGAGACATACATATCAACAAGATGGGATATTCACTGGTCAAATTAACACCTTACAGATACTTCTAACCTCGGGGTTACATGTGTTACAATAAGTATTGTACCAATGAAATAAGTTACAAAGGCTTTTTGATACGCGGGATTATATCATCTCCTATGGGTTATTGCTATGTACGCGTTATGGTGAGCTCCACAGTTTGTCATCAATTTGTTTCGTCTAAAGATTTGGTCTCTCGATCGATACGTCACGCTGTGGTGTACGGTATGCAGTGTCAGACATTGTTTTGATTGGAAAACGTAGAGAATCGTCTTTTGAGAAGTATTTTTAATACTGCATTATACATTCCGATAACAAGATCAATCAATGCTTTAGAATTGATATCTCATGGTATTTTTATCTTTTAGCGAAAGAGCATGAATTTTCTGCGCGTACAAAGGTTGCCCATGTAACTTATTTAAATGGTACAGCTATAAATTAAAATCGAACGTCAAAGATGTACGTTAACTTGAGTGCAAAACGTTGAGTTACAAATGTAACGCTTCGGTTAGGACGTGATTTTATTTAAGCATTTTCTCATAAATGTCGGGGCTAAATTTCATCTCGTAACATTGTCATGAAATACAAAAATATGTAAAAATGCATGTGAATCTGAATAAATATTTCTTTATATAAGATGCTGTGTTTCGACTAAATATCTGCTAAAACTCAACAATGTATATTACGCCATTTCAAAATCATGTTATCAAAGGCAGAATACCGTGTCATTTATGTATAATGGTGTATTTGTTGCCATTGTGAACAATTTGTTTCATATCTAAGTGTCAGTAGGTGTTATTTGGCGAGGTTGGCCGCCTGTTTTTTAGCTTTTACTAATTCCACCAGCTCCTTGTATCTCTTCATGCAGTCTTTTTTGGTACGGTTCGGGATGCAGTCGGCTATCTTCTCCCACCTCTCGGGCGTGTTCACCGGGAACGTCTTGATTGCCTGTTCAAGCAACTCTTGCTCAGTTTTGGTCCACGCCCTCTCCTCTGGCTTGTTTCCTTCGTCATTCACTTTTGCATTTACGACCCCATTAACCAATTTGACGGGATTGTCACTTTTCGATATCCCATTATCGTCGACGTGATTTGTTTCCTTCACTTTCTTCTTTTCTTTCTCAAATTGATCGAACGCTTCCTCGTTGGCAGCTTTCTTCAGATTACTTTTAGAAAAGTCAGAACTTTGCAAGTCTTTAGCCTTGTTCAGTACGTCTTTTGCTGTGAACCTTTTTTCGTCAGTGAATACTCCATGTTGATTTAGAAAATTTGCTACTACTTCCCACCTTTGATTTGTACCGGCGGGGAATAAATTGACCGCTTTGATAAGCAATTGTGTTAATTCTACTGTCCATTCTATAGGAGCTTTCAGTGCTAAATCTTTCTTTGTCTTTTGATCATCTGCCTTTTTGTTATCAAATAAAGCTTTTCTTTCAGCTTCAAGCTTCTCTTCTGTTTCTCTAACTGTTTTCAGGAATGCTTCCTTTCCTTTAGATTCTAACTCCTTTACAAAGTCTTGCAGTTCATTAGCCTTCATTAACTCACAGATTTTCTCGACTGCGGCCATGTTCGCGACAGTCTCTTCTTCATTCTGAGCATAGTAGTTGTTGGATTTGCAGAAATCTCTGAGTGCTTTGCGTTCTTTCCTGAGGTTCTTTTTCTGTTGTTCACGTTCAGCCCTTGCTGCTTCCAGACGGGCCCTCTCGGCCTCTTCTGCTTTTTGTTTCGCCAGTTGCGCTTCTTTTATGAGACGTTCCTCTTCAGCTTTCTTTGCTTGGACTGCATCCTGAAAATAAAAGCAATACAATTGTCATTATCTATTCTGAGTACAATCATGATACAATTAATGTAGGTAACACACTTTAAATCAAGGTGATACATAGCCAATAGTTTGTTAACAATTCTAACTTGAAGAAGAAATAATAATTTTGATATTGATGTTTTGGGACCTTAAAGTATTTAGATAATTCTGGCTCTCATATTCAAATAGATGAGGATTTATTTGATTAAAGGGAAGAGTTTTCCAATAAAGATGATTGTTGAAATAGATGTAAGATAGGTTTTAATAAATGAAAGGATACAAACATAATAATGAATAAGGCATCCCATCAAAAACATCCTGTAAAAAAATTCCAAGTCTCGCAGCTCAGGTTTTCTACCGCAAAAAGTTGTGATATGCATGTAATACCAAGTCGATTAATTTATTTAGTCCTCAAGGGACCTTCTATATAAAGTTATTACGTTAGTTATTACCATATCAATATTAAAAATTCTTTACGTTTTAAATAAATAGATCGACTTGGCCAGCAGCATTATGTACAAATTGTACGATACATTATGTTTTCATGCGATGGCCAAGTCGATCTATTTATTTAAAACGTAAAGAATTTTTAATATTGATATGGTAATAACTAACGTAATAACTTTATATAGAAGGTCCCTTGAGGACTAAATAAATTAATCGACTTGGTATTACATGCATATCACAACTTTTTGCGGTAGAAAACCTGAGCTGCGAGACTTGGAATTTTTTTACAGGATGTTTTTGATGGGATCTCACGTCTTTTTGTAGAGTCCTACTTTTTTCCTTTTCGGTACTTCTTACTTCTAGAATATCACTAACGATTTTTCTTAAAGCCTCTGTCTTATGGATTTTTTCTTATTTTTGTAGGTATCAATTTATCACAAATATAGCGGATTTGATTATTAATGTTCTTTCTTTCATTGTAATTGATATTTTCGAGCTATTTAGTCTATTTATTTGCAAGTTTTTCTTCGTCATGTTTTTGTAGAGGAATGTTGTACAGTTTCATGGGCTGAATACACCATTTCCCTCTCTATATCCCCTCCTGTTATGCCTCATATATATAGATATCTATCTACAACTATTATTCCATGATATACGGGTACAATGATTCATTAACTGCAAATGTAACTTTGTAATCCTATACATTTATATAGGATTACAAAGTTATTCACGCAGTTGGTCTATCTAGAAAACTAGACACAAATTATGAAATGTTTGAATTTTCCCTTGCTTTAGACACTATACACTAATTATATTCTAAATTTGAAGGTTCTATGTCAGCTAGAAGTGCCTTAGACTTTTGATGATCGGTCAGTCAGTGAGTGACAAAATTAAGAAATTTGACTAGTTACAATTCTTAAACTACTGGTTCAAATTAAATGAAATTTTAAATATACCAAGTTTACACAATGCCTGCTTGGTAACTGAAAATTCAGGCTTCATGCTTTAGCCACAACGAAGTTATAGGGGGTTGAAAATGGTCTGAATTGCTTCGAGAAAAGGATGTTACGGCCTATAGCTCGACTTGGACGGGGGCTCGGCCGCGCCCCCAGATTATGAAAAAAATATTTATACTATATATATTTTTATATTATATGTACAAAATTAATTAAATATTTATTTGAGAGGAAAGATCAAGTTTGTAGAGAATCATATAAGTGTAAAAATGAAAGATATTTTGCAAAGGCTTGCAAAAAAATATTGTCTAACCTAACACAGCTAGTTTTCTAACCATTGGTTCCATCCTTCTAATATAAAAGTTTAGCTGCCGCAGCATACTGCAGCTAATAGCTTATTATTGTCCAAAAACTAATGATATAAATGACCAAATAAATAAATAACACCCAACAGTCACATACATAGTCCTGACCCCACATTAAGATCGAGACTTGTGTTGTGGGTATCAGAAACTACGAGAGACTTTTCGGTCTCACAAACACCCAGACCCGGAAGAAATATTTGTGGGCCGCACAAACATTTCTCTCGGTGCGGGGATCGAACCCGCGGCCTCTTGTTTCACAGGCGACGTCTAACCAACTGTGCCACGGAGGCTGTCTGCTGTGATAAATAATTTATATTATGTTTTTACTTATTTTTAATTATATTGCTGAGTTATTTTGCTTTCATCTAGAAACTCACATCTACATTCCAGAAAATAGTCTTTACATTTGGGAAGCTTATTTCTGAATCAACGTGTACGAGGAAGTGGGATGCTTTGTCAGGTTTATATTTGTCATTTGTACTTTAAAGAGCTTAAATAAATCAATCAATTATACATTATGAATATCAAATGACACATGCAGTAATGATAGTATAAGTACCTGTCTTGCTCGCTTTGCTGCTAATTTTTTATCCTTATCCTCTTGCTTGAACCGTTGCAATCTAGGATCATTTGCATAAGCCAGGTCCACCAATGTCCGTATTCTAGTCATCTCTTCCTTCTTTAGCTTAGCTCTGGCAGCTTTGTTTTGTTTTTCTATCCATCTCCGCTCCTCACGATCTGCTCCCTTTTCTTTCTCTTCCTCATCAAGGTATGAGAACTCACGCCATGATTCAAATTCATACCAGAAAGCATAGAACCTATCAACATGTTCCCTTGAGCTGTTTTCATCACCGAGTACTGGAACATTTTTCTTCTCAGACCATCTGGCGTTGGATTCAAAGACCTTGCTAAAGACTTTATAAAACCCTTCTTTTTTAATCTCTGCTGGAGTTGGTATACTATCGTCTATAGTGTGATCTACCGAGTCGTAGGACCTGCGTTTGGACGGCGTGCCGAGAGTCTCGTAAGCTTTTGTTATGCATGTGAAGTAATCGTCGTCGCTCCTAACGTCCTCACCTAGTGCTTTGCGCTTGTCGGGGTGATGTTTCAACACTTTCTGCCGGTATGCACGCTTGATGTCGTCATCGGTGGCTTTGTAGCGAAGATTTTTCATACCCAGCACGGCATAGTGGTCCTGCATCTTCCAGTCTTTAGGGTCCAAGCTCCGCAGATACTCGACATCATCTTCAAAGATTACCTCTTCGGTTTTTTCATTAGCCTTGGACGTACTAAGCAAAGCATCATCGCCATGACATTTTATACTGTAATACCTAATGAAAGCCGCGCCCGCGCACTCCACCTTCCTCTTCACTATCGGCCATTGTATCGCCACCACCCGTCTATTGGTACACAAGCCAGCATCCGTCATGATAAATTAATTTTATTTGAAATATATGGATTCACTAACATAACCTATAAACTCGGACTAACAGCTGGACTTTAGCTACTGGTTTTCTCGTCACAAATGACTTCAGTTTTGAAAAACTCTTGAAGAGAAATTAAATTAGGAATCGTTGGAGCGAATGCTATAATCGACACATTTTAATTATGAAAAATAAAACGCGCCATGGAACAATAGCACGACGTTGAACGAATGAATGACGCAAAAGTGATGTGAATGACATTTCTAACGTCACAAAATAACCACAGACTAAAAAAATGTGTATTTTTAAAATTAATAATGTATATTGGTGTGTATCCGAAACCATGTTCGATTCTACCAACATTCAAAAAACAAATCAGCTGACTATTGTCACTGTCAAACTCCCTGAATGTAAACATGCTGATTTGTTTGTGATTCCTCAAAAGAGACGGTCGCTTAAAATGTGTAACGATCTGGATTTCCTTTTTAAACCCATCATTATGGTGACGGGGTTTGGCCCTTTTGCTAACCACCCGGTGAACGCGAGCTGGGAAGGCGTCAAACGTATGAACAAGGAAGAAATCGAGAAGAAGCACAACTGCGAACTCGTCCTCATAGAAATCCCAGTTACTTACGAAAATGTGGATGAATTCGTGCCGGCTTTGTGGGAAACACACAGCCCTAAAGTAAGTCAACCTTTCTTAATTAACAAAATTGCATAATTAAGTATTTGTGTTATAAAAAATAATCGATGTAACATTCGTATGGCTTCCATAGCTAATGATCCACGTCGGGGTGTCTGGCGTGGCTGATTGCTTCACAATAGAGACGCAGGCGCACAAGAAAGGCTACCAGAGGATGGACTACTTCGACAAGTGTCCGGCCAACCACATGTGTCCTGCTGACGGCGCTATACGCATTCACACCAAACTGAACGTGGAAGCACTATGCAAAGAGTTTAATGACAACACGCCACCGGATGATAAAAGCAGCGCTGTTCCCTCCAAAGATGCTGGCAGGTAAGAGAATATTCACATTCTTTGAGATTTTAAATTAATTTTATTTATAGTCGTTATTACATTATACATGTGAAATGAAAAAAAAAACAAAGACCGTAAAATATGCTTTAGATCTTGTATTAATACATTTGAATTTTAGATACATTTGTATCATAGATAAACTTCAATCACCCGAGGTTTCGAATTTCGTTTCGGATGAATATAGTAGGGCCCTAGATCTTGTATTGTGTTAATAATTTTGACTCAAAATTATTTTAGATGGCCCACTTCCTATAAATCCAAGTTTCATCTATACTAATAACATTTATTTTGATAGAGTAGGATTAGATAGGATTATCTATGGGTTCCCATGGATTATATTTATGTTTTGGTTTGGTAAACGAGGTTTCAGCATTCTGCTTAAAAAAGTCAACACTCATTACAAATATTTTAATGTAGTTACTTTGTAGGATGCATTTTTGTTGAATAAAATATGTTCCAAGTTCAGGATTTCAAAACATTATCTGAAAATAAGCAAATGTAGGTACAAAACAATATAAGTATTTAAGCAAAGCCAAATAAAACAAAAGGAAAATTAATTCATTGGTAGTATTTTGGCTTTGTCAGAGCAGGAAATAAATATAAATGGTGCATTGGAAAATCCAAATAAGCAAATTTCATAACAAAAACAGTTTATTTTATAACAAACTTTTCCTGTGGAATATAAGTCATCCAGATTTTCCTTTTTAGGTATTATACATCTTTATTTCTATTTTTAATATTTAATCTATTTTCCTCTAGATATCTGTATAGCCAATTTCAGGAATGGATTTTCTATAATTTCTATAATTTTTCTATAATTTATCCACCATATAAGTTACAATATTCTTGTGTGTTTTGTGTTCATGTAAGGCTAAACACAGTACCAATGCTTTCGCAATCTATTGTGTGTTACAATTAATACAACTGTGTTTGTATAGAATAAACTTAGTGTCTTTGATTAAATACTTGTCATATAATCAAAGCTTAGTGCATTCAAGATTACTTATCAACCAGATTAAAAAATTCCACATAACATCTTCAAAAAATAAACAGGGTGAAAATTAAATATCAATGACCTTTCTCAATGTCAATGTTGCCTACCCCAGTGAGGATATAGGCTTAACAACGGGTGCACATATGTCGCATAAATAAAAATTGGAAGGATTTCCAAATAAAATGTTTACACACATTTATAATGTAGGTAAAGATTTCGGAATATGATGGAATGCTAGTCAAAGTCCGATAACGCGATTGATACGACTATCTGATATATCTCAATGACTTAACTCTGTCATTACAAAAATATACATACAGCATCTGTAATGCAGTTGGTTGAGAGGCGACAGTGAAACAAAAGGCAGGGGATTCATTGCATACATCCAGACAAATGTATGTACGGCCTGCGAACGTACTAGCTAGCTCCACTGCCTTTTTTCGATATAGATATCGTATACTATATAATCCTCATAATAATTAAAGTATATTAAATTCGACTGCCTCAGTGGCGCAGTTGTCTTACGGTACGACACAAAACTGAGGTCTCGGGTTCAAATCCTAGGTCGGGCAAAGTGTTTGGATTTTTCTATTCATTATAAACCCGGAATCAGGAATGTGTGCCCGATATGGCGATAGGCTCGGCTCGCATCGTTGGATGAAACACACGAGGCGAAACGTGGATGTTTGGTAGAACCTCTGCCCAGGGCCCCTGTAAGGGCTACTGGCGCCTGTGTGCGAACAAAGATTTTGGCGCCCCTTAAGGCATTTTGAATTATCTTTTTTTATGGTAGGTAGGTGCTTGAAATAAAGCAGAGAACCAAACTTTTAAAGTCATATGTATTTGTAGTCTAAAATATCACAATTAAATAATAATAATGAATTCTTATTCACACTCATTTTAAAGCATTTACTTAACTAATGGGGTACAGACACGTTGTTCACAAATACTTGAAAATAACCCAAAACTAAAATCACATTTTTTTAGGAACAAATCACAGGAACAAATCATAGAATTCACTGGTCTCTCATATGTGAGAGGCTGCCTGGGTGGGTACCACCGCAATGTCTATTTCTCAGTTTAAATGCACTGTTGTGTGAAGCACGCTATTTTACCATAATTTTAAGCAATTTTACACGCTTTATATTAGCTTCACTTGAATATAGCTTCACTTTTGAGGGTTAATGTCACTCGCGTCTGTAGGCTTTGACTCTATTTTAACTATTCGTGACCTATGGGTAGTGTCAAATGAATGACACAGTTCGTGGTGGTAGGACTTAAGTGTCCGCCCAGGTAGCTGTCCACGGGACGTAAAGACCGCCATAGTGATCCCCGTAAATGCATCCGTAAGGGGACCGCGTTCCGGGATCAGACCGTGTTATTCCGGTTTTTCGAGGGGTTTGAGTCCGGGCATGAGGTTGTACCGTGTGGCTATTTTCGGTCGCTGTCGAAGGGATGAGTATTCACCCGCCGGCCAAGGAGACCCGTAGAAACGGTTGTCCGCGGTACACTACTACACTATCGTGGCTAACCACCACGAGAGGTGGCGTCACCATACCGCGCATAATCTTGGGTCCCGCCGTGCACGTTGGTGACCCAATGTGGGGTCCCGCCGGCACATCCCGGGAGGGCACAGGGGCCCTTCCGTCCGGCGGATCAATTCGTCACATGCCGACCCTTTCGTGCTGGTGTTCATTCGGCCTTTTTAATGCCCGGACTTAGACTCCTCGATACCTTTTCGCCAAACCCATCTCTTCAACCTCATGACAGTGCAATTAAACACAGCAGGTCCTTCAGCGGTGCATAACCCCACCACCACGCTCATTATGGGGTTCACCAACATCCGCGGACTCCATACGAACCTCAATGCCGTCCACCACCATTCCGAGGCGGCCTGGCCTGCATTGCTCCTTCACCTTCACCTTCTTTGTTCCATATTACCCCGTTTATTTGCTTGAAGAAAACTTCAAGCTTAAAGTCGGGGTATGCTTGTATTTCGGTCGGACATCTGCTATCGCCGTTTGCGCTACATGGAGGACCCCTCCTTCTCCGCGATATGGGTGCACATGGATCTTGGTTCCCTGAGCCGCATCTACGTGTGCCTTTACAGGTCTCACAATGGGGACGATGTGACGACTCGGCAGTTCAGGTATTTTAGCCAGACGGCTAATGACGCGCGGACGTAGTTCCCGTCGGCCAAAATGGTGGTCTTGGGGGATTTCAATGCACATCCCGAACTGTGGCTGAGCTCCTTTAAGACATTTAATGCTGGTACCTTTGCCCTCTTGGCACTTCCTATCACTGCCTGGTTGGGTCGTCAGTACCGTTCGCTTCACCTCCACGTCCCGTGGAACGTTTAAGCGGAGGGTCTGGCATTACTCGTCGGCAGATTGGGATGGTATGCGAAATTATTTCTCATCCATCCCTTGGAGGCAGCGCTGCTTTGAGGGTTAAGATCCTTCAACGAGTGCCAACGCTATTACTGACGAGATCAGGCTTGGAATGAAATACTACATTCCTTCCTCTGAGATCGCCAGTAAGGACTAGACGCTCCTGGTTCAATCATGCATGCGCCAATGCTGTCGGTGACAAATAGGCGGCGTATCGCGCTTGGATCAGGGGTCACGCCATGAAGGATCCCAATGTCAGTTCCCTCAAAGAAGCCTATAACGAGCTACCAAGGTCTGCAGGCCTATGTTAGAGCGGATGCCCAGCGTATAAGCAGGATTGGGCGTGCGTTGGCCAATCACCCCACTAGCAGTCCTACTTGTTGGAGTTTGGCCAGGGCCGTTTAGTCTAAATTCTGCCATCCAACGTTACCACCGCTCAGGATCGCTGGCTCACAAGCCGCAAGAAAAGGCTGCCTTACTGACAAATCTCTTGGCGGCTAATTCCCTACTCGAGGATCGTAGTTCCCTGACGCTGCCTAAACTGCCTGATTGCGTTTTCTCAATGGCGGATATCCACATCAGGCAGTGTGATGTGCGGCGTGAGCTACGGTCTTTCTATGTGCGAAAAGCTAGTTTTAAAATATTGTGCAGCTGTCTCCTGCTCTGACTCGCCTCTACCGAGCGTCCAATCGCACAGGAGTTGTGCCTGAATCTTGGAGGGAGACCAATGTGCAACCGATCCCCGATGATCGACCGATGATCGGTCAGACCCTACCAGCTACCGCACTATCGCTATCTCCTCAGTGATGTGTAAGGTCACGGAGCGGATCATAAACGGTCAATTGATCCGCTACCTGGAGGATCACTCGTTGGTCAGTGACAGATAATACGGATTTCGTTAAAATCGATCAACGGGTGATCTTCTGGCGTTTGTCCTGCATCACTGGGGTGAGGCGATTGATTGGCGTGGCGAGGCTCTTGCTGTGAGCCTTGACATAGCTAAGGCTTTTGATAGGGTCTGGCACCGTAGTCTTCTTTCCAAACATCCGGCATACAGTCTGCCCGACAATCTATGTCCGTGGGTTTCCGGCTTTCTGCATGGGCGTAGAATACGTGTCGTTGTCGACGGACACGCTTTAGCGCTCATTTCTGTAAAATGCGCGAGTTCCTCAGGGCTCGATAATGCCGCCCACCCTGTTTTTTCTGCATATCAATGATATTTTGTCGCTAGGCAACATTTATTGCTATGCCACATAGAACACAACCACATAATTTATTCGTTCTTCTTTGTTCGATTAATCAACTAAAACTAACTAGGAAACACAAATTGAATATTTGGAACCAAACATAGTCGTTGAGATTGGCGAAGGAGTTTCCAAATATAGCTTCAACTCTTTTTCACGCGCCCCTATCGCACATTAATTAATATTCGCGCCCCGCGAAAAAAAACGTTCTGGTATCTCCGTGTAAGTTGTGTTACGTTATTGATAACTTGTATAGTTGTCTCCCAAGATTCAATATGCCGCCCCCTGAACTTGCCGCCCGGGGCACAGACCCCGTCTTGCACCCCCTCCTAGATCCGGGCCTGATCTTCTATGCATCGACATCGACCGGTTACGATTTTATTATATGAATTGATTTTTATTTTTGGCAAACTTTTTTTGGGCCCTTGATTTTGGCGCCCCTAAAGGATGGCGCCCGTGTGCATTGCACACTTTGCACATATGGTAGCGGGGGCCCTGCCTCTGCCTACCCCTTCTGGGAAAAGGCGTGAGTTTACGTATGTGCGTTTGAATAGGACAGAATTGTAAAAATCTTGCCTCATAATTTGGTCGCAACATGTATTTTGCATGTTCTAGTCTTGACTAATTACTAATGAGTAATGTTAGACCTTTTTGACATTGACCTCAAGAATGCACAATTCTTATTAATTTGTCGGCTATTGTTAGAATGAATTAAAACGCTTAATGATGTAGCGTTATACTTTAAAACATATATCTAGTCGGTTTATCTGCCCATGTGTGTGTTTATAATAACTCATAAACTCACGCCTTTTTCCCAGAAGGGGTAGGCAGAGGTGCCAGGGAACCCACATTTCGCCAGTATGTTCCGTCCCACAATGTGATAGGTGGCGAGCCTATCGCCATATCGGGCACAAATTCCTGACTCTGGGCTGATAATGAATAGAAAAATCCAATATCACTTTGCCCAACCCGGGATTCGAACCCGAGACCTCAGCTTTGTAAGCGTACCGTAGTACAACTACGCCACCGTGTGTTTATACTTATGATAAGTAACGTATCTCTGTTAGGCACTAACCTCCTCCAAGATTGAGACTTGAGGGGGATTTAAAACCTCAAACTTTTAAGACGAATTGTTGCGGGGTACTGAATATTACATACATAATTGACTCACGCCTTTCTCCCAGAAGTAAAGAATAGGCAGACAGAGGGGTTACTCTATACTAGGACACGAAGTTCGAATGTTCGAACGTTCAACGTCAACATATAAGAAAAAAGTTATCCACTTCTAAAAATCAATACTCATTCACTTAGGGGCCGTTCAAGTATTACGTAAGCACCATAGGGGGGCGGGGGGGTCTTTGCTTTGCTTATTTTGGATGACATGGGGGGTAGGGGGTCTAAATGATGATTACGTCATCAAAACAATCTTAACAGGAAGATTCAAAATGGAGTTGCCCAGATAAACACAGGGATGTCATGAAAAGAAAGTTAGAAAATATAAGATATATGTTATATACAGGGTATATCAAGACTGCCACCGAAAACGAAGCCGGATGGTAGTTTTGGTGAGTAGAAGAAACTATGCAACAATTTTTTTTTTTTTGTTATTTAATTTTTAACATTACAACTTCTTCAAGAATCATTAAAAAATTAAAAGTACTATATATTAATTCAAAAATGTTTACGTAAGCACGGGGGAGGGGGTAAGAGCTTTGCTTACTTTTGCTGACAAGGGGGATGGGGGGGTATATAATTGTAATAAATCTGCTTACGTAATACTTGAATGGCCCCTTAGAGCTTAGTTTATGATCACGACAGGATTCGAACTTTGTCAGTTTTTTAAAGAAACCTAAAGTCTGTGAACATCTTATTTCAAAGGGAATGACATTCCATAGTATAACAGCCTGCACTGATTTGTCCATAAAGTATGTAGTATTTTTCGGAGTATGAAGTTTTAAATTCTCCGACGACTTCAGGACACCGAATGCGATACACTTAGGAACTCAAAACGTTCTTTAAGGTAACGAGGAGAGAATGACTCAAACAGATTATTATAGAGCAAAGAAAGTAGGTGTGTGAGCGTTCCGACGAAGTTGAATTGGTAACCACTTGAGCTTAGCTCGAAAAGCGGAGACATGATCATATTTGCGCAGGCCAAATATGAATCTAATACAAAAAAAAATTAGTCCCTCAAGCTTATTTAGTTGGTCTTTTCTGAGATCTAGATAGCTGGAATTGGCATGATCGAGAACTGACAGAAGAAGCGATTGCGCCAGCGCCATGTTGCTAATACCTAATCGATAAAAAGTTGCGTAACCGTCGCAAACTTCCCCCTGAAGCGAAGATTTTACGACTGACAACGTTTATCTGAGGATTCCAAGAGAGGGATTTTGATAATTGATAATATCAATAATAACACCCAAGGTTTTGACACTCTCGACAAACGGTATTATGGATCCATCAAAGATAACTTGAGGAAGTTGATAGCATTTTACTTTCGAGATAATTCTGGGGCAGCAAACAACAATCACCTGAGATTCGCAATGTCCATTTCTCCCGCCAAACAGCAGTGTAACTGCACTGTAGTGTTTCGGTTTGACGGAAATTGTAGCTAGAGGGGAATGCCAAGCATTGCTTTGTAATTCGTGGAGTTATTTGGTTGTGCTTCTGTCCATGAGCGTTTGTATCGCTTATCTACTATCAGGCAAATGGCATGGTCGTCTCGCCATTCATTAAAATAAAAAAATGCGCGATAGTTACTTACGAATACAAAATATAACTAAGCTAGTGTGCTTTAAGATCAAACCCGCGACCTCTCTTTGGCAGTGCGGTCCTTTCCTAATAAGTAGTTACTTATTGCCTATTTCTACATTAAATGAATACACAATACGTTTTACATGATAAAAGTGTCACATTAATTCTGTTATCAAAAAATCAATACCCATTTACTAATGTAATATGTTCGCAGTTCACGAACAAAGAACTATGTAGGACATACACATATGTACTAATAAAGTAGAAACGTTGACTTTATTATAATGTGTTATTAGCACTGATATTTGCAATGCAATTTATATTGCGTGATTTTTATCTAGTCTTTGCGAAGTTCATTATCTATGCATAATGTAGTCATGTTCGTTTGATAAAAACAATTACAAATCATACACTGTCGGCATTAAAGATATATAAAAATTATCTTTTTAAACGCTCTTTTATAAGAATCTCTGTTGCGCTTTTGGTTAAACGCCGGCTGTGAAACGAGAGGCCGCAGGTTCGATCCCCGCACTGAGACAAATAACTCAGCAGGTATTCGTTTCGGGTCTGGTTGTTGATGAGACCGAAAAGTCTCTCGTAGTTCCTCATATCCACGACACCAGACTCGATCTTAGTGTGAGGTCAGGACTATGCATGTGATTGTTGGGTGTATCTATATTCTAAGAAAGCTATCATTGAGCTATGGTAATCTGCGTATTGGATCCTGGACACAGGACAATAAGGGTGTCAGGGTAGGATAACTGTCCAGGACGTCGAAAATTAAGAGACCATAGACCCAGTTTTTATTATAACAGAACGTGCCTTGTCACGTCGCGCAAAGCACTGGTAATACCAAACCACTATCGCTATTAGGTATAGGCATCTACACGCTGTTTATTATTACCTTCTTTGTAACTTAACAATCTTGTGATTTAATTCCATGAAGCCTGACGCCGTTCTTCGTCGCAGATATTGCACCGCACACTTCGGTATAATTGCAATGCTTTATAGAAATTCGCCGAGAGATTAATTGGTTCATGATTCAATTCCATATAAATAAAATAAACATTTGATCCCATGATTAGAACTAAGTCTCGAATTGGGATTACTACCAAACGTTTTCACTCTACATTCTAAATTCGCGATTCAGCGGCGTACTGTGATATAATGCATACTATGTTCTTGTTCTAGATATCTCTGCGAGTACATCTACTACACATCTCTGAGCGTGGACAACAAAAGAACGCTGTTCGTTCACGTACCAGATACAAACATCTACTCATCAGACCAGACCGCGCGCGGCCTCGAGAGAATTCTCGACTTGTGCCTGGAACAACTCAAACACGAAGACCAAACCAATGACGTCACAGATAAACTAAAAGAAGCCTCTATAAATGAAAAGCAAGCTTGCAATCAAGTTTAAATTTTATTAACAGTATTATTGCGTTGGCTTTAACTTTAAAGCCCCATTTACACAGGCAGTTTCTCGCTTCGAAGATAAGTTTATTATTTTACTTAATTGTTTTACCACTGTCGTGTAAATCGGATTTTGCAGCAAGCAAAACTGTTATAGACAGTATCGTATGCGAAATTTAACCAGTAGTGCGATTCACGTAACTTTTTGACGCGCCGATCAAGTTGCGGTGCGGTTACAATTAAGTTTACGCTTTGGTACAAAATGGTATTCTTGTAAGTGTTTAGCTGCGCGTGAACTGCGCGTGAGCTGCGCGTCAACTGTACGTCAGATGTATGAAATTTGTTTGAGATTGACATGTACGCGCAGCAGTAGAATACGCTAAAACGTTTGCGTGACGCGAACTTGACGCGAGCGTATTTGTCAAAATTACGTGAATACGAAAAGGGCTGTTTTGATCGAAACTTAACCGCAACTGCACTGCAGCTGAACTTATTTTAATACGTGAATCGCCCTACAGAAACGCTACCTGTAAATGTGTTATAAGCTTAGAACTTTTGACGTTAGAGCTCGATTTTATTTGATCGATGCGTAATTTTACAGCTTACATAATATAATTTATTTATTACATTCATAATGAACAAGTTTTTAGACTAATTAGCCCTTGTATCAGGAGTAAAAGATGGAACTATAGATAGTGCTGATTGCAGCCGCTAAGTATATTAACATAGTCGAATTAGGCGCAGACTGAAACAGTATTCCACAAATATTCCGACTCAATCAATTAAAGAGACAAATATATTATTTCTTACTGTTACAAGTTTGTATTTCAAACTGCTTGAACAGTATCATGCTTAACATAATATTTAGGATAGGAACTGTTGTTATATTTATAGAATTGTTTATGTTATCATATCCTAAAATGTACAAATTGAGTATTTAAAATATAATATACAGCTTATCAATAGTATGTAATTAAATTTTAATTTTAATTTGAGAATAATTTCAGACCATTCTTAGGTTCAACTTATCTAGGCTGCTCACCTAAGATCTGCCTTTTAATCCAGGATAAATAGAAGACCTCAACACATGTAATGTTTTGAATCAACATACATATAATAAGAGCCCCAGTCATGTAGATTTAGCAAGCCGGCTATAATACACAAGACTGCAAGTTAGATCAGGTGGTAGGTCTCTCATATGTGAGAGGCCATCTGGGTGGGTATCACCGCAGTGTCTATTTCTCCCATCAAATAGCAGTGTAAATGTACTGATGTGTTTCGGATTAAAGGGCATTGTAGCCAGAGTAACTACTGGACATATGTAGACTTAACATCTTATGTCTCCAGATGGCGAGCGCAGTGGAATGCCAGCTTTGCTTTGTAATTCAAGGTGTCGTTGGGTTCTGCTACTGTTTATGAGCGGTCGTATCGCTTACCATCAGGCTACTCTTTGCCATCAGGCGATCGACAAGCTCGTCTGTATTCATCGCAATAAATAAATAAAAAAAGGATACAAAAGTTCGCATGACTCAAACATTTGTTTCAATCCAGCATTGCAAGACAAATCGCTCATCCAATAGAACAACGACGCAATTACAATGATGAAAATGTTTGATTGTTTTATATGATATTTTTTTTAAATTCTTACCTCTTTACACGAATTTACTGTGAATTATGGTTCATAGTTAAGTACACACATAAACTAATAAAAGATTTCATCAGAATGGTTGGAAATAAATTATATTTTTAATAAACTTTTAAAACATTCTTCCGAAAAACAGCTAAAACGTAATTACGTCATTGTTCGTTTTGATGAGCGAAATGTTGCTTGGAGTTCCAGGTATATGTCGTGGGCGATATACGACTTGATATACTATGGTGTCAAAACTGCAACTAGGGTTTAATTTGATAAATAAAAACAGCACATAGATTATAAAGTAGGATTTATTGTCTAATCCTCCTCCTCGTCAGCCGCGGCGCCACCGCCCTGTCCCTTGCGCAGGTTCTTCCTCTTGACGCGGCCGGGCCTGCCGCCGCCGAACGGAGACTTCAGCGAGAAGTCGATGTGTTTGCCAGAGTCCAGGCGGACGATGAACGATGGAATGTTCACCACTTGCTTGCGCACACTGAAGGGGGAAACATAATAATATAGCAAAAGTTACAATTATTGAATAATTAGTGTTCTAATTCAAAGAAATAAAACTGGATTTTTAAAATACACAAAATTCATATGAACTAAAAATAATTTTTGTACAACTAATGTCTTCCAGATACACAGTTGAATTAGCAATATTTTTTTTTATAAATTCTACAGTATGTTAAATAGGTTCCTAAAGCAATTGCCAGTATACACAAGCTTTGTTATGTATACCTGGTATAAGTATACCTGGTTGTTCATACAATAATGACTGTTGAATACCTTACCTTTATACAGCTCAAAAGAGCTTATAAAATTTCAAGACATTGAACTCAACGTGGGTTGAAGTTCAAGTGGTCTTTTATGAATATGATTCAAAACAGCACAGCCACTGTTGATGCTGCATGGTTATCGCTACCTGCATTCGATTTTAGCGTTAGATAACTAACCTCCTAAAAATGTTTATTTTTTCATAACAATTTATAACATGTATATGATGATGATATATTATGCAAATTTGTAATGTTTAATTGCTTTAATGCAAGATTTATTAATACCCTGAACTTCACAGATAAATTATATTGAATTACAGTAAGTTTAATTGGATTGTCAAAGTGCAACTTTGCATATAAAAACATAATCACAAGTATAAAATATTTTGATAAAAGCTTTGAAAATTGTTTTGTTTTAAACCTAGTGAATGCAATGATGAATGCTCTAGCAGTAACTAAAGATGTGAGACTTACCGAATGTGCCTCTGTCTGATGAGAATGCGGGCATGATGGATAGACTTGGCGAGACCAGCCTTGAACACTTGTGTCTGGAGACGGCGCTCCAAGAAGTCCTCAATCTTCAGACCCAACACATAATCGAGCTTCATCTGCTTCTCATCAAGCACTCCGATCCTGACCAGACGACGGAGAAGGGCATTACCTGAAAATAATTAATGACAGTGTGAAGTTTTTTTCTCAAAAAGAGCCAGCAAGAGACTGAAATGTGATTAAATCAGTGTAAAGTTAGTCAACACTAGGAACTCTGTCAAGAGGTTGCCAGATATTTATCATCATTGTAATATAAATTGAGTTTTACTAAACTTGCAACATGTTTTTACAGTTCACATAGCTTCCATCACTTCTTATTGACCTCAATGAAATGGTATTTAGGTTCAAAATATAGTTCTGGCAAATGCAAAAAAGGAAAAAGAAAATACTACACATTATGAAGTAACCACTAAACTCGCTTGATATGAAAATGAATATAACCCAATTCCTTACGACCACTCATACTTATTGCATGTGCTGGAATAAAACTTGCAACTTCTAAAACTTCAATAGATACCGTCAAACTAGTCCACTACCTTCAACAAAAAGATGCCATCAAACTAGTCAATTACCTTCGAACAACCTCTTAGGGTCCTTCTCTTCAAGCGTAAGCAGTTCTCTGGCAGCCTTACGGATGCGGGCCAGCGTGTACTTGACCCTCCACACTTCGCGCTTGTTGCGAAGACCGTACTCGCCGATGATGCGCAACTCCTGGTCGAGACGCGCCTTCTCGAACGGACGGCGGGGGGTGACATATGTCTTCGAGAAGACTGACGGCACACGATTGTTCACCATGATGGCGAGCTGAAAGTATGGGAATTATTTGTGAAATAACTGAATAATGATTGGTGATTTGCGTGAATCATATGAATATTTGCAAGTGGATATTCCGTAGTGACCCGGACATAACGAAGCTATTTTAACACACGTGGTTAGGATTTAATATGTAAATTATACTCAGTTTTGAAATGCAAACACAATGCACACATGCCTGCTGTCATGTTCACTCCATGTGGTTATTTGAGAATGTTATTCCATTCCTCCGTTATTCAAGTTTGAGGCCAAACGGAGATTTAATGGTAGTTCTACGATTTCTGAGGTTTACATTGGAAATAACTGAGTGATACAAGAATTGTTATTTTTGAGACATTACTTCAGGTTTGCAAAATATACTAACCAAATGGTATGAAAAAAATTACAAATTTAAACGTGGAAGGTATAATATATTAGATACAGAACATTTGCAGTTTCAAGACGTAATAAATGCGGATGTTTTGTTGGGAATGTCACCAAAAACCGGTACAATCGTGAATAACAGATCACGCTTGGGAATCCGCATTTAAGGTATTATTATGGCCTCACGAGTCCACCCACGAGCGCCAAGTATGAATTTTAGGCGACATGGTCTACTTGGAGGCAAAAGGTTTACAATGTATAGGTTATGTTCACTTAATCCGTTCACATCACACTATTTTGTTCATTATTACCAGATATTCAGTATAACAATAAAATTATACACTATATTCTCTAATTTTCAACACATATTTCCTTTAAATTTCACTTAAATATAACAAAAATATCACCTCGTTCTGTTAACGCGGCTCGCCGAAAAAGACACTTGTCAAAAAGAAAGGTTATTCGAGAAGTCGGAATAATTTTATATTAAATAAGTTGCCAGCAGAGAAAAATAAGTTTCATGTAACTAGGCCCCATTCGCACGGGCGGGCGTTTAAAAATCATCAACATTGACGGTTTATTACCTTTTTCAATATTTATGTTCATATTAAATGAAAATTTAACTTCCGACGCTCAACGTCGAAAATCCGACAGCGCTCGATAAAAAAGCCTCGCGTTTTAAAAAACCGCATCATGTGAACAAACTTATGGATTCACATTTGTTTTATTGCAACGTTTTTTTAAAGCGCGTTGAAATAGCGTCTGAGTGAATGAGGCCTTAATGTTTTATAGTCTCCGCAAATTGCCAACGCGCAGAGCCCAATAAGTTATACTCTAACTGGAATGCTCACGAGCACTTCAAAAGCGTTCCAAAGAGTACAGCTTCAACAAGTGGCCGTGTCCCTTTCTACTGCGTATCCATACAACTATATGCAATTGGACATTTTTAATTTGAGGTATCAAAAAAAACAAAATTTGTATCCATAAAAAGTTAGATTCCTAAATGTCTTGTAACGCGATAGCTGAATGGGAATACTAATGGATTACGAAATCGTAAATCTCGGACTCGACCCTAATGAACCAAATGTGTTTGTCAAACTTCACGTTTTCATCAAACGTTACCTGCAGGGCTATTAGCTAATTTTGACAGGTCAAGTTATCATCAAATTCTCGTTGTACACCGAACACAGTTGTCAACTGAAACTTGTTATGAATTGGTATTGCGTATGACCATGTACTGATAGGCACCGTAAGTGCCTAACGGTTTCTTTCAGCAATCCATTTGACACCTCTAATTTTTTATCGACGTTATGCGACTAGTTTAAATATACCCATTGGACCATTAACCAATGGGATAAATTAAGTGGTTTACATTTTGCCGGCTTAACTACCTGTTTGGCACTTGAAAATAAACATTAAGGCGCGAGATTCACAAAATGTGCACTCATATGTGTTTCGACTTTGATTTAAGTGAGAAGTGTTCGTGCTTGTGTATAACTTGTGTATAAATAAATTGTGAAAATAAATAAAAGTAAGTATAATGGTACAGCGTAGTTTACTTGTGAGTCTTGGCTTTTAAGTTTAAATTAGATCAATTTTGATGAGCAAGTTATATTGCAAAAGTTTAATCATTGTTAATTTCAGTTCTTAAAATAAGTATTAAGTTCTAGTGAAATTTTATATTCAACCTAGTTTTCCCCAAGTACAAAGCCATCCTATCAACAAAATATGCGATGATTGTTTGGTTGAATTAGGGTTCTTTAGATGAAAGAAATAAAATACACGTAGCAAGATAATTAATACGAAGTTTTTTTCGGGACACCACATTCATAAAAGTTTATTTTCCCTGGTGTATTAACGAACGTCTATAAGTTTTTTTAAGATCGTCGCAGTAGTTAGATTATGCCATACATAGATCAACGTACCCTTCTAGATATTAGGTTAAATATATAATGATATTTGTTATTTTATTTTAAGATGCCTGCTCGGAGAAAAATTTCCTTAAGGCAGCAGGAAATAATTGTTGAGTACATGGAGACCCATCCAGACATTGCATTGGGCCGCTTCCCAAGTGGGCCACAATCAAGTCAAGTGACCAGGCGAACTTGGGAATCTTTGGCATTTAAATTAAATGCAGTAGCGGATGGTGTCACAAAAACTCCAGACCAATGGCGCAGAGTAAGTGTTTGTATGAATATTTTAACGCAATCGTTTTGCTAGTAATTATACTATTTGCGACATAATGTGCTAAGAAGTGAATGGCACTTAACATTTTTTGGCCTAACACCAAGTGAAACATTCCACTTGAGAACATGTGCTCACTTTAATATTAAGGTAAAAAATACCCTTCATTTTGTCCAACCACGTATTTTTTGTACGTGTGGCCAGTTAACAGACGCAGCTGTCTACATGTTCGCGGTGGTCGCGGGTTCAAATCCAAGGGCGCAACTCTGACTTCGGAGTCATATGTGTATTGATAGTTTTTTGCAAATGAAGAGATTTGAGTTGAAATAAAACTATATTTTACGATATTATTTGTAACTATCACAGGGCGGATGACTAATACCTTAGCGTTTCCCGTAACGTTAGGAATGAAAATAGTAAAATTACACCAAATTCGTAAATAATAGTTTTATTTTGTATGTAAAATTCGCGTAAATCTTTATACATATATTTGATTTGCTATTTAGTACTGGATAGAGTTCAAGGCGAAAATTAAAGCCAAAGCAGCGGATACAAGAAGAAAAGCATCTGCAACTGGTGGAGGACCCAGTAAACTCGTTCCTCTGTCTGCGCACGAGGAGCGAGTACTGGCTATTATTGGTTCAGTAGCGGTGGAGGGCTTGCCTGGTGTGCGCATACCCATAAATGTTAGTTATTTTTTTTTTATATTCTTGTAATTAAAGTAGTAGCGCATGCATTAGATGGTATATTTATGCATGCATTCGAAAATGTATTGTGTTTGGAATAACCAATAGCATTAATATGGCACTTTACGGATAGTTGCATAATTCTATGGTTTAAAAAATAAATGCGATATAATCATATTACAGATACCTTCAACAAGTGATGCTCCGTCCATTCCTACTCCTAATTTAACAACACCTCCACCTCAACCAACTATATCCATGGTCCTACCGATTTCCGAAAGCGTGCCTTCTGAGTTGGAAATGACTGAAGAATGGCTTGATGATATTCATATAGATCCATCTCCCGATCCACCTACCTTTTCCTCCACCGCTGCTACCATGGAGACCGCCCAGTCTGAAGTACCGCAGGAAGAGCATGGCGAAGTTGTAGTCGACACAGGTGAGAATAGTTGAGTAAATTAGAAAACAGACCATTTAGACATATTTATTTAACTTTTCATTGTTTTTCATACATAACATACATACATAAACTCGCGCCTTTATCCCAGAAGGAATAGACAAGAGGTGCCAAGACACTCACATTTCGCCTTGTATGTTCCGTCCTACTATGTGATAGGTGGCGAGCCTATCGCCATATCGGGCACAAATTCCTGACTATAAACTAAACTAAATTATAAGGTTTAGTTGGGTTAAAATAACACACTAAATTCAATTTCAAATTATATAATGTATTTACAAACGAGAATTGTATATGTTAAATAAAGTCTTAAAGATTATTTTTATTTCAGGACCTCAGTCTAGTTCACAACCAGCCAGGTTAGTTCGCGACTCACGTCCTGTCAGGAGGCCACTTAGACGAAGTAAGTTAATACATTATTACAGTTTGATATAATTCCATGAACATTCACAAAGAAATTTATAAAATACAACTATGAGACTAGTGACTATATGTATGGCATTTTGCATTACCTACTAGTGTGTTGGATTTAAAATTAATATTAAGTTAATATTTACACTTCAGTGCATTCACAGATATTTTTCAGAGTGTACTTTGTGTCTGTTATTAGTCCCTTTTAAAGTCTTATGCTTACAGCGCTTATTTACTAGTGCAGAAGCTGTCTGGTATATAATGTAAGTTTTTAATTTTAGTTCTTCGCGAAGAGAGGATACCCCGATGGGCGCATGAATTAGAATTAAGGCGTCTCGGTATTGAGGAACGGCACGCGGAAGCGCTAGAAAGAATTGCTGTGGCAATAGAGAATATTAACCTTGTACTCCGAGACAACAACGACCGTCGACCGTCCTCTTAAATTAATCTAATTTTATTGTAAAAAATATATCACATTTCAAATTATATCAATTTTATTTCCCTACAAGGTGTTTTTTTAACCCACATGCTGTAAAATTTACATACATATGTACATAAACTCGCGACTTTTTTCCAGAAGGGGTAGGCAGAGGTGCAAAAACACCCACATTTCGCCTTGTATGTTTCGTCCCACGATGTGATAGATGGCGAGCCAATCGCCATTTCGGGCACAAATTCCTGACTCTGGGCTGATAATGAATAGAAAAATCCAATATTACTTTGCCCAACCCGGGATTCGAACCCGAGACGTTAACTTTGTAGCCGTATCGTAGTACAACTACGCCACTGAGGCAGTCAAATTTATAAATGAATATCTACTATTTATAAAAGTATTTTTATTTATTTATGTAAAAACACCAGCCTATATTGCCAATATTAGACAGCTAACAAAAGCCAATTAACAGGTACAATCACTATTAAATAATTACAATAAGAACTATTCAACACAGAAAGTACACAAACACAGTGCTTATAAAACTTAATAACAACACATTGATAAAATAAGGTACCTTATTATCATTTACTATTTACCAGTACAATTTAGCCTCCATTCGTGAAACTCTGATAAATACACTAATTTAATAAAATAACATTCTTTACTTATCACATAGATGAACATAATTACATAAGTACATAAGATACAACTTAAAACAAATTTAAAAATATGGTCAATATTTATTCTGTCAATATTAATATTTATTCTGACCTTTTTTTTATATATATCTTTTTTATATATCTTTATACTTGATAAACTACACCTTTTTAATATATAAACCAAGCCAAAAATGTCACCATTGCTTTATAAAAATTCATATTAGTAAATATTTTTATTTGTACAGATAAATACAAAAGAAAAAGTAAATACGAAATAATAATAATATGCTGTGTACATTTACAAATTATCCCATAAATTTCGGATTATAACTATTAAAATTATTGGAATATTTATAGTGTGTGACAGGCCCAATATGCAATTTTACTGTCTTGCCTGCCACAATCTTGAGACAATTCTAACCCGAGTGTCATCAGGATATTGCATTTGATCCACCTCTCTAATATCTTGATGTGATTGATCATCATTTAAATCAGCTGGATACTCCGGAATTGGGACATTCTGTGCATTGGCTATGTTATGTAACACAACACATGCATTCACTATTTTACCAGTAGTAACTGGATCATAATGAAGTACTCGATGTGCCAACAAACAACGCCAACGTGCTTTCAATACTCCTATGCAGCGTTCCACAGTGTTTCTTACACGACAATGAAGCTCAGTGTAATAAGCTTCTGGGGTTCCAGGAGCTGCGCCTAGGATAGGTGTCATCATCCAAGGACGCTGTGCATATCCAGAGTCACCTACAAAATAATTAGAAGAATAAGAAATAATGTTATTTATTTATTTTTGAGTTTAAAGGGAATGATCAATTGACAACAACATAGTACAGGTACATACCTAATAGCCAACAATGATCTCCATTTCTTTCCAGCCCTTCTAAATACCCTTTAACTGGGCATTGATTCCAAACATAGGAATCATGTGATGCACCTCCAAAAGACGCATCAACATGGTATATACGTACGTTAGCATCACAAATCTAAAAAAGGTATTTTTTTATGAAAAACATCAAATGTCTATTGTTACAGTTATTGGTACGTATATATTAGATACTTACTATTAAGACATTCAAAGAATGATAATTTTTTCGGTTAAAAAATGCTTCCTCATGTTCCATTGGACGGATTAATGCTACATGAGTGCCATCAATGCAACCAATTACCCCAGGAAAACCAAATTTTTCCATAAAACTGTAAAGAATAATTTTAATGTTACTTAAACATACATATATTACATAACAGACATTATGACCAATACACTTCATATTGTTAAATCCATATATTATATGACTAGCTTATGTTTATATCTGGCAATCTAACTTTTTAAATGCAATGAATTTATTCTAATTATTAAAATTTGATTGATGTAACTACGGATGAGTGTTTTTTTTTTGGAGATTGTGTCTTCACGTCAATGAACATAAAAGAATATACCTTTATAAATATATTAACATGAGTTGTTAATAAAGAAGAAACATATTGAATGTAGTAATTCTGAGTGTTTCTTTTTAGCATATAAATGAACCACTTACTCTGTCATAATAATTTCTCGTTCTCTTTGAGATGAAGGAAATTTTATATATTTCAGTAGCAAATCCCGCGCATTCATTCCATCAATAACTTCATGTAGGCATTTGCTGAAGGAGGGCTGGGACATGCTCAATAAATAAGAGGCGCCTACATTACGCTGATATGACCCATTGGCAAAAAAGTTCAAAACAGCCAAGATCTGAAATAATCAATGAATTTAAAGCAAAAATTTGTAAAAGGTTTATGTGCATATATGGTGTATAAAAACACTTACTTTTAATTCGTTGGATATAGCCGTTCTTCGCCGATTTTCTGGCAAATGAGGACGGAGTTCCTCAAGTACCTGACGGAATCCAATCTTATTAAGCCGAAACTGAGCAATAAACTCTTTCTCTGGCAATTGCAATGGATCACTTGCGTCGCGCAGACGCCGTCGTTCTATGCATAAAGCTTTCTTCCTCCTCTGTTCTTCAGCAAATCCCAACAAAATCGATCGATACATTATAAATATATTATGTGAAACAGTCACGCAATTAGCTTAATCTTACGAAAATTATATTATTACGCCAAATAATCTAATTTCATAACAACCAACGCATAGCACGCACAAAAAAATGTATCACTGATTATGGAGTAATTACAATTTCAACGTAGATTCCTAACAAATTAAGAATTTAAAATAGCAAAAGATTTTTGTGCAATCAGTTTGGTTTAGAATTCAGTCGGTTAATAATGATGATCACTTTAAAGATGAAAAACACTGCTAAAAGTTCGTGTCTTTCGTAAACCTTTTGACGGCTGGAGTTACTATGCATTTGATGTCAACTTTGCTTAGCCAATACCGAATTATTTTGAGTCGATACAAACTACGTGTGTCGATATCCACTGTGACGTCATCGGTGCCTATCAATGTTCATAGCCACCGATGATGTCATCGTAGTTGGTAACCGAAGTTAGCCAATACGAAATTAGTAGTTTGACAGTTAATTGTTGGACACTTTGTAAAGTGATAATCACTTTCAGTTGTCCACCGAGATACGCAATAGCCCCGGTATGTCCCGATAAATAGATAAGAAATACCGTGCATATTCTTTTTCCGTAATAATACCACTTAGTATTTTATACTCCATGGTGCTATCACTAGGTATACCGTCCGCCCATGGACGTACGTCCGCCATGGTGCCAAACAAAACAAATTTTTGTGATCTTGCATGTTTGTCAAATACACCGTCAATCCATTTCATCAAACACGATAAACACGTAGATCGTTTGACGATCGCGTCAAACAATGCCGAGAACCATCAAATAATTTGACAAACATTTTGATCGTTACTAGAGCCCTTAAGGCACAGAATACTAACAGAAGTCAAGCTTGTGTATGTACTTCACTTTTGTTGCCACACTCACACTACGCTCGGCGTTTGCGCTAGGGCTGTTTACTCTGGCTTATGCGAAAACAAGTATCGTCGTAATAGCACTCGTATCGTTTGATTGATTGTTCAAATACAATATAAAAAACAATAACAAAATGAATAAATTGTAATTTTATTTATATAGTCGCTGAGAATGTGTATGTCATAATCAAAGATTATTTATTTATCGTTTTTGTATAATATTGCGTATTTTATTAAAGAAATTTATATTCAATTATTATAATCTGAAGTTTTATATACAAGTGTAATAACTTTTATTCATTCGCTCCATCTTTGCACAAAAAATATCATTAGATGCGTGTCCGAAGCGAGTGACACTCGCGCTCGCAGTGGTTTCGACTGGTCTCAAATATCGTGTCGGTGAACGCTGTGTATGTGTGCGTTGGTTTCGCGCACTTTGTATGGAGCTTGACTTCTGTGTGTATTCTGTGCTTAAGGCATGCACGTATAAATAATCTTGACGTATTATCAAGCATATACAAAAGAAGGTCTCCTTAATGGGACTGTATCCTATTATGTGCAAAAAGTACTATCTGTAGCTTTTTATTAGCCTGAAAGGGACAGATGCCCTCCATAACCCTGTCATACTGGGAACGTTTTCCCTTCTTGAAATATAAGCCTGATTACATTTGTTATAAAGTATATTTGTAGTATAATGGTGAATTTACACGCTTGGCCATCCTCAGCGAGCCACCACCAATACCAGCGTGTATAAAACAGTTTCGTTGGGCTCGGCTGGCCTTATATGAAGTTAGAACTTCTATATTTTTATCCAAGTGAGTGCAAACGTAAATTGCATGAAATTGTCTACACCAATTATTGCCTACTGCATTTTTAACGTCTCCACTTGTATTCAAGTAAAAATTCTATGTAAATTACACTTTCGTTTTTTTTTCCTATTTAAGCAACTTACACGCAAATGTGACATCATATTTGCATACAAGCTTGCATAATGAAATCTCGCTCTTATTCTATTTGGTGAACGCGTACAATGGCTCCAAAAGAACTGAGGCATTTCATTGTTATCCATGGTAATTTCAGAGTATCTAATTCAGTAGAAATTAAGAATATACAAAATAAAATACAGGTTAAAAATATTAAATATATTTTATTATATATTTACCACTGTACAGTTAACATAAAATCGTATTTTTAAAATTTCTTGTATTTCAAGAAACTTCTATATTTCTTGGGGTTCAGTCCATACGCCTTTAATCGCTCGTCGGACAATTTACCTAATGGGTTTTCTATGGACTCATTTTTATTTTTAAACTTGTCTTTTTGTTTAAATTTCGTTTTCAAATCTTTTTTGATTTTATATCCATTGGTTTTGGATTCTGTGTTCATTGTATTTTTATTTTTCTTTCTCTTGTTACCGATTTGGTCTGGGTCTTTTGGATGATCAATTTTCCTTTTTAGATTATTTTTATCTTTTCTGTTATCTTCGCCAAATGTATTAAGATCTTGACTGGTTTTACTTGGTGCCACATTATCTACAATTTCAACAGCAAAACCATCATTTTTGTGTTTCTTTTTCTTTTTTTTCTTTCCTTCATTAACTTGGACATCTTCACTGTCATTATGAACGACACTACTATCATTTGCTTTCTCTCTATGTTGATTAGTTGAATTTTCAAAATTTCCTTCAACCTCATCAGAAACTAAGGTAACATTATTATCATCTGAGTTTTTAGATTTCTTTTTCTTTCTTTTTTCTTTCGTGACTACTTCTTCAGCTACTTCTTCAGCTACTTCTTCGTTATTTTCTTTTACCTCCACGTTTGTCTCTGTTTCTTTTTTATGTTTTTTCTTTTTGCTAGGTTCATTTTCAGTATCATTTACTAAAACTTCCTCTTGAGTTTGGTCAACAGTTTCATTTTCTGGCTCTTTTTGTTTATTCTTTTTCTTCTTCTTCTTTTTCTTCTTGGTGGCTTCCTCTATAGGCACTACGATCTCTGGTTCCCTAAAAAAGTATTTTAATATTTGTCAATATAATTTATCATCATTGAAATATATTTTTTAAGGCAATAAAGTATTAAAACTAATAATTGGCTCACATAATCAAATTATTGAAGAAAACAATCCTACTAATTAGAAGATGCCTTGTTTTATCAATAAAATCATTGACAGTTTTATTATTGTTAAATAACCAAAATATAATAATTTGAAAATAACTCACTCTGGCAAGTTCTTGAATAGACTCGGCAACACCTTTCGTTTGAGCGACTCGTCGGCCGCTTTACTGGCGTATGTGTTGACTTCACTCTTCTCTACGTTTGCCGGCCGATATTTTACTATTTTCTTGAGCGGCACCCACTGAGTGAGCTCTTTATCATCCGCTAGAAGAATCTGAAATTAAATTGAGATATTATAAGTAGACAGGTACTTGTAGATACAAATCTATGGATTTCATATTTTGTTTCTCTTATGCAAGATATTTGCATATATTTTATTAATTTTATGACTGTGGCGATCTTTTATCTTATAGCAAATCTTAGTATTTTTTTACTTCATATTACTAGAGAATCTCGATAAATTAAAAAGATTTCTTTTGCTAATAATAATCAGATGTGCTAATCATATAAAAATAGTATTGCACACAAACTTTTCAAAGAAAAAAAAAACATATTGATGTACCTCTTCAATAGTCAATCCAAAGTTGTTAGGCACAACTTCTCTATATTTGAATCTGGTGGGCAGGTCTCCTCCGATGACATCTTCACAGTCCATCTTGTAATACTCCTCCATGTACTCCGAGTATGTCTTATCAGCTACTGTGGGCACAAACTTGGGCTTATCGGTGGCGAGAATCTCTGCCAGTTTTGATTTGCGCTTTCTGTTGCGTCGTTTCTTGGTCTGGTTATCTTTTAATTCCTGGAGAAGCGTGGCCCGGGCTTGTTTGGGATCGTAGTCTGCGTCCATCTGAAATATAAATGAATCAGGTTAAGTATTACGATATACACATCATATTTTCTTTTATTGCGATTAATGGCGAGATGAGCTTGCTATTCATTTGATCGTAAGCGATACGACCACTCATGGACATTAGCAAAACTAAACGACACCATGAATTGCAAAGCAATGCATTTCACTGCGCTCACCATCCTGAGACATAAGATGTTAAGCCTCATAAGTACAGTAGTTACCCTGGCTACAACGTCCAGCAACCCGTTACACAACAGTACATTTACACTGCACTGGGAGAAACAGACATTGCGGTGGTACTTATCCAGGCGGCCTCTCACATATGAGAGCCTTACCACCAGTAGTAAGCCATGACCATAAGCCATAAAAAGCCTGCTGTATATTTGAAGTGACCAGTTGCAGGTGATTTACACTTAACAAGTTACTAACCCTCTTACGACAATGAGTAAAATTTCCGCATATATGTGTTCTTTCACCAGTTCGAATCTTTTTTGAAGTTGCTATACTTATTAGTTAAAAAAAACGTAATATGAAAGTAGTATAAGCTCAGTACTTACATTAAAATCTTCGTCTTCACAATGAGGACCATCTTCATTTCCATTTTGCCCCGATTGATCATAGTCTCCCTCATATTTCTCCCAATTTTCTAAAACATAACAATTAAAATATTAAATTGCACAGTGTGATTACATTAGGACATTCAATAAGCACTGAACCAAATAAAAAATAATTTTGAAAAATAAATAATAAATAAATAACACCCAACAGTCACATACATAGTCCTGACCCCACACTAAGATCGGGTCTTGTGTCGTGGGTATCAGGAACTACGAGAGACTTTTCGGTCTCACAAACACCCAGACCCGGAAGAAATATTTGTGGGCCGCACAAACATTTCTCTCGGTGCGGGGATCGAACCCGCGGCCTCTCGTTTCACAGGCGGCGTCTAACCAACTGCGCCACGGAGACTGTCAATGTTGTCAAACAATGACAACTGAGTAAAAAGATTTAATAGATTTATTACCAATTTCGAGCTCTTCATCTAGATCAGGGAACACAGGTTTCTGATCATCAGCCTCCCCATAGTATTGCTCGTTGAATATGGCTTGCATGCGTTTGTCGTGCTCTTCGGGATCGAAGTCGCCTTCTATATCTCCTTCCTGAAAGATAACATCTGTATCAGCCCATATACGTCCCACTGCAGGGCACGGGCCTACTCTACAATCGAGAGTACGATTGAGAGTGGTTAGGCCATATAGTCCACCACGCTGGCCTAATGCGGGTTGGCAGACTTACATACCGTAGAAATTCTTATGAATCGCTATGGAATGCAGGTTTCCTCACGATGTTTTCCTTCACCGTTTTAGTGCGTGGTGATTGACTATCAATACACACATGACTCCGAAAAGTCAGAGGTGTGCCCTGGAATTTGAACCCTCGACCACCGTGAACAGTGGCAGCCACATCCGGTCCGTTTACCAACAGGCCACCACGCAAGATAACATACATTTAGACAATTTGAAGGAAGAATATTTTTATACAAAGATACACATATACACACTAGTGAAAAAATCAGTCATAATAACCTAGAAGGCGGTTTTAAAAGGCTTTTTATTTTCATCATTGAGCGTTGGAAGTTTTTCCATTTCATATGAACACAAATATTAGAAATGGTAAAAAACCGTCAAAGTCTATGCTTATTAAGCGCCCGTGCAAATGCGAATATATCCATAGTGACATGTGAAAGCTTCTTAACAAATATTATCTGCAAATTACAGACCTCAAAAGCCAAGTCCTCATTGCCAGTGACTTCCTTAATTTTGGCGATTTTCTCCTGTATCTCCTTGAGTTTGAGCGCCTTCAGCCGAGCTATTTCTTCCATTTTCTTTTTCTTCTCTTCCTCTTTCCGTTCTCTGACTTCAGCACGCTTGCGCGACCGGCGATCGTCTTTGGGACGAATGTAGTTCATTGTGCGCGGGAATCTTTTTAGCTATAAAACAGTTATTTTATTTCGATTTAATCAATTAAACTCAGCTAACACTGGCTTGGTAAGAAACTATTTAAATTTCAATATCAGCGTTAATTTGAAAAGGCCTTAAATTATTAAATAATATATTTTTATCAATATTTGATTATAATAATTTAATAATGTTAAATTATTTATTGCAATACTATTAGTACCTCAACATCCCCTATTTCTATTTACGCAACATTTGTTCTATCTCCCATACATACGGACTATTATCGTTTTATAGTTTCTGATTTCTCTGTGTATTAAGAAATACTCACATATTCCTCATCTGGTTCTTCGAAGCGGAAGTTGTAAGCTCTTTCGAACTTGCCCTGTTCTTCCACAGTCTTCTCGTCCGCTTCCAGGTCGTCGTCATCCCTGATCTTGTCTTCAGCATCGCCCACATCGCCTTCATCTAAATACCTGTTAAATTTGAAAGCAAATATAATATTACTTATATACTTCAATCGATTTTTGTTGGGCCTCCTCCAAATTGCACCATTTCACCCTATCTTCGGCTTTTGGCGCAATTTGGAGGGGGCTATGTCCAGCAATGGACAGCAAAAGGCTGATGATGATGTAGATGATTTTTGTTATTTTTTTCTTGCCTTGGTCTGGCAAACGAGTAAAACAAGTCACCTGATGGCAAGAGATTGCTACCACCCATGAACATCCACAACGTTTGGATCATAGATGTGATGCTGGCCCATCAAATCGGGAGGAGTACAGTACATGTTAGTGATACTAACAAATGTGAAATAACTCTACATACAGCAAAGGATTTTCTGCATGCAACTGCAAACAAGTCTGCTGAAATCCAGATTGGTGCTGATTTAACTGTAGATAATATACTTGGGGGTCTAATGATGTCAGATTTACACCTTGATTAGGCTTCATTTCATCTGCAATATGAATGTCTTAACACCAGTTTAGTAACATGCATTTTGGTAGTAGATACTATCTTGGGGTTACTCTACAACCCGAAACGAAACTAAAGTGTTCAAATATTGTATGGAAAACTGTATGAATGTGCCTAGGTAGTGGGTACTCCACAAAATGTTTGAATCCTCTATCGTACGTCATAACCCTAGACTAAGTTTGAAGTATCACAGAGAATAGTATTGATTTTAAGAAGTGGAAAACTCTCAACTTATTTCGAATTTTATACTTTTCTCTGAATATTCTAGTTTAAGTAACCCCCCTGGAAGGGTAACCTAGTTCTTGGTAGTAAATACATACCGCTTGTTAAGAATGTAGTCTCTGAGAAAAGCTTCTCCTTCATTCAATTTAGGATCAGACCACAGAGCTTTCAGAGGTGCCAAATCTTTTTCAACCTCCTCATCTATGTGCTCTTTCTTTCCAATTAAGTAATCTTTTATTGTTCCTTCCTGTAAAATAAATTTTATTGTTTTTACCAAAAATAAAACTGGAGGTTGAATGCAGTGCTTTAAAGTACAAGTTTTTTCCCTATTCAGTGAGAAAATTATAATATTTAGGAAATCGCAACTCATCTTAGTAAGCTTAACCGTCTTGGTAAGGAAAGTGGTAAATTGGTATTTCTAATAAATAATTCAGCTATAGTCACCATAGTTCACAGAATTTTTCTATCTTAACTTTGTGTGGTTGTTAATATGTGTTAGTATTTTTTTATTATATAAAATGCATACCTTTGCAGCACTTTTGGAATCATCAGCCTTTTCTTTTTTGCTTGTATCAGGTTTAGTAATTTCTGGTGCTTTCTTTTCAATAGTGAAGATATTGCCATCATCATCATCTTCATCACCACTGTCCTCAAAAGTTAGGGTTTTTGTCTTTGTTTCTTTGTCTAAAAAAAAATTTTTTTCATTTAGTTCTTTTTAAGCAAATTAGTTATGAAGAGTGAACTTAAGCATATTTTAGAAGCTATATATGAAATACTTAATTGTGTCTTTAAATGTATTAATAATTTCAATATTTTTGATTACATAACAAAAAATACATCAAACCAAATAAATTATTGACTTAACTAAAATAGTTTCTATTGATTGGATAACTGTAATAATATGTTGTGTTAAAATACCTGGCTTTTTCTCTTCATCATCAAAGAACTTGTAGCCGGGGTCATATATTCTAGGATCTTTAGTCTTCAAGAGAGCTAGTGTCTTGAGGAATTGTGTCTCCGTTTCTTCTGATATTTCCGGAGGCTCGTCACTTTCATCCTCACTGTCTGATGTAATGGAAGCATCGGAATTCAACACTTTATCTCCATACTTCTGTTCCACTGCAAGGAAAGTGTTAATTTGAGAAACATTATGATGTACCTGAAGTATTACTATCTTGAAAACGACATAATTTTTTTATCTATATTTTTTTACAATTTTATATATAGTAGATTTTCGGTTAGTATACAAAATTAATCAAAGTAAGGCGCTATTTTATTAAAAATGACGTATTGAAGTAAATAAATTATATCAAATTAATGGCCTACAGAGAAAACTATTATACGTGCTAATATAAAGAGCCGAGCCATAACTTCAGACACACGTTCAAGACTAATAAGATAATGTTACACGTTACTTTTTATTTACAAATTGAATTCATAAACTTACGTTTGTGCCGTTCTTCCTTTTCGCGCCACGCGTCATACTTCTTGGCGTATTCATTTTCAGTTTTTAACTCTATCTCATCTTCAGATTCATCATCAAACAATTTTTGTTTAGGCATTGTTTAATTTAAAACATATTTTAGATAAATTCTAACCAAAAAAAATACACATTACATTCGCATGTCTCTTTTTTTTTTTGTAATTTGACGTTTGTCAGTTGCCACTTGTCAATTGAGGTGAGTTTTAGTGATGTGAATATTGATTTTATTATGATCATTAAAATGTGTGCACATTGCACATCTAATCGTTTCGACGGAATATTCCATAAATATGCTCTGATGAGGCCCACGCTAGAATAGGCCCTGAATGTAGATTATAGACCACTATTTCGATCAACTTTAGATTCTTCGATCCAGTGTGAAATGAGACATACTGTTAATCTGAAATAGATCCATCATCCAACTAAGTGTGAAGGAAAGTAGGCCGAGCGCGCGAATCGAGCCTGCCGAATGCTGCAAATTCAAAGCGGTGTTACTGTGTTAGCCCACAAGCTTGAAATTCGGCATAATCGAGCCACTCTCTTATGTCATAATCACATACAGGCACAGGACTCAACTGTCCAAAATGTGGTCGTATTTGCCATGAATGAATTGGTCTAATTAGTCACCAGCGCAGGTGTACTTTCCAATCCTAAATAATGGAGATGCCATTATTCATCTCACGTGGATGTTCATTGCCCATGATGAAGATAATTCTATAAAAGTAAAGTTTTATTTTTGAAAGTATTTTTTAATTAATTTTTAAGGTTTAATTCAATCTTATAAAAAATCACCGAATTATATTTTGGAGGACTATCCAAACGTGTAAACAGAAAGATTATTATTGTTTTCTTGTTGGTCTGTGGTCTGTGATTATTGTTTTTGAATATTCTGGCAACATCGTCCTAACCTAAAAAAGTTTGACTTTTTGGCGGGAAGTCAAACAAGGCGGACTATTTAAAATTTTTAATTTTATAAAAAATTTTATATACTTTAATTATCCGGAGTAATGGGGACCCATAGCGATGGAGACCCAATAAAAGATAATAAGAAGAGAAAGTATGATCGGATTGCTACTACTTCTACTAGTAATCCAGCAGAAGAGATTTTGGCGCCAAAAACATTCTACAAACCTGGCTACAAGAGGCAATATACCGATAACTGTAACAATAACAACTTTCCAGTATTTATTGAAAGTACTGAAAATGAATTTATTGGAAACAAAGATCCGATATTTATATTAAATATTTTAGGAGAATTCATTAAAGGACAGTATGAAATTAGTAGAGTAAATGCTCATAAAATTCAAATTGTTTTTAAGCAAGCCAGTTCAGCCAATGATTTTCTGAACAACAATTCCAAATTAGAAGCTCATAATATAAAAGCATACATTCCAGCATCTTCAGTGGAAGTCATCGGTGTAATCCAGTTTGTTCCCTTCGACATCTCCAATGAAGAACTCTACAGAAAACTCACATGTGAATATGAAATGGTGGCGGTGAGAAGGTTCACCAAAAAGGACAGTAATGGAGTTAGACAAGCTTTGAAGACGGTAGCTATAACATTTGTTAGTAACACCTTGCCTGAATTTGTTTTCTTAGATCACTGGCGCTTCAAAGTTAAACCATATATTAAACCCTTATTACAATGTTTTAAATGTTTAAAATTCAATCATTCAGCCAGAATTTGTAAAAATAAACAAGTATGCTCGATCTGTGCTGGTGAGCATTCCTACAAAGAATGCATTAATGAGGAGGAAATTAAATGTGTTAACTGTGGGGGTCCTCACCTAGCTATTGCCAGAACATGCCCAATGAAGGAAGCCAAATTGAAACAGAAAAAACTTTCCTATGCTGCTACAACGGCCACTTCTGTTAATAATACAAGTAGTAATAGGAATTTCCCTCCACTTCCCTTACCTAAACATGATACATTAAAATTCCAAAATTCAGGACTGAACAAATTTAAACATATTTCTTCCATTAAAGAAACCAATGACATAATTAATAATGATAGGATAATAAATGCATTAGTAAAAACTCTAATTTCATTAGGAAACAATAAAGACGCTCCTAAGACTACAATTAAAATTAAAGAGATTTTATTGAAACACTTACATAATGGATAGATTTATAAGAATAGTACATCATAATATTCAGAGTATTAATAACAAACGGCCACTTGTAATGTCTTTATTAACAGAATTTAACATTGATATTTTGCTGCTTAATGAAACTTGGTTAAAAACTAACAATTGTCATAATCTGAAATTTCCAGGGTATAATTTAATCTATAAAAATGCTAAAAATGATCATGGTGGTGTTGGTATTTTGATTAGAAATAATATTAAATATGAAAACATACAGCTCCCATTCTACCAGGATATTCAATCAGTTGCAATTTCAGTTCAAACTCACACTGGTCCTTTATCCATTTTGACTGTGTATTGTCCACCTAAAAGTAGTAGATTTAAAATAAATAAATTAAGAAATATATTTAATTCCTTACCTAGACCCTGCTTAATATCAGGAGATTTTAATGCGCACCACATAGCTTTTGGGTGTGCAACAACAAAGTCAAGGGGTACTCAACTATTTAACCTACTGGATGAAACTGATCTGTGCTTGTTAAATGATGGCAAGGCCACAACAGTCCAGGCCCCAAACAGAAATCCATCAGCAATAGATCTCACCTGTGTTAGTCCAGACATAGCTCCACTATGTGAATGGAGTGTTGGTGAAGATCCATTAGGAAGTTACCACCTCCCGATCTTTACTGACATACTGATCTCCCCCTGTAAATACCAAATAAATTATAACATACAAAAATATCTATTTCATAAAACTGACTGGATTAAATTTGAGATTGAGGCTGAGAAATTATTTGGTGAATTTATTCCTTCAGACTCTGACCCTCTTTCACAATATAATAAATTTTGTGAATTATTATACAATTTAAGGGACCAATGTACACCTATCTTCAAATGTAATATATCATCAAATCATAGGAAAATCCCAGCACCATGGTGGAACGATGAATGTGCAGAAGCTGTACTAAAATCAAAAATGGCTTTGTTAGCATATAGATCATCAATGACAATGGAACTGTTCATTGAATATAAAAAACTGGATGCAAAAAAGAAAAAAATTATCAGTGAGCAAAAACGTAATAGTTGGAAAACCCTATGTTCATCCTTAGATAGATACACTCCTGTTTCAAAAATTTGGAATTACATCCGTAGATTTAAAAGGATTAATGTTATGACTAAACCTAAACAAGACGAATGGTTACCTGATTTTATTAATAAAATTAGTAATGGATCAAACAGTAGTTTAGTGGGTAATGATATATTTTTCGATAAAAATAATGACAATGAAATTAATACTTTTTTGTTAAGAGAATTTACATATAACGAACTTTGTATAGCTTTAGATTCAAGAAAGGATTCGGCTCCTGGACTAGACAATATTCCTTATATCCTTTTACGAAAACTTCCTATCAACTGTAAAAAGAAATTATTAATAGTATTAAATTCACTATGGCTTAATCAAATTATTCCTGAATCTTGGAAAACTCAGTGCATTATTCCAATTCTGAAACCTGAGAAACCCCCTAAAGATTACAATTCATATAGACCCATATCACTAACCTCTTGCATAGGTAAAGTAACAGAACAAATTATCAAATTAAGACTTGATTATTATGTAGAGCATTACAATATTTTACCAGATATCCAATTTGGTTTCAGAAAAGGTAAAAGTGCTCCAGAAAGCTTTGTCACTTTTATCACAGACATGAAAAAATGTCTACTTTCAAAATCTGTTGCAGTTTGTGCCTTCCTTGATGTTCAGGGTGCATATGATAATGTAGATATTAATCAACTGATACTGGTATTATATGAATTAGGTTTACCCGGAAAATTGTTAAAATGGATACATAATTTCCTTAACGATCGGTCGTTTCATGTTAAATTTAATGGGATATTACACGGCCCACATTCTGTTTGTAAAGGTCTAATGCAAGGAGCATCTCTGTCACCTATCTTGTACAACCTGTATACTTCTCAAATTTCACAATATCTTACAAAAAACGTTAAAGTGTTACAATTCGCAGATGACATTGTTGTTTACTCAATTGACAGAAATATTTCGGTTGCTCAACAAAATTTAAATCTAGCTTTATGTCAGTTAAATTCATATTACAGTAATAAGTTAAAATTAAATATTAATTCGGAAAAAAGTTCTCTTGTTGTATTTGGTACTGATGATTTGATCAATATTCAATATAATAATTTATCCATTCCTCAAGTGAAAGAAAAGAAATTTTTAGGAGTAATAATAGATAATAAGCTTAAATTTCAAAGTCATATAAATTACATATGTAAAAATGCAACAAGAAATTTAAATATCTTGAGAAGTTTGGCAGGAACATTCTGGGGTTCAGACCCTAAAACCTTATTAATGCTCTTTAAAAGTATCATTAGGAGTCATTTTGATTATAGTTATTTAGCTTATATGTATGCCGGCTCTTCATTGTTAAAAAAATTAGATGTTATTCAAAATATTGCATTGAGAATAATAAGTGGTGCAATGAGAACTACGCCTATACATGCACTTGAGGCTGAGGTCTGCGTACCTCCTCTGGCTATTAGAAGGTTACACTTTGCGGAAAAGTTTTGTTTAAAAGCTTTATGCAAAACCAGCTCAATATTATTAGATACTGTTAAATTGCCTGAAAATTTATGCGATGCCTCCACAGACCAACTAGAAACAGACGGTTAACTCGCCTATAGATTCTTTAGCCATAGCCGCTCAGTCATTTGATCACGAAAGTCGGTTGACAGATTATCAAGATTATTATTTTTAAATATGATATGTAATACAGGCAAAGGTAGATTGTATTCAGCCTTGTTGCGAGCGCTGCGCGCGGCTGCACAGGGTATTTTTTTTCATCGTTTTTATTATTTCGCCAAGTCTCTATAAATCACATTAAAGTGATCCAAAGAAACTTAGCTAAATAATAAAGTAAATGTAACTTTTAGATGAAAGATGGATAGATTGTGAATAAAACACTTAAAAATATTTATTAAACGATTTATTTTTTAATGTTTTTTTTTATACTTAAATAATAAATATTTTTGCTGAAATTTTGATAACATCGTAATTTTCATTACTCTAGAAATGTCAGTACTCTTTACAACGAATAATTAAAGAAAATATATTTTTACATATTATTCCAGTTTTCACTGTTATCAGCATTAGCTGTTAAACAGCATCACTGCTCCTTCAGATAGGTACTTGTGCCTAATTTTATGAACAATCTCAAATTCTCAAATACTGATCCAATTGTGAATGCCAAGACTTCCATCTCTCGTTAACTTGTCTTGGCATTCACAACCATTTATGTAACTAGTTACTTTCTTTACTACCCATCCAGCAGCATAGGCCCGCAAGTTTTCGTACCTTCTCAATGGGCCTGCTCTAGTATATTCCCAATATCACATATTTTCTTTTGATGATTTGATTATCCAACAATTCCATTTTCGAATAATTAGTTAAAATTATGTCTGGGTTTGTCTAATCATCTTACCAATTGAAACTATTATTATGAATTTTGATTAATCTTGTAACTAATAAAGATTTGAAGGTTCAACTGGGGGTGTGGCAGTTAGGATCATTGTATCTATAATTATACTAATTTGTCTGATTTTCTTTTCAATAGGGTCTGAATTAAAATATTGTGTCTCATTATATTAATTTGATTTGATTTTAAACACTTCCACACCCTCATAAACCATTTTAACCGAGTAATAGTTGTTTTTTATAGAGGGTACTGACTTTTCTCTTGTTTTTATTGCTTCTGGCCAAAATGTGTGATTCTCAGGATTTTCTGTTACTGCCTTGTTAGTAGTTTTTATTAAAAAAAAGGCCACTATTGCAGTAGTCTTATTTGTCATCGAGCTGACTGAGCTTTCATCGGTACATGTTGCTGTAATGAAAAATATCAATAATTACAAAAAGATATAGTTTGAGTTTGACTTACTAATAGGGTAGTTGATTCTATATCATTTGGTAACAAGTTGCAAAATGCATAATCATAAACATGAGAAATCAAAAATTTGTTTTAATTCCTACAATTTTTATATCTGCTTTATATGACACAAAACAAAAGCTCAAAGTAATCTTCATCAAATTCATGAACACAAACCAAGTCTTTTAATGCAGGGTGCATTAAGTTAACATGAACTATCAATTAAAACAGACTGATTGTATGATTTTCCAATACTTACAAAAATTTGTTGTGTAAAGGAGAGCAGCAGATATAGTTCTGCTGAAAACTCTGACACAGCTTTTGACCTGAAAATAAATTGAGATATTGACAATCGTGACTTGCAGATACAATTAGAACTAAAACATACACATCACTTTAAAATGTTCTTGCTTTGAGTTTAAAATGATTACTATTTACTATAATATTTTATAAAATAATTTTCATGAAGTGCGTGGTGGCCTGTTAGTAAATGGACCAAATGTGGCTGCCAACATGTTGACGGTGGTCGCGGGTCCATATCCCAGGGCACACCTCTGACTTTTCGGAGTCATGTGTGTATTGATAGGCAATCATCACACACTTAAAAACGGTGAATGAAAACATCGTGAGGAAACCTGTATACCATAGCGATTTGTAAGAATTTCTATGGTATGTAAGTCCGCCAACCCGCACTAGGCCAGCGTGGTGGACTATATAGCCTAACCACTCTCAATCACACTCTCAATTATAGAGTAGGCCCGTGCCCTACAGTGGGATGGGTTGTTACAGATACAATTTTCACAAAACTGATGATTAAAAGGACATTAATTAGTTAATTTCCTTAGATTCCATTTTCATTTTAAAATAAATTATTATAATACTTTGATGAATATTCAATTATCAAATACCTTAATCTTTGTTACTGTTTCAAGTATGACATATTGGTCATTTAATTTATGTAACTCATTTTGGTACGCAGGCAGTCAGTCACCAGTCAGTTTCATAGACATCAATTATATCTTGCTAATGAGGTATGTGTCTATACAAGACTATATTTTTGGCTATATATTTAAATTCGCCCCACCAATATTATCGGTTCCATCTGCAAAAAAAGAAACAGTATACTTAGTTACCATTATCATCCAATATGACAACATAAGCGTATAAAGTACTTTGTTTGAGTAACCAACCTGGGTTTTGATTTCGCAAAATATAATTATTTGTTGTCTCTAATTCCAAATTTTTAAAAGCTTATCGGAATTATGTGTCTTGGTCGCATATTAATGCCGTAAGGCTGTCTTGATATAGCTTTTATTTCTGGTACAGATATAGCCTCTTGGGAAAAGTAAAATCATATTTTCTGCTGCCACTTTATGAACAGCTTCTCTCAACATGAATATTCACATTTTTTCCAGCACCTTCACAAATCCTTGAATACAATCTTTGTATTTAACAAAGATTAGAACTATACGCAGTACTTGAAATCCCAGTAACACAGTAAACAACAAACGTAAACAACTTGACAACTTGTAATGGCGGCCAAAATGGCGGCGCAGACGCCGAAAGAGCGATAGGCGACCGAGGGGCATGCAGGGTTTGCGCGAGGGGTGCAAGCTGGATGCAACTGTCAGCTTTGGTTGGCGATCAAATTGTGCCACAGATTATGTAACGGAAAAATATTTAATACAGAGGTTATACAGGCATGGATGCCTCATTAGACGATTACATTCGTCCTTCTGATATAATGTATAACAAAATTCCTGAATTGTGTACTATAATGGCTCATATGAATGAGCTTAGTGTAAATATGAATAAATTTAGTATATACCCTGTATATAATTGTAAATACGATGCTCTGTTAGATTCAACTCAAGGAAGGGATAGCGTAGATGACATAAATAATGTGCTCTGGTATAAAATATACACTGATGGCTCAAAGACCCTAGATCGTGTATGTGCTGCTTTCTATGACTCGTATAAGAAAATAAGTAAAAATTATAGAATTAATAACGAGAGTAGTATTTTCACAGCAGAAGCATACGCAATTTATAGAGCCTTAATGTACACGAAAGATTTAGGTAACGTTGACAGAATACTTATTCTATCAGACGCTCAAAGTGTTATTAAAACAATATATGGTTCAACTTTGGCTTATAAAACCAACTATATAATTTATAATATAAAAGAATTGTTGTATAATTTGAACAAGAGCAAGGTGGTTAGGATTGAATGGGTACCCGGACATTCGGGAATCCAGGGTAATGAATTAGCTGATAAAGCAGCTAATTCTCATTGGGATGAAGACCATAATGATGCACTGAAAATACCCTACACAGATTATTTTCTGACATTAAAAGAAAAAACTAGATTAAGATGGGAGTGCTACTGGAAGGAAAAAAATAAAAGTAAAGGAAAATGGTATGCATCAATACAAGAGAACCTACCCGCCCGCCCATGGTTTAATAATAATAAAATGCAATTTGAAGAAAGGAAATGTATAACTATAATAAATAGATTAAGATTTGGACATTGTCAGACTCCAGCACATCTGTTTAGGATGAAAATATTAGCATCTGATCATTGCCAATATTGTGGCGTACAAACAGCAGACTTAGATCATATTGTTTTAACTTGCCCTAAATTTTATTTATTACGTTTAATTTTAATTTCGGATTTATTAGAAATATCAACATATAAGCCTTCGTCAGTTAAAGAAATGTTAAAGAATCCATTAATGTATAAACCGTTATATAAATATATATGTAGTACAGTAGAAAAATTGTAAAGGTTGTTGATGTTGTAAATGTATATAGATTTATGATTGTATATAATTCGAACAGACGATTTGTAATAGTTAAGAATTGGCTAAAAGGACTTGTTTCCAAGGCCGTAAAATTTTAAATAAAAAAAAAAAATCTAAAAAAGTTTGTCTGATCAACCGCTTTGAGTTAATATTGTTTTTTGGAAAAAGAAATCAATGCATAAAGTAAATGCTCAATCTTTCTGTAACTTAAATTAAAACTGAGCAATAATGACTACAAACCCGAGAAAAGGAACCGACCCGGTTCCTATGGAGGAGAGCGATCAGCTAACTATAAGACCCCTGTAAGTGTTTGTTTTTATTTTTTAAATACAAAATATAGGTCAATAAACTTCGCTTAAATATTTAGAAAAGGTTGTTCCAAAGCCGATATTAATTTACTTTATGATTTTGTAGTATTTATTGCATAAAACTCAAAATTGTAAATGATTTTTGGCGTTTTTCTGGGTCGTGTATCAAACGTCAGCTGAACCAATTTTGATGGAGTTTTCCAGCATTTCCATCTTGGATAGACAGACTTTTGGACTTTGTTAGTTGCATCATCATTATTTTTAGTACACTGAGATTATTTTCGTATTATTCGTATTTTTTGGGGGTTAACGTCACTCGCGTCCGTAGGCTTTGACTCTAGATTCCCTACACGTGACCCCTGGGTAGTGCCAAATGAGTGACACAGTTAGTGGTGGTAGGACTTATGTGTCCGCCCGGGTAGCGACCACCGTCCACGAGGCGTAAAGACCGCCATAGTGATCTCCGTACGGGGATCGCGTTCCGGGATCAGCCTATGGTTTTCCGGTTTCTTCGAGGATCTTGAGTCCGGGCATGAGGTTGTACCGTGTGGGTATTTTCGGTCGTTTGTCGAAGGGAAGAATGTTGATCCGCCGGCCAGGGAGACCCGTAGAAACGGTTGTCCGCTGGCCGCCCGCGGTATAGTACAGGGGCCCAATCGGGGCTAACCACCTCGAGAGGCTGCCTCACCGTGCCGCGCATAATCTTGGGTGGGTCCGTCGTGCCGGTTGGTGACCGGAGTGGGGTCCCGGCGGCCCATCCCGGGAGGGTACGGGGGCCCTTCCGTCCGGCGGATCAGCTCTCTTCCTGCCGACCCTTTCGTGCCGGTGCCCATTCGGCCTTCTTAGTGCCCGAACTTAAGCTCCTCGTTGCCTCTTCACCAATCCCATCCTTTCTACCATGACAGTGCAACCAAACAGAGCAGGTCCTTCAGCGGTGCTTAACCCCACCACCGCCTTCACTATGGAGTTCACTAACATCCGTGGACTCCATACGAACCTCAATGCCGTCCACCACCATCTCGAGACGGCCCGGCCTGCTTTGCTCTTCCTAACGGAGACGCAGATACGTTGTCCGGCCGATAATTCTTACCTGTTGTATCCCGGTTATTCGCTTGAAGCAAACTTCAAGCCTAAAGCCGGGGTATGCTTGTATGTTCGGTCGGACATCTGCTGTCGCCGTTTGCACTGCATGGAGGACCCCTCCTTCTCCGCTCTGTGGGTGCACGTGGATCTAGGTTCCCTGAGCCGCATCTACGTGTGCCTTTACAGGTCTCACAACGGGGATGATGAGACGACTCGGCTGTTCAGGTATCTTAGCCAGGCGGCTGATGACGCGCAGGCGCAGTTCCCGTCGGCCGAAATGGTGGTCTTGGGGGATTTCAATGCTCATCACGAACTGTGGCTGGGCTCCTCCAAGACTGATCATGCTGGCAGAGCTGCCCATGCATTCGCTCTGACTCATGACTTGACACAACTGGTGAACCAGCCCACCAGGATCCCAGATGTGGCGAGTCATGCGCCTTCTCTGCTGGACCTTCTGCTGGCGAGTCACCCAGCCGGGTATCATGTGACCGTTAGTGCGCCTCTGGGCACTTCCGATCACTGCCTGGTTGGGTCGTCAGTTCCGTTCGCATCTCCTCCACGTCCCGTGCAGGTTAGGCGGAAGGTCTGGCATTACTCGTCGGCAGATTGGGATGGTATGCGGGAATATTTCGCATCCATCTCTTGGGGGCAGCGCTGCTTTGAGGGTAAAGATCCCTCAGCGAGTGCCAACGCTATTGCTGACGAGATCAGACTTGGAATGGAATATTACATTCCATCCTCTGAGTAAGGCCAGTAAGGGCCGTGGACGCTCCTGGTTCAATCGTGCTTGCGCCGATGCTGTCGGTGACAAACAGGCGGCGTATCGCGCTTGGATCAGGGGTCGCGCCATGAAGGATCCGAATGTCAGTTCCCTCAAAAAAGCCTACAACCGTGCCACCAAGGCCTGCAAGAAGGCGTACGTTAGGGCGGATGCCCAGCGCGTTAGCAGGATTGGGCGTGCGTTGGCCGATCACCCAACTAGCAGCCGTGCTTATTGGAGGTTGGCCAGGGCCGTCCAATCTAACTTCTGCCGCCCAGCTTTGCCACCGCTGAGGTACCCAGAAGGGTCGCTGGCCCACAAGCCGCAGGAGAAGGCTGCCTTACTGGCAAATCTCTTTGCGGCTAATTCCCGCCTCGAAGACCGTGGTTCCCAGACGCTGCCCACACTGCCTGATTGCGGTTTCTCAATGGCGGATATTCGCATCAGGCAGTGTGATGTGCGGCGTGAGTTACGGTCTCTCGATGTGCGGAAAGCCAGTGGCCCGGATGGGATACCAGCGGTGGTTTTAAGGGCTTGTGCAGCCGAGTTGTCTCCTGTACTGACTCGCCTCTACCGAGCGTCCTACCGCACAGGTGCTGTGCCGGAATCTTGGAGGGAGGCCAATGTGCAACCAATCCCTAAAAAGGGTGATCGGTCGGACCCTACCAATTACCGCCCTATCGCTATCACCTCAGTGATGTGTAAGGTCATGGAGCGGATCATAAACGCTCAATTGGTCCGCTACCTGGAGGATCACTCGTTGATCAGTGACCGACAATACGGATTCCGTCAAAATCGATCAACGGGTGATCTTCTAGCGTTTGTCCTGCATCGCTGGGGTGAGGCGATTGACCGGCGTGGCGAGGCTCTTGCTGTGAGCCTCGACATTGCCAAGGCGTTTGATAGGGTCTGGCACCGAGGTCTTCTGTCCAAGCTTCCGGCATACGGTCTGCCCGGCAACCTGTGTTCGTGGATTTCCGGCTTTCTGCATGGGCGTAGAATGCGTGTAGTCGTTGACGGACACGCTTCGGCGCTCATGTCGGTAAATGCCGGAGTTCCTCAGGGCTCGGTGCTGTCGCCCACCTTGTTTATTCTGCATATCAATGACATGTTGTCGCTTGGCAACATTCATTGCTATGCAGATGACAGCACGGTTCATGGGCGATACCACTGCGGGCCTCCAGGTTGCCGAGTCGAAACTGTGAAGGGACGCGAAGATCTTGTCATTGAGCTCAACCGGACCTTGGATCTCATTTCTACATGGGGTTCTAGGAATATGGTTGAGTTCAATGCCAAGAAAACCCAGGTGTGTGCGTTCACGTGCAAAAAATCCCCGTTCTCTCCCCTCCCCATTCTTCAGGGTGCTCCCCTCTCAATGCGGAATGACCTAAGTATCCTTGGTGTGGATATCCGCTGTGATCTCAATCCAAGGGACCACATCGAGGGCGTAATAACTGCCACATCACGCAGGGTTGGAGTCCTGAACAGGGTGCGTCGGTTTTTCACGCCCGGTCAGCTTTGTCGCTTATATAAAGCGCAGGTCCGGCCGGGTATGGAGTACTGCTCGCACCTCTGGGATGGATCCGCCCAGTACCTGCTCGATGCCTTGGATGGATTGCAGCGGCGGGCCATCCGCATTGTCAATGATGCAGACGTTACGAGCAACTTAGAGTCGCTACAACTCCGGAGGGATGTCGCCTCTCTAAGCGTGTTCTACCGCCTGTATCACGGGGAATGCTCTGAGGAATTGTATAACTTGATCCCCTCCTCTCCATTCCTTACCAGAACCACGCGGGCTGGCTTGCGAAGCCATAGCTTGTCGGTCCAAACCATCCCGGCGCGAACCAAACGGTTCTATAATTCTTTTTTGTGCCGCACCGTCAGGCTGTGGAATTGTTTGCCATCTCACGTGTTCCCTCCTTCCTACAATCCTGGGTCCTTCCGCCGTGGTGTGAAGAGGCACCTTAGCAGGCCGGCATAATTGTTTCCATTGGCATGGGACTGCCGTCCGATGCCAATGGATACTCTGCCTGGGCGGCATTTGCGCTTACCATCAGGTGCAATGCCGCCACAATGCCGGGCCATTATAAAAAAAAAAAAAAAAAATAATAGAATAACATCTTAATCTATACATATAAATAAAATTGAAGTGTCTGTTTGTAAAGTGAAAATAAAAAAGAAAGTCCAACTACATATTGTTATATATACGATACCTATAACGAATTGTTTTTGTCTGTCTGTCTATCTATCTGTTTGTTCCGGCTAATCTCTGAAATGGCTGGACCGATTTTGATGAGACTTTTATTGTCAGGAAGCTGATATAATCAGGAGTAACTTAGGCTACATTTATTTTAGAAAAATAAAGTTTTTGTTAAATTCCACGCAGACGGAGTCGCGGGAACAGCTAGTTTTTTATAGGAACTATGAAAGTTAGTTAGTCATTTTCAATGGTAATAATTAATCTACTGGTAGATAATCGTATGCCTAATAATATTGGGGTCGTGGAGACATATTCTTACTGTGGATATAAAAGAATATGAAGTGCTTATCGCTTCAATGGCTGATTTTATTTATTGAAGTATAGATTAATGTTATCAGCTGTAGTGTAATTTCTAACTAAAATATTACAGAATATGGAATTCTCATTGTCCATGACCATCACCATTGTTTGTGCATATGAACATTTTAAAAATAATTTTATGATTTCAGAGGTGCTGGTCAGGAAGTAGGCAGATCATGTATAATGTTGGAGTTCAAAGGGAAGAAGATTATGGTATGTTTATTGTACTGTACTGTATCAGCCCATATATGTTCCTCTACATGGCACAGGCTTTTTCTACAATCCAGAGTACAATTGAGATTGGTTAGGCCATATAATCTAGCATGCTGGCCTTGTGTGAGTTGGTGGACTTTACATACCATAGAAATTCTTACAAATTGCTATGATATGCAGGCTTCCTCACAATGTTTTTCTTCACTGTTATAGTGCATGATGATTGACTATCAATATACACTGTGAGAAATTAATTTTGTGTATAATTTCTGTGTTTATTTTCATAAAACCATACATTTCAGTTGGATTGTGGTATCCACCCGGGCCTGTCTGGAATGGATGCTTTACCATTTGTTGATCTCATTGAGGCTGATGAAGTTGATTTACTACTCATATCACAGTAAGTTGACAAATTTAATCATTTCCTTCTGTAAATTAACATAGGTATTTTTGAAAATTATAAATCAGAGCAAAGAATTGATCTTCTATTTTTGCAGGCACAATTGTTGTTCTTAATGAAGCTACGTTAAGATAGTTATCAACATAATCATCATCACTACCATCATCATCATAACTACCATCACTATTATCTTTAAATCCAGCTACAGGATGTGCACTATTTTGGTTGGTTCCCACTGTTTGCAAAAGAATTTGGTGTAGTTATACCACGCTGGCTATTACTCAAAAGGCTGTCATTTAACTAAGTAATTTCTGTCATGATTTTCTGCCATCCCTTGAGAGCCAGAGTTTCATTCTTAACTTATTAGGGTTAACCGCGATCAGGAGTAGTTGGCTATTGCTCTAGAACAGTGGTTCTTAACTGGCGGTCCACAGACCATTGCTGGTCCTTGGAAGAATATCAAGTGTTTCACAGGGCATCTAAGACCAACTTAAAATACTAATTGCATGCTTTATTTATAGATAGGTAGAGAAACCTTATATTTATTTAATTTTTTTCACTATATTAACATAACCAAAGCAGTCAACCCACTGGGTGGTCAATGGCTGGACAGAAATTTTGACAAATTGTAATTAGTGACTAAAAATACACCACTCTTGAAAGTTGGACCTATTTAAACTTTGCATCACCATGATGGTATTTTTAATGCTATTTTTTTTTTATCAGTTTTCACTTGGACCACAGTGGAGCTTTGCCTTGGTTCCTGACTAAGACGTCGTTCAAGGGCCGAGTGTTCATGACGCACGCTACAAAAGCTATCTACAGGTGGCTCGTGTCGGATTACATTAAAGTTAGGTGAGTTATTTTACTGTGGTACTGTCTAGATGATTGTTCTAGTTACATTTTTATTTTTTAAGGAAAGAAGTTAAAATTGGAAACAAAAGCAGAACGTAAAAATATTTTAAAATGTTTTTTGGTCTATTGCACATTTACATGATTTGTATCTGTTTATTCGTAATATTGTGTTGAATTTCTTGGGTTACGGCAGTCGAGTATGCGAAAAGAACGTCATTTACTAGAAAAAATATTCCAAATTGCATGTCAACGCGTGGCTCCGCTGTCATAAAATGATACTTTAACAAAAATTTTACATGGATAGTAAAATTGAACCCCTTTTAATATTGTCCTGTTTTACAGCAACATATCAACAGAACAGATGCTATACACAGAGTCCGATCTGGAGAACTCTATGGATAGGATAGAGACAATCAACTTCCACGAGGAGAAGGATGTCAGAGGAGTGAGGTTCTGGGCATACAACGCTGGACACGTGCTCGGAGCTGCCATGTTCATGATCGAGATCGCTGGAGTTAAGGTGACTGCTACATAGTAATGGCAATGATTTATCTAATTATTTAACAAAAAACTGCTATAAATTCTATTGGTGACTGAAAGTAGATTTAGTTATAATTCTTCTAAAATATGTTTGAGTGCATTTTCATAGCCCTAAGAAAATATTCTTATTCACATAATTCGTGCATGTTGGACAACCTGTCTACTATCAGCCAATAGAAGGGTAGTAAAAAGTAGCCCGGCATCACCATTCTTGTCTACGTTTCTGAAGTACCAGCGCTCTTATAATAAATGTACATATTCTAAGGGTGACTGTTAATTAAATAATAAATTAGCTGGTTGGTTTGAATTATTGACGGTCTTTATTCAGATATTCTATGGGAGATATCGTGAGGTTGATTGGAAGGCATTTACTATCAAGTATCTTGTCCCTATGCGGTGTTAGTATGAAGAAATATCAGAAATAATGTACCTATTTGTTTTCAGATACTGTATACAGGTGATTTTTCAAGACAAGAAGACAGACATTTGATGGCAGCTGAAATACCCACAGTTCACCCCGATGTTCTTATTACTGTAAGTAAAGTTTGCAAGTTTTTATATTGAAATAAAACTATTATTTACGGATTTTATCGCGAATTTAGTTGAATTTTTTTTTCGTGACCACGAAAGCTGTAAAGTAATCGAAACGTCGGGAAGTTAAAAATGTAAAAAAATCAACTAAATTCGCGATAAAATCCGTAAATAATAGTTTTATTTCAATGTGTAACATTCGCGTAAATCTAAGAAACCATTATGCAAGTTTTTATATTTTAATCTAGCTTGGAAAGAATTCACGCCTCAGTCGGCCTGCGGATCAAGAATTCGTGGCGTATATACAGTATATCAAGACTGCTACCGAAAACGAAGCCGGGTGGTAGTTTAAGCGCCTCTAGACACAATGCAACAGAAAATGTTGGAAAAAAGCGACAATTTGTTTTTGTTATTTTTTTTATATGGTCGTATTTGGGTATTAAATACATATTTTTTCTAAACTAATAGTATATACTCTTTTACTTATGAAGAGTCTAAGGTATAAAAGGCTTTAAATTATTATTTTAGCAAAAAGTATGTATTTACCACCCAAAAATGACGATATTTAAGAAATATAAAAAGGAATTGTCGCGTTTCTTCGCAAAATTTTTACTTGCATTGTGTTTGCAGTCACTAAAATTACCACCCGCCTTCGTTTTCGGTAGCAGTGTTGAGATGCCCGTTATAGATCATGACTACTATACTGTGTGTTGCGCAGGAGTCGACGTACGGCACGCACATCCACGAGAAGCGCGAGGAGCGCGAGAGTCGGTTCACGGGGCTGGTGAGCGACATCGTGGCGCGCGGCGGCCGCTGCCTCATCCCCGTGTTCGCGCTGGGCCGCGCGCAGGAACTGCTGCTCATACTCGGTAATGTACCTTATCTATTTACTATCTGTACCCGCGACGTCCTCCGCGTGGAAATTAACAAAAAAGTTAATTAGTTTATTAATTTTTGTTTTTGCTTTTTTATTTTAATTATCATTTATTTTCGGTTTTTTGTATTAGCTTTATTGAAAAATTGCACATGCGCGTGTGCTGCGCGCGGTACTGAACAGTACTTGGGCATTGCAACATTACTTTATTTTTCTAAAAAAAAAAAAGATTTTTTTAAAATAAATGTAGCCTAAGTTACTCCTTATTATATCAGCTACCTAACATTAAAAATCCCGTCAAAATCGATCCAGCCATTTCAGAGATTAGCCGAAACAAACAGAGAGACAGACAGACAGACAGATATGTAGTTGAACATTTTTTTAAATTTTCACTTTACAAACAGACACTTAAATTTTATTTATATGTATAGATTTTATGTGATTGTAACGGAGCCGCGTATTTAAGACACGGTGTCAGTCGCTTTGCAGACCAGCCAAGCCAAGTTAAGCCAAAGCCAAAACCATAGCCAAAACTATAGCCACAGCTATAGCTATAGCCTAAGCCAAAGACATTAAGAACTCCGTGCCGGGGTTGTCAGCCAGCGCAACTATTGATTTTGAAAAAAATATTTATATGTGGTGACAACTGATTGGAAGATGTACAAAATATTTTGGAGAGTGTACGCTTGAAAAAATATCTTTTATCGTGTCATGCACAAAACTAAGTAAAAACTTCACCTGTGAAAATAATAATTATACGAGTTAAATACCTAAAGACCTTCTATTTCGTTATATTTTATTCTTCTTTGTACACCAACGAATCGAAATTAAACCAATTTAAATTACATCAGAGTACAAATGGTGGCCGTATCGCTCAAGGTAATCTCTTACCGACTACCATGGCATGGATATACAACATTGATACAACCGAGCGACTTTTCTTTAAACTACATATACTAGGCACCATTTTCAAGATCTGTACTAAAAATCAATTAAATAGGAACAATAGTTTAGTCATAAATGATTTTTTAAGTTTTTGCCCTCTTTGAACACGCTGTGGCTTTTCTAACAGCTGATTACGTCCAACGCATAGGTCATTCACCTTAAAACGACAAATCTTACTAAAATCTATGCGCTGTTGCCGCTCTGACACAAGTCACATGAATAAGTACAACTAAATTACTTTAAAAGTTGGCGATGCAAATAAGAAAGCAATAAATACACACACACTTACACTTTCATTACGAGAGCGACATAGCAAAACATCCTGTGCGTAAAAGAAATAGAAATAGGTCAGTATGTGTGTGTGTGTGTGTGTGACACGTACGCAATTGACCTCTAAAAAATAGTTTTTAGTCTGCCGCCGGTATCCTTTCAGAACGCATGTAACACGGAAGCTCCTGCGCCGCCGCGCCGCGCCGCTTTGATCTTGCCGAACTCGCGCCGATAATTTTAATTTTGTCTTGTTATTGACACTACTCGTAAATAAGTTTAAGACATTGTTCAAGATTTATTTTTTTATTGTGACAGGACACGTAACTTCGGATAATTATTATTTAGGCTCAGTTGCACCAAGTAACTTTGCCAATACCTTTGCCTATGAAAATGTCATCGCCATACATTTGAGATGTATTTGACCTTGCGAATGTATGGAATTGACAGTTTCAAGGGCAAAGGTATTGGCAAAGTTAGTTTGTGCAATTGAGCCTTAGTGTTAGTGTTTCTGTGTTATTGACTGCTAGCCAACAATGAATCGGTCGATTAGGACCTGTACGGTGGTCACCGCGATCTCCGGACCTAATCCCTTGGATTTCTTTTTGCGGGGCTTATTAAAGAGCTAGAAATAGGGTTATTAAGCATTTGAAAAACTAAAGTGGCTAGTTTCGAACACTGACTTAATAACAATTTAAACAATAATAATATTGTCCGTCGCTATAACTTGTACGTTCATGTAAATGGAGGACATTCCAAAATTTAAAAATCTAGTGCACCTAATTAAAGTATGTTGTGCGCGTACTTCAAAAGTACCTAACTACGCGCGGTGACCAAAGCGATGCTGCGCCGGCGGCGTGGCCTTGGCTACGCGGCGCCACAATAACACACGCCGCGCGCGACGTTGCCAATTTGTTATCTATTCGGATCTACAGGTCAGTGAAATGTACTTACACAGGGTGGTTACGTTTCACTCTTATTTGTAAGCTATTTAGTTTGTTTGAAACAAACAAAATCTCAGTTTTGGTATTATTATTTTTTTTGCCGTATCGAATAAATACCAAGGACGTATAGTATACGTAGTGTAATTTTTTGCCCATAGGTCACATCAACTTTGTATAAGAAGGAAAAAAAGAGAGGGCATCTATAGTGTACTTAGCACAAAAATTAAAGGACTTGCAATGAACGAAGCCACCGACTAGACCGCCATGAAAAAGTTGTCGACATTTGCCGGCGGCTTTGGTGTGTAGTGCGTTTGAGGCTTTAGTTTAGATAGTTTAGTTTTACCATTATCATCATTGTTCGCGTGTATCCAACCACTGCAGGACATGGACTTTCTTCATGTTACCCCCTAACAATACCATAAAGTATGAAAAATGTGACTAACATAATGTTTCTTCCACAGACGAGTACTGGTCCCTGCACCCGGAGTTGCAAGACATCCCGATATACTATGCGTCCTCCCTCGCCAAGAAGTGCATGGCGGTGTACCAGACATACGTGAACGCCATGAACGATAGGATACGTCGCCAGATCGCCATCAACAACCCCTTCGTGTTCCGACATATCTCTAACTTGAAGGTAAGTGGTGGAACAATAGTCGCATCTGTATTTATATCAGCCCATATAAGTACAGGAGTAAGTAGCAGGGCACGGGCCTCCTCTACAATCGAGAGTACGATTGAGAGTGGTTAAGCTGAAAAAGATAAACTGACTATATTTAATTTTATTTGTTGAATAATAAATAACAATTGGTGAGTAATAAAAAAGGGATACATTAAAAACGGTTTATTACATACAAAAGGTTACCTAATATTTATAAAACAAAGAAATGTATCACACAATTCACTGAATAGCGTTCTCCTCTCCAATGGCAAACACGTTGATCTCAGGTTTGACTTTGTCATACAAGTGGGGGAAGGCACCTTCCGCCGAATATTTCTTTCTCTCTCTCTCATACAGCGACAAGTCGAACATAACCTCAAATTCCTCTCGCGTCATGAAAATATCCGCGTACAGGAACGAATATCCGCCCACGTCTCTAGTAAACTCCTCCATTTTCCTCATAGCCGATACTGGGTTGTAAGGCTTCTTCTCCTTAACACGACCGGGCACGCCGTAAACACCCAAATCGTTGTACATTGCGTAGTTAGTACCAGGCACTAAGTATTTAGCGTCAGGTCGCTTCAACTGACCCGACGATGGACCGTGATCAATTATTTTGCACGGATAAACCAGTAATGGAAATTTCTCGAACAGTTCGCTGGCGATGTCTATTTGTTTTTCGAGTTCTTTTATAGGTAAGACTATATCTTGGAAAACTTGTTTTGTGAAAGTGTAGGCTCTGACTCCAGGTGTTGTGGTGAACTTCAGAAATGCTGGTTTTGGTGGTAAAAGCCAGCCGAAAAGATATCTAAATAGCGTATCATTGCCAAAAGATAGCATATCCTCAACCACCCAGAATATAGCTCGGTTGTGCCTCAACAGGTAATCTCTTAAAGGAATCAGTTCTTCCCTTTCGCCTTTCTTCAAGAATGATTCAACGTGTTTGTAGAACCAAGGCTTATACCACCTAGAGCAATGATTAACAGGAACTTTACGATCGTAGTCTGAATATTCCCCAGTCATTACAACTGCCTCATCTTTGCTGAAGATAGTGCCTTCAATATAATCCGGAAATTCCTTAGGCTTTGCCTCATAAGTACCTGATAATTCCCTCATCATTTCACAATATGCTTTTTGCCCTTTTACTGGAATGTATTTGATCTTAATATAGGGTTTGATTTTGACTATTTTGATAGTCAAAGCGACCAGGAAGCCTAGACTTCCGTGTGACCAAGGCAGGGTTTTGAATAAATCTGAGTGTTCGTTGTCTGCCGTGGCCGTTACCAAGGAACCATCACCTAAGACGACTTCGTAGCTCGTGATAGTTTCGTGGTACAGGCCTGCTTTGTGTGAGTGCGTTGACATCCCTGTGCCGAGAGCTAAACCTGGAATAGAGAATTATGTTTCAAATTGCTGGTTTTTATGAATTGTGTATTTAGATTAATAATTTGACTTATTAAGTCAATTTGTGAAATGGATTTGACGATTGTTATTATGTTGGGATTATACTATTTTCTTTCTTTAAATTACGATTTATTATGTTTTTGGACCATAGTAAAATCAAATAAGAGCACATGCATAAGCATGTGTTTGAGCTCAATTATTTGAGCTCTTATTTCTCTTGCCGTTTTTTAGGCCGTTACTTATAATCTAGTGTACATTTGATCGAAGCTAATTTACTATGTCTTTCCATATTTTCGTTAAGAATTCGTTAATCCCCTTACCTCCCAAAGTAGCATCGACCAGCTCAATAGTAACAGCTAGCGAGTATCCCTTAGGTATGAGATACTCGGTGATATCCCCGATGGTGACCATCGGCTCTACCCTGACGGTCATGGCGTCTTCGTCCAGCTCTAGGATGTCGTACAGCGGTATTGGCACTTGGTGGTGCAGATGCTTCTCGAAGAACGTGGTGGACAGGGACAGCCAGTTGGGGCGAGAGGTGCACAGCAACTTCTTCTGCTGTGGTGGTAGCTTGCTCCATTGCTGGACCTGGTTTGGGAGTTTGGTTAGGTTTAGTGGTGTTGTATGGTAGTTCGTGTAGGTGTACATTTTTAATAACCTGTTCTTTCCCACTGCTGGGCAAAGGTCTCCCTCAACAGCTTGCACATATATACTTTGTTATACGTACATTATTTAAATATGATTTATATTGGTATCTTAAGAGTTGATGACAAGCTGACAGCAGCAGAGTGCAGGTCGTAATTTTAAAAAGAAATAGATTTGTATCAATGAAAAGTCCCTAATTCTCGCTTTAGAAACATTGAAAGCGGTAGAGCAACGCTGTTGTCTATCATGACTCAGTGTGAATAGGCAGGCTTGTTCAAGGTGGTGCCTCTTTCGCAGGAGATCGACGTGAAGCTACAGCGACAGAGTTTCGCGTTTCGTTGGGTGATTGAGATTGCTGGGTGCCCAATACCCCTTTCCCCTTTCCATAATTTCCGCTCCTCTCCTGATTTGACGGGCCGGCAACACATTTATGATCCAAGCATTATGTATGTTCATGGGCGGTAGTGATCACTTACCGGCAGGTGACCTGCTTGCTCGTTAAAGATACACCTTTTGTTTATAGATATCTCCGGTAATTTGTAGGCTAGCCGAGAAAACTGAGTAAACGCGTCCTTTAAAGATTTGTATAACAACTTTTTGAAAGTGGTTTGCACTTAGCAATTACCTATTACTTTCGCCAGGTCTTCTACCCTCATTTTAGATGGACTTTACAAGACCTTCGCTAAACTTTTCAGATTCATTGCCATTAATATCCTTACCCTGGCCTGTATATCCTTAACAGCAGTATCATGTCTCCTCGGGTCGCTGTTGATCTTACGCAGGAATCCTTTCAGCCGCAGCAGTACGCTGAAGGCGAAGCTTGCTGGCAGGCAGAACAGCGCCACCACCAGCTCGCGGTTGTCTTCCAACCATCGTATAAGACGACGCTTGAATGATTCGCGCAGCATCTCTGAAAAATTTCATTGGAGACTATATATTGCTAGTTTTATGGGATCAGTGAGGAACTTAGTGCTGACTTTACAGAAGTGTAAAGAGTTGGATCGTGGGAGTCGAAAACTGCGAAGTATGTTTCAGTGGCAGTCACTGTGTTTACTTGGAGTATTGGTCTAATTTGTAGCTTATGGTTACAGCTGGATTTGAGCTAACTGGACAAAGAAGCTTTCAAATGAAATATATCTTCGTTGGTCTAAACATAAACGTATAATTTGAACACTGTATCTCCACTTTTGTAATATACACCACATAATAATTCACTTTTTCCATTTTATTTCAATTTAACCTAACTTAGTACACTGATGAAAATCACATAGTAGTTTCTAATTACACATCGCTAAAAAATAAAGTAAAAATATTTACCGTGTATATATCAGCGTCCACTCCTCCGGCTAGCGACACTACACTTGCGATGTATCTCCAGATTATTATGCGCAATCTTATCACAATAGTCTCACAATGATAGTCGGATTAATAATGTTTTTTTAAATACATGACACTGCTGTTCATTTATTGAAGATGCTACTCGCATATCTATTGTCTCGTTCTGTTCCAAAATGTCTGATATTTAAATCGGCCTGTCATTGTCTCGAAAAAATAACTTCTTATATTTTTTACTGAATATAATTCACTAATTTAACTTAAATATTTGTTTTGATGAATAGGTTATATTTTAAGTAAAGAACAACATATTGATTTTGTTCCTAATAACTTGAATCACACGAAGTAATGTAAACGTTATAAATACAAATGAAAAAATATGAGAAATTACATAAAAGCAAACAAATATCGGGGCAAAAACACTAACTATTGCATATGAACACACGACACAACAGTACCACTCGCGGCGTCTGGTCAACTACTAGTACCGAATACTGATTGTGAGATGTGGACTGGGAATTAATTTTGGCCATGACCTTGTAGCGGGTCGATGTATGATGATTGCTAGCTTCTGTATACCGGCGTGTACACGATGTGTGTAAACAATGTTTTGCTCGTAATCTTACATTAATTTACACCGACTTGAAAAAACGAAGTTCTGAACTTGTTTGTATTTTTTTCACACAAAAATTACCATATTATAATTATATGTAACCATATCGTAATTTTAAGGGCCCATTACTTAGACAAGCGTACAATGTAAGTTGAACATAAAATGACAAAAAAAAATGCAATGCTTATATCTGGGGGCGCGGCCGAGCCCCCGTCCAAGTCGAGCTATAGGCCGTAACATCCTTTTCTCGAAGCAATTCAGACCATTTTCAACCCCCTATAACTTCGTTGGGGCTAAAGCATGAAGCCTGAATTTTCAGTTACTAAGCAGGCATTGTGTAAACATGGTATATTTAAAATTTCATTCAATTTGAACCAGTAGTTTAAGAATTGTAACTAGTCAAATTTCTTAATTTTGTCACTCACTGACTGACCGATCATCAAAAGTCTAAGGCACTTCTAGCTGACATAGAACCTTCAAATTTAGAATATAATTAGTGTTTAGTGTCTAAAGCAAGGAAAAATTCAAACATTTCATAATTTGTGTCTAGTTTTCTAGATAGACCAACTGCGTGAATAACTTTGTAATCCCATATAAATGTATAGGATTACAAAGTTACATTTGCAGTTAATGAATCATTGTACCCGTATATAATGGAATAATAGGTGTAGATAGATATCTATATATATGAGGCATAACAGGAGGGGATATAGAGAGGGAAATGGTGTATTCAGCCCATGAAACTGTACAACATTCCTCTACAAAAACATGACGAAGAAAAACTTGCAAATAAATAGACTAAATAGCTCGAAAATATCAATTACAATGAAAGAAAGAACATTAATAATCAAATCCGCTATATTTGTGATAAATTGATACCTACAAAAATAAGAAAAAATCCATAAGACAGAGGCTTTAAGAAAAATCGTTAGTGATATTCTAGAAGTAAGAAGTACCGAAAAGGAAAAAAGTAGGACTCTACAAAAAGACGTGAGATCCTATCAAAAACATCCTGTAAAAAAATTCCAAGTCTCGCAGCTCAGGTTTTCTACCGCAAAAAGTTGTGAGATGCATGTAATACCAAGTCGATTAATTTATTTAGTCCTCAAGGGACCTTCTATATAAAGTTATTACGTTAGTTATTACCATATCAATATTAAAAATTCTTTACGTTTTAAATAAATAGATCGACTTGGCCAGCAGCATTATGTACAAATTGTACGATACATTATGTTTTCATGCGATGGCCAAGTCGATCTATTTATTTAAAACGTAAAGAATTTTTAATATTGATATGGTAATGACTAACGTAATAACTTTATATAGAAGGTCCCTTGAGGACTAAATAAATTAATCGACTTGGTATTACATGCATCTCACAACTTTTTGCGGTAGAAAACCTGAGCTGCGAGACTTGGAATTTTTTTACAGGATGTTTTTGATGGGATTATATACTACGGCTTGTATTGTATATACAAGAAGGGGAGGGTAGCCTGATTAGGAGCCAAGGTGTACCTTCTTGTAGATTAGTATTAACTAAAAGCATACAATTTGTTTATCTAGGGCATCGACCACTTCGAAGACATAGGTCCCTGCGTGATCATGGCGTCGCCAGGTATGATGCAGTCGGGATTGTCCCGGGAACTGTTTGAGTCCTGGTGTACGGATCCCAAGAACGGAGTCATTATTGCAGGTATGGATGACCACACAGCACACTATTGTTTATTGTGTTATACTTTGAAGACTAATGGATGGTGTAAGTTCGCAACCTACTTTGATCTATTTGTTTTCCCCGGGATTTTTGTCATTGTAGATTTTCCACTATTTATATATCAAAAAATGATCTTTGTAGTTTCTAATACAATATGATGCAATTCAGGTTAGTTTGAAAGTCCTTTTCGTCTTCACTTTCGCTTTATAATTAATATAGACTCAGAAAATTGTTGTACAATTAAATTCTCTTTTAATTGCTACTAAAATATGATACAAACAAATTGATCCATATTCGTTCAAATTGAAAATCAGGTTACTGTGTGGAGGGCACACTAGCTAAGACGATATTATCAGAGCCGGAGGAGATCACTTCGATGTCTGGACAGAAGCTGCCGCTCAAGATGTCCGTGGACTACATCTCTTTCTCGGCCCACACCGACTATCAGCAGACTTCGGAGTTTATTAACATACTGAACCCACCGCATGTGGTGAGTTAGAATCATATATTTTTGTCTTAGGAAGATTGCTGTCTCTCCGGGATTATTACAGGGAAGAGGGAACTATTGCAACTGTAGAACGTTAAATAAATTCGTTTGCTTTGGGAAGTTAATTATAATTTCGTTTGACAAACATTTCGTAAGTTAGGAGTTTATGTCTATTACTATGGATTTTTTTGAGTCTCCTCTCATTACGAATACGATTTCACGAAGAATCTTTTGTCGCTGTATAAAGAAGGTACAATACACAAGAAACTCCCTTAGCAACAACCACTGCCGTATATTTTCCATGTTCTTATTTTCAAAAATATTGGTTTTAAAAAATATTGTTGCCCCCACCAGGTATGTTTATATTTTTATTCTTAATCTTGTTTTCCCACTAGGTGCTAGTCCATGGCGAACAGAACGAGATGTCTCGGCTGAAGGCGGCGCTGCAGCGCGAGCACCGCGGCAAGATCGCCATCCACACGCCGCGCAACACGCAACAACTCTCACTCACCTTCCGAGGAGACAAGACTGCTAAGGTAGGTAGAAGACCTGGATTTTACGTATAGCGTAAAAATCCAGGTCTTGGATGAGATCGTTAGGGCTCCCGGGTATGATAACTAGGAGCTTTTGAATAAGGTTGCTTTAGAACGTACTATCTACAAAATAATATCATGTAAAAAAAATATTCTGGACTATCTTTTATCACAGCTCAATTCTTATAGGTTAGAATGGCGTTGAGCAGGATTATCAAAATTAAATAGCAATGGTAATTGTTAACTAAGACTTAGAAAAAGAAAAAAACAAATACAAATACAATCTTCGATTCGATTGGTCTGTTTTCAAGATCGCTATCAAGTTAGTAATTTAAACTTTTTTGTGTACAGGTAATGGGATCACTGGCCATGGAGCCACCAGAGGCTGGACAACTGCTGCAAGGAATACTCGTCAAGAGGAACTTCAACTATCACATTTTAGCGCCATCGGATTTAAACAGTGAGTGGCTTATTATTTTTGATTTGTGGAATTTTTTATAATCTCCAAAAATGTATTAAGGTAATAGGGAATATGCATGCCATTTTTTTATATTTTTAATCGATTCTGTATGTTATTACATTACCAGAAAAAAATATAAGGCTTTATAAATATCAATCAAAAAAGTACAAAAAATTAATAAAAACTGCTATCAGTTTCGAAGCATTTAAACGCCATTATGGCGCGACCTCGCTGTGCCGTCAGAGTCTACTATGTCAGCAACGTAGTATTTGGATTAAGCTTCTTTTATTAATTGCTACATAACTGTATTTCGTCACAAAATAATTCATTTTTTTTTAATAATACAACGAAAACACAAAATAACTCTTACACAAACGTAAAACAATACACCCAACAAACTAAAACTTCGTAAGATAGTGTACTCTGTCGTCACTTCCCTTTTCAAACGTTTCGAAAAAATTGCGCGGCAATTTTGAAATGTCATTTTTTAAGTATTTTTTTTTTACCGATTTAGAGTTGATGAATTTAAAAAAATATCTTATTGATATATTTCTATATCAATAAAGATTACAACAAAAAATATTTTACTTATTTTGGAGTCTCGTGCATATTCCCTATTCGGGAAGATAACGAGACACTTTTTCTATAATGTGTACATATTGGCGTATGTTGCTTAATGTGCAAGAAATAGATAAGCATTTATGTGCGACACTCATTGAACTCCAGCATCAGCTAATATGTATTAGCGTTACAGTACGTTATATAGAAAAGGTAATACAATAAAGTTTCTTGTTTTAACAAATTAGTCCTTCATTATATTATGATGCTTTCTGTTAATAATAAATGAATAATAGATTTTTTGTGTAAGTTTTTTTTTTTCTGTGGCAAATAAATTTATATACGTATAGGAGTGCGTACGTGCGTGCGTACATTTGTGCGTACGTGCGTGTATACATGTGTGCATACGTGGGTGCGTACATGTGTGTGTGCATACATGTGTGCGTACGTGCGTACGTATACGAGCGGCCCGTTTGATGTAATGTGCGGCTATGGGGGCGCAGTTTACTAAGCACATATACTTATATGTGCAGAGTACACGGAGCTGACGCAGTCGGAGGTGTCGCAGCGGCAGTCGCTGCAGTACACGGGCTCGGCGCCGCTGCTGCGCCACGTGCTCATGCAGCTCGCCGGCACCATCGACTTCCTCTCCGAGACGCGCTGGAAGCTCTACGGCTGCATCGACCTCTCCATCGACAACAACATCATCACGCTCGAGGTACCCACACTACCACACTACCCACCACATCATACGGAGACTATGTGGCTCGCTTATAGCCATGAAATAACTCAGTTTAATTTCATTCACCGTTTTTAGTGCGTGGTGATTGACTATCAATGGAGTATATAAAAAGAAAATGGTATATCGTCGCTTATATTACAACACCGCGAATGTGCATTTTTTCCGTTATTGACTTACTGATGTAATTGGATAGAAAAAAAATCCCGCGTAAATTTTTTGCACCATTCGCGTTCGATACTTGCCAATCACGAGCTAGAATTCAAAATTTGTAGAATATCTATCTGCTTTTTATTTATTTTCAATTATTAATAATTAAGTCTTTTGCTTCTCCTGTAAAGTTAAGAAAATGCATATTCGCGCTGTTGTAATATAAGCGACGATATGTAATGTGTGTTACAGTGGAACGCGCAGCCGGTGACGGACATGTTCGCGGACGCGGTGGTGGCGGGCATCCTGCGCGCCTCCGCGCTCTCCACGCCCGCGCACCTGCCGCTCGCGCCCAAGCTCGACCGCATGCACTTCAAGGTGATCCCACTATTCGTACACGCAAACTATACATACACATAAACACGCACGCACACACGAAAACCACGCACGCAACCACGCACGCACGCACGCACGCACGCACGCATGTACGTACGCACTAAAGCAAGCACACACGCACGCATGCACCCACGCACTTTATTCAAAAAGTTTAGTTACATCGTGTCTTAAGTAACTTGAACTGCCACCTGGCTTCTTTTTCACAGAAATACTGGATATACACAGTAGACAATCTCTTCTTTTATTTCCTGCGTTTTGCTCTGCATGGACAAATCAAAATTTCATATTTTTATTCTGACGTAAATCTAATAACTTTAATAATTATTTTATATATATTTCTAGATATTGTAGTTAATTTTTTTAATTACAAAAACGACTCGAAATCCATAATTCAAAGTTGCTCATTTTCATCATTTTGTGTTTTAGGAGTGTGTGATTGAAATGCTGCAAGAGATGTTTGGCGAAGATTCCGTCCCCAAGATGTTCAAGGGAGAAAAGTTATATGTAACTGTGGATGGCAAAAGAGCAGATATAGACTTACTCAGTATGGTATGTTGATTTACATAATCTGGACATGGAAATAATTTGTTATAAGATGCAATGTAACGCTATAAAATTAAATGACGCAGATGGCCAGTGACATGTAACGTCATTGATCATTATTTCTTTTACATTGCGGGTTTACGAAATATTACACTAAGGGCCAGCGCAAACAGAGACAGCATGACAAGGGATTTATTTTTACCAAAGAATATTTAAACTTATCTGGTAGGATTAAATTTTATATGCTTTAAATATAATCGAAAGGCATTTCTATACCGCGTCATCAATTTAAAACAATGTGTTTTATGTCGTATTTCCATCAGATAGATTTGAATATCCATTAGTAAAAAATTGAATTCCTTGCCATCGCGCTAGTCTGCACTGGCCTTAAGATATCGATATAAACCGTTGTAGCGCCAGTAATTTTTCGTCCATTTAAGAGTCCTATAAATCTTTAAAAAAAATGCTACACATACATAACTATCACAATTGATTTCTACACCATAGACTTGCAGATCTAATATAAGTACATTTGCGTGTGCGTGCAGGAGGTGCGTTGTCCGTCGGACGAGGGTCTGCGTCGCAGCGTGAGCGCCGCCGTCAGCAAGCTGTACGCCGCGCTCGCGCCCGCCAAGCCGCCGCCGCTGCCCAACTCCTGACCACGGACTGTCTCACACTCATATACTACTTGTAATAAATAGATACTACTTGTTATAAATAGATTATATTCATAAATGGTTTGGTTATTTTCTTTAGCAATATTCAACAAAATTGTTTTAGTACTAATGACAAATGTGTGTCCATCATACTCCATGTGAACGCGACGTGCATTAAATATGCGACTTGCATTTTTTTTATTATGTGAGGAGTTACTGGATGATACTGACATAGGTATAGATGTTGTTTTCAACATTTGTTGTAGTAAATTTTATTCTATAATTATGATCTTAATAATTCATAACCAGCCTCAAAAAGCCAATAATAAGCAAATTCATTTTGCAAAAGCAATATGTGGGAAGGTGTCTGAATTCAGATTTAAACAACTTCTATTTGATAAATATAAATAATACCCAACAGTCACATACTCCTGACCCCACAATAACGAAAACTACTACAAAAATAGAAAACTAAACCAGAAGTAATTGTAAAAAAACAATAATATGTACACAAAAGTTATTTATTTACAAAATCGTCAACGCACAGCGCTGACTATCAATCCATTGCAGTTTTCACATAACTTTTCCTCTAAACATAACATTGGCAACAACAAGAGAAGTTCTGTGGCTTACCTTTAATTAAACCTAAATTATTGCGCGTTTTTTACAGTGGCCATCTTGAAATGAGTAGTATTTGTACTGCCGTGGTAATAAAGGGCGAATTAAATCAAAGGCAGACATTTTTAAAATTACTGACTTGGAATGTGCATAATCTAAAAACAGGAACATACTGAAGAAGAAAATGCATATTATTTAAAACAAAAATGTTTTTGGCGCGTGTGACCAGCGTTGGTTTTATTACCAGCACATCTTGAGCATGAGCCGTTTTGTTAATAAGCACTATTATATTAGTAATAATTACTTAAAGCTTTAAAGCATTGCTTGTAACAAGTAAATGTTTCTTTCTTTCACTTCTAATTTATGTAGATTTTTGAAACCTAGATAGTAAGAAAGCACGTTTAACATACATTCTAAATTAGTAATTTTACAATAAACGCGCGTCTTTGCCTTGCTGCCTTCTCAATTACCACAGCATGTAATAAGTAGTACATTATGAACTCTTAGACTCAGCTGCACAAAATAACTGCCCATAACTTCGTCATCACCCTACATTTAAGACGTACCGTTTTGAGATTGCGGATGTATGGGATTGCCATATTCAAAGTCAAAGTTATAGGCAAAGTTAGTAAGTGCAATTGGGCCTTAGATATAAAAAGTCAACAGTTACAAAATTACACATGCACACAATTTTTACCAGTCCTAATTTATTCAAATTGTATATTATTTATATTTTAAAGTGTTTTTTATACCAATCAAACCAATAGCATTTCATCTATGGCTCAAATAGTTTCGATCAAGTAATACTTTCGTCACTAAAACAACTGAAGTTAACAAAGTCAGTTCATGTTCTCCAACACTCACAATCTATTTCAATCTCTCTCTCTCTTCAGCCAAAGGACGTTCACTGCTGAACTTAGTGCTCCCTCAATGATTTCCACTTATATTGTTATATCTCACTACTTTCAAGAAACTTCCAAGTTCCACATACCTTAACTGAAAGAATATTCCTTCCAAAAATCCTTCAATGTAGCCACCTAATACTTGAAACATGCAATTTCATCATAATATTAGCATATCACTTCACACTATCCACAAACAACACTGTCCATTTACTAGAGACATTATCGAATATCACTAGTATCGTCAGCACACTTTGTCCATTTTGTTGAACTAGAGACATGGAACATCTCTAGTATCGGCAGGACTATGAGGTCTTGGAGTATCGTTTCCAGAACTTCTTGACGTCGTCGTGTCCAGCGCGCGTGACCACCATGGTGCGGCTGCGCTCGTTCTGCCACGTCAACACGCCTTGCTGCTTCGCGTAGTCGCGCAGCACCACGAAATCCGCCTTTGGAATGAGAAATTTATATAGGAATTATTCATAGACATTATAAAACTTAATTTAGGTATCGAATTTTTTGTATTCTGAGCGAAGAAATTAGTACAAATGTCGTACGAAAAGGACAAATCATTCGCTTATTATCATTTAAATAATTAATTAAAATAGCTTTTTATTATTATTGTGAAAAAGACTGTCGAGAAACGGGTAAAAATGTATTGATGTTGCGATTTTTCCCGTGTATTCTAATATTAATGGTTGAAAATCTGTATGTACTTAAAATTTATCATAAATTCCAAGTCATATTAAGCCAGAATGTAGACTAAAGTTTAGGCTTTAAAGTAAGATAACGTGAAAGGATAGTAATACATTGTTAGTAAAAATCATATTTGACGAGCAGAACCAGAACTAGAATTATTATATACCTGTGATAGGAACTGGTTGTAGACAACTCCCTCGGTGTACGTGAATCTGTTGCGTTCGCTCTCCCACAGCTTGATCTGGTCCACGACGGTGGGCGGCAGCACTGAAGAGGACCTTATACCGCCCGTCTCCGACTTCAACATCTGGAGGGAGGAGACCGAGCATTAATATTATCGATAACAGTATAGCTCTTAAAACGTGTATACAGGGTGATGGAAATATTGTTATTACTCATTAATACAAAACAATATAAAAATGGGACACTAAAAATATTTAAAAAAAATACAAACTGAATGAATTGATAAATACCTTGTGGTATTAATTACGATTGAGAAGGCTTAAGTCAATTGGGCTTCCAGTTCTATCTTGCTGCTTATGTAGTGCTGGTAAGCTTATGAAGTACATCTTACCACCTTAGGTCTCATCTCATGCCAAACATTGTTTTGTAATTCATGATGTTGTTTGGTTTAGTTACTGTCCATTAGTGGTCATATTGCTTACCGTCAAGCGAATGGCATGCTTGTCTCGTCATTCATTGCAATTTAAAAAATAATAATTCTCGTAAACCTATGGTGCCATTGATAAAAAAAAATAAAAATAAAATAAAAAAATGTTTATTGCCTTAAAATGAACAAATAATACAACAAATTTAAGCAAACAATATTTTCGTAAGACAAAAGGAAATGACTCAGCATATGCTAACCGAAACTAGAGTTTAGATCAGCGCTGGTTTTCAGTCACCCCTATCTCCCTGTGGTCGTGTGCGGGAGTTAGTGTAGTTAATTAATGGCGTAATTACAACGGAAAACTTAAATCCAGAAAACCAAAATATAATAGGAACATCGTAAATACAGAACAAAAAGCGAAGCGACAAAACAAAAATTACTATTATTTATAAAACAAAAAATATTAAATTTTACACATAGAATAACAATCAATAAGGAAGGAATATTTAAATTAAATTGAATTGAATGTATTAGTAATGAGTGTGTGCGTGCGAGTGTGTGTGAGTGTGGATGTGTATGTGTGTGTGTGTGTGTGAGTGTGTATGGGTGTATCAACAACAGCATAATGTCCAAGTGGTAGGGTTAAGTATTCGTAAATAATTTTCCTAGATTTAGAATTCCCCAGCGAGAGTGTCTTAAGTTCTCTGCAGCACGCTGTCTTTCTAAAAGACCTGTTATATATTTTTTTTTGAAACAACCTAGACTCATTTTTTCCCTCATAGGAGGAGGCAGATCATTCCAAATACTTGCTGCAGAAAACTTAAATCCCCCCCTGTATCGTGTAGATCTATGTGATCGAATCACAAGCCGATTTTGAGAGGCTGACCGAAGCTTTTTAGTTTTGTCCTTCACCCAAAATAATTTTTCGTACAAATATTCTGGTCTCTTGTTCCAAATCACCCTATGTAGTGTACATGCGTATAACAGCTGTCTTCTTGAGGTCATATTTAGGATACCTTTTCTGTTCAGAAATGGCGTAATATGTTCTCGAGGTGGAATATTAAAGCAAAACCGCGCACATGCATTTTGTACTCTTTGAATTGCCCTTTCTGTTACGGAGTTTAATCTAGGTCCATATATAGAACTGCAGTAGTTAAACTGAGATAAAACGAGTAAATCTGTTAAAAGAACACGTACTTTTTCGTTTATATATGACCTAATTTTATACAGTGTTTTTAACCTAAAAAACGCATTCCTAACCTTTACATTCACATGCTCTACGTATTTCTGTTCCCCGTCTAAAATGAGACCAAGATTTCTTGCAGAAGTAACACGTTCCAGTACACTATTGTTTAAAATTATTTGTTCTTTACAGTTAAGGACCTTATTAATTTGATATTTTGTACCCATTACCAGCAATTGCGATTTGGTTGGATTTAGAACTAAGGAGTTTTTTTTAGACCAATTGTATATGTTGCGAAGATCACTATTAATCTTATGAATAGCTTCCGTAGTATTATTATTATCGAAAGAATAGTACAATTGTGTGTCATCAGCATATAAAGATAATATACTAAAGTCTATTTACCTGCATATGCGAGTGTTGTTCTAGGTACCGTATGATCTGCTGCGCCGTGATGCCGCCGCGCAGCGCCTGTCGCACGGACTCGCGAGTCAACACTCCCACCACTAAGTTGGGAAACCTGATGACATACAATAAATTATTAGAAACACTCTAAATTCAATTTACATTTATGCTTTATACTGGAATGTATTTCTTCTTCCATTTAATACTAACCACGTCAGAAGAACCAAAAACTGATTGGCAAAAAGCAAATGGGTAAGGTCAGTCATGGTTATTGACAAATGATAATATCTGTCCATGATTACATCAATTGTATTATAGGTGCTTTACCACCCTCTCAAAATAGAGTAGAAAAGGAAAGCATTATGGCAATTAAAAACGTGCGTGGTGGCCTGTTGGTAAACGGACCAGACGCGGCTGACAACACATTCACAGTGGTCGCGGGTTCAAACACACCTCTTACTTTTTTCAAACTCTTATTTGTTGAATTTTAATTGAATTACCTATATAGCAGTTCAGTGAAGAGTCCAAGCAGTGCGACCTGCAGGTTGGTCTGCGTGTAGGCGTACACTCTGTAGTTGGTCTCGACGATGATGTATCCTTGTTGCTGCGGAGGCCCAGCAGTGGGCGTGGGCGCGGGCGCGGGCAGCGCGTCGTGGGCGCACGCTATGTTCAACGCCAGTCTCGTGGGGTAAAAACGACCCGCTTTACGCTGGGGAAGAAAATAATACTTTTGGTAATCATTTAAATAAGTTAAAATACCCTAATATCAATCATCTTATACAGTGGTAAAAATCTTTGTTAATGGCTCACATAAGTTTGAAGTTTTGGGTATAGAGCGTTTATACCTGAATACAAAATGTTAAATTAAACTTATTAGTAGCTCTATGGATCATTTAGACAATGATTTAGTTATATTCAGTTATTATTATTTCAAAAATACATATTAAATAGCCTGTCGTAATTTTCTGGTCTGTCATGAGTTTATACAGAAATACGGCGTATTTATTATGCTAAATATATAACACAAACAGGCAGGCATATTAGCACTAAAAATCGGATATTGAGTGATACAAAAAAGCCAGCTTACTTTTCTCTGATATACAAGTCCGAATTCTCTGAGATGTTGCAGAAACACGAGCATGTTGTTGCTCATGCCTTCTGTGCTGTAGTCCTGTAATACAAATAATTGCAGACTTCAATTATTCTTTATTATTATTCATATTCTTTCGTGACATAAATACATGGTATATCAAGACTGGTGCCGAAAATAAACTGGGTAGTTTTAGTAATTACAAACACAATGCAACTAAAAATTTCGCAAACGCAGTAATATTTTTGTGAGTATTTTAATAACAGTGTGTTAGCGCACCCATAGTTTTAGCTAAAATCTTAATTTAAACCCACTATTATTAAAGAAAATGCAATGTATAATATTTACCACCCAAAAAGGACGAAAGGAAAAAAATGACAAAAAAAACGTCACCGTTTTTTTGCAAAATGTTTAGTTGCATTGTGTCTGAAGTCAGTAAAACTACCACCCGGCTTCGTTTGCGTCAGCAGCCCTCACATACCCTGTATAACCTCAGTTTTGCCATATTTGTATCCCATACCTTGCCTAGTGTACTGAAGCTGAGTTGATACAAGAAGGCGAGACATTCGGCCGCGCTGAGACTCCGCTTCTCAGCCGTGTGCAAATAGTGCTGCAGGAACAACCACACCTGGAAAAATACATTGTCTAAGGTTTACTTTTGAAATAAAACTGTTATTTAAGTTCGTGTTGCTGAGGGAGTTTCTAGCGCCGTTTCTTGTTCACAGTTACGAAAAGTTTCGAAGCTGTGGTAGAAATTCTGTATCAGCCCATATACGTCCCACTGCAGGGCGCGGGCCTACTCTACAATCGAGAGTACGATTGAGAGTGGTTAGGCCATATAGTCCACCACGCTGGCCTAGTGCGGGTTGGCGGACTTACATACCATAGAAATTTTTATAAATCGCTATGGTATGCAGGTTTCCTCACGACGTTTCCTTCCCCGTTCCTTCACCGTTTTTAGTGCGTGGTGATTGACTATCAATACACACATGACTCCGAAAAGTCAGAGGTGTGCCCTGGGATTTGAACCCGCGACCACCGTGAACATGTAAGCAGCCGCATCCCGTCCGTTTACCAACAGGCCACCACGCACTACGTGGTACTACGTGGTCTACGTGGTAGCTCATATACGTCCCACTGCAGGGTACGGGCTTACTCTACAATCAAGAATTCGATTAAGAGTGGTTAGGTCATATAGTTAGGCTATTTGAATAAAGAATATTTTTGATTTTGGATTTTATCGCGGATTTGGTTTTTTTTTCACTTCCCGACGCGACGTGACGTTTCGATTACTTTACAGCTTTCATTATTACGAGGCGGACTGGAGGTATTAGCCATCCGCTCAATTACTGTTACAGTTTAACTAACCTTATTTTACAATTATTGAACTCAAAAGTTAAATTTAAATATTTACCTAATTATTTTTTTAATCTAAGAAACCATTAAATCTTACCTCTAAAGAAGAATAGGAAACTATTAAAGAAAGCCCGTAAGTTTGCGGCAGTCCTCTTATGACTATGATATGTGTAATACCTGTTTAGCTGTGCTGAGGAGTAGGAACTGGAAGCCCGCACGTGTGATCACTGCAGAACCGTCTTCCGCGTCTCTGCAAAGTTACAATAGTCACAGATATAGTATGACATCTATGACATTGTCTCTTTAAACTGATACTTAGTAATGGACAATGGTGCGGTGGATACACTTTTTAGGGCTTAAGGTGAAACACCTTTCAAAATTTTTTCCGCAGACACATACGCAAAGATTTGAAACCTATTGAGCTTACTAAGTCTCTTTGGGGCACAGACTTTTTTATTACGTTGAATGGCGAGACGAGCATGCCATTTGCCTGATGGTTAGCGATAAGACCTATCAGTAGCAAAACCAAACAACACCATGAATTATAAAGCAATGCTTCGCATATCACTGCGCTCACCACCTTGAGACGTAACATGTCCTACAATGTCCTTAATATTTGAATTAGTTAGGAGTTGATTAGTTTTGAGTTAGGAGAACTCCGAGGATCCGAGCAATTCCTGTCAGCCAAGATCAACAGTGGCCCACAAAGAATTGACATCGCTCCTACAGCTCCGGAGCTCGCCGAGTCTCTCATGGACACTACCTTGCCTTTAACCCAAATTAATCAGAAAGAAAAACCAAACAGCAGTTAGTTAGAAACAATAAACCTAGGCAATGTATAGTGCAGTGATTACCTGGTCATAAGCCCAGCGTGCAGCAGTATCCTCACGGCGTCTGCGCTGATGCCCTCGGTCTGCGCGCTGCCCACCATGTAGTGCAGCACGCACTCCCAGCGCTCCAGCGCGTACGCGTCCAGGAACGCCACGTCGCGCGCCTTGCCGTCCGGCTCCAGCGACGACGACAAGCTCCACGGACGACCGCTGCGGTTATTACATATCGCACCTTTACAATTCAACTGACCGAATCAAAAAAAAAAATGATTTTGGCTTTTAATCATATATTGGGTCAAAATGACTATCTCCATCAACTCTTAAAGAAGGACCTATTGACGTGTGAAAGACAGAAAGATATAGTATACTGCGGTCTCCTGGATGTATGTTCCATAAGTACAACATTTCTTATGTTACAAATCTTTAAAGAATGTTTCCCAAAAAATAAGATTTTTAATGTTAGGTCTCTTTAATTCTAAAGGTGCGATATTTTTACTGGTATAACTGACATGTACTTTACAGGGTTAAAATTCTTTTTCCACAAAATTTATCAATTTAAATAAGGGCGCGATTGTAGGGGTCTGGTTGTTTGTGGGATAATGAGGAAACCTGTAAACCATAGCGATTTGTAAGAATTTCTATGGTATGTAAAGTCCACGAACCTGCACTAAGCCAGTGTGGTGGACTATATGGCCTAACCACTCTCATTTGTACTCTCAATTGTAGAGGAGGCCTGTGCTCTGCAGTGGGATGTATATGGTCTAATACAGCACAGTGTTTTGTAGTTGCTTATAATGATGACACAATAATTAAATATTAGAAAGTGCTTAGGTATATCTCTTGTATGTATGTATTTAAGTATTGGATATACTTGTTTACATAGTACTTACCCACCAAGAAGAGCAACTTTCAGGTTCTTTTTGAATGACTGTGCCAGCATCCAACCTGGCATTCCACCTGGGATTGGTGCTTCTTGCCATACTGACAGTTCTGACAAAGCTTCACATGCTTTAGCTTGTTCTCTGTAAATAACATACATAGCACTATCAAGATTTTGAACTTATTGAATAATATTTCTTATAGCATTGAGGGAAAGAAAATACATATCAAACAATAGGTCATAAGGTGCCAAAAAGTTTTAATTTATCATACCTGGTAGAAAAATTATAACATTTTATCCTTATGTCAAGATAGGCAGAGAGAAAAATAGATGTCCATGTTGCTCTACCCAGACATATTACTGTTGCTGTATCTATTTTATTCTCAATCTTCATGTATCTTATTGCTTATATTAAATAGGATTTAAACATACTTGGCATAAGTCTGTGACACCCATGATGTCACCACAGCTTGAGGCACAGGTTGCTCAACAAACAACAGTCGGATCACAAAATGCCGAGCTAGCTCTGGTAGCTCCCTGAAAAAAATATTATGAAATATCAAACGGAAGAACTATTAACGGAAGAAGGTTGGCATTCTCTTTTCCTTAGGTTGTTTTCTGTATCCTATTCCCGGTCCGCTTTCTTCTGCTTCCTATTGCATGAAATACTTGCTTGTCTGGAAATCCAATCTTAAAATATTTTAAACAAAACAAAATTAAGTATATTAAGGACAACTAATAAATTGGGCAATTCATGAGCATCTATATTATCTGGTATAGAACAAAGCATTGTACCCCTACAAATTACTAATTGTTTTAATTGTATTTTATGTATATAATGGCTTTAATAAAGATAGGAAACAAAGCCTTAAAACTAACCTCTAAAATGTGATGCATTCCAATTTTTTAAAATAAAATTGAAGAAATTACGCATGCTTACCGGTAAACAGCTAAACAAATTGTGGGATAGTTGTACAAAGTCTCCAGAAACTGCGGCGTTCTACTCTTCAGATACTCATGAAGATCTTTGCATTGCAATGTCGGCGAAGGGTTTAAGTTCAACGAAGACTTCGATTTCGATGACTCTGACATTGTTATATTTTATACTTATTTACAATAAATGCTTATTTAGCAATAAGTCTACTATCTTTATTAAAATTTTTTTCACTCTTCAGTTCAGTTTTTTAATTTATTTTTCACTCTTACAAAGTAGAACATAAACCAAAACAGAAATATTTGACAGTTGACGTTGACACTTCACCGCTTAGCTTCGATTTTGTTTTGTTATCTATGGTAAAACTCAAAGTACAATACCATACAGCCTAGGTGTCGGACGCTGTTATTTTGGCAATATTTTATCTTTTATATTAAGTAGATTCCCTCGAGAACTTGGAAATAATATAGTGGAATCTTGGAATCGTTTTACATGTTGATCCTTTTTAGTTTTTTTAACAAAATATACATCCGATTGATGTATTATACGTAGACAATAAATTGAATGATCCATTTATATAGGTACATTGTTCATAACTATTAAAGTTTAAAGTATAAACTCACATTAATATAAAAATCACAACAAAACAATATACGAAAATGATGCCTGCTGACCGTACAGTTTTACGTCAATCTCAAACTTTTTTGACTGCTGTCACTATGACATTGACATTTCTAAGCCATAGACATTTTTTTTATCCTTTTCCCATTTGTTGGGAAGGCAAAGGGTTCTTGCCCATACAGCCTCGTCATTTGTAGTAGATACGTTTGTATATAGTCACAGACCAACTAGAAATATATAGTACTGTGGTATAGTATGTTTGTAATTCAATAAGGCCTAAGCCACGTCTTCATGTTTTTTTTAATAGGCCGAAGCCCAAGCCTTAGACAAGTCAAAGGTTTTCCTATCCTTCATCAGCTTATGCGGCAGATGCACACGGAAAGCCACATATCAAATTCAATGGATGCGTTTGTTTTAGCTAGCTTTCTAGGTTTTACTTTTACTTATCATTTTAAATATAATTATCATTTATTTGGGTTTGATACACAATTTAAAAAAATATCGTGTTACAACGGAAAATAAACAAGAATTTTATTGGAATGAGGTCGAATTAAAAATGTTTCTTCTGGCAGGAGTATAATATAAAGTTAGATTAATTTTAATGTCCTAAATTCAATAGTTACTTATAAAGGGGCTTTTGAGATAAAGAGTTTTTTCAACGTTCTAAACTACTGATTGGTTTGGTTCATGGAATATTCAAATAACTTTTAAGTTTGATAATAATTTTATACTTGCTAAAATATATTTAATGTGACTTCATAATTATACATTAATACTCATCTAAACTATATTAATCAGGGCTATACGTTGGTTGTTGGTAAAGTGTTGTATGTGGTAATATGCGACGATTAGAGATCAATTTTGACTGCATGTATTTCCTCATTACTAAACTGGTTTGTAACAACGTTTTATATCTTATATTTTAACTAGAATCGTTGAATTATTTGTTTCATTATCTTTTTCGATTGTAATCTACTTTTAATATGATATAAACTGGTTTAATACAAGATATGTAAATTGCAACTAATATTTTTTTAAATATGCCTAATACGCTTAGTGTCGACCCCACAGAATTATTAATGATATTAGGTATATGAATGATGTATTGACCAAGAAAATGTAATTGTAAAGAATAGGAGGTTTTACACTAGGTTGTGACTAATAATACAAACCTATAATGTAGGTATGTTCTATATTGTATACTCTAAGAAAATATCTAATAAGTATTTACATACTTACTTGAACAAATAGGTACATGCACGTATAAAAATACATTGTCAGACGCACGTCTAACTACATTAAGATTGATTTCTAAAACGTTAGTAAGTTTCATAATAGCCAAATATTTATCAGCCTTCTATTTAAACTTGACAAATAATTTTCCATTCAGGTTCCACAATGGTCGAGGGTCGGAATAGCTGAGAAAAAGAAATACCTTGTTCATAATCCCATACAAAAGAAGAAAAAAAAAGGTTTACTTACTCACACTAACGTCAAGTTGACGCACACGAAAGTAATTTCCCATACACGGACAGGTCTATAGCGTATACGGAGAGGTGCGGGCGGCGGCGAGCGGCGGGCGGCGAGCCCCGCGTTCATTCTCGTCGGCATATGGCGGATGCAGTGGACGCCCTCCGTCAGTCGCGCATAGACAACTCACCGAGATCAGTGTGCTCGCGACACTCAGCACCATTTTGTGTGTATCTTTTCGAACGGGACATTGTGTGTTTGTGCTCCGTGATAGGACGTGAACCCACTACGCAGTAGTGTCAAACAACATTCGCCGTTTCACTTTCGACATGCGAGCAGAGGGATCGATGCGATATCTCGGGCGCCCGTAGAAACCGCGCCTCCGTCATGAGCGAGTGATCGTCGACGTAAAAAAAAGCGAACACAGGAAACATGTCCGGGCGGCCCGCCGACGCGGATGCGAGCGAAGGGTTCCAGTTCGAAATTCGAATGCGGTCATGTCATCGCCTCTCGGATTTCTCATAAGTCACCGTCCAATGTCAAAATCGTGCACGTCCCGCGAGCGCCGACCCTCCGGATCGTGCGGAAAATGCAATCGTTGGTAGTTTGGTGGGCGGTGGTGTCGGCCGCTTGGGCGCTGGCGGGCGCCTGCTCGAGCTCCATCTCGAAGCGGCCCGCCCGGCCGGCGCGGCCGCAGCGGCCGCACCCGCAGCCGCAGCCGCAGCCGCGGCTCAACGTCACCTTCCCCACGTACAAGTGCGAGCCGGACTACTCGGAGTACTACTGCCTGAACGGCGGAGTGTGTTTCACGGTGGTGATCTCCGATAGCCCGATCTACAACTGCGAGTGCCGCAGCGGGTTCGTCGGGCAGCGGTGCGAGTTCAAGGACCTGGACGACTCGTACGTGCTGACGAGCCGGCAGCTGATGATGGAGACGGCGTCGATCGCCGGCGGCGCCACGGTTGCCGTGTTCCTCGCCATTCTAGTCTGCTTCGGCGCGTGGGTGCGGTTGCACCGGCGCGGCAAGGCGCCGCCGTCGGAGGAGCGCGGGCAGGTGCAGCTGGTGGCGGTGGTGGCGCCGGGCGGGCGCGTGGCGCTGCACCCTCGCGCCGCGCCGCCTACGCCGGCCGCGTCGCCGCCGCCGCAGCCGCGCCACCAGCCGCCGCCGCCACACTAGCGGCCCGCGATTCGTGTGTATATAGATAGATTACGTGTTAAGTTATGTGCTGAGAACGGAGAATGTAAGAAAATTTATGTGATAATTATTTTACAAGCTTATAATTTATTCGGAAGGAATTTCTTTTGTATATACCGTTGGATCCGTCCGGTCCACCTTGCGGATAAAATTTCAGTTTCCCTCCCTGTGTTCATTTGTGGATTGTATTCAGCATCCAGTCCAGTGTTTGTGGGACGTGTGAGAACTGCCACCCTGTACCTAATACTGCTCGCTTCAACTACACCTGTTATATGTTATGTTGTTGTTTGTGCTGTATCCACTGATACGGAGAGTGACCTGAACTCACCGCTGACAAATTCTATCCTTAACACATCTTATTTGCCATCACATTAAGAGTAACATTAAGGAATAAGTTTTTGTTGTCGGTGAGATGGTGTGTGCAGAGTGGCAATGTTTGTAGTGCGCTGTCACTCTGCACTCACTGAATGTTATTGTTTGTTAATGTAGTCACTGTAAGGAGGTGCTGGTGTGGCCTGCAGGAGGGTTGATCCCCCTGCAGGCCACACGGGCAGCTTCAGACGTGCAAGGCATTGTATTTGTATTTATTGATATTCCACAGTAGTGCACATGTACTGAGCGTTGTGGAGTGTATGTTGTGCGAGGCGGCGAGCAGTGCGTTGGTTCCTATTGCTGTACCGGGCCTAGGCCTGCACATTCCATCTCGCGGATAGGATAATTTTACTGGAGTCAGTATTATTTTGTAATACGAGTGTTAAGCCGGCAGCTTTATTATATTTTTAATTTATACCTGTTATCCCGGTGGGATAGTGCTGTATTGTATATGTTCAAAGTCTGAGCACGTGCCGTCGACGAGGAACGCTTCTTTTTGTAAATATAGCCCGTGTAGGTATTTATTAGATATTTATGTTGGTTTATTTATTGACTGCTTTATTTAGTTAATGTACGCGCGGACGGTCGCCGGGGCCGTCTCGACAAATTCGCCTCACTAAGCGGTTAACTGTTGTACTCTCATTCACCCTGCTAAGCATGGCCTCGCGTATTGTATATTCAATTGTAATCTCATTATGAATCTCCATTGTGTCTAGTTTATTGTAAAAAATTGAAATATAACATTGGATGGTGTGTAAAGTTGTGCCCGTCGAGGTGAGCCGTCGTTTCCCGACGACTGCCCCGTGCCGTCACTGTCCCTCTGTCTGCTGCGCTGTTTCTGTTTCTGTCACTAATTTGTAATTGTTTATCTCATAATCAGTAAACTGTCACATGTACACATTGTTATTGTTATTGGGAAACATTATAGAAACTAAAATGGGCGGCAGACTGCAGAAAACCAAAATATATTGAGCTCTCTGTCTATAAATAGTTTTTCTAACGACGGCTCGAGCCTCGAGGGGGACGCAAAAAAATAGAAAAGTTAGATAGGCTGTGAAATCACAGAGTTTGCGGCGGGGGGTGGGCGGCTGTGCGATGGTTAATTTTACCATAGACCCTGAGTGCGCTAAGTCGCAGTTTCATTAGTTGACGTATGAGAGTAGTCGCACAGGCGCCCGCACCCCCGGCGCCACCGCGCCCCCGCGCACCCCGCGCACCCGCTCTCCTCAACTAGGAAATTTCGCCCCAGTCAGTCACACGAGTGCGGTGACTCGAGAGCGTCGATTCATATGAGATTGTTTATACGAACATTCCAAAGTATTTGTAATATATTACCTACATCGCTAATAATTTTGAAGTATCTGTTAAGACGCTACATTGTTAATTATACAGTTTTTGATCATTTGTTAAAAGAAAATTATACGAAACTAAATCCTTATACGTTTCTTTCATTGTAATACCTGAATCCGTCGTAAACAAAACATGTGCTGAGAGGAGTAAGGGCGCGCCTCGGATCGCATCAGATCCGTCGGCGCCGAGAGCCGACCGCACCTACCGCTAATTATTACAGTCTTGAACTAGTTTTGTGTAATATGTATCAAGTATCGAGTACGCGTTCGGTATTCACTATTCGGTAAGGTCGAGCGCTGGAGGCAGCGCTGCAGCGGCTTGGCGCGTGGTGGCCGACGCCCGCCACTGCTCCTTACGTAGCGTTGTGCAACGGTGGAGCTCACGTCACTTCGCAAGCCGCCCACCGTTGATCGCTTTTCATGCACTTGTGCAATCAAAATTAGTTCAACGGCAACGCATTCAAACGCTGTGAAATTGACTAATCGAGCGTCCATACGAAATGTGTACATTTGTTGCACGCCAACGAAAGCAACATTTTCACCGTTGTGGTAAAAAAGTAGGTTTTGTTTCATCACGTTTCGAAACGTCCGCAAGAAAGAATACGTGATCCGATCCGTGCGCCATAAAAGAGCTTTGTTAAGGCAAAGCGCGAGCGGTGAGACGGCGGTCCATTGAGCGGCGAGCCCGCGAGCGCGTCTGGGAGCATCATTTTTATGAATAGCCGAGCGGGACCGGTCCGCCACCGGCGTCGCACTGCATAGAGTTCATTGAATGAGTACCCGTTCGTTTGTTGACATTCCCCGAAAACCTGCCCCGGCCCGGAATAGCCGCGTATCACGAGCTCCCGATGGATGGACAACGACCGAAATAGACGCCGCTCCCATCTACATTATATGCCGTTTTCGGCGTTCAGTACTCTACGATTTGACTATTTTTTGTGCAGGAAGCAGATGTATTGATGACGGTTCTTTGAAAATGTGTCGTTTTGTATGGAATGACACTGCTTTAGGAAATATTTGATCTTTTATAGTAGACGATGAGAGAATTATATTTTTTAATTTAAACCATATTATAACCATTGAGCGTATAGTTTCAAATCTTATAAACTAACGGGAATTAAAATTTGTTATGCATAGTATTCTTCGTTACAATTTATTTCAGCTGCTATTAGATTTGTATTGTCGAGTTTACACTACGAAACGGATTTACACACACGATTGGTGACTCAAGACATAATAAGAGACAGCGCACACATAAAAATTATAACTCTTGGCAGTACATAACGAAATCGAACGAAAGCAGATATGGAACAAAGCTAGACGGCGGACGTCAGCAAAACACTGTGAATGAAAACAACTCAAAGCGAAGCGAGACAATCGTCGAGCACATCCACTAGCCTCCGCGCTGTCGCTGCCAGCGAGCGTTGAGCCCCCGGCCCTCCCCGGGGCGAAGGCGCAGCGGAGCGGCGCGGGGGCTCCGGGCCGGCCGAGGAGCTCTCGCGGCTGGCTCCTTTAGAGACGTTGCGTCGCTCAGCCCACGCCCGTTTCTTTTATGGCCGTCGGGCCGGTGGCCATTGCGTCCAATTAACATGCCTACGTGCTCCGGCCCACTTGTCATTACCTTGCCTCGCGAAAATCTTCCTGCGACATGTATGGCACCGTGTGTCCGAGATCATCGCCTCTCGGCCACTTTAAATGGCATTTTTTTTCTAAAACTTTTTGATATGACCGTCGTGTTTGATGTTTTTCTGGATAAATTAGTTTAGGAGCTTTATCGTGGTCATCAGAGACGTTAATCTTCACGGTTCTTAAGCTTTCGAAGCTAACTAGGTATATAACAAAATATAAGGTGACTGCTTTTATCAGAAAAAATAGGGCACATTCTTCAATCTAAATGTTTCAGAAAAGAAAGAGTTCGAAAAAATAATTTACAAATAATAGAGATACATGTACTACTCGTAACAGTCCTTATAGCCATCTGTAATTGAAATTTTCAAGAATATTGTTTCGGCCAATATTCAATTTTAAAAACGAAAATGTAGGATCATTCAATTTTCATTATTACAAAAATAGTAAAACTAATGCAGCCTGCATGCTTTAATGATCGTTTGATAGGTACATCTGCTGCACTAGTTACGGCATCATAGGAGCTAATAGATACGTTTAATAACAGAATTTTAGCATGTCATTAACCTAGTTGCTACCAGGGAATGTGAGGGCCTGGATTTCATTTTCAGGATATTTTTCCATTTTCTCCAAAATTGTTTTCTTTTGTCATAGTGATGAAGTAGCTCTTTTCCTTGGTAATAAGGAAATATTCACAAATGTAAATGCACTCTAATATCGGAGACACTCCTGTATCCAAACGATTACATGGCATTCAATCGATTATTTCTAGATATTCTTAAAACAAAATCGCTAAATCAAAAATACAGATATATTTGAGGTAAATCTGGTCAGGCACGTCAAAATTTAAAATGAACACTCGTCTGAAAGGGTTAAAAATTCGTTTAATAATCCGTTAATTGTCGATAATAAAATCCATATTGGTCACGGATTATGTAACTTGGTCCGTTCCGTAGGCAGTAAATTTGCCATTATGCAAATATTAAGACAATATAATTAACATTTGGATATCGATGTATGAATAATTAATTGATATAAATGTGGAATATGGGCGTAATATTTATTTATAAGTTGCATTGAAACCGCATACGTTGTTTATATTTGAGAGATATGGTGTGTAATATTGTTCCAATGTTCTGTTGATATGGGTTCAAGTCCAGGGTGGAACTTGGAAATGGGATAAATAATGTTAAAACCCGTATCGCGGTAGCAGGTGTCAATATTATCAACATTTTATCACAGACCACAACTGAAGTATAATAGTAAATTTCTCCATTCATCTTCCACTTCTATTGTAACGATAAATCCTCGGATGTATAGATATGAATTAGATAAACAAACAAATGAAAGTGTAACACGTATTGTTCACACTAACACCGTGCCCTGGATTAAACAAATGCAATCGAAGAGGTCTAACAAGATTATCTCCGGCCCATTACCTCTTTACACAAATTTGACATCATCTGCCAAATGATTTTTTTAATATTGAAGATCAAGGCACCTGTGGCGGACTGCCACTGGCCACTCGTCATGTTGGAAGCCCATCTTCCAGTCGAGCGACTCTTCCTGCGCCAGATGGCGGCACGTGCGCGGCTGCGTGTGCGCGGCAAAAACTCGCGCGCACCATGTTGACATAGAATAAGTTATTACAGATGCATTATTGTAGTAGTCTGATGTTAGAACTAATTAAATTTACTGGTGGTAGGTCTCTCATATGTGAGAGGCCATCTGGGTGGGTACCACCGCAGTGTCTATTTCTCCCGTCAAACAGCAGTGTAAACGCACTGTTGTGTTTCGGGTTGAAGGGCATTGTAGCCAGAGTAACTACTGGACATATTGAGACTTAACATCTTATGTCTCAGGATGGCGAGCGCAGTGGAGTGCCAAGCATTGCTTTGTAATTCAAGGTGTTGTTTGGTTTTGCTACTGTTCATGAGCGGTCGTATCGCTTACCATCAGGCGAACGGCATGCTCGTCTCGCCATTCATGGCAATAAAAAAAAAAAAAAAAAAAGTACTAAAACAAATGTGGAAAATGTATGGTGCGAACTCTACTGGTGTTACCGGAGCTCTATGCAGTATGCTTCAATTCTTTAAGCAAAACATAAAAAGCGTGTTTAGTACTTGGTGGGTGGTGCTTTGTATAATGTACCTCGGACTTTGTAGAAGTCCATGACCTGCGGAAATAAAACAATTTGACCCCTCCTCCCCGCCCCTCTAAATGTGAATGAATTTGGCCCTGTTTTCGCCTGGAATAGTAAAAGCAGCCTACTTCAGCTCATCTCTGCGTTATCTAAAGGTTGACTGGGAGAAAATGCCACGGGCATTAAGTCCGCCAGGTATACATTTGTATATGAAGCTTAATAAATAAATAATTAAAATACCATGATAGATTTTCGTCATGACTATGCTGAGGATATCGAAATACATATGTGTCCCTTCTCAGAAATATATTGCTCTGTGTATGAATCAAGTACTTAGCACCAATAGCGCAGCGCAACTTGGGGGGTGAGTTTGAAAAAACGTTTTGGAAACGCACGTGTCACCTGCCACTCATCGCGGCATTGTTCCATCGAGCATCATTAAACACGCGTTATCGACATCTTGATTGGCAGAACGATATCGGTGCTTGTGCCTCATTATTGATTTTTTTAAGTTTAATAGTGGCTGTAGAGTTTGATTCCCTTGCCCCTTTTGTTTAGGAAAAATATTATAAGATTAAAAATAATAGGTAATTGAATCCATTATGTACATACTTCCAGTCCAGAGCCTGTATTAGTCGAGGTATGAATATTTAAGCTTCTTTACTGGATTTATCTAGGAACAATGGGAATTTCTGACTCGTCTGAAAGTCAAGCTGTTTCATTTTAGGATTTCGGTATGTAGGAATGTTTAAAATTGATGTCTCTTAACCTCCGGTAACATTATTGTCGCCTAACGATAACTGCCTGACGCAGCTATAATCGAAAACTACACATTTATAATTTAATTTAAAATTGAAGCAAAAGCTGAAAAATCTATGTTCACACTTTAATGACGTAATTAGCTTTATAAACGCATATGGCGTTCTGAGCTCGTGACCTGACAAGTGGTGTATTATGAAATTAGGAAGAGGGTGAACCGTTGTTTATGATTGTGTAATCAATATCATTGAATATTTATTTATTTTGCAACACAGGAAAAAGTAATGTTGCATTGAAAAAGATAAATCAATTAAACTTAACTGTTTCGGTGTATCGTTTATGATCTTGCTCTAATTATCCCAATTCCCAAATCTTAATTATTAAACTCAATGCCGGCTATTCGGCCATATTAAGATACATTGTTGTATTCCCATGACCATTTTTGTTGTATTGACAGCCTATGTGGCGCAGTTGGTTAGATGCCGACTGTGAAACGTGACGCCGCAGGATCGATCCCCGACCTCAGATAAATATTTGTGTGATCCCCAGGTATTTGTTTCGGGTCTGGCTATTTGTGAGACCGAAAAGTCTCTCGTAGTTTCTGATAGTCTGTTAGTGTGGGGTGAGGATAGTGTATGGCCTGGATTGTATCGACTACTTAATGTAGAAGGATGCAGTACGCGAACTATAAGGCATTCGTAAAGGAATAGGCAAATAAAGGAATTTGAATTTTGAATTTGTGTTCGTGAACAGAAATTTTACGCATCCCATTGCGGAGGTTATTAGAAATTGCAAAACTAACAGTTGATACTTGTATGTATTCAACAACATTCGTTACATTTCGCCATAATTTTTAACTTATAGAATAAATTTACTATCCTGAGGTATAGCAATGTTTAAGGCCGTCATTGACCATTTGCCATTCGATGAATCATTTTTCCTTTGATTTATGCTACTAAAGAAATTTGCTCTACCTCTTCCAACAGACATAAACTGCACATAATTTGAATATAAAACATTTTATAAACGAAAACAATTTCTCTAGCAGGAGCATGCACGGCGCGGTTAGCAAACGTCGTGGGAAGAGAGGCTATTGTTCTGCCGACCCCGTACCGGAAGGCGCACGCGACATGACGTCTCATTATATCGCTCGTCATTTAACCAGTGCCACTGAATCTACCTCAAGTGCTTCGACTAACTTGTCTCACATCGGTTGTCCAACTTTCGTCATTTCTATTATAACAGTATGTAACGGCTCGCTGGGACAACAATGCCCTAATGGGCAAAGGGTCACCTCTACATCTCCTATAGTATTCTAGGTCGCCGGCTTTTAGGAATTCATATCTTTCATACTCCATTGTGTGCGAAAGATGCGTGAAAAGGGAAGGAGTTATTGCCTGTGCAACACTGGGTGAATAAAAACTTTAATACAAGAAAATTGTTTGGTTTGCGGTTGCTCTAGAGTAGAACGTTACTCCTCCGTTTGTGTTGTCTTGAACAGTAGTCAAGTGTAGCCTAGGTACTTTAACCGAAATATGTTTATTTAAGGCTCTAGGAGGTCAGAGCAGTGATGTTACGGGTTTACGCTTATATTGTCAGTATATAAGTATTAGATAAAAGCAAAATCAACTTTTGATCCTCAAGCTTGAAAAGTTCAAACTTGAACATTATTACTCATCAAATAACCATTTACATATTATAAATGTTTGTTCTTGACAGTATAGTTCCCTTTTACGATCCTACCACCTGGTCACTACACAAAATTGCTGCCAAAAATGGTTACATGCGACCTATGAACTCGCGAATACAAACAACAATTATTCAAACTATACACACGTTAGATGACAATAGTAAATGGATTTAAACAAATACCTAAGATCTTAGACATTGGTGTTTTCCGTTTGTGTATTGTTTGGCGCGGATTAACTGCTATTGTCTTGAAATATTCTTATTTATCAACATCTCTTTTAATAGTGTTTTCATCGTGTATAGGGTGAACCCAACTATCGGTTACATGCTTTTGTTAATTAAATGTCCTCATTATATGCATGAATGGACGGCGGTGATTTCATCAGAAAAGACTCGCGATTTACCAATTTGTCGTCTATGTTTTGCCATGTTCATATGAACAAAAATCTTTTCAATTATTTGATAAACTTTATTAAACGATTCAATCTTCTCAGTAGATTCATCCGTCCCGATAAAAATGTCTATGACTACGTCGGCAGTATATGTAATGCGTATATTATGCTAAGTGCCGCCAACATATTTGCCAAATGTGGACGAATGTGTTTCGTCGCGGCGGCTGGGGTCAGGCAGTCTGCGCAACTCTGCACTCACACATTTAGATCATGTTACTACCCGTGTTTTAGATGCACTTCTCGGCTACAGTTTAGTCTATAAATTGAGTAGAATACTACACTGCTAAGGTTGGGCTTATTGAGAGTAAGTAGTAAAATACATTATCAGCTGAAGTGAAATTTCATCTAATACGAATTTCCTACATATTCATATTCGCTTTGATAAGGACAATTTTATCTGAAGGTGAAAATCTCTTTATAGCGGCAAGTGTTCGGCAATTTGGTTTCTGCCTGTGTGATTCCCGTTTCGTGCATGTCGACATGATTTTGTCAATCCGTGAAATATCTCAACTTCTCTCTAACCATAGCTCTATTCTGAGAATGCTTCATTTACCATCAGGTGAATGGACAATAACCATACTATCATTTTAATAAAGCATTGGCCCCGCTAGTTGAATCAATACAATCGAATAGACCATGTGAGACGTGACGAGGTCTCAATCCTTACTAAGGAGACAAGCCTGAAAGAGATTGTCTATGTTTGATGAGCAAACACAATTCCATTAGTACGCACTAGGCCACCCTAACGGATTTAATTTCGCAGACATTGGACGTGGGCAGATAGTCTAGCCTAGTGTTTATAGCCATGCGTAATGTAGAACGTTTTTTGTCGTTTATTGATGATTTAACCGATAATTTTTTACTGATTCTTTGCAAAAATCGTTAATTGTAGAGTACTTTTTTCCTCAATGATGTAAGATCATTATGTTTTGCATTGAGTCGACGTCATACTCAAAGTCGCAGGCCGAACCAGGATGCAATTGACAAGAAACTGAGAAAAGTGTCATAATATGAGAGAGGCCTATACCCAGCAGTAGGAACCTATAGGCTATGGACGATGAGGATAATGATTGATTTGGACCGTATATTTTCATTTTTTTATTATGTCCCGACATAGTGGCGGCATTGCACCTGATGGTAAGCGCAAATGCCGCCCAGGCAGAGTATCCATTGGCATCGGACGGCAGTCCCATGCCAATGGAAACAATTATGCCGGCCTGCTAAGGTGCCTCTTTACACTACGGCGGAAGGACCCAGGATTGTAGGAAGGAGGGAACACGTGAGATGGCAAACAATTCCACAGCCTGACGGTGCGGCACAAAAAAGAATTAGAGAACCGTTTGGTTCGCGCCGGGATGGTTTGGACCGACAAGCTGTGGCTTCGCAAGCCAGCCCGCGTGGTTCTGGTAAGGAATGGAGAGGAGGGGATCAAGTTGAACAATTCCTCAGAGCATTCCCCGTGATACAGGCGGTAGAACATTATATATTCTACCGCCAACAACAGTATTAACAGTATATTTTGCCATACGAAAAATAATTTCAGTTATTATGATTTTACGACATTTTTATCTTTTGATTCTGTCGTCGGGGAATTGCACGTGATTAATTTTATGACCGAGATACAAATGATTACAGTTTCTTTACTTTAAACTAGCGTCCTGAATCGGGTCTACCCGGATGTGGTGAGTTGAATATATATTCAATTATAATTCTATCGCTTATGTTCATAAGGGATAAAGGATAATTTTAACGATGAAACAATTTTTCAGAGTTCTACAAGTTTCAGAGCCATTTCCATGGAAATGAACAATCATATCTTGCTTCTATAATATTAGTTTAGACAACGATGTATTGTGTAGACTACGTCAAGATAGTCTCTTGTTTAATAATATCTAGGTTTTACTTAGGACGATACTTATTTGCTCAAAGCCTGTAGATTTGAGAAGCCTTATACCTAAGTATAATAGAAGCAAGGGCTAATAGTGGGAATATAAGTCTTGTACCTCTTTTAAAAGCAAATGTAAGCAGACTTGGTGTAACCAAGGAGGAAATACCGTATTTCATTCACTTAAGGAATTCTAGTGTTCATCAATAGCATTGTCTATCACCTGCAGGATTATACGGTGTTTTTCAAGTGTTAACAAGAAGTAGGTGAGGAGCCTTCAGTATAAGCTGTTACCAAAGTACACGTGACGTGTCTGTAGGATTATTATATTTCTAAGGGTGTCTAAGAAGCATTACGCCTGCTAAATACTGCCATGAATTCAAGCTTCACTACGTTCATTCTGAGGTGCCTGTAGTAATATAGTCATTACTAGATGTTACTAAGAGCTAAGCAAAAGATTTATTCTGCTTCTGTTTATTGTGAGGTGCCCCGTACCTGTGTCTGCCTTCTACCAAGGGGCAAGCAAGATCGTTGTTTTGCTTCTGTTTATTGTAAGCTGCCTCATGCATGTAGTATTAAGGCGTAAGCAAGATCCTTGTTCTGCTTCTGTTTGTTATAAGGTGCCCCGTGCCTGTAGTATTAAAGTTATTCTAGGATTTACCAAGCAAGATCCTTGTTCCACTTTCAAGTGCGACTAATGACTGATCTCCGTTCAGGACAGTACAGTGGCCAGCAAGGTGGCAAGGCATGAGAGTCGGCGCGTGTACGGCGAGGCGTGGGAGCGGGCCCAACTTGGCGCGATGTCGTCACTCGCCTTACATGCCACGCCGGGTCGGATGACGTCGGTGCTGTACACAAACACGATATATCTCGCAAATTCATTGCTATCCTAATTAAATAAGGCGAAAAAATGGGATAATCTGGGATTGAGAGATAATAAGCTGGAAACTTGTAAAAACCTTTTGGAATTCTAAGCAATGATTCAAAAATCTCAACACCGCTAAAAGAGATATCAAAGGTCAAAGGACCCGAAAATTATTTTTTTTTGCAAATATGTTGCTTTCTATGATTTTTATGTTACTTGCATCTAAGACGAAATTGTAGAGCATTAAATTCTCTACAAATGTTGCTAACAACATTTTTTAGTGCGATTAACCATTTTTGAGAGACAGGGCATAGACCGCGGAGAGCGCGCGGCGGTCAGCCATACATAGCACTAGTTTCGGTAAGAAATACGTTGTATGATGTTATTAAATTGCTAATATTAATATTATTTTAGATCTCTTTATGTCGCAGTCCGTGGTGAAACCCTTATTTGACTGGTCTATGCCTGTATTGACGGAGTAACTCAGTTATAGTTGCTTGGTGTCGGACTAGATAGAGATTAAAGAGCGGTTGACTCGGAATAATATTTGGAAACAAAAGAAAAAATGTTAGTGTTGGTATGGAATTTGTCGTATTGTTTCATCTTCACAGTTACCACATGTTCCAAAGGAATAATAGTCTTAATAAATAATCCAAATAAATAATTACATATGCTTTTATTTATATAATGTTCGTATTTTGATTTGATTTAATACTTGTATTTGTCATCTCTAGATAAGAAGGTATATTTTATGATTTTCATATACCATTCTAAATGATTTTCCCCAACAATATAGCGTGTTCTTTGCATGGACTGTACTAAGGCACATTTATGTGACAGGTAAAAAAAATCAAATTTTCTTTTATTTTAGGTATCACCGTCAGTTTATGGGAGGTAATAAAATAAATATGGCGAATTATAGACAGTGTAATTGGGCGGCATTATTTGGCCATCGACTGTGTCGTAGTGCTAGGTATTTAGTCTAGCATCGTTTCTAGAAGTGTGTTGCAGGCTAGACATTGTGACGCATGCTAGACTAAAATATCTAGTATGATTTTTTTTATCATTATTATAGGTACTTTATTGCTAAGGGTTATTTTGTCATTAGGTACCAATAACCAAATTATATAAATAGTATCTTTATGGACTTAAGATACAAAACAGTTTTGTAAAGAACTCTTTGTGTTATAAAAAGCATTATTATTTTAGATATCATTTGCTTTTTCATAAATCTAGCCGCAATAACGTTAACTATACATATTTTTTCATAACAGACAGAAGCTGTATCAACACAGGAAAAATCTAAAAATCAAGCAATCTAAAGATTAAAAGTATCCTTTGTCGGCGTTATGTAATCATCCCCAATTAGGGACATTCAGGAATTTGGTTAATGTAACATCGTTTGCCCAATTCGTGCCAAAAAACCAGTTGGAGTGATTCACTAGCGCGGCGTGTAGGTAAAGCGTCTGCATCCTGCTTAGTACAATTGTCGCTAATGACGCCGCTTCCCGACTGTCATCGTGACGGATCAGTGGCTTCGCGCCGCGCCGACCGCCTCACACCATCCTAGATTGTAGTTCATGCATTTGCCAGTCAAAGCCAGGGTCTCTCTGCAAAGTCTTACCCATTTCTCCCTCTTAGTATTAAGACTATTAGCTTTCGTATCATCCTTGACTAAAGTTAGCCAGAGATTTAACTCGCACGCAGGTACATTATTCTGTTTAATAGATGAGAGATATATTAACAGATCTTTACCGGAGATCGTTCGACTGATCCACATAAACTCCAATTGAAGCTATGCTGTTGAGTTTTATGGTCCTTAAATTAGATTGCCGCTAGCCAAATATCCCTTCCCATCTTCGTCCTCTTTCCTTCCGTTTCCACTCCTATTTTACGAGACCGTCAACAGATCTAAGATCTTAGTGTCGCACAAGTTCATGAGTAAACAATCACCTTCATAAGAGCGTTTAGCTCGTTCTACGCAAAAAATAATATCCCAAAATCCCCTCATTACTACTTCAGTTTATAAAAGAATCCAATCAATGTAGAAAATGTCAATGAATGTTGAAGATGTTAATTGTAGCGTTTGATTTGGCAACACGTTGCAGATGACTTCATAGTAGCGGCGCGAAGGAAGCGAGTGGGCGCACTCAGTTCCTTGTCGAGTCCGGGATTCTGCGTTCCGGACATCCCGCATTTATTGTTCTGCGTCAGGTCTAGATACTAGATATATTCGAAAGCTCGAAATACTTAGCTAATGTTATATGGAATACCTACCTTTAAATTATACAAAAGAAAAACTTGTAGCAAACAAATGTATTAAGAAAATTATCCTTATTTTTATTGTTGGTAATGTAGGAAAAAGCAGTTGATGCAATCGTTGGCTAATATAAACTTATAATAACTGAAGGAGTTAGTTAGAATTATTTCTGAGAGTGCTAAATAGGTCCTTAAGGCTTAAAGCTAAGTTTTGAAGCGTTTTGCTCAAAGAACCTACACGTTTTTTTAACTGCCAAACTTTCCTATGGACCCGAAACAACACTCAAGCCCAATGATATCACAAAATTGATCTTCACATTACGGTAAACCCCATAAAGATAAATAAAATAATGTCACATTTTATCACACATTACTTTTAGTGTTTCAATACACCTGTCTTGCAAAATCAATAAAAGGCTTTGTAACGTCCATATAATGCCTTAAAAATTCACAGGTATGGAATTCGGCAATGACGTCACCGCTTGCGACCGTCACCGACGCCCACCTTATCACTATGTGTCACTTTTCCGGAAATATCAAGCAGGAAAATTGGCGAGACTGCATTTCTATATAAGGATAAAAATATGATGTTGAAAAAGCTAGTGGAATTTGTCTAAATATTAGTTATCATCGGAATTGGAGATTGTAAGTATTGGTTTTGGATGTGACGCGGTTCTGGGTTTATGATATACTAGGCATTGTAGTCCAAATACATGCCTATTGCTAATTTCCAGAAAATGAAGGAAGTCGGAAGATAATGTGTTCCAGAGGCAATGCAGAGAAGCTTTAACAGAACAGGCTAGGAATCAAATATTGAATAGAACACGTTGTACTTTTATAAATGATTACATTCAAAGAAAGTATAGATTTTAATTGTTTATAGAATATTTTCTACTCATTATTACAATAAAATAATAAAATTACGTATAAGGGAAAATAATACGAAAACACACGAGAATAAACAAACAACAACATAATATTAGACATATAAATTTATATTGAAACATATTTTTCTTTAAAAAAAACATCCACCAACCCGCGCTTGGCCAGCGTGGCGTGCTGGATTACTATCTAACTCATTTCAAATGTACTCTCGGGTTCTAGAATTGGTGCGTGCTCATCTGTGGGCAATTAGAGGCTGATACACTAAACGTAAAGATCATCTATAGTCTTCAGGTAATTATTTTATTGATATATTTATTGTACATACAAGTACAGTGGGCGGGCTTATTACACTAGGCAATCTCTTACTTTTGAATGGAGATAAGAGAAAGGAAAGGAAAGGGTAGTCATTGGTGTATACTGACAAAAACATATAATTTAATACTAAATTAATGTAAGTTCCCGGCGCGTCTCTTGCCTAGACTTGCCAGCTAGACCGGCCTGCCACCCACTGCCGGTGTTGGCTCACAACTGGGTCACGGAGGGCTTGAGGAGGCGTGAACTGCAAACGACATCAAACAGGTCAATATATTACATTATATACATTTTGGAATAGATTGTGATAAATTGATACATTTTTAACAAAAAGTAATAAATTTAGAAAGTATAAAGTGGTTTCATTGCAACTAATGAGCCTAAAATGGTAAATTTTTTTGACTCTACTGTCTGGGTAGCGTATTAATTGGTAATAACAAATGATCTCTCGTCATTGGAGTAGTCTATAATTTTTTCCAGTAATATGAAGACAGTAAAATGCGTAAAACTATCTCCATTCACAATTCTAGCAACATTACAACTTCCTTCCAAATGCCTGCAAGCAAAAAAATCAATTGTACCTGTTCCATCAAAGAAGACAGCCATTACAATTTGTGATAAACAAATAGTGGAATATTCTCACGGGAAGGACATTGCAATACTCAATTTCCTAATAGGTGTTGAAAAAACCGTAATTTCACAGGTTGCTCCGTGCCCAATACAATGGTCTTACTCAAGCTGTAAACCATTGTTGGGAATCCTTTATTTTAATTACAAAAAATATTTACGCGCGAGTCGTTGAATGAGGAGACGGTTCTGCATACGGAGATGCCTGTTGACGGAATATTTATTTAAATTCCATTCTAATGCTCTCTTTTCAAGTTTTCGTTTTTTTGTACTGTTAAGCTTTAATTAAGTACACTGTACCTCACATAAGCTAAATTTAAATATAGTATCCACAATTGTGTATGGTGATCTATGGTCGCTATACATATGCGAAAGTCCTATCACCGACAAAATTGCGTATACTACACCTGTGTTAAAATGACCATTGCACACATAACAAGGAACTCTAAATAGTGTAAAAATACTTTCGCACGGTACGATGCGAGGTGTACTCATTCATTGACAGATAACAGACAATTAACACAGTTGTAAAATTGTTTTGTGTCCACCTCGGTCGCTCTCAATGAAATTCCACCAATTCAATGAATCAGCCATTTGTAATGGCGGACTGTGACTTATGAATGAATTCTGGGTTTAGTGTGGGATTACGTTTGGGTGGGTTCCAGTTTTGTCTCAGTTGTACACAAAAGGCAATTTAGGGTTATGAATGAACGAGGGCTTACTGGTTAGAATATATTATTGGCGTTGCGTTGTAGAATCGTATTGATTTTAATGGATGATTTCCGTGGATTGATCTTTGGAAATTTAAATAGATAATTAAATGAATAATAAATACACCCAACAGTTACATACATAGTCCTGACCTCGCACTAAGATCGAGTCTTGTGTCGTGGGTATCAAAAACTACCAGAGACTTTTCGGTCTCAAAAACACCCAGACCCGAAACAAATACTTGTCTCGGTTCACACAAACATTTGTCTCGGTGCGGGGATCAAACCCGCGGCCTCTCGTTTCACAGTCGGCGTCTAACCAACTGAACCACGAATTGTCAAATAGATACCATTATATATAAACAAATTATATCCAAATCGTTGTAAATTATTTTAAATCGCAGGCATAATTATTATCTAATATACGTAACTTAATAATTGTAACAAGTCAAACCGGTCTTCATATTTTTTTCATTTATTTAAAAAAGTACTGGTAGCTATACAGTCTTATACAAGTTTTGAATAAATGCGCTTACGATAAACTTAAAACATCCTTGTTTCATCCCTACGACTGTAAAATTTAATACACTGTTAAGTAGTTCGTATGAATTGACGGTTTGTACTCTAGAAACTACCTATTAGATGAAGTAAGTAGGTAAATGAGGTGAAATAGGTAATAATTTCCACCTTTAACTTCACGGAAATACGCGGTTGTCTCGAATTGTGTGGGACAAAGGTTGATGTGTCATTGAAATCTCTCGTTTGCTGACGAATTGGGCCCGTTTACTCATTTGTTTATGACGTGGAATTTTCAGTAACTCTACTTGCGTCTAACGGGTAAAAATCTTCAAGTTCTAGGCAATAGAATAGTATTTTTCCATAATACAAAATATCGTCTTTGTTTTGTCATTTATTGTCTTCCTTTTGAAATTTTCCGGCAAATCTCGCCTTAGCATAAAATTCTTAATGGTATTTGAAAAGTCATGTACACATGTGTTCAAATTCAGAATGAAGATTAGGGACATTAAGTATAAAAATTAATTGCGACTAGATTTAGATTCCTCGGTGCATGCTTTCATGTTTTTTGGTTAGATGTTATACTAGTTAAATTAAGAATTTGTTATTTGCATCAAAATTAGGTTTTATGGGTTTCCTTAATTTTTTATAGTTTAACTATGGGCTTTCAAAATTTTGTATATGCGGAAATAGGTACCTGAATAACAATGACAGGCGACGAATCTTTACTAAGACGTAAATAATACAATATTTCGGTTGTGTAATTCGTTGAGTAGTTATTATTTAGTAATGTATAAAATTTCCGCGATACATGAAGTATACCAATTTCATTTGCATGTTATTTTTTTCTGTGTGTCTGTAACAAATAAATCGTTTTTCTTTATTTTCTTCTTTCTTCCAATCACACTTCATTTAGGGTGCAGCAAATATATAGGACCCTGTAATAAATAAATATTTAATTGAATGAATAGATGAGATTCAAAAAACAAAACTGCCTAAGATTATCTAGTGAACTACCAAAGTTGTAGAATATCAATGTATGCGGATTGTCTTTTAAGGTGACCCTGGAAATATTAAAATCAATTATTAATTATAACCATGACTAGGATACATTATACATTTAAATTTATTATTGAGCAGTGATATTAAAAATCTTCCATGCATGTAATTTCTCGAATAACTGGTTAGATGATATATGAACGTACAAAAATTTGCCCATAAAAAAGAAAATGTTGTTTTTTTGGTGTTGTTTCATCTTCGCAACTGTAACAAGAGGGCAACATGTTCACTTAGTGAAATGGCCTAAAGTTAGAATTTTAAAAAAAGTAACAAGTCTTTAATAAATAATATATTGATTTTGCTGATGTATAAAATAATATTTTAAGGATTCACCGGCCGTCATCTAACTTTGACGGCAACTTTGATAGCTCCTAAAGCTTTGATTTTTTCTATACTTTTACAATCCTATTCTCCGCCTCCGAAAACAATGTCCATAATCTTATCTGGTGTTAATGGACTGAGCTAATTCTTACCACGTGTTGCTGTTTACTTAATTTACTTTTCTGTGAACGACATCTGTTTCGGATTAGATATTGTTTGAATCTCAGGTAGACATCGGGCGGCAATTAGCGCGGCTAACACCTTTGTCTTATCTGCATTTTAGTGTTTGCTATTTGTTCGCACAAAAGGATATTACAATGAGTTTTCAATATTGTATTTTACTTGTATAATAGAAATGTGAAGGCACTGAGGTGTTATAAAACATGTGTTTGGAATTATGAGTCGATTAGTATTGGAAAGTAACGGGTTTATCTTTTCCATTTTGTAAATAGTTCTATATCGTACAATGAGGCTTTATTGTATTTTACTTGTTTAGTAAAGATGTTGTAAAGATACTGAGGTGTTATAAAACATGTGTTTGGAATTAAGAGACGATTAGAAATTTAAAATACGATTTTTTTTTGTTTCAACAACTAGTTTGTATCCGCATAATGCGAACTCTTTGTAAATTTAAATCCAAATGGAATTGTTAATTTAAAGTAATTTTATTTCTTTATTCGTAAAAATTGTGATATTATTCGGATTAGAGATATTTAAAATTATAACAATACATCTTTATTCAAATGTAATTTATACAACAATCTTGAATAACTGGTTGATAACCGGGTTTAAACTTGCATTATAGAATACCGGTTGCTTCCCATACAATTTGTGACTAATACCTATTACTGTTTTTCATTCAGTTATATAATGTGTTTTGCTTTATTTTTTTCTAGATTAAAATATTTGATTGTTGGTTTTAGTTTTGTTATTTTACCAGTAATTAAGTGGCACTCTTTCATTTAATTTGTAAGATTCATGATTTTCCCTGGTGTCTAATAAAAGGTTCATCGAATAAGCATTTTGCCGTATTGAGATTTATCTTATTTCTTTAGGAACACATAGATTATATCAATTTGTTTATTATTAGTTGAAAGTACTAACTAGCCTTACTCTACTACGAGTACTTCTACTACCGCTCTCCCATTTCTTTTTATAATTATTTCAATAAATCCATCTTAAGCAGATGATCTGTCCGATTGACAGTTAATGTTGCAATTTAAATTTGTATTTAAATAACTGTAGTATGTTGTTAAAAAATAAATAAAAAAATTGGAACTGGACATATTTAAGGGATATTCGGGAATATCAGGATCCAACGTGACGCGAGAATGTAGAACTGTTTAGTGCTTTCAAGATGACTTTATCCCATAATGGGAGAAAAAGTAAAGAAAAAGATTTTTCTTAATCAAGTATATTTAGGGAAAATCCGTTCGTATTTATTTTTAAGTATCGCGTATCGAAAGAATTTCTAGAGATGAGTAATGGATAAGCCACGTGGTGTTACTAATATAGCGGCTGTCACAATGTTGTGTCATACTGTATTCCTTTACATCACCGAAGATAAAGACATAGTCACGACAATATACCTACTGATATAATATAACTAATCGTCAGACATCAGAGATACTATTCATAAAAATTTACATAATTGAATGGAATGATTGACAAATGACATGAAAATTCTTCCTTTTACGCTTCCCTGTACAAGGAATCTTCTGCAGGGCACGGGCCTACTCTACAATCGAGAGTTCGATGGAGAGTGGTTAGGCTATATAGTCTACCACGTTGGTCTAGTGCGGGTTGGCGGACTTTACACAACATATACATTTTACAAATCACTATGGTATGCAAGTTTCTTTACGATGTTTTCCTTCATCGTTACAGTGCGCACACATACACATGACTCCGAAAAGTCAGAGGTGTGGGATTTGAACCTGCGACCACCGTGAGCATGTTGGCTTATACAAGGGATATATAAATATATAGATATTCCCAGAGACTCATCGAGGTTCTATGCTCAATGTTATTAAAATACGTGCCACTGTTGATCCTGGCTTACAGGAGTTGCTGTGGCTGGTGTGGGGCGGGGCAGTCTCCATCACATAATGTTATTTTATTTTGTTATTATGCATCTTAAGATACAAAGGTAATTTAAGCTGGCAATACAGAAAAGTAGAAATAAGGGCAACTGGTCACTAAAGCTACAATTACCGGGTCGTTTTAACGTGTGTTTATAGGTTTAAATAACAGGTACAATAGTCGCACAATTATCACCGGTGACGCATAAACTTGAAAAATACTTGTTTTAGTGCGTTATAAATATTTGTTATGCATTAATTTATGTTTATTATTTTGTCGGACTGCTCGATGTCGTGACTTTTGGATGTATTTATTTAAAACGAAGACCAATTGCTATCATGTCTTCACGTCAATTCAATTATGTGGAGTCAGTCCAAATTGTCCAATTGTTGTGATGTTATATCAATGTCCTGGTAGTGAGGCGCCGGGCACGTGCTCGTTTTGCAAGCGATTGGATGATGATCCACATCCTTATCAAGGCTCAATGAGTCAGGCGGAATATTCCAATCTCGTACTCCTGTTGCGTAGTATCTTGATTTGTTTGTTATGTGTAGGAGGAAAAAGGCAGCGCGCGAAATTGGTATTACATACAAGGTATATCGAAACTGTTACCAAAAACGAAGCTGGGTGGTAGTAACTTAAGTTCCGCGGAGTTCATACACAATGCCATTAAAGGTGTTTGAAAAAAAAAGCGACGATTTTTAGTTTCATTTTGTTGGTAGTCACTAAAACCACCACTCGGCTTCGTTTTTGGTCTTGATATCCTGTATAAATACGTATATATTATGTTAACAGTAAACTGTAAATTAACTCGTTGCAGAGTGCTGGAGAAATTGTTAACGAGATGCTACGTGTTTGGACTACGAAGAGTTTTTTTTCTCAAAAATCCAATTAAATCTATGGTATACCCATGCAACAGGCAAGAGGTATCTAAATTACATCGAAGAGTATTTTTAGCAGAAAAGATCTTCAATCAACTACGGTTTAATTAAATAAATTCTTCTTTACATTACTTTATGAAAAAAATAAGCTTATGATTTGGATTCGTGTCTATTTGTATGTGAAAAAAGGTTTGCCCTTTGATTTTAACTCGCGTCAATTCTTTCGGAAATTTTATGAAATATTTATAACCGAAAACTCACGAAACGAATTATCCTACTTAGCTTTATCGGGTCTCTTAAAAGCACATGTAGTACCCGAGATCCCAACTACATGAGAGTAAATAAGTATATTTGACTGCATCTGTCAGTACTCAGTAGCATAATTACTGATCTAGCTCGGCAGATGCACAGAGCTCGTGGCTTTCTCAGCGTGTCATTAAATTTGCCATTTTGGGTAATGATAACAACATGCCATTCCTTTGCATATTGTGGGTCAAATACTACGCCATACTGAACTTTACATACCACAATAGTCATAGTAAAATATAGTGTATTTTATTATGCGCTTCGTATGTCGCTGACAGCGAGTATTTGCATAGAAACGGCAGTCAAGACGCTAGAACCGTAGTTCTTAACATTTTGGTTATGAGGGACCACTTGATAAAATGTATGTCTAGCCATTGACCACACATTGTTTCTTATTTATTTATTTATTAACAATTTATTGCACAAAAAGAGAACAAATACAGAGATAAATCACATACATAAAAAGTACAATTGGCGGTCTTATCGCCGAAAGGCAGACAACCATGGGATGGATTTAAGAATAGGATAAACAGAGGGCAGTCTTAAGTGTAAAGGATAGAACCTACCTAGAAGGAAAAAGATGATACTGTACTGAAATGCGTATTTATTAGTTTTCCATCTATCAAACATAAAAAAAATTAAGGAAGCATTTGCGATGGCTCTGTGGACCTCTTGGGATGCTTCCAAGGACCTCCAGTGGCCCGTGGACCATCGGATAAGAACCACTGCTCGCAGAATCTCCTGCAAGATGCTCTTCTTGATGGATTAGTAATAATGAAGTACCACATAATTAGATCCCCAACAAGTTTTCGGAAATGTTCAGTCAATGCTGTATTGAGATCGTTTGTTATCACAGGCAGGACTATTTCTACTACGAATGCCTGATATTGTAAATAATTACGATACAGTGTAAGACTGAAAAATTGAATCTAGAATTTAATATTTTATATCATACTTAACGTGATCATTTATTTTTTGTGCCAGAGCGGGACATCTGTGGAATTAAATAATAATAAAAAGTTTTTGGTGTTTTACAAGTTTTTAATAAAGAAGATTGAATTACAAAAAAATAATCATAGCACTAAACACAAAATAGTTAGTTAGGCACGATTTATAAGCCCCAGTAGTGGCGTGACTTCCAGGCAGATACATAACGTACTCAATAATTGTGGAAAAGTTTTTTAAATCAAGATTGTTTTTCACGAAAGTGCTGGAATAATTTGACCGTTTTCAGTAATAGTTCGATAAAGCATTTCGAGGGGGAAATACTTTTTGGTCATCGTTTGGTCTGTTTGCAAAAGTGGGACTATGTAGGCCTTGCTGGGGACACCGGGACAGACTTCCTGAAAGCGGGACTGTCCCGCCTAAATCGGGACGTATGGTCACGTTAATAATACTGCAATGCTTAGTGTGTGCCGTCAGTTATTAAAATAATTGCTTGTGATCTTTTAATTCTAGTAAAATAATGTATAAATTGCGTCGCGGTCGGTCATTGACATTACTAAAAGACTTTAATTCATGGCTTTAATTTTATTATTTACGTCATAAATTGTCTGACGTGAAATGTTACGATTTTTTACTATAAAAGTAAAACAATAGATAAAATCAGCGTGGACTTAAGATTAATATTATGATGAACACAGACGCGGCGCGGATTAAAGATTTTACGATCCTGTTGTCTTAATTGTTTTAATTTTGATATAATACGTTGTTACGGAGCTTGACTTCCGTTTTTAATGTTATTGTAATTAAATTATTTGATTCAACATTAATTAACTCGACAAAATATTATTTGTCGTGAATTCGGCGTGACATCACTGGTCGCCACCCGCCTTCTGAAAGAAGGACACCCAGGGCTTCTTTAGGGTAGATGTATAATTGCGAGTTACATTGATGATGATTCTCTCAATGTATCATCAATTTTATGTAACTGTCTGTTGTTTTTCTGTGTTATTCGTATTCTAAGTAACTTTGTATTCATTAAATCTGATTTATAACTATACTAAATTGCGTTATTTAGTTTAAACTAGTACTTAAAGTTGGACTAGCGGCCTTCACAGGCCAACTCTCTGCACCGAAGACGGAAAAGGGCGTTGCAAGTGGAGCAAGGACGGACCAAGGAGGTTGTAGCTTATGGCTGATTATGGGGAACGTTCGCCGAAAGGTAAAATTAAGAAGTTCAATGAGGTTTGATTATTTTTGCGTTCGGATATATTGCGATTTTTTTGCCGATGAAATACTTAAAAGGTCATCTATTATTGTTGTCAACTACGATTTATGTTGATTGTTATCAAATAAAGTGTATGCTATCTTCCTTGTGTTGTAAACTATGTACAACGGCTCTGAAATTTCCTTTTATTGTGTATCCTTGTGATTTAAAAAAAGACAGTAGGTTTGTACCATTAATTTATGTAATTATTTATTTTGCACAATAAAAATATAGAAACAGTATAAAACAAAAAAGTACAAATAGGGACTCTTATCCACGTAAGCTCTAAAGCAATTTCTGCCAGACTACGATGGGACGGAAATATGAGAAGGAGGAAGACACTAGTATGTTGTAGGTAGTCCCAAGGTTAATCAGGACAATTCTTATTTTGTGCAATAATTTGCTAATCTTCGAAGATGAAGAAATACGATTTATTTTATATGTATATTGTATAATGTTTATTTTTTACTAAGCGTTGTTTTTTGTGTAAAATATAAAAACTAATAAGAATAAAAATCGTGTAAGATTTATCTAGAAAATTGCATGCTCAATGTTAAGCTTATCAATGTGTTTATCGAATTTATATACGAGTACTTCTAATAAAAATATAAATTATTTCATGCAGTCACACACAAGTACTATTAATCACGATTAGCTAGAAAGTTACCGCATAATCATTCACAAGAATAGAAATGAATCAATATATTATTCATAGAAAAAATCTAATATGCAAAAATAATACATCCAAAAATGTGCATCCGGACGCATACCGACCTCAGTGAATGGACTGAGTCACAACCCATCAAGAATGTGTTGTAGTTTTCGCGGTAATCGAACGCTTTTTCCCGCGATATCGCACCGCAGACGAGATGTGTGTTGAGTCATTTTCGAACGTCCTTGCCAGTGCCGCGCGGTTAATGCGACAAGGCTGTATCAAGCGTAATGTTTTCATGCTGTAATACTTTGTCGCATTAAAGTGTTCTACTCGATATTACTATTAAACTAAAGGTAAACTACTACCGTGACTTTACATTGGTATTTACACGAGTTGATACTAATGTGACAATGTTTTTCGATTCAAAACGGGATATAAGAAATTCAGTTGTATACAGCATCCGTGGCGCAGTTGGTTAGATATCGGCTATGAAACGTGAGGCCGCGGGTTCGATCCCCGCACCGAGACAATTGAGGGTTTGGGTTTTTGTGAGACCGAAAAGTTTCTTGTAGTTCCTGATACCCACGACACAAGATTCGATCTTAGTGTGTGCCACTATCTTGGGTGTATTTATTAGTGTGGTGAACTATATGGCCTAACCACTCTCAATCGTATTCTCCATTGTAGAGTAGGCCCGTGCCCTACAGGGGGACGTATAACGGCTGATAGAAAAAAAATCGCATATTCGGAAATGGTTTATATCTTCTATCATACTGTTCGATTATTATTTTATGTTTTGTCAAAATTAACCTCTTTGTAACTAAAATGGCAGATTTTAGTATTCTTAAGCAATAGTTAACTAGATGAAGGGTTACCGGTAGTAGGTATCTCATATGTGAGAGGTCGCCTGGGTAGGTAGTAGGTACCAACGCAATGTCTATTTCTTCCGCACAACAGTAGTGTAAACGCATTGTAATTTTTCGGTTAGTTAGGCTTTGTAGCCAGAATTATTAGAATTTATAGGTTAAGAGCGCAGTCAAACACATTATTAGGCATGAAAGGATATTTATTAATTATGGACGCCTATAACAACATTACGACAACCTACGCCATATTTTCCTTTTGTACAGTGTCATGACAGGAAGGAACAATATCTGACCACAGATTAAATATATTCTAACAAGAATAACTACTGGATGTCATGTCTTCGGATGGTGAGTGCAGTGAAATGGCAAGCATTGCTACTGTCCATGAGCGGTCGTACCGCTTACTATCAGGCGAATGGCATGCTTGTCTCGCCATTCATAATAATATGAAAATAAAAAACGTAAATGAAGGTAAAATTGACAGTCTTGGTCAGTACAGAACGTATGGCCACAATAGTTTATACATAGCTGGCAGCTTGATTAATTACAAGCTTAACTGAATTAATGTTTCCTATAGAAAAACGTAGTTTATGATATGGGTTTACTAGCTCCGTTAAATACGACACAAAAATCCCACTGCGGGAAATACGAGACATATGGATGGCGTCAATAAGAAAGTCCAACCATATCCTTATGTATTGTAATTGTTGACGATCTATAACATTAAAATAATTATAAGAATTGCGTTTATTTTTTGTGGCCTGATAAGAGTATTAGGTGGTGCGATAGCTCTCTCGATGGTTGACCTTATACCTGCCTCACTGGTCCATTTATTTCTTAATAAATTCTTTATTGAACACTACATACACTATTGCGACAAAAAAATAAGACAACTCGTTAAAATAAAGGTGACAATTGGCGGTCTTATCGCTTAATAGATAGATAATAGTATCTGATTTAAAAGTAACCCCAAAGTCTTGATGCAACTCAACAAAACCTCAAAGACCCTATCTCTTGCACTGATTCGAAATCCTTGCACTGATTTGAGACAAAATGATTCAAGGAAGTCAAAAGTGGTGGATTTTATAGTTTATCTCGGAAAACAATTAAGAATTTATCTGCACTAAAATTAGTATCTACTAAAATACTAGATCAATTGGCGTTACGGATCATTGGAGTAGGTATTGTTTGCCAATGCATGGTTCAAATATAGATTTGTATTGAGTGTTGTGAAGTAATTATTGCAAAAATCGACAATAGTATTGTAAAACATATGGACCATGTTTTGTGTTTGTTATTGTAATTTTGGCCTTTGTATAGTGTAGGTTTTATTTTTAAATCTCGCCATTTTGTGTCATGGCTATCTTAATTCATTGCGATTTATGACCTATATTTTTAGGATTGTTTGGCCCTCTGAGTGTGTAACCATAGGTTTTTCTACCATTGTTTACCAAACATAATAGGAACATACAGTAACGACTGTGAGAACTGAGAATCCATATCGTAAAGGAATGTATGAATAATGTGATATTGATAGCAATCATTCAGCGATTCGTAGACAAAGCCGTGTGCAGCAATTAGTGCATGCAAACTAAGAATAGTATTAATAGAAATGATTCCCAACGTGACAACAATCACAGGCGCCTTCGTAGAATTCTAGTTTCATCGGTCTAGCTAGTGTAACAATATATTGCCATGATCCGTGTTGCACTTTACGAATTCTAGAAATAAATAATAATATATGTCATTTGTATTCGTAGAATTACATTACAGTGACACAATACTGTGTTTAGCTGTGGAGTTGTCGTGAATACATACATGCTGAAGATATTTGAAGCGGAAGTCACCTAGGCGAATTGCGGTTGTGACTAGTGTCACTTTTGTCTACCCTTCAAAAATAAAGGCAATAGCCAAACTATTTAAATAAAATTTGAAGGAAATAAATAACGAAGTACGATAGTGTATTTTGCTTGCAGCAGGGAATTTAACATAACTACAAATAATATGCCACAATTAAAAAATATAATAAAAAACCTTTTATTTAATAGTAGTAATAATATTTAGAATCAGTAAAAGCATGATTTTAAAGTATGTATTGTTTTTGTATTCTTTTTTTAATATTACAATTCAATGTAGGGTAGTTTACTCTTCACCGGGGCATCGTTTGAAGTCTCCGCTGTTGTGCTGCATTTCTTCTCAGATTTGTGGACTAGTGACAATCATTCTCGTGTGACTTAACCATCTAGATTTTGGTGCGGAACAAGAAATCAATTTAAAATATTCCATAGTCAAGTAGTATTGTGCAGTATGTTTTGGATCGCTCTGTGCTGGAGCTGTAAAGAAGACACCAAGCAAGAAACACTGTAAGGTAAGTTAACTGGGTGTACATTCCCATTTTTTTGAATGTTATATTTTTTATTTTTCTGAACTAATATCTGTGAAGGAAATTAAACTAAATAAGTCATAAACAACTTTCAATATTTTTAATATAAGGGAGAACGATAAATAGAGTATTTATTGATTTTAGCTGAGGATTATGCCGTAACATTTTCATGAAGGTGTTTCGCCCAGTGTGGAACATCAATGAAGCAGTACAATCAATATTAGTACGCTAACGGCACTACCCTTGTAAAATGATCTCTTGCGGTCAAATTTACTCTGAACTTTCGCGCCCACCAAATACAGTTATTTTACTTGGTTTGTAAATACTGAATTTATTGATATTTATTTTTCAACTACAAAATAAAAGACGAAAGAAGCTTACAAATATTCATATTGAGACATATTATATACATATATTGAGACTTAAAATCTTATGTCTCAGGATGTGTAGCAGTGGAATACCAAGCATTGCTTTGTAATTCAACGTGTTGTTTGGTTTTGCTACTGTCTATGAGCTGTCGTATCGTTTACCATCAGGTGAACGGCATGCCCGTCTTGCCATTAATTGCAACAAAATTAAAAAAAAACCAGCATCTCAACAACTATAAAATAATTTTACAAATTATTAATTTATCCTTGAAAAGATCCTCTTATCCATATTTTGGTACAGATATAAGTTTGTTCATCTGTGTGTGTAGTAGTAACTCATAGAATCGATTAATTTCAGTGGCAACTCTAGTGATATTTGTATTCTTTCGTGACAACTCTACCTACCTTTTCATGGACGAAGGCGTGATCTTATATACCAATTTATGCAGACAGATAACATAAGATGGTAACACTTAGTAGTAATTTTATAAGTTTAATAATATATTAAACTTATAAAATTACTATTATTCTATATAAAATATTCTATATAAATTATTCTATATAAAAGATAATAAAACACAACATCAACTCATGCACTAAAACAATTTTAATTACCCAGCATACTCAAGATTTAAGTAAAGCGGTTTTATTATGACAATGGCATTTCATTGTAGCGCAATGTATACTTTCATTAAGGATTTTATACATTTCGTGAACACCACTTCACTTTTAATTGTTCATTTGGGCATATTTCAAATTATTATTTAAATTATGTTAGGGTCATGATCGGTGGTACTTTGCTATGGGCATTACTAAAGATTTAGGTAATACCATGGACAATTACTAAGGGAAAACGCTTTTAGTCCGCCACGCTAGCCTAATCAGGCCCGTCAGGATTAATATTCCTTTGAAATTCTTGTGGAAAACCTTCATGCATTAACCTTTCTTAAAAATAAAATTTAAAAAAGGAAGTCGGATCTATCAGCGTGATAATTAATAACATAAGAAACAAAATATCAAAATATTTATGGGTTAATCGTTGACAATAAACATATTATTAATGGTGTATAAAAATTATAAAATAGGACAAAACTCAACCTGCTCGTGAAACGATGTTAAATGTGTGTATTGTCGATCGTAACTTTTGGGGTCGTGTGTACCCCGTTATTTTCTGTTTATCGCCAATAAGGGTTAAGTTTTATGTTAGGTATACTGCTTATTATGTGGGCCGCATTCTGTGATAATGTTAGGGTTTGTTACCTCACTGTTGTGTGCTTGGACAGTTTCGCGTTGCGAGTATCTGAATATTTTTGGATAGTTGTTGTATCTTCGTTGCATTTAACACAGCTGTAGATTAGTAGAAATATTTATAAACCAGACTCGTCTATTGTTTTAATGACTGTTCATGTTATCTTACGTTTCTTATTCTTATAATGAGGAAGATACCTTGTAATTTTTTATACGTGATTAAGCACGAAATTATCAGTATTCATTACCTAATCTGTTCTTCCAAAAATCTGCCTTTTTTATTTATTTCACCCCCAGTTTCCACCCCAACTACATGCATTCTTTTACGGTCGTACCAGTACTGGTTCACTAAACTCACGTCTGGCAAGTTATTTTTATGTCAGTTCGTAAAGTTATTGGCGACTTATCGACTAGACGACTATTACACGCTGCCGACTCTATTATATTGCCTTATGGAATGAACGTAAAATATAAATAGAGATATATCATATCTGTATCAGCCCATATACGTCCCACTGCTGGGCACGGCCTCGGACCTGTTGGCAGCATCGTCTGGTCCGTTACCAAAAGAAAATCACGCACTCAAACTTTAGACATAAATGATATTTATGTGGTATCAACTACTGGATAGCATTGCACTAAAATTGAAGAAATATTAACAAGCCAGGAGCAAGAGTCAAAAATTTATGATATCATATGGTGGACTGTATGGCCTAACCACTCTCAATCATCTCGATTGTATAGGAGGCTCGTGCCCTGCTGTGGGACGTAAATATGGGCTGACACCGAAACAGAAAATCTGCTTTTGCTTTCTTTAAGATTATAGCAGAAATTCTTAAGGTTTTATCGATACGTCTATTATCTGTATCAGCCCATATACGTCCCACTGCAGGGCACAGGCCTACTCTACAATCGAGAGTATGATTGAGAGTGGTTAGGCCATATAGTCCACCACGCTGGCCTAGTGCGGGTTGGCGGACATCTGTAATGGCTTCGTCTAAACTGGAGCTTTATCAGAGGCTATAGGATATTACTTGTTGATTGTAGGCTTCCCCCAAAGATTCCTAAATTTAAAGCTGTGGGTGCTCTTAGTGGTTTCTACCTATCTCTTCAGGGATACCAGTGTGACAACGTGTATGAAGCAAAATTACAACGATAAGGGCAAATCATTAAGAACTTACAATGCTGTTAAAAATCATGTAATTTTGCACATGTAATTAAAAACCTCTCAATAAAATATTAGTTTGTTATGATCATTATTTCCGGTAATACGAGTACATCCACTTCGATTTTACTTGCTCTTCTTTATTTTGTTAATTAAAAATCATTGTTCACCGATACAAATATAGATTAGATTAAATATGTTTGTAGATATGTACTAAAGGTGCTAAAATATACATTATTACATTTTAAAGATTTAGTCAAATTTGCATCAAATTGATTCTTATAACATTTTGTTCAACTTATAAGAAAATAACTCCTCAAATAATTAGAAACATGGACTATCACTATAAAAGTTGGATATAATACGGGTATGCAGTAGTCCAGACTATTTTACCAAAATTTATAAATATGTAGTAGTGATCACATTATGCAAATTCATACGAAATATACAAATCCATCCAGCTTAAAGACATAACCCCCTTACAGATTTAATATCTTCTGAAAACCTTTATGATAGAATCATGATATTATAAGTTGGTTTAGAAAGTAGCAGGTAGAGGTAGCTGGTACTCGTATGTGGTGTTGACTCGCGGCTGCCCACGTACGCGCCGTTTTGGTGGTTACCGTTGCCATCAGTAAACACGGCCCATCGGCTAATCTGTGTGCACAGCTTTCTTTTGTGTTGGGCTTGTTTCGATGAATGCTTTACCTATTTGACAGCCTCCGTGGCGCAGTTGGTAGGCGCGACGTGTGAAACGTGAAGCAGCGGGTTCAATCCCAGCATCGAGACAAATATTTGTGTGATCCACTGGTATTTGTTTCGGGTCTGGGTGTTTGTGAGACCGGAAAGTCTCTCGTAGTTTCTGATACATGACTGTTGGGTACATTTATTTTATTTACTAATATTTATGGCAAAAATATTAAACAAATAATTAAATGATTGATGATTAAGCGTGCGGTATGTTGGTAACAAATTGGATATGACTGACACAATGGTGGCGTATTCGATACCCAAATCTCAGGGTACACCTCTGACTTCTCGAAGTCGTGTTGTTCGACGATCACAACTCAATGTAATGGTGAAGGATAACATAGTAAGGGAACCTGCATGCCATAGAGATTTTTACAAGAATTTCCTTGGTATGTGAAGGCCACCAACGCACAATAGGACCGCGTAGTAAACTATTGCTTAACTCCCATAGAATTCTCTATTGTAGAGAAGTTCTGGGCTCGGTAGGGGGCATTACATAAAAAAAGACACTATAGTATTAAGATATGTATTGAGAAAGCAAATCGTTTGAACTTTGAATTTGTAATTATTCCTGAGGTATATGTGTATACAAAAATCTTTAGGAGTAAACTTTAAATTCCTTTTATTTTAAAATAATTCGCCTGTTAGGATTTGATAGGTATGAACTGTAGCTATTAAACGGATTAAGCAAAATTGCATTTGCTATATTTCAAAGAAGAATATATACAAATGAATAACGGACATATACTCGTGGATACAATTTTTTACCGAGGTCATCAAAGCGTAGCACAGAGTGTCTCAAAATACTATGACTTAAGACCTCAGCTTAAGACTGTTCTAAATATTTTACCAAACAGAAATTACTCAAAAGACCATCATAGACAATCATACATGGGGTCAGTTGATCAGAGTCGGGAACCGCCATTAATTGTCCACAGGCCGTGGCGTTGACGGAAGCAAATTACTATAAGCGCCATTGTGCGCGGAGTTGGACAATTGTCCTGTCATGTCTTCGTATTGGATGTTTCCTGGAGTAGGCTCAGGTGCGAGAGTTAAGGGTATTCGACAATTAAGGATTTTGTAATCGAAATGGTGAATATATTTGTAGTAGTTTGGAACAGCGTATACCGATTCCGCGTTCTGGGCAATTTCACTTAACACAGCCGTGCAAAATGACTTAGCCAATGTTATTATAAACCTATATCAGTTATTATCATACATTACAGGACTATATTATAATAATAATATAAGTCTTTATTATACTGATCCACTTTTACAATATTATGTAAATTCATTTTATTAATTGTTGACGATAGGTAATCGCAGTAACAGCTTTTCTTTAGACAAAGACCTCCTCCAATGATTTCCACCTATCTCTGTCTCTTGCAATTCTGATCCATTGTGTACAAGCAACTCTTCTGAATTAATCTACCCAATGCTTAAATCGTTTACCATTTCTTCTTTTACCGTCCATCGGTACCACTCTGATTTTTTGTCCATTTCTCATTGATCTTTCATCATCTACAGGACTATATTATTATATTTTCCCCTACTTATAGCCTATCGAGTAGACGGACCGGTGGTCTCTAACCGTGGCACAGGTGTCGTCACGGCGCGCGCGCGCACCTGACCATAGAGATTACCATCTACCATCGCGCCGATTACTTCGATTCATTTGTACTTTTGTTGATTGAATACTGATTGGATTTGGTCAAGGCTAGAGATTATGTAATGTTATAAAACTGTTTAATTATATGTTCATTCGTACGGGAAAGATTGGGTTCAGTTTTGAGATTGCGCGCACGGGGTTTGAGATTTGGGTAGTTAAAATATATGGAGGGGTTCGTCCTACTAAAGATTTTCATAAACATTAACTAAAGTACAGTTTACGTTTATAATGCCAATGCGAAACACATAATCAATATTAGTTAATCGTTTATTTGTTTATAAGTGACATCGACGGGAAATCTCACGTCTATGAGTTCTCTATGAGGACTGCATTGTACTTAGCATAAAATGCGTTGTACTCAATGTGTGCACTCAGTATAAAAAGATAATTATGTAAAAAAGGGTTAAACAAAATCATTTACATAATATCTAAACTCGAAGTTAATAACCTGCATTAATATTGTTTCGTATGACATTATGCAATTATGGAACAACTTAATAAACGCAAATATCATTGAACCGGTTTAATTATACAGTTCCGTACAACCCTTTCGCGGAGGGTCATTTATACCCGACATGTCGTTAATCACCAGTCCGCGATATCAATTAGTCAAAGTGTTAATAACGCGACACGTGAGTTAACACTTCAACGGGTTTCAAAGCGTTCTGGGCATTTTTTACCCTTTAAACTACGAGTTTAAATTATTTTTTAATAGCAAAAGGTAAGCATTGAAGGGTTGTGACATAGTTACCCTTGTGAAATGTTTTAATTATTTATTTCCTTTTTTGCTGTGTGTTAAGGGTTAATGATTACCAATTTAGGGTGTTGATTTTTTGATGTTGTAGAGTAGGTATAAGTTTTAATATTATACATTTTCGTACCATACTGCATTTTAAAATAGATCTTTGAGCCGATAGACCCAATAACTAGAAGATTTATCTTTTAGTCACGATTGACCATTTGACTAATTTCTGTTTAGCTATTGACCATACAGTTGGTTAAATAATGAGATGTAAATAAATAAAGGATCTTTACAACTATCTATGAATAAAAATAATCAAAAACTATTTAAGAATGGCTCCGCGGACCACTAGGGATGCTTCCAGGGTCCACCAGTGGTCCATGGACCATCGTTTAAGAACCTCTAGAGTATCAATAACTGCAAGGAAATTTGTAGTCAGACCTGTTATCAATATTGTCGAACACAAATTAATTTAGCAGATTCCGTGGCCTCTTATTTCGCAGTTGGCTTATCTATCGCTTCGTGCTATCCACCAAATGATTTCGGACACTGTCACCTCATAACCTCTGTCATCATAAAGACCTTATTTCGAAAACCAAGTTCGCGGCCTGAATTCACACAATTCGTACAAACGCGGGCATCGTGTTGCAAGTGAAGTTTTCTCACAGCGACGGTGAGACGGTGACGTTGACGGTAAGATGGTGGGACGGTGGTAGCGATGGTGACGGTCGATTGTCTTGAGTTCCCACAACGTGTCGATAATACTTTCACTGATAAACACAGGGTTAGTGTGATGTGGTTTTGGGTTTCAGCTTTTTGGACTGGCCCTCGTGGTATAATCAAATCGTGACATTCTATATTCAAGTATTTTTTTACAGGATCTTTTTGTTATTTTATACCTACATACTATCAACGCGTCAGAGTTTGTAGCTGTGAACAAACGGTGCAATAAGCATCCTCAATCCAATTATATACTATTTTTTCTTGTTAAAAGGCTAAATATGAAGGGTATAATACCTTGCATTTGAACTTAAAGGTTATTTATAGATTGTTTATATATTGATCTGTAGAATTATTTATAGGTGTTCGTGCTAATTATGTATCATATACGAGTATAACACACATATTGTGTACATGTTAATTATAATTAATTCGTCTATCTATTATTATTTCATTGGTGCTTGTACCATTTATTATCTAGACTGCCCTCTATTATTTTTCTTTTCTCATATCCATCCTAAGGTAGTCTGTAGGAAATTGCTTAGAAGGATAAGACCGCCACTGTACTTTTTCGTTCATTTGTAATATTTTTAGGTATTTTTATATCCTTTTTATGTCCAGTTAAGAAGAAATAAATACATAAACACATATTGGAAGTGGTAGAGTTACGCTGTTGACAATCACGACTGAGCTGAGTCATATCAGTGTAAATGGGCAGATTCGACAGGGGCGGTATCACTGTGTTTATGTATTGTCGCGTTCGGTGAGTGAGATTGCCTGATGTCCAATACTCCTTTCGTCTTCCCATCCTGTTTTCTTCCCGCTCTCCTCCCGGTTTGAAGGGCCGGCCACATTCATAATTTAAGCGTTGTGGATCTTCATGGGCGATAGTGATCACTTACCATCAGGAAACCTATAGGCTGGTCGGACCTATGCAATAAAAATTATTCTCTCAATAGCAGAAGATATGCTTTTAGCAGTGGCACGTAGGGAATTGTATTAAATTATGTTTAATTTATTTAATTGGTTGCAGTCGCTGGATGCAGGACGCTTCCAACAGGACGATGTGGAGATTCATGGAGGAGGCGTCTCTTCAGCAGTGGACTTCCTGTGGTTGAAGAGAAGTGAAGAGAAGAGAAGAAGGGCCTTGTGAACTGACAAGACGGTGGTGACGATTTGTAATCCCAGGGCATTACACTACACTTACGAATATTCTTAGTCATATGTCTTCGTATTCAATATCAATTACAAGGCTCTCTATGGTATGAGAAGTCCGCCAATCCGTAATAGGCCAGCGTATATCTCGATAGTAGAGGTCTGTGCTCTGTGGTAGGACGTATACGGTATTATTCGTGGTTGTAAATTAAATTGACTGCCGCGGTGGGGTAGTTGTACTATTACGATTACAACGCTGAGAGTTCGGGTTCGATTCCCGGGTCGGGCAAAGTGATATTTGATTTTTCTATTATCAGCTCAGAGTCAGAAATTTGTGCCCGATATAGCAATAGGCTCGCCCCCTGTTACATTGTGGGAGGGAACACACAAGGTTAATGTAGGTGTCCTGTTTGCATCCTTGCGTTTAATCCTTCTAGGAAAAAAATATGATTTTATGTATGTGTAGAATAAATTAATTAAGAAAAACACGAGTAAATATTTGTTAACTTGGACCATAAATGTTATTGACGAATGATATGATCATTTAAAAATGTTCCTCAATATACCTATTCAAAAGTTTATATTTTGTATTGTTTTTGAATATACGAGTATAAGATTGTACACATATTATATCAATATTGACTTAATGATGATTTCATTCCATAATTACGTAATCAGTAAGATATTAATGACTTTTATTTATTTACGCAGTGTAACTTCATATTTGTGCTATGACGCAGGGTTTTCCCCACGATTTTTCCCTTGTAAAAGGTATGTATACTAAAAGGTACTTAAATATTTGCTGTATAAAATACTTTGCCTGCAGAATTTAATATTTAAGTGTTGAAAATCAGTTTTCTAACCATTAGGTTTATATCGACACCGTTGTTTTTTTGCCAAAATAAAATAAAATTATGCCAAAATTGATAACTGTTTTTTATTTTATCATTATTTTTATTCCCATATTACATACTGTTTTGTAAACTTCTTTGTGACGAGGAAAAAGAACTACCATAAATTTTTTTGTAATAATTTTAATTTATCTGCTTACTTACTTTAAATGCTTTGTTTTTAAAAGTGTGTCAGAACCTTACGAGATTTGAAAGTGTGAATTTCTTTGTTATTATTATAGAATTTAGAGGTAGTTTAGTAGGCAGGGTGGATTATATTTGGAATTGAGTATGTAGGTAGGTGTGATTTCGGACTTGCTATATGCTATGGCAAAAAATCGAAGAGAGGACGAACGACGAAACCAATGCCACCATTGCGGCAACCACCACCATTCTGCCAAGAATGTTTGACTAAGAAAATTTAAAAGATATGCCATACTTGGTTAGGTACTAAAACTTATTGAAAGTAGTACATTTATTAGTTATATAATATTTATACCAAGCTCGAAAGTTTATACTTTAATGTAAAATTGTATCAGTTTTTGTCCAATGGTGGGTTGGAATTGCCTCTATAAACACTGAATTTATGACATAATATTCTTAGTGGTGGGTATTTAAGTGCGGGTAGTCATATGATTGCTGTACATCGGAATGTGGGTAGATTGCTCAAACTACATTAACCTCCTTCCTTCTTCTGTCGCCCTAGTACTTTTTGTACTCTGAGAAATATTTCGTATATTAATGACATAGGTTTAACGAAACCTCCTTCCTTCTTCTGTCGCCCTAGTACTTTTTGTGCTCTGAGAAATATTTCGTATATTGATGACATAGGTTTAACGAAACCTCCTTCCTTCTTCTGTCGCCCTAGTACTTTTTGTGCTCTGAGAAATATTTCGTATATTGATGACATAGGTTTAACGAAACCTCCTTCCTTCTTCTGTCGCCCTAGTACTTTTTGTGCTCTGAGAAATATTTCGTATATTGATGACATAGGTTTAACGAAACCTCCTTCCTTCTTCTGTCGCCCTAGTACTTTTTGTGCTCTGAGAAATATTTCGTATATTGATGACATAGGTTTAATGAAACCTCCTCCATTCTTCTGCTGCCCTAGTACTTTTTGTGCTCTGAGAAATATTTCGTATATTGATGACATAGGTTTAATGAAACCTCCTCCATTCTTCTGCTGCCCTAGTACTTTTTGAGCTCTGAGAAATATTTCGTATATTGATGACATAGGTTTAACGAAACCTCCTCCTTTCTTCTGTCGCCCTAGTACTTTTTGTGCTCTGAGAGAAATATTTCGTATATTGATGACATATGTTTAACGAAACCTCCTTCCTTCTTCTGTCGCCCTAGTACTTTTTGTGCTCTGAGAGAAATATTTCGTATATTGATGACATATGTTTAACGAAACCTCCTCCTTTCTTCTGTCGCCCTAGTACTTTTTGTGCCCTGAGAAATATTTCGTATATTGATGACATAGGTTTAATGAAACCTCCTCCATTCTTCTGCTGTCCTAGTACTTTTTGTACTCTGCGAAATATTTCGTATATTAATGACATAGGTTTAATTAACGAAACCTCCTTCCTTCTTCTGTCGCCCTAGTACTTTTTGTACTCTGAGAAATATTTCATATATTGATGACATAGGTTTAACGAAACCTCCTCCTTTCTTCTGCTGCCCTAGTACTTTTTGTACTCTGAGAAATATTTCGTATACTTTCAAAAATGTCAAACATTTCAGAATAAAACACATCGTGACAAAAACACATTGCATCAGTTTAAAAAAAATGTTTATTTGTCCTTTATTATTACAAATAACTTAAAAGTACCGTTACTTACATATTAACATTCCATTTGTACAGTGTTTCATAAAAAAAGTTATCTCTTGTTATAATTTACGTGTGCGTTGAAAGACATTTTTATTAGCAAAACCACCGTTACTCTTGGTTGGAAATTTTCAAAATTTCACGTTTAGCTAACAGCCTTGCCAGGTGTGAAATTCGCGAGCGCAATGTGTAACCTCATTTGCAAAATACCTCCTTTCTTTTTATGAGTCCTTTGCCTTAGAAAAAAAGCTGAGCTACAATGGAACTGAAAGGGAAGTAATATTCTTGCAAAATTGAGCACTGTCTAGAATGCCTTAAGGGCAATTTTTCTATCAATAAGTATATAAACAATTATCCAATTTTAGCAATGTCCTTCTTACATATTCGCTTTTTTGACAGCTTCATAGGAACGATAGATTTTAAGCTTTGCCATTAGGTAGAAAAATATTTATAATGGCAGTGTACCATACTATGGTTTTTATTTCGCTTATGCTTAAAATTATTTGTGTAGTTTTATTCTTTGTGAAGTGTTTTACAATAATTTGGTAGTTATGTTAAATACATTACATTAAAAAAGAACATTAAACGGCATGCATTAGTTACAAATTCATTAATTCACAATTTCAAATCAGAATAGTATCGACAAAACCATAGAAAAATTTGTTTATGTCAGTTTTAACATCATCTTAATCTAAGGTTAATTTTTTCTTAAATATATATACAATGGAACACAAGTTTTGTTACAAAAACGTAATAAAATATATTACCACGTACATTTGTTTTGTACTCATACATTCGTAACCTTACCTAACCTAACTGGCAAATGAGATATGTCCGAAATATAATATGGATGCGCAGTACCTAAGCGTTAGATATGTATAAGCGTTTATTTCATATATTAATATTCAGAATAAGTTAAAGCTGATGTCATGTCATTCTTTAGGCTCCCAAGGATTTTTATTTTTGATTTCGTGTCAGTGAGCTTTTATGATCAAAATTTGCAACGTTACAAACACTCAGTGAAATTTATTATTGAAAAATTTCTGTTGAACTAAAAGTAGTGACTGTTATACTCGTAGTTTCAAATAATCGTAGCGAATTCAGATTAGGAGTGCACTGACAATTTTATACTTATTACACGCATCCCAAAGATACATTGCAAGTTCATGCGGTAATAACATCCCTTTTAATTCAGTCCAAAGGTTCAATTGAATGCGCGTCACATTTGGAAACGATTAGTACAAAATCCTTTATTGTAAATTTATCCAAAATCCCATTAGTTCGAACCCTTTCAATGTGGCTCGTAATCGCGAGCGCGTGTGTATTGTACGAACGCACCTGGGTTTTTATTCAAGTACAACTCTATGGCAATGTGAGGTAAATTTATTGATTTAAACGCCAATGCTTCATTTATTGTCTTTTAAATCCTCAAAACTATCTAGTAAAGAGCCATATAGAGTAAAGGCAAGTTTCGGTATGACTCATTAAATATAATTTAAATATAACTCTTTCTTCAGAGTTCATGAATATTGGGCATTTTAATAGAAAACTGAATAAGCAGATGGAATCTGGTACTGGTTGAGATGTTAATAGAAAATGATTAAACTAAATAGAATTAAATAATAGTCACAAACGTGGTTCAATAGTACTTAACGTTGAGCAAAATGCATTTATAATTTGCAACTTACAGTTTGTCTACTGGCGTTTTGCGGCAAGTTCAGAAGCCTCGAAGCAAAAGGAAGACTTGTCCTGGCATACTTAACTTACTATGGCGTTTGGGGCTAACAACTTACATAGAGTCAGTCTTGTCATCGGAGGTCGGTGTCACTAGGAGGGATGTCGTGGTAGAGCCAACATCACGAGATGATGCAGTTCTTGTCGTGGGGGGCGTTTTTCCTCTGGCGCTCTCTCTTGGCGCAGGCCACGGCGTCGTTGGGCACGTAGGAGATCCGCACGCCGCCGTACGCTCGCCGCGTTGGCAGCGTGTACGACTCCGCCGACGACGACGACGAGGAACACGTGCTGCAGTAGCTGCTGGCGTCTTCTTCTCGAACTTTCTCTCTTCTTATCGGCTCGTCCGGTTCGAAGGCTTCATTATCATCTCCGCAAAACCTAACTGTCCTTCCACCTCTCGGTTTTCTCGGAGACTTTCTCGAGTCCACTAACGTCAGCTCAGGCATTGAGGTCGAGTGTCCCGGCGTTACGACAGCTTGAGCTTCAACCGGATGCGGCGGCTTCCAATCTTCAGGCGTTTCCTCTTTATGCTCCTCTGACGTCGGGCTGGGTGGTATCTGATGTTCTGTCATAGACTGTTCTAGTCTCAGATCTGCTAGCGCTCTATCTAAGCTAAGGCAAGCGTGCGGCGGTGGGGGCGGGTGCGGTGGAGGAGACTCCGGCGCTAACGAGCCACTTGGCTCAGAATCGGCGTCTATGTGTGGCGATGGTTCTCGTTGAGGACTTCTGGGTGGTGATTTAGGCGATGGCATTCTACGAGGTCGCGGCACGCGCGGTGGTCGAGGTCCAGGACCTGAAGAATCTGAGGGCGTGGGTGGTTCTCCTTTGGAACACGCTATGGAGCAGAATATGGCTCCCTTGCGCGGCAGAAAGGGTCTCCCCAGCAGGCTGGCGCGGCAGGTGTGGCAGGCGAAGCAGCGTTCGGTGGCGTGCCAGTGCTGGCCCTCGTGCGACATCTGGCCCTGGTCGACGCCGACGGGCTCGCCGCATGCGTCGCAGTACTCGGCGAAGCAGGCGTCGAAGCAGGGCAGGCAGTAGGGCCGCGCCTCGCGCATGATGTACCGCTGCCCGCCCAACTGCCGCGCGCACTCCGCGCACGCGAAATGCTTCATGTGCCACGCGCGACCTTCCGCCTCCGTGCACTCGTCCGCTAGGATTATCTGCGAACAAATAAGTTTATTAGTATTTAGAAAAAATACAAATAACAAGTGACGAGGTACGTGTTCGTGAAAGAGACTTAAAGTGTCTTTCTTATGTTGTCTTATATTGTACCTGCAGTGTATTTTGTATTTTAATACCTACCATTTTGTAATTTTTTGTGAAGAAAACAATAATTTTAAAGGCATGTGCGTCAGCATTTATTTTATAATAATGAATGTGAAATGTATATGTTGTCGGTATGTCTTTCTTAAAAATAATAAAATAAATAATTGCAATTTCCAATGATTTTCAATAAGAAATGTTTATATGTTTTGGGTTATAAAAGAATATATACACATAAATGTCGCTTGTGTAATTACTACATGCCTGATGCCATAGGAGTATTTGCAGTGTGATTAATAACGATCGCAGATCACGCGTATACACGAAGCAAAATCACAAGTCTGAAATTGGATAGCATCGCAAGTCCCAGATCTAGTAAAGTGCCGCGCACTCGTAAAAAATACATAAAACTGACGAATAAAGTGTGCGGTACTCGGAAACTGTTCATATTGTATAACTAGGGCAGATGACACACTTATATTTCTTGCAACTGAAATCGAGTGCTCTATTGGCTTTGTTATTTGACTCATTGGATTTGATATATGGGGAGGGTGGGATGACTATTGATATAAGTTTTATTATGTAACATTAGTATTGTTAGGATTATCCAATGCTTCTGAAATAATTATAGTATTGTTTTATTGATCTTATTTGATCTCATATAAGCTTTAATACTTTGTTAATGAAAACCCGAATGAGGACACCCAAAATATTGTCTCGATGCGGTAATCGATCCTGCAGCTTGTCTTTGTATTTAGCCTAGTTTTCCCCTTTGTATTGTGTTGTATCAGCCTCTATACGTCCCATTGCAGGACACGGGCCTACTCTACAATCGAGAATATGATTAAGAGTGCTTAGGCCAAGTAGTTCACCACGCTGGTGTAGTGCGGGTTGTCGGATTTTAGATACCACAGAAATTCATACAATTCGCTACGGTATGTAGGTTAGGCCCTCACTTTTTACCGTTTTCTTTCCACTTAACAAATATTTTTGCTGGTATTTCTAGGAATGCCGTCCTAAGGTCTAGACCCTGTCAGTTCAATTAATTTATGCATCTGTCTTATCTCAGGTCCTTTCACCACCCCGCACATCTAATCTTCCAGACAATACGCTTGCATAACTGTGCGATGGTTGATACCGCAGCTCCCATGCCAGCTATTGAAACGTTGGGATGTGTGCCTCGGCGATCCCACGCCGCTGCTTAGGGTTATCTTAAACGCTATAAACTGACCTTAATAATGCTGGGATTGATTCGACGCATGATTACACATTAATATGTACAAAGTTGTCTCAATTTCTTTTGGTTATAGTCGATTTGTATGACACGTGCCCTAAGAGTCTTGGAGAACATACAACATTTTCTTGGCAGATTGGAATTGCAATGTTAGACAAAATAAAAATTATTATACCTACATTTTATACAAATAAATAATTTCTGATTCTGATTTTGTGTTTGTGTATAGTTAAGTCTGTTAACGAAGACTGAAGATATTAAAAGAAATAAAATGAAATTCGTTTATTGGTCATGTACATATAAACATAGTAATTAATCCTAAGAAAAAATTGAGTAAGACGGGATAGTTGTATCGCATAGCAAAAGATAATAATTAATCTGTGTGTATATGTAATATGTGGCGAAGTTAGTAGTAACTTCTAGTTCTTCTTCTTTCTAGTACAGTAAAGTAGTTGATTATAATAACGTTTGCATTAAACATAAACTCACGCCTTTTTCCCAGAAGGGGTAGGCATATGTACAACCAGGACACCCATATTACGCCTTGTATTTTACGCCCCACTATATAAGAGGTGGCGAACCTCACCACTAATTAACTGAATTAATAAGTGCCGCTAAAACGTTTAAAGTGCGTGGTGGCCTGTTGGTAAACGGACCGGATGCGGCTGCCAACATGTTCACGGTGGTCGTGGGTTCAAATCTCAGGGCACACCTCTGACTTTTCGGAGTCATGTGTGTATTGATAGTCAATCACCACGCACTAAAACGGTGAAGGAAAACATCGTGAGGAAACCTGCATACCATAGCGATTTATAAGAATTTCTATGGTATGTAAGTCCGCCAACCCGCACTAGGCCAGCGTGGTGGCCTAACCACTCTCAATCGTACTGTCGATTGTAGAGTAGGCCCGTGCCCTGCAGTGGGACGTATATGGGCTGATACAGAAAACGTTTATATTGATAATGAAAAATTTAACTCATATAAACTGTTACACACGAAACGAAAATTCTCCCAAGGCAACACTGTTTCACAAACTAAATACATGAAGCGTTAATAATTTGATAGTGTGTACCGTTTGAATGATAAGCTGTGGTCCGGTAATGATGGCGAACCGGTGGGAGATGTTCCCAGGCCATTGTTACAGCCCAGGGGTCGACAGCACCGCGCCGGCTCACGTGCTCGCTCATAATCATTTTATCCATAATTATTTTATCCATAATTTTATCCATAATTAATTTAATGCACTCGGTTGAGTGTCGGCGCTCGTTTCCCGTTTTATTGTAAGATATGTTATGGACATCAATGGCGCCGTATGGTTTGAAATGATTATGAAGCCGCGCTTTTGATACAGTTTTATTGCATTAAAATATTAATGTACAATGATTTTTATGATCTATTGTTTCAAGTGATAATGCAGATAAATATATCAATGTCTATCTGTGAAGCGTGCAGTCTTGGGTTTGATTCTCTGGTTAGGCAATGGAATTTATGTTAGTTCTAGCCTTAGGGGAAATCTTAGCTTTGTGGGTGACACTTGACCTCTGGCCACCACTTTAGTAACACAAGTATGAAATTTTAAAGAATTCCAATTGTAATAACAAATTTTCTAAAGCTAAGGAATAAAATATAATTGTTATGACATGTGTTAAGACAAAGACAGTTGATATTATGAAAAGTCCAGGTAGAGGCGTAACACCGCGACATGCTCTCTCGGTGACTCACGAGTGAGTTACCGCATGCCTTATGCAACGGACGATTAGTTCATACCTCATACCTGCCTGCCCTCTGTGTTTACATATCTAGATATTTTTATACGCAAAACACTATTGGAGACTCATTTTAGAAATTAGATGAAAAATTGAGACGGAAATCATGTTTTGCTTGGGAATGAATTTGACATCAGGTTAAGGGCAGGTTGCCGATCATAAAAGGTCAATAGTAGAGGTGACAGCTTAAGGCCCAGTTAACTTGTAGTGATTGTTTGCCTGGGATTTTAGTAAATCGATGACAGTTAACTTGTATTATACAGACAATACATTTCCAAATTTAAATGAAAAATACGCCTTTAAAGTTACGAAATAAATAATATAAATAAATTATTATGTACAAATATTACATTTGGAATATTTTATCTCGGTCAAATGAATTATTAATATGGTTTTCCTCTTTGTATTAGAGTATATAACAGTAAAATCCCATAAAAACAGGATATTAATTCATTGATCGTGCATTTGCGTCAAATCAATTCATAAAAATACTCATTGCGGTTTTCTTGCTTATGAACTCCTGTTGGGATTTGTGAATATATAACGCATGTGTACGTGGTTTTTCTCAGGTTTAATAAAAATAATATCAAGTACTACAAAATTTGAAGACCTACCTTTAAGACATACGGCCGAATTCTCAAACGTGACTTAAATATTATGTTGGACTTAACTATGTAAATCCCGCTTTAATGTACTGGTTAACTGGGCCGTGCGAAGATAGGATCATCTAATAAGGCTTACTTATTGAAAGAGTTCTGTCCTTCCTGATTCCATGCAGATATTTTGCGAACTGTGAGGTGGGAGAAAAACTTTATAATTATTTCTTTTCGGATTCATGCGTGTATTGAAGGTCAATCACCACGTACTTTAACGGCGAAGGAAACCATCGCGAGGAAATCTGCATACCATGGCGATTTAAAAGAATTTCAATGATATGTAAAGTCCGCCAACCTGCACTAGGGCAGCGTGGTGGACTAAATGACCTAATTCTCAATCGTGGTCTCGATTGCAGAGGGGGCCCGTGCCCTGTAGTGGGACGTACATGGGCTGATGCAGGCAGTTGTGTTCAACCGCTAGTTACACTAGACTGGTAGACAAGAGATTTTTTGCATATGTTGACAATTGGATATCCTACCCCTTGGGCCGTATTAATAAACTCTGATGAGCGATGGAATAACTTTAGCTAGAAGCTTTAGAATTGACTCGATTATTTTGAATAGCAATATATTCATGAATTTATTATTAAACACGGATGTAGTTCGGCCTAGCATGACAATCCTGTTATGGCAACTTACTGATATTAAAAGTAAAAAGAATGAACAAATAATTGAATCAATTCTAAAGTCTTGGAATTAGTTAATCCCTCGTTCATCCGACATTATTAATTAGGTCCCTTAAAAATGAAGACATAAGCTGTTAATTATCCAGGAAAATGTGTCGGTTATCGGATAAAATTTCAGTTCAGTTGCAGTTAAATATGCGCAGTGCAGTCTCTTAACCATGCCAAAGAACCATGACAACTAATGATGGATCATATTACGATAACAGCAGCATAAAGTTCGGAGTGACGTGTCAATGTCGAGTGCTGCGCAACCTTGCCAGATTGCTGGCCGCTGCCGGACCACTATAAATATTGCAAATGTACGTATATAGAGAAAATGGACTTGTTTTTCCGCATTGTTTTGTGTTTTAAGTTGATGTGATATGTTTTTTGTGGATCTATATTGTATTGGTGATGCGAGTCGTACATATTAGGGAAAGATTAAGCAAAGGAGAAGGATTAATTTATATTGTCTTGCTATCCGGTTTAACAATTGAGGTTAAGATGAAGGTAGTGCATAAAATTTTGCAGAAAGGTGAATCCTAATCCTAGAATAGGGATGACGTTAGGTGGAAATAAGAAGTAGGTGATGCTGTTACTGGTTTTGGTTTCTTGTTTATTTCTAGTTCAACGGTGCATTCTAGAGATTAAGTAACTATACATAATTTGTATTACTATATTAAAAAAAACTCAAGCAAGAGTGGGCCTAAACACATGAAAAAAATATCGTCATCAAAGTGAAATCGAAATCACTTAATTAAAATTTTCTTTAAAAAATACCTTGTTCATAAAACTTAAGCAAAACCGCGGGATTTCACATACAGTAGTATATTTATAGCGAGTTATTTTTCAAAGGCGCGCAGGCTGCAGTGGCGTGCTTTCCAACCTTGACATTACAGCACATTAATAAATCAGCTCGAGTATGCGCAAGAATGTAAGCTGCGCCATTTCATGACACGACACTGTTTGGGCTATGGAGTTTCATGAGGCCAGGTTCTGATGCACCAAATATTTAAAAAAGCGTTATTTATTGTCCAACCTGCAAAATGTAGGCCGGTTATTCATATTTTATTTTAATGGCAAATTTTCGAAAGAAAACTTATATTCTTTATATAAGGTTTCCAAAAGTATGTAAGAATTATCAATCTGTATGTTTTAGGCCTAATGGCGGAATGTCGAAAGAGTTGATGTAAGCGGCGAAATCGTTTTGGAGCATGGATAAAGAATAAATAGCCTAATTACTCCCAATCGTACTCTCGATTGTAGAGGAGGCCCGTGCCCTGCAGTGGGACGTATATGGGCTGATACAGATATATAAAGACTATACTCAGCTAATTCTGGCAACCAAGAGATGTAGGAATAAATAAAATCAAAAGAAAAGTAAAGTACGTCGTGGATATTGGAAACTATGGGGCACTTTCCTGTCTCACACACCTCATCAAAATATTTTGTATCACACGACAATTTAGCTCGTCACCGGGGATCAGAACCGCAACCCTGCATTTAATTGTCGGCAACTATGTCTGTACATGCGCATAGCGTGCTAATGTTTGATCTAAAGCCTTCAAACCGATAAGAATTATTTTATGAGTTCGTTTCCAAGGATTATCTATTCAACATACAATTTAATGAATTTGCATAACATTTTGTAATGGTCGTTGTTAATTTCTAATTGGCCGTGCATAATTATAGAATATGTGCTGAAATAGCGCCGCGCTCCGGGACGGATACCACTATCTGTGTATCTACACGCGAACTTCAAAACTAACGATCTGTGACGTCAAACTCTCCGTACTTGCATGAATATTTATCGAAAACATTAAATTGTTGTGTAAAAAATTACAGCAAATTTTATGTTCACATAGCGCTGTTGATTATAATGAAAATGCATGCTTTATAAAGACTGGCATTTAGATGTCGAAGAACTGAATTGTCGAATAATGTTAATGTACATGACAATGAAAATAATTAACGGTACGGTTACAACGCTGAGGTCTTGGGTTTGAATCCTGGTTCGGGCTAAGTGTTATTGGATTTTTCTATTCATTATCAGGCCGGGGTCAAAAATTTGTGCCCGATATGGCGATAGGCTCGCCTCCTATCACATATTGGGACGGAACATACAAGGCGCAATGAGGGTGTCCTGGCACCTCTGCCTATCCCTCCTGGGAATAAGGAGTGAGTATGTAGTGACTATGTATGTATGTACTCTTTTAGACCATTAAGTTATCTATGAGAAATACATAAAATATTTTCACAAACATCTACAGCCCCTTCACTACCCTTATAGAGGTTGTTGGAGGGTAGCAACACACAATGGTGGAAACGTCCTGTTTCCGCCGCGTCGACAGGCTGTCTCATGGGCCACTCCGTTGATTTATTGCAAGGGCTGTTGACCTCTTTAAGGCTAAGTGTCTTCGTGCCCTTTATTGGGTGGAAGGGGGGTACGATAATGGGTTCCTTAGGGTTATTGATGGATTTGTTTGTTGTGTATTTTTATGGATGATAATGGGGATCTTTAAAAGAAAGAAAGCAGTGATCGCAATATTCGCAATAGAAATTGCATTAATTGGATAATGTCTCAATATACAGTTTGTATTTAATTTGATTTTTTTTTATTATGTGTTTGATACCATATTTATCGTAATTTTCAATCATATATAATATTAAAACTTCTGTATCTGTATCAGCCCATATACGTCCCACTGCAGGGCACGGGCCTACTCTACAATCGAAAGTACGATTGAGAGTGGTTATTAAAACTTAAATGCTATAAAAATTGCATCGATCATAAAGTAAGACAATTTCGCAACCATTGCTATTGAATAAACATATTTTATTTTTCTTTCAAACATCCGTTACTTATTTCTGGCGCCAGATGCAGGGGTGAATATTTACATAAATTTCGCTTCATAAATAAATGTGAACAAATTGCAAGGCATGTGCAATTAGGTATTACCCGCCAATATCCTGCAGGAAGCAGATACCATCGTAGGGGGGAAGGGGCTCAACCGACATTGTGTCTTATCGCCGAGTATTAAACGATCGATGATAAGCCATGATTGCAAAATGATAACTTGCTTTTGTTTTTAAGAATCGATGGGGTGGCTGCTTTTTGTGTTTCATTTGTGTTAGGGTTTTATGACGGCAGGAATGCCCGATTTTTATGAAATCAAAAGATAATCGGTCCCCGCATCGAGACAAACGTTTTGAACCACAAGCATTTGTTTCGGGTCTGGGTGTTTGTGAAACCGAAAAGTCTCTTGTAGTTTCCGATACTCACTACACAAGACTTGATCTTAGTGTGGGATCAGGACTATGTATGTAACTGTTGGTTGTATGTATGTATGTATGTGTATGTATATTTTTAACTCACTAGTCCATGTACGTACATACGATTCTAGACTAACAAATTGTGTAATTGTCCGCTGTAATATTTAGTATCCTTAAATTACTATTTACGCAACATGTAATATTTTCAACATGATTTCTTACTGCCTGCATCCATTGACACCCTAAACTCTATAAATACCTTATACATGCACATAACTAAAAATTCTAACCTCATCGCAAGCCGAGCACCGTGGCTTCAGTGTCTCTGCATGATGTCTACCACAGTACAGCCGGCCGTCCTTCCAGAAGTACACCAGGTCGATGAGCAGCTCCTGGCAGGTGCAGCAGACGAAGCAGCCGGGGTGCCAGCGCGCGGAGGGCCCCGCCCGCGCCGCCGACACGCACATGTCGCCCGAGGACATGGTCTCCTCACACTGCGGGGTAGAGGTTGGGTGTTAGATATTGTTCAGATTTTGCACGTGGTGTAGGAAGTGTAAACTTTGACAGTCAATTTAGGTGTTGGTCGATTTGTGAGGTATTATCGTGAAAACAAAAAGATATTTTTCTACCCCAGTTTTTTTAATAAAAGTTTTGTAAAAGAGCTACTACGGCCGGTTTAAGTATTTAGTTTTCGAATTAATATGTTTCATAAAAGTTGTCGAAATGGCGATACGCTTTCCCTTAAGACGTATACAGTACATATATGAAAATATTTTATTATAAATCACAAATAATTACATGATTTTTTGCATCTTGACATTTAAGGATGAAACATTTGTAACAATCGCAGGAGGCGCTTGTACCACTATGAATTATTTGTTACTTATTTATATTGCAATTAAAATGACCTCTTATTTGACTACTAAAATTACTTTAAAAAAAAAAACCATTAAAATATCTATACTTTAATATCATGAAAAGAAAGATGATTTTATAAGTCAGTATAAAATATCGTGTCAGCACGTCCTAGGCAACCTTGTGGCATCACCGGCGTCCAGAAGGTCGTCAATTGTTCCCGATATGGCCGCGTCGGTCCATCGACCGCGCCTTAGTCGGATCACGGGGAAGCTACGGCGGAATGTATGGCAGAAATCTATGGAGTATGGAATATCTCCTAATAATAGTATGTAGCACCTATGTATCTACATTTAGTAATTAAAAGTGTTGCTGTATAAGCTCAAAAATTGAAGGCAGTAACGTTAGAAAATAATTAATAATAGCACTCGGCGATTGAATTAATTTGAAAAATTCCATTTTGTTATGTTACAACCAAGTTTTGACGTGAGCCAAGATAATTAATAGAGATTTCTTATAAAAAAGAAAAAGGATCATCCATATTGGTATATCAGGGGTAGAATTTTCAGTAGTAAAAGATTTTAATAATCAATTATGAAGATGAATACATACAAAGCCGATTTAAATTATTTCCAGCCAAAAATAGATTTCAAAGTCCTAAACATACAAATTAATACCTGCCAATTGCTATGCAAACATATAGTATGCATGTATAAAATATTCGGTAAACGCAGCCATTGATAAAAACATGAATGAGTCGTCCACAATGAAACCGCGCAAAAGGCGCGAGAGCACCACGCGCACATCATTTTAATCATATTTTGACATTCGTCATATGTTATTCATGAATTGAAACGGTGTTATGTAACAAGTGTTAAACTTTAATTGTTTTTGTTTGCTAAGAATTGTTATTCATTTGTGTGTACAATTTATGGTAACTTTTATGCAAATTTTAGTATATGCATAATATTTGCATTTTCAAGTTTCAAGAACAATAACACAAGGTACACTGCCGTTATTATAAATACTATGTCAAAAACCGAGCTCTGTAGGAGGTCATCATATTTGTATCTAAAGTTAATAATTTCTCATCAAATAATTCTCTCATTTGAAATTACTGCAAATAACAATGGCTGTAGTATACTCACCTTCACTTTATACAGTAAAAGAAAGTATTTAGCAAATCCGTTCAGGCGTCTTCAAGTTATCGGTGAACATGCACAAAAAAATTCTATATTCTGTATCAGCCCATATACGTCCCATTGCAGGGCACGGGCCTACTCTACAATCGACAGTACGATTGAGAGTGGTTAGGCCATATAGTCCACCACGCTGGCCTAGAACGGGTTGCACAAAAAAATTATACCGAGAATTTGAACTCGAGAAATTGAGAACCTCCTCCTTTTTGAAGTCGGTTAAAACTCTTCACATTAGATGCAGTATAATTACTTTCCCAATATAAAAAAAGATGTGCCGTGCCCTGGTTGACACAGAAACGCGATGAAGTGATCGTAAGGGCGCTAGGAGGGTGATTGACATTCTTACGCCGCCTCACGCTCAACAATAAAAGTAGGTATTTCTAAAGAATTCTGAAACGGGTCTATCAAGTTGAGTGTCTTTGTGAAAAACTCGTCATCGAGGCCGTTTCAGCGAGTCTCTTTTCTGGGACAAGTGGTAATTAAATAGCTACTTAATTTATAGGTTAGCTTGGAACTAACATCTACCCTCGTAATTATGTTGTATTTTTGTATCTATTGAATTCTGATATACGATTGCAGTTTTGAATGCATTTTGAAGATGTGGGGTGTAAATGCTGAAGTTTTGTGTTCGATTTTCAAATATTCCTTATGTATTAGTTATTTCTCTCATTAATGTATTTGTCAATTTTTCAAAATGCCTGGATGGTCTGAAATAAGACCTATACGACAAAAAAATCTGAACAAACTCGTGTGAGGTTATCGAATGTATTATTTGGGTGTTACAGATTGAATATTGTCCGTAAGAGAACATAATTTGATAGTTTTTGCATAGTATTATCCATGATGTATACGTCACCTCCCGTGTAATAGAAGCAGTAAAACCCGCGGTTTATGAGTAGGAAGCAATTATTCACTGCTCCCAAAATTGTGTCTTGTGGTGCCGATACATATCTTAGAGATGATTTTGATTGTGTAAACATGTCTAGATTTATTTACACGTCTAACTTTTGGTCTAGTAAACGAGTAAACGGCTCATTTGAAGTGACCATCACGCTTGAACATCTCCAACACTGGGATTGTAGGTGTCTCGCAGGTCTCTTTAAAATGGAGGGAAGGAAAAAGAGCAGAGGATAAGGGTGACCTTTGGTCATCTCACTCACTGACCAAAATACGACACCAACACTGCCTTGCGTCAATTTCTTGTGAGACAGTAGTATCAACCCAGTAGAGCCTTCCTATTCCTATTGTAAACCGAGGTGTTTAGTGTGGCTTTACCACTTTTAATGTAATATAGTTCTATAAAAAAGTTACCCCTGAAAGACTTGATCAGGTAGCCGATTTAAAAAAATCCAAAACATTTTGGAATTGGTTTTTTATGGCAATGAATGGCGAGACGAGCATGCCGTTCGCCTGATGGTAAGTTACGACTGCTCATGAACAGTAACAACACCAAACAACACGCTGAATTATAAAGCAATGCTTAGCATTCCACTGCGCTCGCCATCCTGAGACATAAGATGTTTAGTCTCAATATGTCCAGTAGTTATTCTGGCTACAATATTCTTAATACCGAAACACCACAGTGCACTTATACTACTGTTTGGCGGGAGAAATACTCATTGCGGTGGCACTTACCCAAGCGGCCTCACACATTTGGTAGACCTACCACCAGCATAGTAGTTTGAAATGCCATATTTCGATCATGTAACTGAAGAGGCAGACGAGTGTTATTGAATAGCACAATAGAAATAACTACAGATAATGGTCGCGGAATCCCTTTGAATAAGTGTTTGTTTTAGCACGGTACTGATTCACGCATTCTTTATAGAGCACTTCTGAGGTACGTGGGCGGTTGCAAGGCACGGAATGTTATTGATTTGTGTTTTATAAATAAATTATGGCGCGCTTCGGATCCGTTTGGGTTTCATTAAGTTTTTTATTGATTTAAATGTCTACTTATTTATTAGTATGGCAGCCTTTTTATCATCGTAATTTTAACAATAAATAAATTTTCAGAATCATTTTTAATGTTAGTTACAACAACGAATGTAAAAAGCATTGGTTGACAACATATTGCTAATTAGTCTGCAATACATTGGTTGCGTAATAACATATCATAATGTTTAAATTGTTAAACTTTTATGCCATTTGTTACCATTAAGATTACTTAAATTCGATCATTAAGATTACTTGAATACGAGTAACTCTACTGCCAAACATGTACAAATGACAAGGTAAACATCTTCAAAAATAGTCGCAAAAGCATCGAAATTCCTTCTATTTATTGCACAGTCGGCATTTCACCGTGTATTATTATTTTTTCCTGCAATCAGGGAAGGTAGCGGGTACAGCGGCCGCGGGCACGTTCGGAATCTTCTGGGAAGGTCGTATACTGCCTATACGTGCCTTTTTGCAGTTTCGCCCTTGTATGTGCGCTTGTCGTCCGGAATTATTAAGTGTCTCTTTCAGGTATGCGGTTTTACTATTTGAACAGTATTATGAAATTGTTATTGTAAGTGATACTTATTTCTTTGCATAGTTTTTTATAGATTTAGATACACAACGCTTTATTGAAAACCACGTGATAAAGTACAAACAAATACAACAGAGAGAACTTATAAGTGAACAATTAGCGGTCTTATCGCTATGAGTGATCTCTTCCATACAAATATATCAACTTTAGATTCGGTCATGAGAAGAAATAAAAGTGGGTGGGTAAAATAAATTATTTACAAAACAAAAAAAATTATGTGCGTAATTTAAAAAAATATTAGACGTATGAAAAAGAAATAGAGAATAATGTATAAAAACCTATATTTTTAGATTGTAAAGTTTTTGCAGGAAGGCGTGTCATAAATTGATTACGCGCGCCATATCTTTGCGTAATATTAAACCCAATTTCATGATTGATGTGTAATCTGTTTATCAATGTTTCATCATATTATTCTTGATTCAGATTAGTGGATTTTTTTCCAGAAATGCGATGTGTTAATTAAATGTATAGTTTTGCAAAGACGATGGATTACCGAGTTTACTAATTAAGCAATACAGCGAACTTATAGACATCCTTTCATGTGTCCAATATATAACTAATAATAATTGTAGCTATTAATTTTTATTTTCGGTTTGTGTATTTTTTGACGTGACAACGTCTTAAATTAGGTTGCGGCTGGGAGTCACTTATGAAAAAGTGTAACGCCCGGTAACGTTACGATGAGTCACCGAACGAGAGAGAGGCCCGCCGAATGCCTTGCGTCTCTCTCCCACTCAACTATGATCTAATTATAGTTGAGTGATTAATTTAATTATATTCATATCAATAAATATTCTACCGAGAAAAAGACGTTTTTATTATTGTTACTCTTTACATTTTATTCAATATTATTGTACTTCTAGCGTTGTACCCCTATTGACAAAAAAAATATTTTATTTTTTTCTTTCAATGATGAATTTAAAAGTTGATCTTTCTAAAGATGACTTTCGTAGCGTCATTGGGAATTCTTGCACTTGGAACAAGTGCTTGTAAAATCCTCAAATATAGCCTTATTCATACAGTTATAAAACCTATGTTAGTTGAAAAATGATAAAATATATATTAAAATATAAAAATTAACGATTACACAATAAGAGATCATACAATGAAATTAAGTTTGCACATTAGTTTATGTCTAATCATTTAGTTATCGAATGTTTTGTATTCCGCGCTCAAACTGAATTTAAAATCTTTCGAAAGGGCAAAGTATTCGCTAACTAAATAAGGTTTTTTAATTGTCAATAAATAAAGTCGTTAATATGTGCTTAGATTAAACTTGTCTCCTTCAAAAAGTGAAATCATCGTAGTATTTAATGATCTTTTCTTTTATTGCTATGGATGGCGAGACGAGTATGCCGTTCGCTTGATGATAAGCGATACGACCGCAGCAATAAACAGTAGCTATACTGCGCTCATCATCCTAAGACATAAGATGTTAAGTCTCAATATGTCCAGTAGTTACTCTGGCTACAGTGTCGTTCAATCCGAAACATGACAGTGCATTTACACTGCTGTTTGGCGGGAGAAATAGACATTGCGGTGGTTCAGGCGGCCTCCCACATATGAGAGACCTGCCACCAGCCTCTTGATTTTGTTACATCTATCGGTAAAGTTCCGTTGTGGCTGATGATTTAATTCAAATCACTACAGATTTGGGCGGTGCGTGCATGTGTCATGAACTGGGAATAGAATCTTGATACACGCGTCCTTGTCATGTGTTATTCATATTGTCTACGCGCTATTGTTGGATGCGTTACCAATTCGCACTTAGATCAGATGTGAATTTCCGGATTAATTATATTGTTTTGGCCGTGATGTCGGTTGATGAGACAGTCCGTTGGACAAATCGCACCTTTAATATTAAACTGACCGAATCCAAAAAAATTAGACAAGATAGAATAGATCTTATGTTACCAATCTTTAAAGAACCTTTCCCAAAAAATGTTTTTTTTTAGTTAGGTCTCTTTAATACTAGGGGTGCGAAATTACTGTATCATGCCTTCGAATTCTAAAGCAATCAGATTTTTCAAAAGTCCATTTGTAGTTAATTAGCACGACTACCGGTTGAGAAGAAAATCTCGAATTTGTCGTAAATCACTATTTTAGTCGCATTTTATTTGTAGTCACTAGAACTACCTTCCAGCTTCGTTTTCGGTAGCTCTCTTCATATACCCTATATAACCTCTACATTACGAAGTCTCTATTCAGTAAAAACTACAGCCTTACTTATCAAACAAGAATCAATTCCACAAACCTCATCATACTTCAAAAGACCAAGACCGCGTTTGAACTACCGCTGAATAGTCAAAGACAGCAGCCGAAACAGCGGCACCTAACAGTTCACCATGTATATTCAAATGTATGAGTAATGCTTGACTTTCACTAGCATACGTGCCCGGCGGCGGCGGTCAGCTGAGCGGAAACGGACGTGACGTCACGGGATGTTACCGTAGGTTGGTACTCGCGTCTCAGCCGACACTCGTCTGTATTACGCATTGACTCTGCCGACGGCGACTGTGAGCGACTTTGACATTGTTGAGTCAAACAACGCCTTATAAGTCCCAGGCCTTAGCTCGGAATATAAGGTCGGAATTATGACTTCTAGGTGAATTCAGTGAATAACTGCTATCAGTAAATGTTTAAAAAGGGAACATTGATTTAAAAACTACGGATAGGCCCTTAAGTTAATTTGGAGTTGCAAAAAGATGAACAACACAAAAATAAATATGAAATTAGCTTAGTTTCATACATTTCGTCTAAACAGTGATAAACGTATACCTTTATATGTATATTTATGCAAATGCTAGAGGAAGCTTATGAGGACAGGGCATATTAGCTTTAGGATCAAAGAAAGACTTTATAAATGTAATAACGAGATCGTCCCTAAAATTACGGGTGACATTCTGCTTTGGAGATCCTGAATGTAAAGTCTCAACTTTGGAAAAGAGGAGATTTATTTTTAGGAGTGGATAAATGTGTAATGAACATAAATATAAAGGAAAAATATTGTAATATCTTCATGACGCAATTACCTAGTGCATACCAAATCCAATAACCAATAAGAAAGCCAATCTAATCTTTTATAAACGATCACACAAAATTTCATCTTAAAAAAATATATAACGAAAACCCGACCTCCCAGCTATCAAAGAACATAATTTGGAGCATAAATTGGCGCTAATCTGTCAGTGGAGTCGGCAAGAGACAAATAACAGTGTGCGCGACCACGCCCCGCTACCATTAGCGACCTGACTTCACAGGCGCCGCATCAAGTGGTCAAATCGCGAAGTGGACCTATGCTTACCGTAGTGAATACTGAATATATGTTTGTTTTGAGAGTAAATTACGCATGACTTTTCTATATTTTACCTGCGACATTCAGAAAATATTTTATAAATATATTAATTTTGTCTATCCGGAAGCCCTATATTTTTTAAGCTCAGACCTTTTTTTCTTGAAGGATTTGCACATATTATCATACTAAAATGATGCAGTCTTTGGTAATCTCATTAATTGAACGCAACGCGATACAAAGCTATGACTTTGTGGGGTTTTTTAAAAGTAGTGGTAAAACATTCGTCTAAGCTGGCTGTACCTCGTTGAATGTTGTTTTCAGAACTGAGAAATAATGAAGGGAATTGGCCAGTTTATATGGTATTTAGGCTTACATTTGGACATTTTAATTGCACATGAGTTGCGTTTTAAATACTTTACGCCTAAAATACTCCAATATTACAGTAAGTTAACAGCAATTTATATATTTTAGAAATTAGAATTAAATAACGCAAGAAAATGTTGTACGTGTCATATTTATTTGTGTGAAACGAGAGGCCGCGGGTTCGATCCCCGCACTGAGAGAAATGTTTGTGCGGCCCCGAAATATTTCTTCCGGGTCTGGGTGTTTGTGAGACCGAAGTCTCTCGTAGTTCCTGATACCCACGATACAAGACTCGATCTTAGTGTGGGGTCAGGACTATGTATGTGACTGTTGGGTGTTATTTATTTATTTATTGAACTGTTATTGGAAATATCTCAAGATGTTCTGAACTACACTTTCTGAGATACGCCACATCGACGCCGTAGTTAATGAATCAAAATTCAAAAATAAATGATAACACTTCAAGCCAAACCGCTCGTTTTAATTTGGCCTAAAATGATAGATTCCCTTTACACAGATATTCACAGTCGAAGCCGCGTACAATACCTTGTGAACCACATTCCAGAGCATCCCTTGGTCAAATGGTCATTTGCGGGTGGCAAAATTATATTCGTAGCAAAAACCATCGGGGATATAATTACGAGTGTTTTTTAATGTAACACAAATATTAGCGTAGGTCCCCGACCACCTACCACGAAGAAAAAGTTCAATCATCTTCGCACACCTATTTGGATAAAACCTTTTTTCATTGTTTCCTATTGTAATTTGACAGGTTGAGTAATTTGGGCAAAGGAATTCGTTAGCTTTGCTGTTCTAAGTGTTGGTTTATGATGCATGCATAATTTGTTTAATTTATATTAGTGAATATAAACAGAATTTCTTCCAGTTAATAATGTATATTGCTGTTCATACGTTGGTCAATATATTTTTAAAATGGGTTTTAAAAGTATGTTGAGATGGATTCTTCGCGCTAAAAGTGTCTAAATATGAGGCATCAGCATGAATTTAATGATTTGCGCCTTTGGATGTTAATCGTTAATAATATATCTATTAATTTTATACGATCAAGAGACATTTTAGCTTCAGAAAGCCATGGGAATTTAGATTTACTTATTATTTTTTCCAAGTTTAGTACTTAATTTACGATGAAAATATAAAAATAAAAATAACTGGTAATTTATATCAACAAAAAAATCAATCACATTTAGTATTATTTTATTTTCAATATGTATTTACTAGACGAATGTCTATTTCTCCCGCCAAACAGCAGTGTAAATGCTCTATCTGAAGGATATTGTAGCCAGAGTAACTACTGGTCATATTAAGACTTAACATCTTATGTCTCAGGATGGCGAGCGCACTGGAATGCCAAGCATTTATTTTGTAATTTAAGGTATAGTTTCGTTTTGCTACTGTTCATGAGCAGTCGAATCGTTTACCATCAGGCGAATGGCATGCTCGGCTCGCCATTCATTGCATTAAAAAAAAGAATAATTGCTGAGGCAAATCTAAGCCGAATTTCCGTAATATCTACGGGAAGTACGTCCAGCGTCGGCGCTATTTCTTCAATTTGTTTGTTGTACTGTACGAGAAGCGTTTTGCCAACACTTTCCAGGAACGACGGTACGTGACGCGGGTTCGACACGCCAACCTCCACCACTAATGTCCATAAAACGACTATTTCACTACTCACTTTCCATTGCGCTGTTAGAAGGGGAAGGTATAATAACCGACGTAGTAAGGAGGCAATGTTACGTGATTATTCAGGTTTGTGTTTTTCGTCGTCGTGTAAAAGTGATCTCTAACCTTTGATGCCCGTTATTCACATCATAAGCTTTAACTATTTTAAGGAAAAGCAAATGTAGATGTTCAATATTTACGTTAGAAACTAAAACAATGCATCCAATGCGCACTTGTGACGCAAATTACTAAACATACTTTACCAGAAATGGTAATGTATGACATAAACGCAATTAGTTCGACACGGATTAACATTACCCGACAGTTTCACTTAATACGCATTCCATTACCGGTTTAGTGCACGACAGTATGTGTGTGTACAGTATACGAGAGGTAAATTATGACGTGACAGAAGTATCGCCTATTCGGACACGGCGGTAAAGCGTTAAAGCGAGCCGGGTGGCGCGCCGCAGGTATCTCGATTGCATTCAAAAAAATAACTGGTCAAGTGTGAGTGGTTTCCGATCTTCGACAGGTTCATTTAAAAATAATCAAAACTGTGGATGTATTTTTTTTATAATTGTCTTGTAGTTTTAATATTATAATACTGCATTTAATTTGTTGAGCTAAATTATAGGGCTCGATTTTAGTCGCAGTCTCATGAAAAACTAGGGAAACGCTTCTAAAGACTGCTTGAAGTCTTTTGCAAGTGAAAATACTTTTTGGATTATGAATATTTTGATTTTTGATGAAAAAATGATGAAAGATCACTACCAAAGATGGCTACACTCATAACGCTTTTTTATTATTGCTATGAATGGCGAGATGAACATGCCGTTCGCCTGATGGTAAGCGATACGACCGCTCATGAACAGTAGCAAAACCAAATAACATCTTGAATTACAAAGCAATCCTGAAACATAAGATGTAAAGTATCAATATGTCCAGTAGTTACTCTGGCTACAATGTCCGTTAATCCGAAACACAACAATGCATTTACTTTGCTGTTTGGCGGCAGAAGTAGACATTGCGGTGGCACCCACCCAGGCTAGACGGCCTCTCACATATATGAGAGACCTACCACCAGTAATTTACCAACTGAAGAAGTTTACCTATACCTACCTATACCAATACTTCTAAAGAAGAAACATGCTTGTACTATAGAATCACAGGCATAACCTACAGCATTCAATAAACCAAATCATTTTTAAACACATTCGATTTTTGAAATATTTCCAAAAATACCAGTCTCAGGGATCTCCGAAAACAACTAAAAAAGGCGACAAGTGCGGGTCGTCAAGTGGCGCGCGTGACGTGCGCCGGCGCAGACGTGGGAACAGCGATGCCCGGGATCGAGGACATACCGGCCACTAGTGTGGACTCACGGACCGCTGGACTTTCATTCACTCATTCAAGTCTATGGAACAGCTTGAAATTATGAATGGAACGAGGATAATGAAAAGATTTTGAATGAACCACTGAAAACTAAACTAAAGTACCCCGAATCGAGGAGAATGCATGAAGAGGTTGATGAAAGTGGATGAAGCGAAAGTAATATGTTAGGATCAAGCAAAGTAGTCTCTGTCTACTCTTATGGGATACAGGCGTGATGATTATGTATCTATGTGATATCTTAGAAAATAAGGTTCAAATTAGGCCATATGTGCATAACTGCAATAGCATGCTGTAAAGCAGGAACTTATCACAAAACTTTTCATACCACAATTAGGGATAACGTGTGACATTAAATATTATTTTACTTCAGTTACCTAAGTGTACAAGTTTGGCAATAAGGATATAGCTGTAACGGCGAGCGCTTGCCAAAACATCCCTTTGGCTGGTTACGGTAACAGTTTTACTACATTTTTATGTCTCACACAATTTTATGTTCTATTTTGTTGGCAAAGTTCAACGTTAAGCGCAGATAATGCGAAGATTTTAGACAAAATCTTGGAATGATGGGGGAAATCATATGAAGTAACAAATTCGATAGTAACTGCATGAAATACGTTTAAATTTTTTGGTGCTACACTACATACGATTTACGAAATATATTGTAAAAAAATATAATATCAATGATATTAATTGTTTTTTATCTGTTCTTACTACAAATGCGAGTGTAACTCATGTTTATTTTACTGAAAAGACAAAGATCTTTCATATTACGAATAGTATCTAAACTAATATTATAATCTGGCAAGATTTGATTGCTTGTTTGTATTGAATAGACTCTGAAACGACTACTACAGTTAAGAATAATTATTTAATCATTAGAATCCTACATTATACCCGATGAACAAAGCCGATAGAATATTTTTAAAACGTAGCCGAAACGATATTGTCTATTGAATATTGACTTGTAAACGCCTTACAAATTCCAAATTTCTCACGGAAATTTCACTCACTTTCAGTAAACATAGTTTTGATTTTAAAAAATCTTTTTGGCGTCATTTCTGTCGTTGTTATTATACATTACCGGTTCAGTTCTGTTTTTGTTGTTTTGGCATTTGCGGTGGTCATTACTCATTAGGTTGTTATGCCGAATCTTCTTTAGTCGTACTAAACAGTGTCAGAATCTAAACACTACCGACCAACGTGCGTGTTATTTGTTCGCGGCTGTTAATGTGAGTGCGAGGCAGTTCCCTCGCTGTTTGCTCTGTATCTAGCCCGCGATGTTTGTTCTATGTGAGAACATTGGGAATGGACGTGCTTTGGATGGCTCGCGTATTTTGTTTTGGGATAGTTTTCGGTGTTTTATCAGGATCGACAGAACTTTGTAATAGAAAATTAACGGTTGTAAGGTCTTCTATTACGTTTTAAGATTGCTTCTTGAATATTATTTTAACCCTTTATTTGATTGAGAAAACATGGTAGTTACATAAAATTCCTGTTTTTGAAATGTTATTGCTTAAATTTACAGGATTTTTTACAATTAAATATTATGGAAACAAATATAAATTTGAATCAGAGCAATTAAAAGCAATAGTTCATTGCTTTGTTGTTTAATAATTTTATCATAAACTGTCTTAAGCTATCAATTGATTGAAAATCCTCAAAATATTCAGATTATATTAAGTCTTATGACAGTTGACCATCATACCTAATCCGACCAGTGTTGTGGAACACCCAAGCCAATTTTAAAACATTCGGGGGGTCCACCATCGCGAACTTTATGACTCGATATCGATAAAGATAATCTGTGAAATCTCACACAAACTGTAAAGTCGAGGTAGGTGTCCCTTCACTGCCCTAATGCAGACATCACTTCACGATAAAAAACTGGGTCCGGTCGGATCGCGTGTGGGAATCTTCCACACTTCTAAAGGGTACTAAACATGCTCTTGTATTCGGATCTGTCCGTTAGTTTCTGTTATTTTATAGATCATGATATGATTTGAGATTAGGGAAACTTAATTTCCAGAGAAAGATGTGATATAAAAGTACTGATTGTGAAGTAATCAAAGCTTAAGAGAAATTTTAGATTATGAAATAATATTCACAATTTCTAGTAAAATTTTATTTACGATATAACGATAGAATAGTGCAATATAGTGTTTAAATGTGTATTATATTATTATTATTTAAATAAAACAGATTTAACAGACAAACTAACCAACCAATTCTCTACAAGTATTTTTCAAAATAGCGTGTATTATCAAAATAGATCGATAGTCTATCTCGGACGAGTCTTCAAACAAGTTTTTTTTAAACAATGACCCGCTGAACGATAATTAAAAGTGGAGGCTCGGTCACCATTACTTTTTTAATTTTTTCTGTGTGGAATGCGAGCTGATTGGCCCAAGTTGACTAATTGAGCTGTCTTTTTTGTCTGTGCGTTTTTTAATCTGTGTTTGTGATTGATAGTGTTATTGTTTGTATTGTTCTTGTAGTTATGAATTTGTTTAGATGGACCGTGCTCTATGCCGTAGCTTGGGAGAGGCCTATGCCCAGCAGTGGACTTTATCGAGCTGATGTTGTGATCATCTTCAACTGATGGAGTAGAATATGTGATTTATTAATATCCCTATTTGTTGGGTACAGTTAAAATAAACAATCCATAACTTGCTGAAACTATATTGGTAGTAATAATGTACGCATAAAACATCGTGTTATACATATTTGAATATTTAATTATTTATTTTATTAAAATAGGCACACCAACGACAAGTTTATAAAAATATAATTTTTATAATAAAAATTCGTGGACAAACGAATGATAACATGTAAATTAAAGAATATCTATGTTTTATATGTATACCGACTACACTTATTTCTAATAATACATTCGTAGAAAAACTAATGATATAAGTACATATCGATTAAATAATATCTATGTTTTATACATCGACTGACTTGATATAGACATTTATATTTATTTATTTTTTCATTTCCAATTAATATCATGTATTACAGAATATAAAATATTATTTCGGTTTATTTACACATTTTTATGTAAAAAATTTTCGTGTTATTTTTGTTTGCGATAATAAACAATTTAGCTGATACAGAAATATTTATGTAAATGCAGGAGGCAATTACGAGAGGATGGCTCGCGGTGTTTCGGCGCACGTTCCGTACATTTTTGCACTTCGGTGCTGTTAAGGGGTAGACAGAGAAAATACAACCAAAAATCAGTTATAGTTAGCATATACCTCTTTTGAGCAATATTGTCTATGAACATAGTTTGGAATATTCTTCTCAACGGAAATCTAGATTTAACATAAACATAAACAAATTGATAAGTACGGCTTTTTCCGATTTGAAACTGATCAACTCGGGCCATTTATCAGATGTTAAATGAGGAACTATTATGTTTAGTAAAATTACGTTTAAAATAAATTACTATATAGCAGATATTTACAATTCTATTATTTGTAATTTTACCACTATTTCATTTTTCAAATGCGAAACTCAGAACATTGAAATAATATTTTAATCTTATTCAAAATGTATGTTTTTTAAAGAGCATAGATCTTCGCCTTAACCAGCGGTATTTCACATCGCGCTCAGTGGGCGTGGTAACACAAAATCCTATTTAAAATACAACAAACGAATATTTCGACCATGTTACATCTCGGGGCCAAGACCTGCCGTCCCTTTGAAGGTGAAATGCGTTTACCGCGTGATTTTCCAATGATTATTGTGTTGAGAATGAAAAATATAGAAAAGTAAATTGGTAAATTCTGACTGATAAATGAAGTATCCAAAATAATTACTGGACATAATATTTATTTGGTATAATTAACACTTGCTGGTTGTAGGTCTCTCATATGTGTGAGGTCGCTTGGGTGGCTACCACCGCAATGTCTATTTATCCCGCCAAACAACAGTGTGAATGCACTGTTGTATTTAAGATAGAAGGACATTGTAGCCAGACAGCTACTAGTCATTATCTCTAAGATAAACTAACCAGAGGCGGCTGCCCATATGTTCACGGTGGTCGTGGGTTCAAATCCCAGACACACATCTGAGTTTTCGAAGTTATGTATTGATAGTCAATCACCATATAACAGTGATTAATTCACATCGTAAGAAAACTTGCATACCATAGCATATGTAGAATTTCTATGTTTAGTCCGCCAACCCGCACTAGACCAGCGTGGTGGACTATATGACCTAATTAATCCCTCTCAATCTTCGTCTTGATTGTACGGGAGGCTCGTGTCTTACATTGGAACGTTTATGGGCTATATGCAAGTGCTATATGTATGTTTAAAATCAGTTGTGACACCAAGTGGTGTTTAAGTTGCGGTCACTGTAGAAACAAAGGGAGTGTCCATACTTATCATTGGTGGACCTCGTAGATAAGATACCATTAACGGAACATTGTGTTTTCCCACGCTTAGGACATTCAGGCGTTACTTGCTTGGAGGTAGACAGATATAAATACAGTCTTATGCCTCTGTGGTGGTTCTACTCCCGCATGCAATTGTTTGTTTCGGGTCTGGGATTGGAAAATTCCCGTAGTTTCTAATTCCTACGAAACTGCATTTCTAAGATATTCTTAATATTAGGTCAGGACTATGTAAGTGACTGTTAAGTGTATTTATTATTTATTTATATTACCCGACCTTATACTTAATATTAGTAGATATAAATCAATTAAATTTAATTCTATAATTCGGTAATTGCCTTGGCTAATCGCTGCGACTTAAGACCGTTTACTTCTAGTGTTGACAATGGTTGGCATGGCAACCGGAGTGTCCCGCCGCACGTAATCTCCACCACACCACATTCCTCACACAAAACTGTGAAGTGAAAAAAAATTGGGCAAGACTGAACGGTTATTGTACGGAACTCAGAATATTGGTTTACTAGGAGACGTAGTTGGTTTGGCAAGATAATAATTAGTTAGCAACATTTTGTGGTTGTTCATATTTAGTGACAACTCATATTACTTTTGAATATATTTAATATCATCCTTCATCAAGCTATTTCATCTTGCATCCTGGCACAGAACTTAAATATAAAAACTGGTGGTTGCAAATAATTAAAACTGTGATAATTCTACACACCTAAATTAACTGATCTTAATATTTTTTAGCTTCAGCGAAGCTGTTCCAGACGCAAATGGTGAAGAAAAACATGAATTTGAGAAATTATTAGTTCGGGATGTGACGGACGAGACTAGAATACCAATGTTTCTAAGCCGGCAAATGGAGAATAAAAATGGAACGGAGAGGAGCTCATAATTTCTGTAGTGCATTATTAGAGTAATTCAATAAATTGGTTTTATTTTCACCCTAGAGATCTCTAATTCTGAACAAGCGGCACTGCGTACCCGGGAACTAGCTGCGGTACAATAACGCTTGCCCATGAATAATAACATCAAATAAAATAAAAAAAAAAACAACCTCCATTCGTGCGTCTGGAGTACAATCACGGATGCATGTACACACACGATTATGTTCACTACAATGGCATTTTTTATCCTTCTCGCACTTAATAAGGTCTTGGTTAGGGTATCTTCCCTCTCGTTCGCAGTTTAGAGGTTCGATGATTGTGTCTTTGAGTCTTTTGTGGAGTGGACACTGGAGACAATCGGGAGATTGAGATCGGTCCCTTTACTTGATTTTGGATCGCTGATTAAGCAATCTCTTGATGCTTGTGTGAAGGTTGTTTGAATCGTAATATGGGGAATAATTAGTTGTATTATTTCAACAATGTTTGTAATCTTTGACCGGCGTCATGGAGGTAATGTACCCGGTGTGTACAATTTCCATTACGAAAGATTATATCTTTGTTATCCTTGAGTTATCAGTTGAGTTCTTGGGGCTAAAGATTAAGGAAATTTTCGATATGAATTGCATATACAGGTCATAGACATAGTTCAAAGTTCATCCAAAACTACGAGAGACTTCGATATCGCAATACTCAAACCCAGAACAAAGGTCATCAATAATTATTCAATAATGCTCATAAATCCCAGTTTTCCGCGAAAGAGTGAAAACAATTCTGCAGAAATGTTTAGCGTTTTCCAGACGTCGATTACTGTCCTACAGCGGTAGCTCAATACCATCGTGATTGGCAATCAGCTTGCGCCGGATTCATTGCCATGACGACCGCCCAGGGACTCTGGCCTTCACCTCTTCTGATAATACCGTCTGGCACATTACCTTCTACCACATCTCTATCAATTTCTACCTTTCCATTGCCGCTTACGTTCTTAGCAATTGTAGTAACATCTGTGATCGCGAGCAATGGAATATAAATTTACAAGCAAAGTCGTGATTATAGAGTTGATTGGAAGTGGTGAATGGGATAAGTTGCCCTCTAGGTCCTTTTAAGGTCACCTTCCGAAGGGCGTCAGTTGTTTACTAGTATGTAGGGGAAGCCAATTTAGTATTATGTTGATGTTTTTCAACGTTAATGTTTGTGTTCTAATTGAGTAATTGGGTATTGGTAACTTTTTCAATAGTTGTGTATTTGTTGATGAAGGAATTAAAATACTGTCAAAATAAGCTAACAGATACATACGTATTTGTGAGTTTATTAAAATAATGGGCCATAGCGGGTTAAAAACGACTTTCAATCTTAGATCAACTTATTTTAGAACAAATAGACTTTAAAAGGTTAGTGTTTTTAGATTTATTATTACATTTTGAGATTCTGAGGTATGTATTTAAAAAACTTAAAAACTACATATGAAAAACTGAGACCAATAAAACAGCGGTGGCAGATGTTGCATAATAGGAGTACAAGAATTTGCTACCAAAAGCAATTGTCCTTTATCAGTATAATATGATCCTGGTATAGAAAAATGGACGTAGAAAAAAGTGCTTATTAACTATTGAATATTATAATTTTCTAAAGTTTTTTATTAAAAAGCAACACAACATTGGGATGACAGTGTAACAATGTCGATCACCCTGTATATAATCTCAAACAGCCTTGTCAAGCAAGGGACTTAACTAGACATACCAGGGGCAGAATAAATGTGCCAGAGGTATGGATTCAGGAAGGCGTATGAGGGGGTATAAATATCAAATCTATTTTACGTCTTGCTTTCGCTCCTGCCTACTGCCCGTGGCGATATACGATCGTTAGTGAAAACTATGTTCATAAGGAGACTTCTTGTGGTTTACTTTATTATAATAATACATACCTCACAGTAGGATACAAGTATTGTGTCATTGGTTCCAGAAAACAGAAGAATAAAGTAACTATTTTTGAGTCTCGGAACAACCAGAACCCAAAAAAATATATTAATGGATCATGCAATAATTTATGTGCAGTGATCGAACCTGATCTGTTATTTCACAACCGGATTCTTTACAAATAGTGTTGAAGGCTATAATAAACTCTCGGAAATGAAGCATGGGGGCATCTAGCCTCAACAATAATCTATAAATCCGGCTCAGTGCCCCACAATAATTACCATAATATGTGACAACCTGCGAACGAAGGCGGGCGTGTCGTCAGTCCGAAAAAAACTGATAAAAATGCAAACCCAGCGTTGGGAATTAATACAAAAAATATATTAAAAGCATCGTTTGTTGGCGTTATCTAAATTGGTCGTGTAGCGCTTTCGTTTGAGTTTTTTATTCAGTAATATTGATTACAATGTTTACGTTTCAATACTTAAATACGGATTATCAAATGGAGTGAGTTTATGCACACACGGATAAAAGAGGTTTTTGACAAAGCCATCATGTAGGTATCCCTTAAATGGAAATCATATCGAAAAATGATGCGACCGGAATATATTTTATGCTCATATAAATTTTAGTCAATGCTGAATAACTTAAGGGTTTTGACTCGTTTCCTGCGATAGATCAAAACGTTTTTCGCAGTCTTACCATATCGCACTAAGCTATCACATTGTTTGTTTTTATTATCGAGGTCAATTTTGTTATCATCCCAATCCTCACTTTAAAAGCAATTTTAGATACGCCTCAACGAATTGAAACATAAAAGCCTGACTGCCCCTCGCCATCACAATGCAGCGCGTTTTATTTCCAATGTTAATCAGAGTAAGCGGATTGCGTTTATCATTATACTCGCATCTGCGCCGTTTCCATCAGGTTTGGGTGGCCCGTGATTATCATGTTTTTATCCCCGGCCTGGGCCACACACCTTAGCAATCACGTCCGCCAAAATCACTTTATTTACGTTTCTGACGACACTTTAAAATGGCGAATTTATTGGGTCGCTTATTTGGATATTTTCGCGAGTTTGCTGTTTTGAATTCCAAGTTACGAGGAAAATTTAAATGTGAATCATGTTTGAAGGGACTTTTAAGGTCCCTTTTCTACGGGTGTGGTGTTGGGTTTGCGGTTTTAGCGTAGAGCTAAGATTCATTAATCACTCTTTTTTAAACGTAGTGCAGATTTTCAGTTACTTTTATTACACATTATTTTTCTGTTCAGATAAATAATTGATAATTAATATAATCTATAATTTACTTTTGGTCACCTTGATTGATCGTTAAGACGAGTACCATGCAGTCAATAAACTATGCATAAAGAAGGTTGTAATGTCTATTCTTCTATTCGAATGACATAAAAAATGTATCCGTCAAATTGAGTTTTGGTAGCACTCAAAATTTTCGTATATCATGGATTTTAATAACTACAATCCTACTGTACAAACGCGTACAGACACGTTTAGTTTTATGAACCGTAGCCCTGATTTATTTTCTTCCCTTCTAGATAATGAAACAATGACTTTCAACAAGGAAGATACTGATGGAATCCTTGATGACGCAGATATCGGTAATTATTACAAATTACAAAACAGTGTAAGTGGAAGAACGTATACTGCAAATTCCAGGCTTACTCTAAGTGGAAAAGTCCAAGGATATTCTAAGAGTCCAGGTGCATGTTCCTTTAATCATCAAGATATTACAGGAGATATCCAACACGTTATAGATTCTGCAGTAGAAGTATACGATTCGAGTTATCCATTTTCCAACAATCCTTACATGCCTTGTTCTAGCAAAGGACCAAGACTGCCAGAGTCATTTTATAAAAATATTTCAAATGAAACTTTTAATAGAGAAGAATTTAAATCGGTTCTTGTAGATAATACTTTTTCTATAAAAAATGACACTCTAAATAAATTCACCGATAAAGCAACCTATTGTCGTCCAGTTTCCAATTTTTACAATCAACAATTCGTTCTCAAAACTTTAGCGAAAAATGCAAGATTACAAAGATTAGTTAGGCAGCTGATGTTAGTAAGGCAGAAGCAAAAAGAAGAAGATCTATGGAATAACTATATAAACGAACTGAAGAATAGGCATGGGCATTGTCCAGAACTAGAGGACACACTCACTAACCCAGATGATATTAGTCCCGAAAGAATTGAAGATTATTACGATACCAGATTTAGATCAAAACAGTCTGATCTATGTCGGAATTTGCTCGATGATTTTTATGAAGTTGATAATAATTATAACACAAATGAAAATTTTAATTCATGTAAGGAAAACTATAAGTCACGTGATAAAAATTACACACAGCATGTTTACGGAAATCAGTCTTATTGTTATCCAACAGCATCTCAAGGTCGTTTAATGATGTTAAATAAACAGAGACAAGGGAATCAGTTTTACCCAGAAAACAATTTAAACCCAAGTAATCCCCCGTCGCTGAGATACTACCGCGGTAATACCATATGTGTGGAGAAAGACCCCGTTAAACATAGAAAATCTCAAAACATTAAAAAAATTAAACTAACTAAGTCTACAAATACTGTAGATTCTGAAAATTCCAAAACATCTTTGAAAAATAACTCAATGCAGACGGAATTACGATGTTTGTACCCAATAAATGAGAATGTAGACGACAGCAGACCAGGATCGGTAAAAGAGAGGTACCAGCAGGTTACAAAGAATGTTGAAAGATTGAAACGACAACTAGAGAGATCTAACAACAATGTAAAACAAGACGCACTGGATAATATTGAAAACAAATTGAATAATTTGATACAAACACTGAACACATTTATGGTTGATATTCGAACTCACAATCCGTTCATTCGGGACAATAAATCACTTTCGGTGTCAAGTCGAGTTAGAATTAATGATCTTAACGAGTTAAACGCAGCAAAAAGTGATACATTTGGTGTTATTAATCGCGAGGAAGCTATTTGCCGAGCCGCGCATGAAAACTGTAGCGCAACATCGGGTTTTATAGATTATTCAACTGTGAATCCTGCAAGAAAACAATATGAGAAAATTGATAAAATTCTAAATGAGGAAATGGAGAAAAGTAAACGACTTAAAAAGGATATTGAAGATATGATGTATAGGAGAAAGCATTGCCCTAGAGCTGTTCAAATAGCTATTGACATTCCAACTAAAGAGCGGTCTACTGAAGTGACCCAGTCTTTGTCGAAAGCAAGAGTTATAGAAGAAATTCCTCGTGATGAACCCACGTCTGAAAATAATACTGACAGGAGAATTACTATGGCCGTGAATACAGATCCTTTAGGATTCCTGGGACTATTGCGAATCTCTTCGGAAGCAGTTAAGCAGATTCTGTCTTACATGCCTCATATAGATTATTACTCGTATTTGCCGATCCTTCAGTTTCCACAGGCTCGTAATAGTTTGCAGCACTTCGTGTGCAACATTTGCGGCGCCTCCTTCCGGCGACCCTCACAGCTGAGCGATCACATTCAGACGCATAATTTGGGTTATTCCAGGTAATTGTTGTGTTCACAATTTGGACAATTTTGCTTTTATTGACAACAAAGTAATGCATGGATAGTTGCGAAATGTTGAGAGATTTGTTAAGACACTTTTTGATTTATTAATCAAATCATATATTCGAAATCTATATTATTTTGATGCTTAATATCTTAATGGGATTTCGAGTTGTTTTCGACCAAGATGCTCTATGTGACATTATCGTTTCCTTCAATCACATACAACAAAAGTTCAATTTTAGGACAATAGCCCTTACTCTTGATGCCTAGACATGAAATGATTAGATTATTATTAAAATATCATATTTCCCCAGAGACTGCTGCGTCTGCCGCCACGTCCTAGACATGAAGAAGCGTCGTCCAGGTCTGTTCAAGTGCAAGTACTGTGGGCAGAGGTTCACCAGGGCGTACTGCTGTGAGCTGCATGAGGACACGTGTGCTAAGAGGCTTGGAGTGAAGTATGAGGGTAACGCCAGTATTACTCTGTTGCAGTAAGGGATTATAATTGACATATTTATTGCTAGGGTAGTTTTTCCGGAAAGAAACAGAAGAACAGAAGAATTCGACGCAAATTTATCATTTTTGTCGGGTCAAAATTAAATGACAGTTAAGTCCATAAAACATTACAATTTAAAATGTTTTGTGTATATTTTGATTGTTTTTGTTGTGTAAGAATAAATGTTTTATCAAGATAAATATTTTAATTTCAAATTGGTATTAAGATTTTGCTTCTTCAACCACCAATCTACATTAAGCAATCATTAAAAACTACGGCATATTTATATCACATAATACAGATTGACGAACCACGCCTGGACTTAATAGAAGGACTTATTATAAAACCGCTATAGACATACAACTGTACAAAAAATGAAATTGACATCTAGAATTAAAATATAATAAATCTATCTATTTATGGATTTTATCGCTGATCTCGTTTAATTTATTTAACTTCTCGACGTTTCGATTACTTTACAGCTTTCGTGGTCAAGGGGCGGACTCTATAGCTGAAAGCTGTACAGCAATCGAAACGTCGGGAAGTTAAAAATAAATAAATTTAAACCCCCGATAAAATACGAAAATCATAGTTTTATTTAAATGTGTAAAATTGGCGTAAATCTAAAAAAACATTATCTAGTCATACTTTCAACATTCACACTTAACGAATACATTATTTACCTGTCCAAAAACAAACATTTACTAAAGTCCCGATGCAAACGACAGGCGGACAATTCAACAGGGTCCATTTAATTGTTGTGGGGGTTGTCATCCCTTTGTGGACGCCGCTCGTATCGGGCGGCACCAATTGTGGTGAAATAGGCAGAAAATACCCTGACTACCCCTCAATAGCTAAACGTTACAATTATAATTATGTTTGTATGGGCTTCGGCGAAGCGTTCTGATGGTATTAGTTTTTCGATCTTTGTTACAGTGGCGTAACTACACCAGCCGGGGCCCGTGGCAAAATTATCGGATGGGGCCCCCCTTTTTTTGTGTCAAAACGTATACTGTTAAATTTATTGGAAGTGATAAATCCACGCTGTTGTTAGCCATGACTCAAGATTAATGAGTAGGTTCGTCAGGGGCGGTACCACTAGCTCACAGAAGATCGACGTGAACTGACAGCATTGCGATCGCGTTTCATTCGGTGACTGAGATTACCGGATGCCCCTTACCTCTTTCCATACTTTTTCCTTCTTGTTCTCCTCCCAATTAGATAGGCCCGCAAAACATCCATGAACCGAGCGTTATGGATGTTCATGGACAGCAGTGATCACTTACCATGAGGTGACCTGCGTGCTCGCTTACCAGATCTGAGAAATAAAAGAGGCTTATTTTCCGTTATTGTGGAGGAAGCCGGAAAAGGTATGGCAGTGTCACTGGCCTTCTAGCCTAGTTCGCTTGCAGATATTATGGCCGAGCCGGGTACCTCACAACTCCGACACTATCATAGCGATTAAATACCCTTTGGAGAACGCAACGCTAGAGTCTCTTGCCCGTTTTTCTCCGGGAACACCTTGAGAACCGGGTGGTACAGTAAGAAAAGTGACTGAATCCAAATAATATAAAACATTTTAAAAAGTCAATAAAGTAATTTCACTTTCATGTGATTGCCCGGCGCAGGCTCATTACGAGTACTAGTCCTTCTAATTGCGGTACAAAGTTGTATTTTTCTCATAAACTTAGGACGCCAGTTCGTTTTGGTCGTCCACAGCAGATACGAGGACAAGTTCTGACGTTCATGTCGGAATCGCAGCTGGTGAGGGAGCACCGCCCCCGGAGTGTGTAACTCCCTCGACCCCTGTGATCGCCACCTAAGATATGCAGGGGATCTATATCTGTAGCTGCCCATATAAATTCCACTGCAAGCCATGGGACTCCTTTACAATCTAGAGTACGATTGAGAAGGCTTAGGCCGTATAGTCCACTACGCTGGCGTGCAGGTTGGCGGACTTTCACATACTATAGCAATTCTTCCAAATTGTTATACGAGTAGTATGCAGGTTTCCTCGCGATGTTTTCCTTCACCGTTATAGTGCGTATTGATTGACTATCATTTACATACATGACTCCAAAAAGTCAGAGGTGTGCCCTGGGATTTGAAACCGTGACTACCGTAAAAATGTTGACACCCGCGTCCGTTTCGTTGTACCGTGCTGGAATTCATCGTTTCAGCCCTTCATGACTTACTTCTAGGGAGGTGGCGACGAGTGAGAAGGTTCCGCTCACGATTGCGTGTTGCGCTCGTTTACTGCGACATCACGTTCTCAGAAAACGTTAGCATTGCCTGCCATGGCCCCTAACTCTTGGCGCTGGAAGGATTCACGGCCGAGAGCGAGAGGTTTATTTTGAGGGATGCTCATAGTTTTGTGCGTTCGTCACCTCGAGCTGGACACTCCGAGAAATTGTGCTGGGTTGTGTCTTCCGGACAGTTGTTACTTGTTGTCACAGTGGTGACATATGACGGGCTCTTAACATTAATCTCTTCACTCCTCTTCTTTTCTAACCCTCCTACACAGGTATCTACCGAAGCAGTGCGATAGGACCTGTGTCAAGCGGAATGCCGTGTCGTTGCGTCGCGCCTGGCGCCAGTTCAATCACTGATAGAAGCCGGGATGCACTAGTACAACAGGTCATGCACCAGCACTGGAATTATCCAGTCTAAAGCGGCACTTCTCCACGGAGATTATGCACAGGGAGGCTCGTTTGGCACACCTCTAGGGGCTCTTTGGCGTCGATGGCGCCAGAGACCGATCCTGCTAAGACGTAGGCCACCTCAGAGAAATTGTGCGATAGCCCTGATCATCCACTGCGCCATTAGTGTTTGCGGTTTACACAAGACCTATGGTCTTGCGCAAACACAGCGTCTGCTCAGAGACTCAGCTCATATGGGACACTTGTAAAGGGTCATCGATCGTACAACTCCGGCATACAATCTACGGCGAGGTATTCTGGCACCCTCGAGGTTGGGCCCCATTCCACTCAACGTGTCTTCACTAGTTTAGGCTTGAGGCTTTTGAAGTACCTATGCGTGGTACTTCCATCAAATAACTTCAAAACTTCAAGCTATCAAATAAAATACCAAGATACTTAATCGAAGAATCGATAGCAACGCACTAATACATGGGCCTCTGTAGGGGGCCTTTTCCAAGAGTCATGAAAAATAATGGCCTTAGATTTGGGAAAGCCCATTGCAAATTTATTCTCCTTAATAAGTGGCAAAAATGCAGCAAAGATGATGGGGGCCCCCTTACATGTGAAAATCTCAATCGCCACATATGATAAAACTAGTCCAACAAATAATAAGAAAAATGTTTTTGGTTATGGTTATTAATTTTGTTGGTAATAAATGTAATGTTCTTTCCCTGCTTAAGGCTTTTCAGGTCCAGGCCGGGGCCCCTAGGGTCGGGGGCCCGTGGCATTTTGCGCACTCTGCCACCCTATTGTTACGCCACTGCTTTGTTATTAGATTTGAGGGATGAGTTTCTACTGATAGACATTATATGGGATTATTTCGGCGCAGTGATATGCGGTCTACATACCTACATATATGAATTCACGCCTTTTTTCCCAGAAAGGGTAGATATGTAATCATGACAACCATATTTCGTCTTCAATGTTCCGTCCCAAGATGTGATAGAAGGCGAGCTTATCGCCATATCGGGCACATATTCCTGACTCCGGGCTAATTATGAATAGAAAAATCCAATATTATTTAGTTCGACCCGGGATTCTAACCTGAGACCACAGTTTTGTAAACGTACCGTAGTATAATTACGCCACTATATGCGCTCTTATTCTGGCGGCGGCTGGCGTACAACAAACTGCGCCAAGGAGGCTTAAAATTTTATCACTACTTATCCATACTATTTATCCACGGTTGTACACAAGAAACATCTTGAATTACAAAGCAATGCTTAGCATTCCAATGCGCTCGCCATCCTGATACATAAGATGTTAAGTCTCAATATGACCAGTACTCTGGTTACAATGTCCATTAATCTGACACACAACAGTACATTTACACTGCACCCAGGTGGCCCCTTACATATGAGAGACCTACCACCAGTGAATACTATCACCTGGTAGTAAAATAGTAACGAGAAACAGTTATATCCCAACAGATTCATTCACAAACTCAATAAGATCTTAATGTTTGCCGACAATAAGCCCAATAGTGAGTAAGAATAGAATAGTGAGTAAAGCGTGTTTTGTATAATTCTTGCACGTAGTTACGTCGAGGTGTAAATTCCACAATAAATGTAACAAAAGGTATTTGCGTGGCCCACCGGGGTGCTGCACCGTTATTGATGGTATTAAAAACCAACATCGCTGGGGATTTCTCAGTACTTTTTTTGTAGACCTAATAAAGATTACAAGGAGTATGCAGGCCGCTTCTTATGCTCAATGAAAACCGTAAGAAGAGCTAGTCGTCAAAAACATACTTACGAGTATTAGAAATACATATTACGTCGTAACAAAATTAAGTTGAAATTGAGATTTATTTGTATTTTACGTTCTTACATGTAATAAAATAAATCGGACAATTTGGCATTCATTTAATAAAACAAAATATAAAATAAATCATGTAATGTCACTGCCTCCTACTATGTATATTGTTTATTTTGCAGAAACCTGTATCTATTTTTTTTAAAGGTGGTCTTAATGTTGATGCCAATTAAAGAATGAAGAATATTTTAAGGATTGCAGGGGCTCTGGTTATCTCACAGACAAAACTGAACAGCAATTATTTTACGTCAATTGGCTACTGTATTCCACGAGACTGGAGTCACAATTAAGTGAATTATATTAATCTATTATTTAACTGTTAAGCTACAACCAGACCTTATGTTTCTCTCTCTTACTTCAACCACAGAAAGTACACTGATATACATAAGCCTCTTCCAAAATATCCACAGAGATCTATATGAAACGACCTTACTCTGCAATTCAACACGACGACGAATGTTCGAACTTCGAACATTGCACGTACAACTATACTAGTACGCCTAAATACTTACTAATTGCCTAAATACTAAATACAAAATGTTGGAATCTTCTATCGTACGTTGTAAACATAGACTTTTAGAAAGTATGATAAATATAATAGATAATAGTGTTAATTTTATCTTATTGGATCATAGAGTATCCTCCCTGCATCGTACGTCGTAATCTTAGACTAAGTTCGAAGTGAATGATAAGTTTCATAGAGAATAGAATTGATTTTTAGACGTGGAAATCTTTTATCTTGTATGTTAACGTTCAACGTTCGAACATTCGATCTTCGTGTCGGAGTATAGAGTAAGCCCACAGCATCTTCCTGCAACCACTTGTAGTCGATATTATTACTATTTTTATGTTAATTTCTTATCATAATGTGTGTTCAGGACACCTGCCATACGTTATCGAATTAACAAATGATGGATAATGCGGTGAGATACGCAGTATCAATATTGTGTCATCAAGTCAAGGGGCGCGTGCTACCTTATCGATATGTTTGTATCCCCCGATTTACAACTGTATCCGGCGGTGTCTGATAAAGGAAAAACAGGGGTTTGAGGATCGTTTTATGTATTTAATTTCATACATTACATTCGTAATATACTGAAATTCATTCTTTAAAGAGTAAACTTCTGAAGCCGCATTGGCCGCTTTTTAATTGTGCTTTGTATGGGCAAGGTTATGATTTCTACAATGTATTCTTTTATATTATAAACTTTTTTTTATTGCCATGTATGCAGACGAGCTAGCGGCCCGCCTGATGGTAAGCGGCTACCGCTGCTCATGGACCTCCGTAGTGCCAGGGGACCAGCACGACAAAGTCGCTTCCTACTTCGATGAGAGTACTTTCTTTAACTTTAACCTGCATTCGTACCTTCATCACTCTTGCAATATAGCATCTGAACAGCCCTTAGGAAGATAACTAGAATCACCTAAGTAGGAATATATTAAATATTATTTATTTGGCAAATCGGATGACAGAATATCCTGTCTTGGCGCATGTCTGTCGGTGTTCTGTCTCCGGTAATTCGACTAGACAGTGACTCACATTAGGATGCCCATCAATATATTAACCCATATATGCCTAGTATTAAGTGTGTGGTAGCCTGTTGGTAAACGGACCAGACGGGGCTGCCAACATGTTCATGGACGTCGCAGTTCGAATCCCAGGGCACATCTCTAACTTTTTGGAGTCATATACTTTCTTAATTCGGTGACATAGTTGTAATTCGGTACGGTTACAAATCTGAGGTTTCGGGTTCGAATCCCAGGTCGGCCAAAGATATACTGGATTTTATACTACTTATATCAGCCCGGAGTCAAAAATTTATGTCCGGTATGGCGATAGGCTCGCCCTATCACATCATGTGACGTATACAAGTTGAAATATGGGTGTCATGGCACCTCTACCTCTGTACTTTCTACCACTTCACCGAGGCAATACAGAAAATGCAATGAATATTCACAAAGCGTATACTAAAGTGATACAACAGGATAAATTTAGATGACGATATTTAACAGCGGTTAAATCTATTCCGTTTCCGTGGTGCGCGCCTGTGACGCTGTCTGTTTCCTCGGCTAACGGATATCCATGCAAATGTACTTGTACGGAGGGACTGAGTGCGTGACGAGAGTGCCGAGTGCCTCCGACACTCTGCTGATTCATACAGCATCATTTTAGGACCTATATTCTGGGCTAGCGGCTAGATAAGCCTATAATCGTTTTTTATAGGTGTATCGACGTGTATTTTTTGTTTTGGAAACCGCTCCGCGAATTTAAAATAAATAGAAAACATTAATAAAATCAGCATTTTTTAAAATTGGCATCTAGTGAAATTAGTTGTTTATTGACAGCCTCCGTGGCGCAATTGGTTAGACGCCAGTTGTGAAACGAGAGGACGCGGGTTCGAGATTGTGTTAGTCTCATAATCTAATCGTAAACGATTACCCTACAACATTTTATGGGGCATGATATTAACTTTCTTTATTTGGTGTAACAAAAAAACATTAGAATATCTATAATTAACACCACATAAGCCACGTGAATGAGTCCTAGTTCCCGTCGGTACTTTATTTGCCTTACGCGATATTCCCGAATTTGGCCACCGCGCATGCGTAGCATATATCACACCCAATTAAAACCTTTTTAAATTCATATCAACAACTTTTTACTCCAGACAATGACCGATTAATAATGTCTCGCCCCAACAATTGTGATCAGATCGACATTGTCCATTCATTGTTAATGAAATATAAAGATAATGTTTATCCGCCATTGTTTGTCTGTGTGTTGATGTGTTTTCGATGAAAACTGTGGGTTATTAAACATGGTCCATTGAGGTCGTGACCTGAATGTATGAAGTGCTTTTGGAAAGACCAGTTATTGCTAGCTTAAACAAAATACAAACAAAATTCGAAAAGTAACCAAAGACAGCCAGATAGTTAAACGACGGCTGTGAAACGGGAGGCTGCGGGTTCGATCCCCTCACCGAGACAATTATTTTCATTTCGGGTTGGACGTTTGTGAGACCGAAAAGTCTCTCGTAGCTTCTGATCTCCGTGAGACATCTTCTTGATGTATTTATTTATTATTACAGCTAGCTCTACCCGCATTTGTTAACCCGAAAGATCGATAGAAGTAATAAAATGTCATATTTCAAATCCTGCCTTACTTAAAACTTGGAAATATTCAAATTACACTACAACCACTTTTTCAATAACTTTACACAATTTAAATCATATACCCTAATATAAAATCGCGTGCGGCTGTAATACACTGCCTGTTAATAAATAAATCTTCAAAAGCCGATGAATCTATCACCCGTATCAATCAAAGGTGTGAGAGGCTAGGTGGTGAGATGACCACTGGCTAAATCCTGTGATAAGGGATGCTGGCGCCCTCTGGAATGTCACACAGATATATATCTCAAACGGTGTAACTGGAAGCGCTATAGATATGTTTCAACTTTTGATAAAGGTTAACGACCTTATCCATAGACAGTTTTAAAATATATTTTAGTTATCGAATGTAATGTCTCTTTGTCTGACTTTTGAATTCAGTTTTAGCGCAGACAAAATTTTCGATAATTGAAATAGGCTTCAAACTAAACTGTCAATGAAAAAGGCTATAAGATTTTTTTTTTGTCGCAAAATTATCATTTCTATTTGATTTTTATGAGAACTTTTATTACGTAAAGGTATTTATGTTACAAAAAAAGTATTTAACTTCACATTCATGCATAATTTTTTTTTGGTTGGAGAGTAAAAGGCAGAATAGACATGTTTAAAGACGCTGCAGGCACCTATCATTCATGAGAATGGGTGCTACGAGTATATATTAGTAATGGTATAGAATTCAGTTTTTTTAAATATAATAACTAACATATTTGAATTGATTCCAAGTATTGTGGAAGCCTGGCTAAGGTTGCTGTAAGTCGCTGGATGCAGGCTGCTTCCAACAGGTCGGTGTGCAGATACTTGGGGGAGGCCTATCTTCAGCAATGGACTTCCTGTTAAAATGCCGCTAAAATGATGATGATTGTGGAAACTAACATTACACCTCAGACTAGTACTGCTATACAATAATTAAATGCTGTTTAAGCCAAGTACTAAATATCTTATCTTGTATCAGTTATCACATCCAGCGTGTAGAGTACTCGGAGGCGCCGTAGGTTCGGGTCGCGTCGGTGTTTTTGTTCGTTTTGGCGCGGGTTTGGGAGCCGCCGCTACACCCGCACTAAGCGACTAAACGTGTATTGTGTTCTCGGAACAGGTCTCGCGACGAATGTGGTAATTTTGGATGTGTCAATGATCAATTATCATTTTTGAATGGCGTTCAGTAAGCAGTTTTTAGTATAACGCGAAATGTAGTCCTAGTATGTTAGGATAAAACAAATAATAATTTATATGCTTTCAATCTGTTGTTATAAAACAAGAAGTAATGAAGCAATAGACTCGCGTGAAAATTGGTCGAAGTCAAGTATTAGAATCATGTTTTATTGTTAGACCGTGTCTAATGTCTATGCCTAATAAATATTGTTGTTTAATTACCTAAATCAAAATATTCCAACGATCATTGTCTGGAAATGTAAAGGTTATTTGTTGTTGTGTTGATCTAACTTTAAATCAGTACAAGAACACACCTAAACTAATATTATAAAGAGGTAAGATTTGATTGTTTGCATTGTATAGACTCTAAAACTATTGGAACGATTTGAAAAATTCTTTCACTATCGTACAGTATATTAATGCTCAAATTCATAATACACTATATTTTTATAGTTTAAAAAAAAACAACATGTTCAGTTCTTAATTCCTCAACAATTGGAAAATGTATAATATTTTTTTTTTGTTTCGTTGCTGTACAAATGTTTCGATACACAATTAAAAATCAACCCTTTTTACAATGTAGCAAAATGAATATTGTGAATTCACTTCTGATAACCATATAACATGCCGTGTCCACTGAGCACAGTAGTTCGGACCTCCGCTACAAAAGCGCTTGGAATGCGTCGGGCGCGATTTAAAAAACTCCGATATAAAAAAATAAATAAATATATAACGATCCTTTATCAGATCGGGGCCAGATAATGGATTGACCCATTTAGGGCTTGAATCATTCCTTGCTCCCAAACAAGCCTTCCAATTGCACTTCGCGAAACAACAATCTCTTTGGCGATCCGGCAAAAATACATTTACGAAAGCGCAAAGTTAAATTTGTTATCGAAATTAAATTTTTAGTTCGATTCGCCATGTTTGTTTTGAGAATCTAAATACGGTGAATAATAACAATAAATTACGATAATAATATTAAAGGGAACTCGATCAGCGCGCGTCGCGTACCTTGTGCGTTTTCATTTGCAAATATTGTTATTAATATTATATGCTCCATACTGGGTTTAAGATGCGTAACGTACGGTAGGCCGTATTTTTCTTCAGATATAAGACACGTAACAATCCTAATACCTAAGTAACAATATCTATTTTTCCCGATAAACAGTAGCATAAATATACTGTTGTGTTTCGGTTGGAAGGACATTGTAGCCAGAGTAACTACTGGACATATTGTGACTTGTGTGCGCTGTGGAATGCCAAGCATCGTTCTGTAGTTCGTGGTATTATTTGGTTTAGCTCCTTCCATCAGTCATATACAGCGGTCGTATCGCTTACCATCAGGTGAAAGGCATGCTCATTTTACCATTCATTGCAATAATAAAATAAATGACAATGGTGACGAAATTCCCGAACCATTCTGGGTCATGTAGTTTGCGGTACTGTTATAAAAAAATATCCTTAATATATATTGGAAAATGAGGCTACAATCAAAGGATAAAACGCTCATCATATTAAAAGACTTTCGAGAACGTCGGGAAGTTAAAAAATGTAAGGAATAAACTAAATCCGCTATAAAATCGGTAAATAATAGTTTTATTTCAATATGTAAAGTTCGAAAAATCGAAATCCATATGCTAATCGGTTTCTTTTAGTCATATTTATAAACCTTTAGCATCGCAAATACCGTATTTAATGTGTGTGAAATGACCAATAGCATAAATCCGATTAAAAATATATACATAGATAGAAATATACCAGAATTCCTATTTTTCAGTTTTAGCAATTTCTTTGTATGTCCGCAAAGAATACTTCATATTACCAGCATACTAAATCCCAGTCTTCAGAAACCTAATCAACCCGAAACAAAAAGTTTATCGAAACATTACAAAGATACAAAAATACATACAAGTGAAGCTAACATGAAACGTGTAAAAAGGACCTATTTGCAGGCGACAGTGATTTAGCATTTACCACCGGCCTGCTTATTACTTGTAGAAAATTAGAAAATAGTAAGTTCCGATGATTTCTCAGAATCCATCGCGTGTGCAACGAAGTAATTTCATATAGTTATGTATTCAAATCGTTTGGGAAGCATTTTCCCTGCGATTACTGTTTTATAACGTTCTGTAACACGGTAATATGGCGTTTTGTTAATGGAGCACAATAAATTATTGTGCGTGGTTCAATTTAGGGTTCGTGCAAATAGACGACAATGGCTTCGCTTTATTCAGCTTTTGGCAATTATTTTTTATAACTAGCATAAAGGGCTAAATGAATTGGTCGGTTAATTTTAATTCATTCGAAATCTTTTGATATAATGAAGTTGTTTTTTTCAGTTGACGATTAAAGTTAGATTGTTTCTTTAAAATCATATGTACATTACTTTATGACCTTCAGACTTCACGTATAAATTTCTTTTGAATGAGATTGAGGGGTATTTATAAGGGGTATTTTGCATATATACTCATCAATTTACTAAGATATTCTAATCAGGTCAGGTCAGTCTTACATTCTTAATATAATCTATTAAGACTCCATAATAACCATCTTATTTAGACTTAACATCTTAATTCTCAGGATAGTAAGCGCAGTGGAATGCCAAGCATTGCTTCATAATTCATGGTGCTGTTTGGATTTGCTACTGTCCAAGAGCGGTCTTATCGCTTACCAGGCTTATACATGACAGCAGATATGTGTTAATCTGCCAACCGTTCTATTAAATTAGCTATGACCTCCTCATTCTTATGTATAATAGCTAAAATCACACAGCAAATTATATTTTTCCAAATCAAGATATTAATACCATAAAAATAATCGCTAACAACATCGCAGGTACACCAGTAGCCTATTTAATATTTCGGGTCGGCGTGGCGTGCCGTGTCTAGCTGCTGTAATTACTAGCTTCGGTCTAGGCGACCTAGGTGACCTTGTATAGCTCCCATATTGTTGTAATTTATTGTACGATTCTTGGTAATGGTGTCTAGACCATTTTTTTCATTATATTTATTGAGGCCTAGCCGGCGGCTCATTTTACGCCTAATTTGATGAAATTGTTCATGAAAATTGTGTTGTTCATGTTATTGCGGAACGGGCTCGGATTTCGTAAATTATATTTGGGTAAATTATTAGTGTAATGAATTTAATAAAATATACAGTTGCGACATTATTTGGAGGGAAAATAGAGGACATATCATTGTACCAAGTTTGGTAAAGTAATATTACAATACTACAAAGGGATATGTCAGCTCACTTTGGTAAATGGAAAACGATATTATGTTGTGGGTTCAATTTTCAAACTATACTATACTATATTTATGTTTGTTAAGACTAGTTCAATGATGGCTGGGTATTGCATGCAATTTATAATACCTATAGCATTTGTCTCGATACTGTGACTATGCTTGACTTTTTCCCTTATCTATTCAAACACTACTACGTACACGATATAAACAAGCCTATACAACTGCCCTGTGGTCACCGTCTGCCAGTTCCGAGCGAGCGAGCAGCGGATTGCTCGTCGCCAGTGATTTGCTCACACCTGCGTTCTGGTCTACGGAACATAGTACAGATCGAGTGCCTCATTTCCCTTTACTATTCAGAATTAATATTACAAATCTGTGATCAATGCACTGTATTATGCAGTGACTTGTATGACAGCCTCCGTGGCGCAGTTGGTTACACGCCGACTGAGAAACAAAAGGGCGCGGTTCGATCCCCACACCGAGACAAATGATTGTGGGATCTACAGGTATTTGTGTCGGGTCTGGGTGTTTGTGGGACTGCAAAGCCTCTCGTAGTATCCGGTACCCATGACACAAGACTTTATTGATCTTAATCTGGGGTCAGGACTATGTATGTGATTGTTGGGTGTATTTGTATTCATTTATTTAGTTTCCAAAGCTTAGAATGAGATACAGATTGTAATAGGCAAGTTATTAGGCAAATTAAATCTCTTACACACCACATTTGTAAATTTAATATTGTTGTAAAATATAAATTCAGTAAATTTAGTTCTCATCCATCACCATCTTGTTCTTATTTACTCCAGTTTATACTCCCAAATGATGTGTAACCATGTGTGTGACTAACCATACGTTCTCTTACCTTTAAGCACGTGTTCCAAATTATATTTTTTGTACCAACGCAAGTTGAACTTACCTGAAATAGAAAAAGCACCATTAGACAGTTCACAATGGGGTCGGAAGGTTCGCACATGGCGCTATTGCTATCCTATAAAGATTATTGAAAGGTGCAAAATTTGCGACAAAAACGTTTTCTGCACATGTGTATCGTTTAGCGGTTTCTGATATATGACGGTGCATTCGGTATATATTGAATATTATTTATAAGTTTGACTGGTGCAGCGGTTTGATTTCAAACTGTTAATGTTGCAGGTTCCATCTCCATAGGGAAAATATTATCTTTTGTATACAAAAATGTTAAAATCTCGGATACGGAAAATGTAGTGTAGAATAGAGATTAAAATATTATACAGCATGTACTTTTTACGCGTATGGAGTTGTAAAGAGTTCGTGTTTTTGATTTTATTTCTGTTGTATTCAGTATCGTTTTTAAAGTAGCTTCATGATATTTAATTTATCAGTCTATTTCTATAACTTTCATCACCTAACTTATGTATGTCCCATAGAGAGTTGGTTTAAGAGGCATGTCTGATTACAAGGCATCTCTTAGGCCTAAGAGGTACAAGATCATCAACGTTTAGAACAATTTCACGACCGTTTCTTAGATTTACACAAATGTTACACATTGAAATAAAACTATTTTCATTTCGCCTAGTGACCACGAAAACTGTTAAGTAATCGAAACGTCGGGAAGTTCAAAAATGTAAAAAATAAATCTAATCCGCGATAAAATCCGTAAAGAATAGTTATTTCAATTTCACGATCATCTTATATCTTGCTATCTTTACCAACATAAATCAACAATATACCCAGCAGCAAACAGTCCTAATCAAATGAGGGATGTATTGGCAAACACTCGCAGTGGAACAGATGTGATAAGAGTTCGCGTGGCGAGCACACCTTGCCGTTCCTTTGTCGGTCCACGTGGGGAGCTTAAGAACCGAACACAAAACCGCTCACACCCTCTTCCTGGTGCACGGTTTTACAGCCAGTCTTGTAGGGCTGGCAGTGAGTCTTGAAAATATCTGGAGCTAGGTTTATGACTGTCTTTTGATGGTTGGAAGTGGAGTCTGAATTTTGCGGAATACTAAGCGAAGATCGCACAGATACCGAGTAAATTGTAACTAATAATAAGAGTTCAGTGGCTTTATAGGAGTCCTAGATGTCCGGTCTAATATATCAATGATTTGGCATCTACAATATACGCGGACTTAGTTAACACCATGAAATA